>CM060681.1:4872500-6072500 GCA_030686995.1 Artemisia argyi
AGGAAAAAAAAAAAAAAAAAAAAGTTCGCTACTCAAAAGTGCTATTTTTGACAAGTACGATGCTTTAATTTGGTATTACCCCTAAATGTATTACTCTCTTCTCAAACATGTCATATGCGTATGCATTTCATTTTTAACAAGTCAAATGTGACATTTAGCCATGGGTTTGTTGTTAGGCTTCTAATCAACCCCAAAGCTTGAAAAGGTGATTATCTCAATAACTAGCTTTAAGAGGTGTTTGTCTAACCTTATTTAATAGGCTTACAAATTTATTAAAAAACTGGCATCTTACTTTTCTAGGCTTGCTTATCCAATCGAGCTTATGAGCTTATAAAGTCTGTAAGCGTAAGCGGATAAGCTCATAAGATCAAAAATGGGCAAGCTCCCAAACCCATCAAATAAGCTTAGACAAACAACCCTCTCGTTTTGATTAAAAGATATTCTGAATAAGCATTTTTTTACCTACTTATTCACAAAAAACCAGCAATCCCAAACACACCTTTTATGCAATCCAAAAGTCAGAAGTTCGTTTAGGCTAGGGTTACGTTCGACGTACACTAAGTGATTAATATATGCAATGGTTGGATTGGATTGGAGTCTTTAAGCATTTAGTATCATAGGTGCTGTAATGCCTGAACTCCGTGATGTTGTTTAGATAAACAATGAACATAAGCACAACTTATTTGCATCAACGGATAGTTAAAGGTAGCGGACAATGTATATATGAGCATAAGCACGTCTCATTTGCATTTTACTATAATTTGTTTGATAGATTAGAGGATGAAGTATGAGAATTTGTATTTATTGGATGTTTATTACCATCAACCTAAATTATGGTTTTGAACTGATTAGGAGTTTATGGTTTGGTTGCGCATACTCCCTTTTCTCATGAATGTTTGTTTATCATTCCAAATGGTTGCTGGCACTACAACACAAAAGACTTTTAGAGAGGGACACAATTGGAGACAGCATATGATTGTCACTAAAGGTTAGGAGGGCCCCACAATTTTCAACACTTTTGCAAATGTTTGACCAAATTTTTTTGCAACAACTCATGTTGTCACCAAATGTTACATTACAATTTTTTTGTTTTTTATTCAAAAATTAAATAGCCTTGAAAAAAATAAAAGCCCCACCACACGTTAAAACCAATTAAAAATATTAATTTTTTTTAATATTTGTTAAAATTACTTTTAAAAAATATATAAATTAGTTTATTCAAAAAATTACTATTTTATTAAGGTACAAAAATTATTTTTGTAGTTGAAGTGTGTTTAAAATTGTTAAAATGAGAAATAAAATATTATTATTTCTATAGCCCAATGAGTTAGTTCACGAAAGCTCAATGTTAACCCGCCTAAAAACAGCCAACATTGTAAATGATATTCTTGAATCTTATTCCTTTTTCGTTTATACCGACCGCCTCTCACACACAGATACATACACCGAATCAAACCTTGTAGACTACACACACATACATGCAGTAATTATTTTAGGTTTTTTTCTCTGAAGATTTAATTACAGATAATTAAAGACGAAGAGTTTGGGTTCCAATTTGGATTTTTTTCGTCTATGTTCGGTTTATGTTCAATTACACTTTACTGTGAGAATCAAAAAGGTATGTACATGATTTTGGTCATACTTATTATATTTTGATTTGTTTAATGTGAGTGTTTGATTACTTAATTTTTTGTTTTTTTCTATTTTGTTATAATTTTTCTGTTAAAGATGCAAGAGCAGGTTCTTCAGGGTTTAACTAGGTTTAACTAAGCAATAATTTGATAGGTTTGATAAAGAATAGATTTGCAAGCCCGTTTACAATGAGGGTGTTATTTTTAGATTTTGTTGCAGAGTCTTATTTTGGGAATCGAAGCAGGTAAACAGGTTTGTCAATACTATATCCGCCTTTGGAAAGTTTAGTTTTAATTATCAGTTGTTTTGTTTGTATAGTTATAAAACATTTCATCCTAAAAATACATACGGGTGTGATTATTATAGGTATAAATGAAGGATCAGAAGGGGATTTTATAATGTGAGAGCCTCTTTTTTAGAACAAGTGAAATTTAATTAGTTTGAAATGAATACCGCAAGGGTTTCAGATGTAATCGGTCAATTTAATGACAAAACTAAATAAGCCCTTGGTAGGAGATTAACTAAAGTGTTTGGCTTTTGTTTGTGTTTGTACTTTATTTAATCATGATGTGCATTTTCAAGAGTTATAGCTCAATGTTCCTTTTAATGTTTTCAGGTGAGTTAGGATATAACATTTTGAACTCGCTTTTAAGGTTCAAAGATGGCATAGGTATCTCAGTCTTATGTCTTCTGGAACCTTAGCTTCGGTTATTCTTTGAATCTCGAGTTCTCACAAATTTGATCTTTATGTTAAAGTTATTTAGTCGGCTTCCACCATTTATGTTAAACAGGTGAGTCAAAATGATATTGATATACATTAAATGTTAAACGGATGATTCGAGATGAAATTGATATACAAGCTATGTTAAACGGATTGGTCGAGATGATATGGATTTACAATTTATGTTAAACAAATGAGTCGATATGTTATTAATATACATGAGATATTAAACTGATGGGTCGAGATGATATTTGTATACAATTTATGTTAAACGAATGAGTCAAGATGATATTGATATAATTGAGATGTTAAACGGATGAGTCTAAACATTAACACATTAAACAAAAACAACAACAACAACAATATTGGGGTTGGTGGGGCAGAAATCACCTTGAACCGGCTCATATGCGGTTAAAGGTTGTTGTTTCAATTAAACCTTTAGAACCAAAGCGATTAAGGTAGGGGTGTGAGAACTCGGATCAGATTATGGAGTTGGTTCAGATAGCAACGTTACAAAAACTATCAAGCAGTAAGCTTGGGAGTCTAATCGAGAAGTTTGGAGTAACTATGGTGACTGCAACATAAATCGAGAGTTATGTAAGTTTGGACTTCATAATGTTTTACGAGTTTGTTCGTGTTTTATAATGTGTTCGGAGAGCAACATAAACCGTATACCTAAAGTGTTTCCATTTAATTAAACAGTAACAACAACAATAACACATTAAACAACAACAACAACAACAACAACTACTACTACTACTACTACTACTACTACTGCTGTTACAAAAACAACAAAAACTCCATACGAAGGTTATACAACTAATTTGGCGGCAAAAGTTCCTGCCACTTTATGGACACCGGAACCTGGTTATACAACTAATTAATGCATACGAAGATTTTCCATGTCATATAACAACTCATGGAGTATTGCACCCGACTGATGTGTTCTACTTTGCTGGTTTATATAGCGGTACTTGATTTAAAATTACGCCTAATCATAGTTTGGTTTTTATGCAGGATGAATCGCCTAGTGTTTCAAGTTTCAACTACTCAAGCACCTGTTACAAACCAAGGTGAAGTTTTGTTTCCTAGACCACTCATAGTTTAAATAGTAACGTTTAGGAACATTATGTTGACGCCAAATTTTAATACTTATGTAATATGATCTTGGATTTAAAATCAATCAGCCATGTACATTTTTGGGGTGAAGTAATTGACATTTCGCATGCTATTTTCTATTTGAATCTTATTATAGGTGATCTTTGATCCCGGAAGTAGCAGTCGGATTGTACGTGGTGATTTAGATGGTGATGGTATCGGTGATTTAGATGGTGCTGATGATGAGTAGGGAGATAGTATGTAATTTGTATTTGTTTTGACATCCTTTTGTTATTTCGTTCTAGTATTAGTATTTAGGTTGATTGTATCGTTATACATCGAATACTATGACTTTGTTTCGTTGTTTTGGAATGAATAAGTGGACGGAAAAATTTTGTATCATTGTTTTGGGTTATTTACATATTTGATTTTGGTAGATTTTTTTCGGAAAAATCTGGAATAGCAGCTGCTGCATTTTTTTTTGATGTGCAGAAACCTTTAGCAGCAACCTAGACGTCTCCAAAAGTTGGAAATGCCGTCGCTAAAATTGACCCCAACAAAACGACTTGATTTAGATTTCCACTATTAGCGACAAAATGGTGTCGTTGCCAATGAATTTCCGCCTTTTAAAATAATTTATCTTATTTATTAATATTATTTAATATTAAATAAAAAATAACAAAAAATACATTATGAAAAAGCTTTAGTGACAACACAGGTGGTCACCAAATGCAAGGGCCCACTTTGGTCAAAGGATTTTGGCTGAAAATTTGTGGGTCCCACTATTTGACGCCAAAAGTAGAAACATGCTGTCACAAATACTTTCTGTGACGGACTATAGGCGGCAACCTATTGGGCGACAACCTTCTGTCGCTAAAAGTATTAGCGACAAAATTTTTCCTCTTTTGGCGACAACCCTTTCTGTTGCTAAAAGTGGTTGGTGTTGTAGTGTGGTAGGGTGTCAAATGGGTTGACCCGACCCGAACCAAACCCGATAAGGCCTTATAGGGTCGGGTTGATTTGGGTCTAACCTAGCTTATCAGGTGTATCGGGTCAACCCGATAGACCCGATAACCTAATAGGGTCAGGTTAGGGTTTTAGTTATTTTCTTATCGGGTTATCGGGTCAAACTGATAAGCCCGATAAGATATAGTGACATATTAACAAATCTTTGATTTTTGAACAAAAGCCCATTAACATACAACACTTCTTTTTTTAATAAGTTTACTACTATGCTCGTTCCTTTCTTTATTAACATACAACACATCTTTTGCTAGTATGCAATATTTCCAAATTCCAATTTAACGGCAGCAGATATGTCTAAATTCCTTGTGTATTTAGTTAAAGTCATATCTTGGTCTGAGTTTAAGTTCCTTAGTATATGCTTATTATTAACTAAATGGGAGACTCATGGATTGCATTAGTTTGTTACTATCCATATTGAGAGTTTAGTGCCGAAATGGTATTCCCTATGTGAGTTTAACCTCCATGCCAAAAATGCAAATGTATGACAGCAAGAATGCAAGATCATATACATGTACAAATAAATTAGGTTTAATTATGCCATATATTCATCTATTAAGAGATCGCTAACCTAGCATTACATAGCATTTGCTCCCAAAGTCCAACATCCCGTTCAATAACATTAGGAATTTTTTTATTATTGGACATATTTTTTTCCTTACAAGTAACGGCCGATAACCCGCAACCCGATAGACCCGATTCCTTATAGGGTCGGGTTGCGGGTTAGTTTTTATTATTCAAAAACCCGATAGACCCTACCCGATAAGCCTCAAACCCAACCCGACAACCCGATTGACACCCCCTATAGTTGTTAGGTCGGTTCGGTTTTGGACCTTTGCTCGGTCCTAGTTTTCATAGTCAATTTAGATATCATTTGTAGTAGGTTTCATAAGTATGACATATCATTCTAATAATAGGTTAGGTTTGAAGCACAAGTGAAGCTTTTGTTTTCGCCTAGTTTTGGGCTGAGATGTTCGTTCTACTTAATTATTTTTTAGAGTAATAAATTACGGGGAAAACTACAACCAAAAAAAAAACACGATTTTGATGAAAGGGATTCCACTGTTTTAGTAAAGTTAATTTGTCCTCAACCGAGTAAATTCCACTAAATTTAACACTTTGCATAAAAGTGTACAATGGCATCTAATGCTAGGAAATTTCCTATAGTACTTTTTACTAAATAAATTTAACACTTTATAGACCAGTGAGAACACATTCACTTTTTACTCGATCGATAGAGACTACAAAATCTATAAATATTTAACGAAACATCGACTAAAGTTTGTATCTTTGAATGAACATGCATGAAAAATATTTATTAAGAAACATCGACTAAAGTTTGCAACTTTATAATATCGTGGTTTAGCAAAAAAAAAAAAAAAAAAAAGTTTATTGAGACTAGCCAGACTGTGTGGTTGACCTTGTGGTCGGTTTCCACCCGGTAAGCGTCCCCCTGTACGAGACCTCCAACGAACAAACGTGGCCTCTTTGGAAAAAAATTGAAGATTTGGTCAGGTAGTCGACCGAATTGTGTGAGTCTCTGATTGTGTGGGTGTTCTTTTATTGATTTTTGTGGGGTGTGTTTTTTGTGATGATCGCAGTCGCTTTTTTTTTTTTTTTTTTTTTTTTTTTTTTTTTTTTTTTTTTTTTTAAGCGAAAAAATGTATATTCAGCAAATAAGAAATACAAAATACAAGGCGACCAACAAAATCAGATGGAGACTATTCAATCCAAAGATTTTTGGATTGATTACAAGCCATCTAAAGGACATCGCCTAAGTTGCTTAAAACAATGAAAATACAACATTTGGTAATGCATTTTGTCTTAGAGACAGAAAACTAAGTTGACGCAGAAGTACCAGAGGTAACCGCAGTCACATGCGGTCACCATTACAATTTACAAAGAGAAAAAATGACTATAGTATGCAACTTTATAATATCCTGAGAGCTAAGCAGCCATAAACATATGGAACACATCAGCTTGCTGCATTAAAACTTTTGATATGATAATTAGGCGTGTTCAACACTTATCTGCCCAAAGAAAATATAATTTTTTGATCTTGATGGTCTGGATCTTAAAACATGCATCTCTTAGGCTATCATTAAAACAATACGAGTCCATTTACATACGTGATCAAACCGGATCAGATTGACTTGATTAGAGCATGCCAAACATGGTTCAAAAGATGACACATTTTTTGTTAGATATTTTATATGTTAGTACCATTTTTGTTTAGTTTTTTATTAAAAAACAAAACCCATAACTATAAGTGGCTTGCATCTATGGCGAAGCTATGGTTGCACAGTCACCGACATTATAGATGGCATCGCCATTTGAATGGCGCCAAGTTTGAGTGTGTGTGTGGTTTTTTCTGCTGGTTTTAGTGTAAAGTGGTTTTTTGTGCCGGTGTGTTGTAGAAATATTATTGGCAAGGATGTTTTTTGTTTTGTTTTTTGTTATAGGAATGTTATAAGGAAAAAGCTGACATGACGTCGACTATAACTTGCTCATATGACTTAGTGCACCTAGCTCTTGCTAAATAGAGAATATTCAATGTGCTTTTCTCTCTTGGGCACATGATAAGAAGGCAAAAGGGACACAGAAAGGACTCAGGGATCTAAAAAAAAAAAAGACTCGGAGACTTATGAAAAAGCGAAAGTTACACGAATGGACCCTCCAAAGCATATTATAAGCCGAGGACCCAAAATTCGGAATTTACCTATATGGACCGGTTGGTCGCGAGTAATATATCGAGACCAAAAACATCAACACGTGTCGTAATTTGAACAAAAATAGGACCAAAAAAAAATCATCAGGTCTCGAAGAATATCCCGGGTGCAAAATGATTTTCGCGACAAATAAATATTTTTTGTTTTTATGTTTTTTTTTTTGTTTTTTTTTTAGATTTTTTTTGTTTGTAACTTGTTATGAAATGATATTTTTTGTGATATTTGTGCATGTTTTTAGTATAGGTATAAGTTGTATAAAATTTTATTGGTTAGATGATTCGTATTCTCTTTGATGAGAGCTTCGCAACGAACTAATGATTGTCTAAAATGGAGTTATTATGGATTAGGTATCGTGTCTCAAAGTAAGTCATGTGAGTGACAAATTGAGTTTGAAAATGATAATTTGCAATCTTTGTACATGTTTTAGTATATGTATACGTTGAAAAGATTATTGTTGGTTAGCGGGATTTTTTCTCCTTGATGAGGTCTTCGCAAAGAGCTAAATAGTGGCAAAAATGAAGTTAATATGAATGAGATATTGTGTCTCAAAGTGTCATATTAACTTTATTTTGGCCACTATTTAGCTATTTGCGAAAACCTCATCAAAGAGAACAAATCCCGCAAACCAACAATAATCTTTTCAAAATATACATATACTAAAATGTGTACAAAGATTGCAAATTATCATTTCAAACTCAATTTATCATTCACGTGACTCACTTTGAGACACAATACCTTATCCATATTAACTCCATTTTGGATAATCATTCGTTCGTTGTGAAGCCCTCATGAAAGAGAACTCAAATCACCTAACCAACATATACTAAAACGTGTACAAAGTTCGCAAAAATTATCATTTCATAACCAGTTACAAACAATAAAAAAAAAAAAAAACAAAAGAAAACAAAAATATTTATTTGGTCGCGAAAATCATTTTGGTCCCACTATATTCTTCGAGACCTGAACAATAAATTTAACACTTTGTAGACGAGTGTACAATGGTATCCTCTTTATTTATTTATTTATGGGTTTTGTTAAAGACAACCCACAGGGTTGTTTTTATGCCTTCCTTAATTACCAATATTCTTCAATGGATGATCACCTTCTATATTTAAAAAGAATCTTCACTACTTTTAATTGAGTAAAACTTATGTACAGCCCATCAAATATTTTGTATTACATATTAACCTTGTTTTTTGTTATTTGTTTAGTAAACACCCTTGTATTTAAAGTCAATGTAACAACAGCAATAATCCAAACTTGACGTATGCAAAGAACAAATATCAAACATAAATTTTCAATCCTTACAAATCATGCAAGACATAAAATGAAAGTACCCAAATTAAAGTTTTTGAGACTATACCATGTCTAGTACTTAACAGTGAATATAGGATTAAGTCCAAAATCTTTTGCTGTAAGTTTCTTTCGTGACACATTAGAAGAAGAAACAACTTCCGTAACATCAATATTTTCTTTCATCGGGCATGTAGGTCTGGTGTGTCCAATTTCTTTGCAAATGGAACATCTCTTACGTTTTTTATCCGCCAACTCTTTTCCACCCTTTTCACGTCCTTTTCTTGGACGCCCCTTTGGAACAGATTTTGGAGGACACAAAACATCATCTTCTTCTACTATATCATCTACCAGATTAGGTTGGTTGTTCTTCTACTATTACCTTCAACGAGATGATTGCTTTTTGGATTGTTTAAAGTGTTTGCTTCAGTACTCACTCAATTATTAATCCATGGAAATATGAAAGAAAATTTTCATTTTGGCATAGAAAAACATTTTATTCATTCTTGTTAATTGATTAGGCGATTTGTGTCTTAATGGAAGAATAAACAAAAAAAAGTGACTGATTTTGTAAATATGTATACAAAATATTTGATGGGTTGTACATAAGTTTTCCTCAATTAAAAGTAGTGAAGATTCTTTTTAAATATAGAAGGTGATCATCCATTGAAGAATATTGGTAATTAAGGAAGGCATAAAAACAACCCTGTGGGTTGTCTTTAACAAAACCCTTTATTTATTTATGTGTTTTAAACATAAGTGTACAATGGTATCTATAATGCCAGGAAATTTCCATTTTAAAAGACAACGTTCAATGCCAGGAAATTTCCTCTAGATTTACTTTTTAATCGACGGCTAGACACTACGATATATATTGAGTTTTTTTTTTTTTTTTTTTTTTTTTTTTTTTTTTTTTTTTTTTTTTTTTTTTTTTTAATCATATATTGAGTTTTTACCTCTTGCATATTTGCAAATACTGTTGCATGACTCTTTAAATTAACAAATTATATAAATTTTTAATGAAACATTCACTAAAGTTTGTATCTTTGAATGAACATGTATGAAAAATATTTACGATGAAACATTGACTAAAGTTTGCAACTTTATAATAATATCAATATCATAGACCGACTTTGAATAGATCATGCCAAACATAGTTGAAAAGATGACACATTTTTAGTTCGATTATTTTCGACATGTTAGTATCATGTCTATTTAATTTTTTATTAAAAAGCAACACGGTGGCTTGCACATATGGCGGCGCCATGGCTGAACAAGCATCGACGTAAGAGGCGCCATCTCCATTTGAATGGCGCCGTTTTTTTTTTAAGAGTGTAGAGGGAGGTTTTTATGGTGTGTTATAAGAAAGTTATTAGATAGGTTATAAGGTACTCGCGCATATGGCTAAGTGCACCTAGCTCTCAAAAGACGGAATCTTCAATTTAGTGAAACCACAAGTAACAATTTACTCTACATGAAAATAATTTTCGGGTACTAGAGTTGCTGTTGAGCTCCATCTAAGGTTACAGGCAATAGGCATGAATAAAAGGATGACTAAAAAAAAAAACACTTTATGGTATCCAAATTCAAACCTCACATGCTTTACTTACAATTCCATTGTACTAACAAAACTTAGAGCTTTATAATTGATAAATTGTCATGTCCGTTCAACATTTCAATTTCTTTCCAGTTTCCACCTACTTTCATCGAATATTACACTTTATTAGTACGTTTATCTTATCATTGAATACCCTTTCACTATATTTCTTAGATAAAGTAAAGAACCTAGTAACCTTCAATTTCTTTCCCCCTACTTTCATTAATTTCTTGTAGGGACTTCGAGAATCATTGAAAATATCTTGAAGATTATGATTTATTATTGGTTTTGTTGTTCTTTTCCGAGTAATAGGTTTAACCCGGTAAATTTATTACTCTAAAAAACAGTTAGGTACATATGATGTGAATAAATCACACATCTTTGTTATCGGTTTTGTTGTTCATACGTTCACTGGTGGTCTTCCTAGAATTGGTTTGTATCAAGTTAACACAAAGATGACTTTTGCTTATTCTCGGTATTTTCATGTTATAAGTGTGTTATGTGGTTAGGATGTCTTGATTAGAAGCCCGAACACTTGAGCACATATATCGTGGTTGGTTGTTCAAACTAGGTTTATTAAAAAAACTGGCATCTTACTTTTCTAGGCTTGCTTATCCAATCGAGCTTATGAGCTTATAAAGTCTGTATGTAACGTAAGTGGATAAGCTCATTAGATCAAAAATGGGCAAGCTCCCAAACCCATCAAATAAGCTTAGACAAACAACCCTCTCGTTTTGATTAAAAGATATTCTGAATAAGCATTTTTTTACCTACTTATTCACAAAAAACCAGCAATCCCAAACACACCTTTTATGCAATCCAAAAGTCAGAAGTTCGTTTAGGCTAGGGTTACGTTCGACGTACACTAAGTGATTAATATATGCAATGGTTGGATTGGATTGGAGTCTTTAAGCATTTAGTATCATAGGTGCTGTAATGCCTGAACTCCGTGATGTTGTTTAGATAAACAATGAACATAAGCACAACTTATTTGCATCAACGGATAGTTAAAGGTAGCGGACAATGTATATATGAGCATAAGCACGTCTCATTTGCATTTTACTATATAATTTGTTTGATAGATTAGAAGATGAAGTATGAGAATTTGTATTTATTGGATGTTTATTACCATCGACCTAAATTATGGTTTTGAACTGATTAGGCGTTTATGGTTTGGTTGCGCATACTCCCTTTTCTCATGAATGTTTGTTTATCATTCCAAATGGGTAGGGGTGTCAAATGGTTGACCCGAACCCGAACCCGATAAGGCCTTATAGGGTCGGGTTGATTCGGGTCCAACCTAGCTTATCAGGTTTATCGGGTCAACCCGATAGACCCGATAGCCTAATAGGGTCGGGTTAGGGTTTTAGTTAGTTTCTTATCAGGTTATCGGGTCAACCCAATAAGATATAGTGAGATATTAACAAATCTTTGATTTTTGAACAAAAGCCCATTAACATACAACACTTGTTTTTTTAATAAGTTTACTACTATGCTTCTTTCCTTTCTTTATTAACATACAACACATCTTTTGCTAGTATACAACATTTCCAAATTCCAATTGAACAGCAGCAGATAAGAGTCTAAATTCCTTGTGTATTTAGTTAAAGTCATATCTTGGTCAGAGTTTAAGTTCCTTCGTATATGCTTATTATTAACTAAATGGGAGACTCATGGATTGCATTAGTTTGTTACTATCCGTATTGAGAGTTTAGTGCCGAAATGGTATTCCCTGTGTGAGTTTAACTTCCATGCCTAAAATGCAAATGTATGACAGCAAGAATGCAAGATCATATACATGTACAAATAAATTTGGTTTAATTATGCCATATACTCATATATTAATATATCGCTAACGTAGCATTACATAGCATTTGCTCCCAAAGTCCAACATCCCGTTCAATAACATTAGGAATTTTTTATTATTGGACATATTTTTTTCCTTACAAGTAACCGGCCGATAACCCCGCAACCCGATAGACCCGATTCCTTATAAGGTCGGGTTGCGGGTTAGTTTTATTATTCAAAAACCCGATAGACCCTACCCGATAAGCCTCAAAACCAACCCGACAACCCGATTGACACCCCCTATAGATGTTAGGTCGGTTCGGTTTTGGACCTTTGCTCGGTCCTAGTTTTCATAGTCAATTTAGATATCATTTGTAGTAGGTCTCATAAGTATGACATGTCATTCTAATAATAGGTTAGGTTTGAAGCACAGGTGAAGCATTTGTTTTCGCTTAGTTTTGGGCTGAGATGTTCGTTCTACTTAATTATTTTTTAGAGTAATAAATTACGGGGAAAACTACAACAAACAAAAAAAAAAAAAAAAAAAAAAAAAAAAAAAAAACGATTTTTATGAAAGGGATGCCACTATTTTAGTAAAGTTGATTTGTCCTCAACCGAGTAAATTCCACTAAATTTAACACTTTGCATAAAAGTGTACAATGGCATGTAATGCTAGGAAATTTCCTATAGTACTTTTTACTAAATAAATTTAACACTTTATAGACCACTGAGAACACATTCACTTTTTACTCGATCGAGAGAGACTACAAAATCTATAAATTTTTAACGAAACATTGACTAAAGTTTGTATCTTTGAATGAACATGCATGAAAAATATTTATTAAGAAACATCGACTAAAGTTTGCAACTTTATAATATCGTGGTTTAGCAAAAAAAAAAAAAAAAAAAAAAGTTTTATTGAGACTAGCCAGACTGGGTGGTTGACCTTGTGGTCGGTCTCCACCCAGTAAGCGTCCCCCTGTACGAGACCTCCAACGAACTAACGCGGCCTCTTTGGAAAAAAATTGAAGATTTGGTATGGTAGTCGATCGAATTGTGTGAGTCTCTGCGTATGTGGGTGTTCTTTTATTGATTTTTGTGGGGTGTGTTTTTGTGATGATCGCAGTCGCCTTTTTTTTTTTTTTTTTTTTTTTTTTTTTTAAGAGCAAAAAAATGTATATTCAGCAACTAAGAAATACAAAATACAAGGCGACCGATAAAATCAGATGGAGACTATTCAATACAAAGATTTTTTTTTTTTTTTTTTGGTTATGTTAAAAAAAAACCCTATTCTCTCTGGCGACTTTTTCCCCTAAACAAAACCTAAATCGATCCTACTGTAAACACCTTAATCATGTGATCAAACAAGAAAGAATAATAAAAAATAAGAATGATAAGAAGTAACAACAAACACATATTCTAGATGCACGTACAAAAATAGGTTGTACCTTCATTTAAATTTTCCCTACCAAATTAAAATGTGTTGCTAGAGTTACTTCTTACTTTACCCATTTTAATTATTTTTCTTATTAGATCAATTCCCGTATATAACGTATTTTATTACGAGAAATGATTGTGAAACTAGAATTTCAGAATTATGTTACGTGGTGGACCGAATTAATCACATTTAGTAGTGCTCTTATGTAAATGGGATACATGGACCCTCTTAATCAATGATTTATTGCTAAATACGAACAAAGGAAGCATCACAATTATCAAAGTTTAGAATTCTTTTAGTATATTAATAGGTAACCTTCTAGTAAAGTTAATTTTTCCACAACCGAGTAAACTCCACTAAATTTAACACTTTGCATAAAAGTGTACAATGGCGTCTAATGCTAGGAAATTTCCTCTAGTACTTTTTACTAAATAAATTTAACACTTTATAGACCACTGAGAACACGAAACGAGTTGTACGTCTCCATTATTTTAAAAGACAGCATTCAATTGTAGGAAATTTCCTTTAGTTTTACTTTTTACCCGATTGAGAAACACTACAAAATCTATTGAGTTTTACCTCTCGGGAATTTGCAAACACTGTTGCATGACTCTTTCAATTAACAAATTCTATAAATTTTTAATGAAAACATTGGGTAAAAGGTCAACGACACGGTAAATGTATTACTCCAAAAAACGATTAAGTACAATGGATTTGGGTGAATCCCAAATCTCAGTCCGTTACATAGGCGATAAGCTTATATAACAAGATACTTCATATTTTCTAAAAACGAAAACAAACCACAACTCACATGATAACACACTACATTGACAAAGATGAAAAACTACTTCCTACGAGCTTGGAGTTTAGTGCCATACATGGCATTAAAAGCGTCCAAATTCCCTGGGAGATCATAAATTTGCTTAGAATAATCATCATAGTCATCATACTCATCCTCACGATCATGACCACCACCACCAAATAGGTTTGCTGACTCATCAAACATGTCCACAACCTCCTCGTCGTCAGTATCAGAAACCACAACCTCACCCACCTTTGAAAATGGGTTAGACCGCTTAGTGGTAGATGTAGACGGAATAGGTTGACCAGCATCATCCACAAGAGTAGCTTTCCCATCGATTATTAGCTTTTCAAGCTTACTAATTTTCTCAACAATAGGAGTAGAACCAGCTTCCCTTGTTCCCATAGAATCACTCACAAACGGCTGTTGCATATCACTCACAAGAGGGACTTGTGATGTAGTACCAGTCTTAACCGACTCATCCTTATTAACTTCCATTATATTGCCAGTATCCACATCCATGTTAGTAACAACCTGAGGAATACCAAAACCATCTGTATCATCCATATTAAGAGCGTCAAACTGATTAGAAGTAGTGATCTTGGTTCCACTCGTACTAGCCACATCAGAAGCCTTATTCTTAGTTCCATCCACCTTCTTAAGTACAGGGGGGTTCTTTTTGGGTTGGTAATGAAATTGCTTACCCACAACTGGTTTAGTAAAGCCTCCTTTACCCTGATTAGTAGAGCCACCTTGTTTACCTTTCTTATTGTTATTGACAGCCGTGAAACCATCATTAACCGGCTTACTAGGTTGAACTGGAGGAACAACAACTTTCGGACAATCAAGAATAGTATGACCAAAAACCTTACACTTATTACAACACGGAGGTTTCCACTCATATTCAACCCGAATCTTCTCAATAGTCGAACCCGTACCATCGAGTAAAGGTATCTCAACAGTAATGCTATCCCTAAGCATCTCATCCGACTTTACTTCAATCATGCATCTAGCAAAGCTACTACGGCCCCACGAATCCTTGCACATTTGGCTGGTAAAAGCATCTAACCTTTTGGGTGTCCCAATCAAAGTAGCAAGAAGACTAAGCCCGTCATCCGAAAACATTGCTAAAGGAACATCATGGAATTTAACCCACACTGGAATGTTAGTTAAATCCTCTTTAAGCAAGTTTGTGTTCAATGTCCATGATTTAAGAATAATAGGAACATTACGAATCAACCAAGGACCATTATCAAGAACATCATCGACACCTTTCTACGAGTTAAACTTGAAGAAAAAGAACCCTTTAGCATTCATCATAACCTTTTGTAAACCATACTTAGACCATGCATTGCGAACATAATAATCAACAACAGGAAAAGCAAGACGTTGACCAAGGAAATAACCGTATAGAGTATTTTCAAACCTCATATTCACCTCTTCTACAACTTTCAACGGGATTGAAAGGTCAACATCATCCTTCTTTTTGCTGCATTCTAACCTCCGAAAATTAGACATGTGTTTCTGAGATTCATTAGAAGTAGCACCCGCATAAGAAACCAACTTCACTCCAGTAGTAGTATCATCCTTAGAAGCATTAGGACCAGAAACATTCAAATTAGTATTATGCCCAATACCACTAGAAGAGGAAGCCTTATTAGCATCAATATCACGTTGAATATTATTCATGGCTTCATAAAATTCTTATGTGCAGTAGAGAGCAAGTGCTTTACAGTTACAGCACTTGTAACCTGCTCCAAATCATCACCATGTGGTGTAGCTTTCGTAAGTGGAATCGACTCCACTACCTGAGTATGTAGGAGTGATGAGATATCATCACCTAAACCAACCTTTTCCACCTCAATCAAACCTCCTTGAGAATTACCCTCATCATGTGCAGAAACCGAATCCCCAACAACATCACTACCCCTAGAAGTAGCACCCATCAAGCTAGAAGAACCATCCGATGTGTTCTTACTCTTGTGATTCAAAAAACCTTTATTAATCATCTCTCAACAATCCACGAACATAAACCCTAATAAGAACTAGCACACATGCAAACAGGATAAAACCCTAATCGCTTAGGGTTTTGAGTTTAAATGCCCAAAAAACTAACCACCCTCCATGAATTCGATCAAGTTATGTGATAATACAACAAGATCAGGACCTGATCGAATTAATCAACCAACTTAGAATAAATAAAATCAAAGAGTATCCCTAGTTCGGTTGGGAAAAAATCGATTTACAAACCCTAGAAACGAAAATCAGAACTCTGCTAGATCTTGATAATCAAACACGAATCCAAAGAATCAGAAACGTGCAAGAAACTGTAAGAGTATAGACAGATTGTGAAGGAACGATTAGATTAGAGGGTTTTAGAAAATTGCCTTAGTCGCCACCTTGAGAGTCGTTTAGGGTAATTCTTAATGATTCAACTTTATAATATCATGGTTTAGCCGAAAAAATATGATTAAGACTAGTCGTAATGTGTGGTCAATCTTGTGGTCGGTCACCACCTTGAACGCGTCCCTAACCCACTGCGAAACCTCCAACGAACGCGGCCCCTTCGGAAAAAATTGAAGATTTTGTTGGGTAGTCGACCGAATGTTGTGTCTCTATGTGTGTGTGGGTGTTTTTTATTGATTTTTGTGTGGTATGTTTTTTTTGGTGACCGCGGTCGCCTTATTACGGGCATTTGGTCAAGCATTTGGTCTTAGATATAGAAGGCTGAATTGGCGCTTAGTCAGCACGGGTGATCTTAGTCGCCTACGGTCACCATTACAACTAGTCTATTATAAGAGAGAAAATGACTAAAGTTTGCAATTTTATAATATCATGAGAGCTAAGCAGCCATAAACATGAGGAACACATCAATTTGCTAAGTTAAAACTTTTGACATGATAGTTATGCGTGTTGAACATTTATCTTATTTTTTAACGGAAAATTTTATTAACTAGCAAGATGCTAGTTAAACATTACAAAGAAATTAATTGGGGATTTTTCATCCAACTCTCCAAAGAAAACAAACTATTACATCTACTAGAACACTATATTATATCATCAAAAATCACAAAACATCTCGGAGGGTTCACTGCAAAAATAGTTCTGTTCCTTAACGCCCAAAGATGCCACCAGGCTATGTAAAAAACTCCTTCCAAAATTAACTTGAGTCTAGATGGGAACCGAATACCAGAAAACCAAGCAACCCAATCTGAAAAGGATAATAAGTCATGCCAATCCAAGTCCCACCATCGACAAATCCTGCGAAAGACATGCAGAGCAATATTACATCGAAACAAGATATGATGAATATCCTCTAGAACCAAGCCACATATCAGGCACAGAGAAGAATCCAAAACCACTCCTCTACGAATAAGATTATATCTGGTTGGACAAAAAAATGTTTGGGCTAACCAAACCAATTCAAATATATATGTTTAGATCCGTTACTGAACCTGTTCAATCACCAACATTTTCCCACCTTCAATCAATTTGATTTTTTTCAACTCTTAACATTGATAATTATGTTGTAAAGGGGGTTAGCATTGTGTATTGCTCTCACTGTTTATGAAAGGGAAGATGAGGGATTGAGCAAATGATACATGTGCAAGATCCTATACTATGCTGAGAGGTATATGCATAGGCATTGGCTAATTTATCGAGACTAAAAGCATATACTTTATAATGGCGGATAATTTATTAATTTTTATTTACTCTTATCGGATTACCATTCATTTTTTGTTCTTTATTCACTATATAAATATTTTACGATGTTTGTAATTCATTAACCGTTACTTAATTTATTTATTAAACACTTTTACAGCCATTTTATTTACACGCATTCTTTCGCTAAAGTAAAATATGTCAATAATAATTATAAGTCATGCCCGCCCATCGGATGGTTTTCAAAAGCTAGTGTATATATATATATATATATATATATATATATATATATATATATATATATATATATATATATATATATATATATATATATATATATAATTGAACAATACTGCAATTTTCATTAAGAATAAATAATTAAAAATACAACTTGAAAAACCTTACATAATTACTATGTTATGTCAATATTTTTGAGAATACTATAATAATATTCGTGAAACACATTTTGATGACTAACATATGTGTCCTCCCATCCATATGCGTTTTCACTTTTATATGTAATTAAAAGTGGATGAGTTAACAGTAATAGGCAACATTAGCGTAGTGTCACTTTAATACAGTCGTTACCATTCACATGAGTAATCACAATTGTTTCCTGTGGTTCTGATTGTGGTGGACTCGACCGAAGTGGAAAACTCATAATACAACCTCTGACATTTCCTCCATCAGTTATACTTATTTCAAAACTCTTTTATACGTTTAGGCAATAACCAAACCCGTGTTTGGCATTTTCATCCATTTTACAGCTTTTTTAATGGTCTCATATTTTTTTGTAACGTCTAGTTCCAAATATATACTTGTAGTGTTGTTGGTTAACATCTAATTCCCAACACCAAATCACACCGCATACGAGGCCACTGATCTCGAGGGAGACCGAGAGCGAAATCCACATATCATAGTCCGTAATTTCCATCACCTATGACATATTGTAAACCTGTTACATAAGGATGAAAAATTTGTGGAAGTTGTTTCAAAAAAATTCTGGAACGCTTTCATGGATAATTGACTCACATATGAACTATGTCTTGGAGGTTCCTGGTTTAAGTCCAGGAACACGTCAGGTGCGCGTGTTTCATAGATCGAGTATGAAAATCTTCATTTTCCAACGTTGTTGACCATTAACATTTAATGTCCTCCAAAAGAAATCAATCGATTCCAAAGGAATATACTTACCTACAATAAAACGAAAATTATTTTTTTAATAATTTTAAAAGACCAATACCTTTTTGATTAAAAAAAAAAAAAAAAAAAAAAAACCTTAAAACTTTTTTAAAAGACCAAGACAAAGTAACCACGTAGCATTCGGAAAAACTTTTTTGCATGCATTTAACAGATTCAATTCTATTTTCGTGATTATAACACTTCTATTTTTGTTGTTTCTTCAAGCTTGATCGTCCACATGTATTTTTATCTTTAATTAGAATTGCACTTTGATTGCTTATACAACCTAACATTCTTAGGAGATATGGTGGAGTACATCAACATAACCACAAGCGTGTCATTAGTGTCACGGTGAAGATTGAACCCTTGACTTCTTGTTTGAAAACCAAAAAACAGAACGTTAATCAAACACTTCATGAGCCATTCAGTAAAAGTCCGTTTATTTTGTTCATTTATAAAATGAACTAACATGAACAATATTTTATATTACTTTAGTTAGATGAACAAACATGAGAAAAAGTATCGTCCGTTTATTTATGTTCGTTTCATTCATTTTCTTATGGTCTTATACCGCATCTTTTAGTTATATACTTTTAAAATTGGTTTACTTAAACGAAACAAAACTTATAAAACATAATATAATGTATACTTCAATAAACCTCATGTTTGTTTTTCCACATCCATTTATCTTCATTCGCTTATGTTTGTTTAGTGTCTTATTGAATGATTATAAAAGGCACATTTCCTTAATAAACCAATATGAATAAGAATTTTGAAATAAATACCTATTAAAACATTTCTTAAATATACAAAAATAATTTGTCTAATTAATTTTTGTAAAAATGTTGTCACATTTTTAAAAATGTAAAATGTAAGACAAAAAATTATTTTCTTTGATCATCCATCAAGTTTTATGTTTATTTGTTCATATCTTTAGTGATTTACATCAAAATTTACGAATAATAACTTGTTTACGTTCATTTTGATATAAAATGTTTTTATATTTTTTTATTATCAAAACATAGAGAAGTGAAAAACCCACAAATCATTTTTATAATCCCTATAAGCCGACAATTCGGCTCGGATCGGCGTGTGAACAGTTTCGGCTCGATCCGTGGCTTGACATTGCACCCAAGTCATCGTCCTCCCTAGAGCCGACCTCCCAACCGGATGCTCCAAGTTACACTTCAATGAACGTTATGTAGTATAATACATAAAGTTAAGTAGATATTTGTGATTTGTATTTTTTAAAAACCTTAAAAATACTTATTATAGAGTTATGATCAAATAAGAAAGAATAATAAAAAATAAGAACGATAAGAAGTAACCACAACCACATATTCTAGATGCACATACAAAAATAGGTGTACCTTCATTTAAATTTTCCCTACCAAATTAAAATGTGTTGGTAGAATTACTTCTTACTCTACTCATTTTAATTAATCTTCTTATTAGATCATTTCCCATATATAATGTATTTTGTTACGAGAAATGATTGTGAAACTAGAATTTCATAATTATGTTACGTGGTGGACCAAATTAATCGCATTTAGTAGTGCTCTAATGTAAATGGGATACAGGGTCCCTCTTAATCAAGGATTTATTGCTAAATACGAACAAAGGAAGCATCACAATTATCAAAGTTTAGAATTCTTATAGTATATTAATAGGTACCCTTCTAGTAAAGTTAATTTTTCCACAACCGAGTAAACTCCACTAAATTTAACACGTTGCATAAAAGTGTACAATGGCGTCTAATGCTAGGAAATTTCCTCTAGTACTTTTTACTAAAAAATTTAACACTTTATAGACCACTGAGAGTCTGAGAACACAAAACGAGTTGTACGTCTACATTTTAAAAGACAGTATTCAATTGTAGGAAATTTTCTTTAGTTTTACTTTTTACCCCATTGAGAGACACTACAAAATTTATTGAGTTTTACCTCTCGGGAATTTGCAAACACTGTTGCATGACTCTTTCAATTAATAAATTCTATAAATTTTTAATGAAACATTGACTAAAGGTTGCAACTTTATAATATCATGGTTTAGCTGAAAAATATGATTAAGACTAGTCGTAATGTGTGGTCAATCTTGTGGTCGGTCACCACCTTGTACGCGTCTCTCACCCACTGCGAAACCTCCAACGAACGCGGCCCTTTCGGAAAAAATTGAAGATTTTGTTGGGTCGACCGAATGCTGTGTCTCTATGTGTGTGTGGGTGTTTTTTATTGATTTTTGTGTGGTATGTTTTTTGTGGTGACCGCGGTCGCTTTATTACGGGCATTTGGTCTTAGATATAAAAGGCTGAATTGGCGCTTAGTCAGCACAGGTGATCTTAGTCACCTACAATCACCATTACAACTAGTCTATTATAAGAGAGAAAATGACTAATGTTTGCAATTTTATAATATCATGAGAGCTAAGCAGCTATAAACATGAGGAACACATCAATTTGCTAAGTTAAAACTTTTGACATGATAAATATGCGTGTTGAACATTTATCTTTTTTTTTATCGGCAAATTTTATTAACTAGCAAGATGCTAGTTAAACATTACAAAGAAATTAATTGAGGATTTTTCATCCAACTCTCCAAATAAAAGAAACTATTACATCTACTAGAACACTATATTATATCATCAAAAATCACAGAACATCTCGGAGGGTTCACTGCAAAAATAGTTTGGTTCCTGAACGCCCAAAGATGCCACCAGGCTATGTAAAAAACTCCTTCCAAAAGTAACTTGAGTCTAGATGGGAACCGAATACCAGAAAACCAAGCAACCCAATCTGAAAAGGACAATAAGTCATGCCAATCAAAGTCCCACCAACGACAAATCCTACGAAAGACAAGCGGAGCAATATTACATCGAAACAAGATATGATGAATATCCTCTAGAACCAAGCCACATATTAGGCATAGAGAAGAATCCAAAACCACTCGTCTACGAATAAGATTATATCTGGTTGGACAAAAAAGTATTTGGGCTAACCCAACAAATTCAAATATATATGTTTAGATCCGTTAGTGAACCTGTTCAATCACCAACATTTTCCCACCTTCAATCAATTTGATTTTTTTCAACTCTTAACATTGATAATTATGTTGTAAAGGGGGTTAGCATTGTGTATTGCTCTCACAGTTTATGAAAGGGAAGAAGAGGGATTGAGCAAATGGCACGTGATCAAGATCCTATACTATGCTGAGGGGTATGGCATTGGCTAATTTGTTCAATCACCAACATTTTGACACCTTCAATCAATTTGATTTTTTTCAACTCTTAACAAAGATAATTATGTTGTAAAGGGGGTTAGCATTGTGTATTGCTCTCACAGTTTATGAAAGGGAAGAAGAGGGATTGAGCAAATGACACGTGATCAAGATCCTATACTATGCTGAGGGGTATGGCATTGGCTAATTTATCGAGACTAAAAGCATATACTTTATAATGGCAGATAATTTATTAATTTTTATTTACTCTTATCGGATTACCATTCATTTTTTTGTTCTTTATTCACTATATAAATATTTTACGATGTTTGTAATTCATTAACCGTTACTTAATTTATTTATTATACACTTTTACAGCCATTTTATTTACACGCCTTCTTTCGCTAAAGTAAAATATGTCAATAATAATTATAAGTCATGCCCGCCCATCGGGCGAGCTTCGAAAGCTAGTATATATATATATATATATATATATATATATATATATATATATATATATATATATATATATATATATATATATATATATATATATATATATATATATATATAATTGAACAATACTGCAATTTTCATTAAGAATAAATAATTAAAAATACAACATAAAAAACCTTACATAATTACTATGTTAGGTCAATATTTTCGAGAATACTATGATAATATTCGTGAAACATGATGAGGCGAAAAATGATCCGTTTTTAGGGGGTCATTTAAGCCCGAATTCGAATTTATTTGATCAAATATTGCCCTAAATCGTTCCTTTTGTGATTTTAGGTACTTTGGGAGTGAAATCTGGAAAAGGAAGCAATTTGGACGTTTTTGGAGCATAAAAGTGAAGAAAACGCCAAAGTCTTAATTTTCCATGCTGGGAAGAGTAGGTGACGGCGTCAAGAGTAACTCCCTGACGGCGTCAAGAGCAAAATTCCATGACGATCCAGTGAAGATTTGAAGGCGTCACGAAGTAGGGCGTCAAGAGTTAAAGTCATGACGGCCTGGAAATGATTAAGTCTTGACGGCGTCAAATGTAGATCAAGGCAGTCCGAGAAGAGTTTTGGCGGCGAGGTGACGGTGTCACAAGATTGGTCTTGACGCCGTCAGACCCCTTTTCCTATATATAGTTTTCTAATTTTTTCACAAAAAAAGAGAGAAGTTTTGGAGAAACCCTAAGTACGATTTTGGTGCGAATTTTACAGGTTTTTCAAGAGTTCTAACCCCTTGATACCTTTCATGTGTAATTAAGATAAGTGTTCTTTTAATTCAATCAATATGTCTATGTGTTGGTTGTCTATATTTTGTTCTTGTCTTAATTCCATCATGCTAGGCTAGATCTATCTTGTGTTTGCTTGGATCTAATGAAACCTAGATGTTAATTATGTGTTGATTACTTGTTTATTCTTGTCTTGGATGAATGATTTATATGTTATGCTTAAGAAAACTGGCAGATCTCCAATTGGTAACATGCTTGAACGTCTTAAGAAACATGAACCGACGCGCACTAGGTCTTTATTGGTTGTATTTAATGCATGAGCCACTATTTACAATCCCTATAGTTGTGCTGGGCATGGTGTAGGAGGAGATAAGAGCTCATAGAATTGGGGAGTTAAGTGTGCCACCCCATGAATGGTATTAAGGAATACGATCCGTCATCCATGCAATTATAACAAGTAATTAACGTGTAAAAGATATCTAGGGAGTAGTGAAATCTAAGTAAACACATTTTCTCCATTTATTGCTCACAACTTTAGTATAATTTAGTTTATTTTCATTTTTAGTATTTTATTTTGATTGCATGGTAGTATTGGGTTAGTTGACTAGCAACTAATTCCGCCCAAATCCTTCAAAACCCGAGAATTTACTTGCTTTCTAGAAAATATAAAAATACATAAATAATCATCTCTCACCTTTAGAACTAGTATTTAGGTTTTCTAAGCCTAGCGACACTATTCCTAGCTGAACGATCAATCCCCCGGTACTTGTCACTATACTATACTACAACGATCAGGTACACTGCCTGGTGGGGTTTGTAAGCTTCTCAAGATCCCTTGAGAGGTAAAGCCTGGTGCGATTCCCACGTATCAAGTTTTTGGCGCCGCAGCCCGGGGAATAGTTATTGTCTAGGTTAGAACTTCTTTTTATTAGGTCTACTTGCTAGATTCCTTTCTAGCAAGATTTTATTTTTATTTTTAGGTTTCTTTAGTCTATCTTATTTCTTTGTGTTTTTGTTCGTAACTCTTCACTACCGGCCATCATGGCAAACGACGAATCCTTCAACCTTAGGATCACTAGGAGTCGTAGTTTGATGCGTGGGAATCGCACTTTGCTTTACCTCTCGAGGGATCTTGAGAAGCTTACAACCCCCACCAGGCAGTGTACCTGATCGTTGTAGTATAGTATAGTGACAAGTACCGGGGGATTGATCGTTCAGCTTAGGAATAGTGTCGCTAGGATTAGAAAGCCTAATTAAAAGTTCTAGAGATGAAAGATGATTATTTTTGTTTTTTTATATTTTAATGAAAGCAAGTAAAATCTCGGGTTTTGGAAGAGTGGGCGGAATTAGTTGTTAATCAACTAACCCAAAAACTACTTTATAACTAATTAAACTAATGAAAATTGAATTAAGCTAATATTAAACTAAGGTTGTGAGCAGTATTTGGAGAAATTGTGTTTACTTAGACTTCATTACTCCCTAGATATCTTTTACATGTCAATTACTTGTTACACTTGTATGGATGACGGATTGTATAACTTAATACCATTCGTGGGGTGGCATACATAACTCCCCAACTCTATGAGCTCTTATCTCCTCCTACACCATGACCCAGCACAACTATAGGGATTGTAAACAGTGGCTCATGCATTAAATACAACCAATAAAGACCTAGTACGCCTCGGTTCATGTTTCTTAAGACGTTCAAGTATGTTACCATTTGGAGATCTGCCAGTTTTCTTAAGCCTAACATATAATATCATTCATCCAAGAACAAGAATAGACAAGTAATCAACACATAATCAACATCTAGGTTTCATTAGATCTAAGCAAACACAAAGTAAATCTAGCCTAGCATAGTAGAATTAAGATAAGAACAAAAGATAAACAACCAACACATAGACATATTGATTGAATTAAGAGTATACTTATCTTAATTACAATGCAAGGTCTCAAGGGTTTGGAACCCTTGAAAAACCTGTAAAAGAGGCACCAAAATCGTCTTTAGGGTTTCACCAAAACTTCTCCTCTTTTTAATGAAAAAACTAGAAAACTATATATAGGAAAATCGTCCTGACGGCGTCAAGAGTAAAATCTGACGCCGTCAACTCGCCGCCATACACTTCCTCGGACGCCCTAGATCCATTTGTGACGGCCTTGGTGACGCCGTCACCACCTACGGTAAATTAATCTTTGGCCACTTTGACGCCGTCATCACTCCATCTGACGCCGTCACCAGCTACGGTAAAATATTCATCTTGTCTGACGCCGTCAAGAGCAACCCCTTGACGCCGTCACCTTGTATTTCCAGCTTGGATTTTCGGTACTTTGTCGTTTTCTTCACTTTATGCTCCAAAAACGTCCAAAATAGCCTCTTTTCCAGAATTCACTCTCCAAACACCTAAAATCACAAAAGGAACGATTTAGGGCAATATTTGATCAAATAAAGTCGGATTCGGGCTTAAATGACCCCCTAAAAACGGATCATTTTTCGCCTCATCATATACCCTTACACTTGAGATTTGCTTGTCCTCAAGCAAATGAGCTTTTATTCTACTCAAAAGACAAGTTAGGGGTCATTTAACACTAATATAAAAGTAATTACAATAAATAATCGTTCCACTAAAGACCAATAGACAAGCACGGAGGTCATACACAAGCACCTCACAAATAGTGTTTGGATACTCACATCTCTCGGGTGTAATAAAGTAATATAACATTATGGAAATGGAAGATATCTCTCACTACCTGTCATAACAAAATAGATTACCATAGGCTTGGGAAAGGATCAAAGCTCCACCACATGGCGTAAGCACCTAGGATAAACTATCAAAGAGGTCTTTTAAAAAGGGTTATAACGTTAGGTGTAGGGATATGAATTACACGGTTTTGTTGGATAAAGGGAATTTTACTGGTGGCGAGTTAACAATCTTAGTAAATTACATGTACAAGATGGCGTTGCTAAGCCAAGACTAGACTCGACTTAAGCTAATAAATGAAAAATAACAAAAACATAAAATGAACATAGAATAAAAATGGGATGGTAGTCCGTATGTTTTTTTTTTTTTTTTTTCTATTTTTTTTTCTTTTTCTTAATTTTTTTCGATTTTTTTTTTTTTTTTTTTTTTTTTTTTTTTTTTTTTCATACACTCTTACCCTACCATCCAAAATAATACATCATAGGGGCTTGAGCAATCCCCTTACACTTGAATCTTTACATACTTTACATTAAACTATTCTAATGACTCGAATTAAGAAAATCAAAACACTTGGAGCACTTTTAAGATTAACGTACATATGGGGGTAATAATATTATGTTCTTCCCCATTACTCCATAAAATAAGTACTTACCTATGAGTCCCAATCGTCCCAAAACAATATGTACAAGGATATGACTCGACTTAGCAACCATGTAATCAATTAGCAAGTTAACTTAGGGTTTAACAAATAACAATAATGCACTAAAAATGAGCGCATACACGGAAGGCTAAGACGATTTGGTTGTACATTTAAGTGGGGTGTAACAAATTCTTCCTTTAAGTAAGATGCTTAAAGTTAGAAACGAAAAGATAGGCTCGGAGGGGTGTACTAGGGGTATCGTGTACTAAAAATGAGTACAACGCTAAGGGTGTGGGAAAAATTAATTGACTTAACTAGCCAAGTAATATGACTTAAATGGTCAAGTAATTGTAATACGGGTTTAACACAAGGGTAATCCTAATGCCTCTTATCATGTAGTAAATCCTACCACACGAATGTAGTCTCACTAGCGGTCTCGGGATGCATCACTAACGCAAGTTCTAGAATCTAAATGCTACCGGTACACTCATAAGCACCAATAATGAATGCTTTTCCTATCAAATCTAAAGGCGAACCTCACATTTCTGGGTGGAAAATTTTTCTGAATATACGGTTATGTGCTAGTCATACAACCTCCTATCCATGAGACGCTTGCTATGGCTAAAGTTTCACTCCTAAATGTTGTAAAAAATTTTAAATTTGGCGCTAAAATTACACTAACAAGTATTTCTCATAGTTTTATTACTCATCTACTATCAAACAAAACAAACTCAAGCGAAAGTGCATATGTAAGGTATCATCTTTTTACCCTCCCCTTACACTTAGGATGAACATTGTCCCCAATGTTCAAGTAAAGAATGTAAAAGTTAAGAAGTAAAGAGAATGAAATCAAATACTCCCCTGATTCGCTCGGTATGGATTATAGGTTGGCCAGGTTAAATCTTCCTCCAAGAAAATGAACAATCAAAGCTTCCCTTCCAGAATATAAATCATCTTCTTGTCTTAAATAACCTGTAAATCCTGACAAAAGTAGACAAGGCAACCTCGCGTAAAATCGGCGGCATCCTATATAAGTTACTAAATCCTAGAAAACAAAGTAAGATATAATGCTTGTGGAATGAAGTTTGCAGATTTCCTAGAGATTATAAAACTTAATAATTCACAAAAACTATAAGACTCCGTTAGAAAAACAAAACCGGTAAAATTTCCAGATTTTTGACTCCTGACGCCGTCAAGAGCAATTGCCTGACGCCGTCAGAATGGACCTGCAGAAATCTTTATGTTAAGTTTCCGGAAAATTTCTGGAAAAACCTTGTCCTACTTCCTGGAAAATCCTGCAAAACTTCATTATGACTCGATACAAGCATTTGACTCTAACAAATACGAATATACATGTTCATTAAATATTGTGGAGAACCATGATCGGGTTGTTTCTTAAAAACATATTTGGGGTTTCCCCTTACACTTATCTTTTGCAAAAATACCTTTAGGTTGAAGTTAAGACTAGGCCAAACAACATAATAAAGTATTTCACATTTTAATTGAGAAACATGATCAACCAACAATAAAAATAAAACATGCATACGGAAGCAAATAACAATCAAACAATTAAAATCACACAAAACATGGGTTGCCTCCCAAGAAGCGCTTTTCTTTATTTACGAGTCTTGTAGCTAGACTCAAAGTCGTGGGCTACTACGTGATTCGGGTGAGTTCCTCGTTGAGGATATCTTTGGGATCAAACTTGGGTTTCAACTTTCTATCGGTCTCCTTAGTGTAATATGACCTTTCAAACATTTCTCCGTCCGGATCATACAAAGTCATTCTAATATGCCATGACCCGTCACCTTCTTTGGGTGGCTTGTCCCACCTCCACTCACACTTATCTCACTCTCTTTTCCATTTATTCCTTTCTATGTTGACGGGCATTACGCTTAATAACTCAATCATCTTCCTAAAGACTAAGGGATCCTCAAAGAGGTCTAGCTCCTCATCTCTAGCAATGAGTTGTTCTACCGAATGTGTCTTCTCAACAAAGTCCTTCTCTAGATAGAATGGGCATTGAGGTCCTATGAAATTCCTTTCTATCCAAGGCCCATATCTTGACAGTCTCCTATTCATCTCAACCCAATATGGTATCGGTTCATCATTACAATCATAACTATGCTTCTTAACATCATATACCGACCAAGTATCGCCTTCTCCTACCGTTATCTTAGATTCCCTACAATCTATCATGGCACTAGCGGTTGCTAAGAATCCTCTTCCTACCAATAATGGGCATGTAGTGTCACTAACCATGTCTAGGACGTGAAAATCCACTAATATAGTTAACTTTCCTACGTGAACAACTACATCCTTAATCATTCCAACCGGGTGTGCAATACTCCCATCCGCTAGACCTATCAATACCTCCGTCTCCTCTAACTTTCCTAGCTTAAGAGTGGTGAATAACGATAAGGGAATCAAGTTGAGGCTTGACCCTAAATCGGCTAATGTGTCGAAAGCTTCGGATCTTCCTATCTTACAAGGCAAAACAAATATACCCGGGTCATCAAGCTTTTTAGGTAACTTGTTTTGAACGAAAGCGGTCCCATTTTTGCCTAGCTTACACTTCTCATATTTTTCTAGGAGGGCGCTATAGTATGGAGCACGCGCTAAGACATCAATGACGGGGCGTTCAAGGTGAAGTTCTTTGAATTCATCGTCAAGGTCTTGCGTAAGAGGTGTTTCAACAATGCTTTTGACCGGCTCTATAGTAGGAGTTTTAGTTGGTTGGTCCTTTTGGGGAACTTGGTTTTGCTTGAAACACGTGCTCGTGGATTTGACCGAATAATATTGTGGACACGAAGTGGGTGACGAAACGGATGATATGGAATTAACGGTTAGTTTCGGATTCTTGATTGTGTCACTTGGGAGTGCTCCCATTTCTCGGTCGTTGAGAACTTTCAACAATGTGTCAATTCTAGTGGTCATCTCGCTTTACTTTTGTTTGAAATCGGCTTCAAACTTGGATATGCGAGCTTCTTGAGATGCCATGAACTTTGACATCAATCCTTCAAGATTGTTGGTACTACCATAGTTGCTAGAAGGATTGTTGTTGAAGGTACGGTTGGATGGTGGACCGTTTGATTGGTAACGATTAGGCGAGTTGGAAGAATTGGGTTGATTTTGTTTCCACCTAAGGTTTGGGTGATTTTTCCATGAGGGGTTGTATGAATCACCGTATGTGTTCGGCTCAGGCTTGAAAGTGTACCACTTATCTCCCGCTTCGTCGGTACGCGTGGATGCGTAGTCCGCAAAAGCTGTTCCGGGGAGTTCCATACAATCACGAGTGTCATGGGGACCATTACATAATTCTCATGAAGAAGTGATTTGGTTCACTTGGCTTGAATGCTTCGGAGCTTCGTAAGATTTCATGAGAAACTTGACTTGGTCCTCAAGTTCCATGATCCTACGGTCGGGAGTGCTTGAATTGTTCGAAGGCAAAGATATTGCCTTGACCGTTTTGTTCAAATCACGGGGATCATTCCAACTTTCGTTGTCATAGAGAGCAAGATCTTCTATGAGTTCCCATGATTGTTCCGCACTAAGATCACGTAGCTTACCACCGGCCGATTGGTCAATGGTTCGCCTCGTGGGGATATCGATATGGTCATAGAAAATTTGGACTTGGAGCCAAAGATCTATGCCATGATGAGGGACTTTTTGGAGTAAGTCCTTGAAACGAGTCCATGCTTCATAAAGAGATTCATTTTGACGTTGTTGGAACATCAAGATGTCATTCCTAAGCTTAGTAGTTCTCCCCGGTGGGAAAAATTGAGCAAGGAAACGAGTGGTGAGATCATCCCATGTGGTGATGGATCCCGTGGGTAAACGCTCAAGCCATTGACTAGCTTGATGCCGTAGAGAGAATTGGAATAGGCGTAGACGGGTGGTCTCTCTAGTTTCAACACCTAGGTCTATGGAATCTACGATTTTGAGGAAGTCCTTAAGGTGTTGGTTTGGATCTTCGGAACGAAGTCCATGGAATGCACATCCGCTTTGCACCAACCGGATGGTGTCGGATCGCAAGGGGGTCACATTGGCTCCGGTGAGCTCAATGGTGTTTCGGTAGCCTTGGTGGCTAGGTCGGGAATACTCTCCTAAGGTTCGGGGCCTAAGGGGTTCTAATGGTGGGTTTTGTTGTGGTGGGATGACGGGTTCAAAGATGTTACCACCTTCCATGATGTCAGATGGCAAAGAGTTACGAACAAAGGCACGAAGAATTAAGATAGACTAAAGAAGACCTAAAAATAAAAATAAAATCTTACTAGAAAGGAATCTAGCAAGTAGACCTAATAAAAAGAAATCCTAACCTAGACAATAACTATTCCCCGGGCTGCGGCGCCAAAAACTTGATGCGTGGGAATCGCACCTTGCTTTACCTCTCGAGGGATCTCGAGAAGCTTACAACCCCCACCAGGCAGTGTACCTGATCGTTGTAGTATAGTATAGTGACAAGTACCGGGGGATTGATCGTTCAGCTTAGGAATAGTGTCGCTAGGATTAGAAAGCCTAATTAAAAGTTCTAGAGATGAAAGATGATTATTTTTGTTTTTTTATATTTTAATGAAAGCAAGTAAAATCTCGGGTTTTGGAAGAGTGGGCGGAATTAGTTGTTAATCAACTAACCCAAAAACTACTTTATAACTAATTAAACTAATGAAAATGAAATTAAGCTAATATTAAACTAAGGTTGTGAGCAGTATTTGGAGAAATTGTGTTTACTTAGACTTCATTACTCCCTAGATATCTTTTACATGTCAATTACTTGTTACACTTGTATGGATGACGGATTGTATAACTTAATACCATTCGTGGGGTGGCATACATAACTCCCCAACTCTATGAGCTCTTATCTCCTCCTACACCATGACCCAGCACAACTATAGGGATTGTAAACAGTGGCTCATGCATTAAATACAACCAATAAAGACCTAGTACGCCTCGGTTCATGTTTCTTAAGACGTTCAAGTATGTTACCATTTGGAGATCTGCCAGTTTTCTTAAGCCTAACATATAATATCATTCATCCAAGAACAAGAATAGACAAGTAATCAACACATAATCAACATCTAGGTTTCATTAGATCTAAGCAAACACAAAGTAAATCTAGCCTAGCATAGTAGAATTAAGATAAGAACAAAAGATAAACAACCAACACATAGACATATTGATTGAATTAAGAGTACTTATCTCAATTACAATGCAAGGTCTCAAGGGTTTGGAACCCTTGAAAAACCTGTAAAAGAGGCACCAAAATCGTCTTTAGGGTTTCACCAAAACTTCTCCTCTTTTTAATGAAAAAACTAGAAAACTATATATAGGAAAATCGTCCTGACGGCGTCAAGAGTAAAATCTGACGCCGTCAACTCGCCGCCATACACTTCCTCGGACGCCCTAGATCCATTTGTGACGGCCTTGGTGACGCCGTCACCACCTACGGTAAATTAATCTTTGGCCACTTTGACGCCGTCATCACTCCATCTGACGCCGTCACCAGCTACGGTAAAATATTCATCTTGTCTGACGCCGTCAAGAGCAACCCCTTGACGCCGTCACCTTGTATTTCCAGCTTAGATTTTCGGTACTTTGTCGTTTTCTTCACTTTATGCTCCAAAAATGTCCAAAATAGCCTCTTTTCCAGAATTCACTCTCCAAACACCTAAAATCACAAAAGGAACGATTTAGGGCAATATTTGATCAAATAAAGTCGGATTCGTGCTTAAATGACCCCCTAAAAACGGATCATTTTTCGCCTCATCATAGTTCCACTCGAAACCTGGTCTTGCCTTATGCGGAACCCGAAAGAGAAATGCATAGATTGAGACAATACCACTCAACTTCTGAACCATCTAGCGTTACCATCGATTTTGATGCACCTCTTTCTGAAGAAAATTCAGAAAATCATGTCACAACCCCTAGCTCCCAAACCAACGACGAGATGAGTACCCCCCGCAACCCCCATTCCTAAGCGCCTTAAGGACTACTCCTCCCCAACCTTTCGTGGCTTCTCAAACGCCATTGTCTACCCAAACGAACACACCAATGAGGTCTTGCATGCGAACGATGTTTGGCTTGTCAAAAATGTGTGTAAGTTTCGCGGAATAGATGAGGAAGATCCAATCTAACACATCAAGGACTTCCTGAAAATAGTAGACACCCTCCATACGGATGGGGCTACTAGAGACACATCCCGATTATGATTCTTTCCTTTCACCTTATATGAAAAACCCAAGAATGGTATGACAAACTCCCTTCTGAATCTATTTTCACATGGGAGCAACTCATATCCAAGTTCTATGAGAAGTTTTTTCCACCTGGAAAAACCTCAGCATTTAGAGATAGGATCCTCCGTTTCCGGAAGGGGAAGGATGAACCCTTCCATAAATCGTGGACTAGATTCAAAGATTTAATAAGACAAGTTCCCCATCATGGCATTGAGCTCTGGCTCTTGGTCCAAATCTTCTACGATAATATCTCCTCTAACGACTGAAACGGAATTAACCAATCTAGAAAAGGAAGATTGGCCAATCTTAGTGCCGAGGAAGGATGGGATAGGATAGAAGAATATGCTCAAGACCAGGATGATACTTGGGATGAACTTGAGTCGACTGTTAGCCTTTCTGAAATCACCTCGGATCGGTTGAGAAAAATTCACAAAAGAGTGGAATACCTAGCTGGATCGCAATTACCTAAACAGCTGTCGAATCCTTATTTGATCTACGATTACTGTGGGGGCCCGCATGAGGTAGAAGAATGCGGAGGAGCAACCACAACTGAACATGCATGCTTTTCAGGAGAGGACATTTATACCGATCCCTCCCTTTTGCCTTTTTTACCAAAATGACGATTACACCCTTTGGGGAAATTTGGTAAAGAGAAGAGAAGGGGAGGAAGGCCCTGAATTCAAAATCAGGAGCACTTTTGAAGATGACCTTGGTCACTTCACTCAAGAAAAAGGCTTGCAAATGAAAGGTCTTAATGAGATTTTCGACGAGCAGCAGGAGGATATTGGAGAATTTTTCAACAAGCTTAACTCAGTCCTATATAATCTTGAAACGCCATCAGTAAGCAAAAAAGACCCCATGCTCACGATAACCACTCGAGCTGGAACAACAACCAAGGACCCTCCTTACCCAAACTCGTCCCCCATCACCCCCGATCCAAACAAACCTGGGGAGGAGGAGGAGGATGTCGGCGGTAACACCCCCGACCAACCGCCCTTGACGACCCCTTCCCCATCAACCCTGCCTAACCAACCTGTGAGAATCCCGTTTCCGTCCCGATTAAGGAACCAGAAAACTGAGAATGATAACAAGAGATTCCTGTCTTACCTAAAAGACTCAGTTGTCACTATACCTCTCCTTGATGCTTGCTATCACATGCCAAAGTATAGCACATACTTTAAAAAACTACTTGCTAACCGGAAGAAACTCGAGGGTCTTGTGACCCTGGGGGAAGAATGCTCAGTGGTGATCCACCGAGGGCTACCAAAAAAGGTAGACGATCTGGGCAGCTTCACCCTGCCTTGCTCCATAGGACCTCTATCAATCAAGAATGCTCTTGCCGATTTGAGAGCGAGTATCAATCTCATGCCTCACTCTATGTTCCGTAAACTAGGATACTCTGGATTGAAGTCTACCCGTATGAACATCCAACTAGCCGATAGATCGGTCAAGTACCCCGTAGGGATATGTGAGAATGTGCTAGTCAAAGTTGGGAAATTCAAATTCCCTGTCGACTTCGTAATCCTAGATATGGAGGAAGATGACTTGGTACCCATCATTTTAGGTAGACCATTTCTTGCTACCGCTCGTGCAGTCATCGATGTCTACGATGGCAAATTAACCTTACGAGTGGGAGACGATAGCACAACCTTCGACATTAAGGATTCTATGGACCTCTCCCTCGAAGCAGCAAACCGGCTCTATTTTATCGGGGAAGTAGATGAACTCACAGATGTCATTGATAGTTGTGTCGATGAACAGATCGATGAAGGCTGGCTACGGGACGAGAATTTTCTGCCGTTGCTAGAGGTAGAAAAGATGGAGGATGTTAGTGCAGTCTCCTTCTACCCCAGACAAGAGGCAACGGAGCATCTCGAGCTCCGAAAGCCCGAAAACAAGCTCAAACCTTCTATTATCGAACCTCCTGATGTAGATCTTAAAGAGCTTCCTAACCATTTGGAGTATGCCTTCCTTCAGGGAGAGGATCAACTCCCGGTAATCATAAACTCTTCCTTGGAACATGAACAAAAATGTAAACTCTTCAGGGAGAGGATCGACTCCCGGCATATCTAAAACTTATACATTTTTTTTATAAAATATATTGATGAGTGATTAATCACACATCCTTTTTAGGCCTTAATTTAGACCAAATACAGTAAATACTAACCAAAAATGCCAAGAGAATGCATGTTTTTGTATTTGTGTATGTGCAGGTAAGGATATGTGAAAAATGAACAAAAACGAAGCAAAACCGACAAAAACGAGCACGAGATTGGAAAAAGGTCAAAAGCCGAAGCCGGGGAAGCAAAATGATCAAAGGAAGCTCATTATGTCATTAGAAGTCCTCAGAGATTCAGAAAATATCAATATTGGTCCCTAATCAAAGTTTGGAGAGATTGGCAAAATAAGTCCATGCAGTTTCAGATTTTAGCAAATATAGTCCTTTAATGAAATTTTGAAGAAAAGTCAAAGTCAACCCTCCATGATTCAGGGATTAACAACTTTAGCCCTTGGAAGATACTTTCAAAGATTTACAGATTTGGTCCCTATGAAAATCAGAATTTCAAACTTGGTCCTTGTAATAATTATACTACTCCTAAATAAAACTTTACACAAATAAACCAGATCCACAATAATCCATAATCCCACAAGCCCAAGTTATCAAAGCCCACTCCCCTTTAACCCGATCTACCTTTTTACCCAAGTCAACCCACCCAAGAACCGGTCAACAAAAACAAAAAAAATAAAACCACCCAAAGACCATTCCCGCCCCCCAAAAATAATATTTACCCAGAAAAGTTTACTGTGGCATGAACCCTAATACCCCACACGCCCAAAATTACCTCAAATTACTTCACTTAAATAACAATTACCTTATGATTGGTGTTTCTAGAAGGAGTCAGAGAATGTCAGACGTAGTCAGGGTACGTGGACCAATAGGAATGCACACGCAGGATCAAGGAATGTCACATCAATCAATCCTATGGCTAATATTGATTGGATGAATCTGGAAGCATGATCAATGGCTAAAAAGGGACTCAAAGAAGCACACATCAACCACGGATCGATGACTTGGCATCTTATAAGCACTCCTCAGCATCTATATAAAGCCCCCCCTCCTTCATTAGAAGTGTGTAGGTTTTGTTATAATTTTAGTTTTCTGTCTTTAAAGCTTTATTGTAATTTTCAATTTCCAAATATATTGTACTCTTTTCATTGCTATTAATAGAATCCAAGTTTATTTGAAATCTCAACTTATTGTCTATTTAATCTTATTATTATTACTTATTATAACTGCTTTTTAGTTTTGAATTAATATTAGTCAAGTTACTTTCCAATTCAGTCTTTGTTTATCAAATAAAAAAAAATAAAAAAAATAAAAATAAATATATACAAAAATATATATTCATATTAGTTTTTGTTGGTTTAAATCAAATTTTATATAGTTGTCTGTTTTTATCAGCTTATATAAGCATAGAATTACTGTTTCATCAAAATTTATTAAATATACAAGAGAGTCAAAGTTAGTCAACTGTGTTAAGCTTATTAAGATAAGCAGCTTATTTTTGGAGAAAAGGCAGCCAAGGAGGTCCATTGGCCTGTCTAAGAGACATGCTAGCTAAGTGAACCCCCTCTATTTGAGCTGAGGGGGAATTGGAGTTGTAAGTTTAATTCATTTTCATTTCTGTTTCATCTAATTAGTATATAGTAGTTTATATTTGTATTTTGGTTTCTGCTTCTTCGCATTACTAGTAGTTTAGTTGTTGTCTGTTTATTCTAATTGGTTTTGTTTAAATTTGAATTCGTACTGTTTCATCATATCATTCTATCTATGGATCTGTGTTGTATGGTTAATTGATTAAGATCTATGTATTTGATGCATTTTGAGTAGTATTTGGATCTGAGGTAGAACCTAGGATTGTGATTTGAAAGAATTTCATTAAATCTGAGGTTGAATTTTGTTAAGACAGTTGATATAGGTGTGTTTGGATTTAAGCTGTTTGCTGATATAAGCTGAGTTTCAGAGGATTGTGCTTGTTTAGTAATATCGCTTAGGTTGCATTTAGGTTTAATTTTGCATTAAGTCAGCTGTTTATTTGATTAAAAGTCAAAGTCACTCTTAATTCATCCCATTAGTTTATCTGTTGGAGTTAGGGGTAGGATAATCATTAAAGTAGTTGCATATTAGTATTAAAAAGCTTAATCTAGTTTAGTTTTAGCCTACTACAACTTAGGTAATCCATTAGATCAGTTCCAAATTCATTTAAGTCAAAATCTATTTGAAAACAAAAAGTCAAACTGGTTATAATTCAGTTTTGAGGTCATATCTTTGAGAGCCTTTTGTAGGACTCTAAATTTTTTGGAAATTTATTTGAGTTGCTGTTTTATGAAGATTGTCAGCTTGTGAAATAGAATCAAAAAGAAATTCAAGTTTTAAAAATCGTTTGCTCATTAAAAAAGCTTATTGAAAGTACCTGTTTGGGTTATAAATCCCCTGGACATCAGATTTGGAAACATTTTCTAGGTGGTTGTAAGCTAGTAAATTAGATCTAAAATCTGTTCTAGTGGTATTTTTGTGATCTCTGATTGTTAGTGAGCCTTTTGCTCCCCTAATTTTTACTTCTAAGCTTATTTGTTGACTTAAATTTAAGCTGCAAGTTGAGTTAGTAGTTCTAGTTGCTGATTTCTATAATAGGCCTGCTATTTTGTTTTATTGGTTCAAATCAGTGGATTGTGGTTCATTATAGTTACTTAGTACCAGAAGTTACTTGATCCATTGAATTTTTGCAATTTGCTTATTCTGTTTTGGCTTATTGCTTTTCAATCTTTGCTTATTTGAATCTGTTTAAGCTTTTACCTGTGTTTCTGAGTATTTCTTGATCCAATTCCTATTCATCTGAGCATATTTTGAGTCAAAAATCACTTAGTCAAAGTCTTGGTTAACTGGGTCCAACATTGCTTATCAATAAGCACTTTTCAATAAGCTGTTTTTGCCCATTAAGCACTTCCAGTGCTTATTTTACACTTTTTATATTTTTCCTAGCTTTAAAATATTATTTTAGATTTTCCCTGAAATTTTCATATTTTTCTGAGTTAATTTGCTATTTTTCCTATTAAATTTTCATTTTTAATTCCTTTTTAATAACTGAAAAATACAAAAAAATCAGAAAAACCCCAGAAAAATCAAAAAAAAAAAAATATTAGAAAATTATTTTTAATTATTTTAGAATTTTAAAAATTTATTTTGCATTTTTCTCACTTTATTTGCATTTTCTTTTAAATTTTTAATTAGTTAAATTAGTTTTTAATTCATAAAAAATAAACAAAAAGTCAAAAAAATATTTTTCTTTTTCTCAAAATTTTCTTTTATCATTTTTAACTTTTGAAAATTATTTCAAGTCCGTAGGAGTAGCGTAGCATAAAAGTCGCGTTTTATTTCGTACGTTAACGTTTATTTTCCGTTTTAGCTTACGTGTTTCGTTTCTACGTTACGTTTCTAGTTGCCTTACTTGAATTACGTGTTTAGTTGATTATTTGTGCTTCATTTACTATTTCATTAGTATAATCTCATTCTAATCACTTTTTACCACTTTCACGACACGTTTCACGAATCGGGAATTCGAAATTCCATTCACACCTTCGCTGGGACACGACCTCGGGTTATCCGTATTTTTTTGCGGATCTCTTGAGTAATACTTATACTATAATATATATTGATTTTCACACGAATCAATTTTGGCGCCGTTGCCGGGGAAGGTTGAAGTGAATTTTTCGTTTTCGTTTTTCGAAATTGTGTTTTGAAAACCTTCCTTGTATATATTTTCTATAAAAACTATAAAAATTGAAAAATCAAAAACACTTTTCCTAAAGTGTTTTCAAAAAAAAAAACCAAAAAAATAATAAAGTTACAGCCTCGACTCGACCGAAAGGAAGGGCGTTGTAAACCAAATAAGCTTCCCAATATAACTACGCGTGAAATTTGTTGCTAGACAGATTACTTTAATTCTATGACCGAATAAGCGGAAAATACGGAAGCTTTGACATTAAATTGCAAGCTGAAGAGAGATCCATTCTTCTCTCCCGTTCCGTCGCGAGTAGATTAAGGGAAACGGTTTACAATTAACGTAACGTTAGAAAAAGAAAAAAACAAAAGTATAAGTTTTTAAATTTTGCTTTATAAAAACAAAAATACAAAAAGATTTTCCTTTTCGAAATTATTTTTCCTTTTATTTTACAAAAATTTGATTTTTGTGGTGTATGAACACACGTTCTACGTCTAAACGACTTGTTTCACCACTTGGGACCCCCGCCGATGGGTGGTATCCAAAACAATGTTATCCCTCCGATGGGACCACAACCGGTTTACGATCAACGTACTATGCAAGAATTGCTCCAGTGTCCCACCGAGGGATACGGGGATGCAATTGTTTTACCACCAATCCTTTCCGATAATTTTGAACTTAAAACTGGATTGATTCAACTTGTTACGTCAAAACAATTTCACAGTTTTGAGAGGGACGATCCTCACGCACACATCCAATGTTTAATAAGTTAACTTCGACTTTGAAATTTAAGGATCTCCCTCACGATGCTATCAAATTGATGTTGTTCCCATTTTCACTCGAGGGTTCAGCCCGGATTTGGCTCGAAAAAGAACCCCCTCGATCAATTCACACATGGGAAGAACTCGTCTCGAAGTTTGTTAATCATTTCTTTCCGCCGTCCAAAACGACTAATCTTAAGAATGATATAACTAATTTTCAACAACGTTTTGATGAGAACTTTGGTGAGGCTTGGGAACGCTTTAAGGATCTTCTTCGAAAATGCCCTCACCACGGTTTCTCCGAGTTACACCAAATCGACACGTTTTATAACGCTTTAACGCAAAACGATCAAGATTCTTTAAACGCAGCCGCCGGTGGCAATATCTTGAATCGTACGCCTAGGGATATTTTAACGATCATTGAGAACAAATCTAAGGTTCCGACTTCTCGTAACAAGCCGAATGTTTCGAAAGTGACTTCTTTTACTCCTCCTTCTCCTTCGTTGGTCCAATCATCGGAATTGGCCGAACTTACCGATGTTATCCGTTGTATGATGAAAGAGTTTAAGTCGCAAACCCAAAAACCCAAGCCCGTTAAAGCCGTTAATGAAAAATGTGTGATTTGTGGTGGACCCCATCCGTATTATGATTGTCAAGCCACCGATGGCCAAGTTTATAATCCTAACGTAGCAGCCATAAACTACAATCAAAACCAAGATTTTCGTGCTAACCAAACAAGTCCACCTGGGTTTCCACCCGTGCAAACTAATCAAAACCGTTATCCTCAAACTAACCAAGGTTACAATCAAAACCGTGGAACGAATTATCAATTCCCTCCACCGCAACAAGTTTGTCAACCACCGCAACCTTCTCCTGAGCTTGCTAATTACATGAAAACTAACGATGTTAACATTCGAGCAATGCAAAATCAAATCAACAACATGAGGGTTGAACTTAAGAAGGAGATCGACACAACCATGACTCGACAAACGAATGAGCTTAAGCAAATGATGAGCAGTTTTATGCAGATGAATCAAGCCTCGACGTCTGGTTCTCTTCCGAGCAATACAATTGCTAACCCAAGGGGCGAGATTAAGGCAATTACGACACGTAGTGGTGCTATATATGAACCCACGGTTTCGACTACCTCTTCTTCTCCTCCTCCTAAGGTAGTGGACCGTGAGACCGAGGCGACAAAGGACCCGGTACCTCCGATTAATAACGGAGATACTGAAAATGTCCAACCTCCGGTTGTTCAAACGTCTAAAGAAAAGGAAAAAGTTGTTTTTGAGAATAATGTGAAATACAAGTCTAAATTGCCATATCCATCAAGGTTTAATGATGAAGAGCTCCGTGAAAAATCTAAAAAACGAATGGAAAAGTTTCTCGATATTTTTCAAAAATTGCACTTTGATATAAACTTCATGGATGCTCTTGTTTATATGCCAAAATTTGCCTCAACGTTTAAAAATCTCATAAGTAATAAAGAGAAATTGCTTGAATTAGCTGAAACGCCGATAAATGCTCAATGCTCCGCTATTTTACTCAAAAAGCTTCCCGAGAAGCTTGGAGATTCGGGAAAGTTTCTCATACCTTGTTCATTAAAAGATCAAGAGGTTTGCAATGCCCTGGCCGATTCAGGTGCAAGCATTAACCTTATGCCTTTGTCAATCTATAAACAACTTGGAATGGGAGAACTTAAACCGACTCGTATGACTTTAGAGCTCGCTAATCGTACGATTACTCATCCGGTCGGAATTGCTGAAGATATATTTGTTCAAGTTAATTCGTGTAATTTCCCAGCTGACTTTGTTGTTGTTAATTTTGAGGCCGATCCGAGAGTTCCTCTTATACTAGGGAGACCGTTTTTGCGAACCGCAAAAGCCCTAGTCGATCATTTTGAGGATACTCTAACTTTACGACATGATGATGATATAATGATTTTTAAAGCCGATGCTTCGAAATCAAAGAAGTATTCCGTTAAAAGCGTTGATGTTTGTGATTATTCATTTGATGATTTTGTGAAAACGTTCGTCTCCGAATTTTTCCACATCATTTCCTCCGGTTGAGGAACATAAATTCTTTTTTGGAAGAGGTCGATGGATTCCTTGCTATTGATACGATTCCGTTTTCTGAGATTGACGATTCTTACTTTGATTCGGAGGGGGATATTATTTTTCTTAACAATTTGTTGAACGATGAATCATTAATCCCTCCAGATAAAGTTAAGACGAAGATTGAGTTTATAATTGACGATCCTCTGGAACCCGAGCTCGAGGAATTTTTACCAGACTTTGAGAGTTTTACCTTCGTTACGACTGAGGGAATAAGTGGCAATCCCACTTATCATCTTGATTTTTCTTATCCGACATTTGAAGCTTTTCATTTCGATCACTCGGAAGAGACGAGTCGTGTCAGTATCACTTCTCATGCTTTTATCTCTCTTCCGGAGTTTGAATCATTTCGTTTTGATAAATTTGAAATTGAAAAGTTTTCTAAACCTGAATATGAAAGTTTTGATCTTGAAATTGATCATGATCCGGGTGGTGTGCTTAAAAATGAAAGTTTTAATGAAAAGTTTTTCCCACCCTCCCACCCGGAAAGGATTTTAAAAGGAGCTTAAATGATAAAATTCATAATTTCACAATTATGAAGTTGTCTTTTGATAATGATGAGTTTTTCAAGATTGTTATCATGATTTTCTTGCCATTTGTAACATTTGGTGTGGTTTCTCTTATCCTTCACTCCATGGGGAGTGAGGATGTTGTATTTGATCCTGGTATCATTTTTAAAAGTTTTCACTATTAAAATACCATTGGTTATCTCATCGGGATGGAACTTTCTCAAAATTCGTATGTTTATCCAAATATTTTGAATAAAAGCCTGATGGAGATTATTTTCCATTTTCTCTCCTCAAGGACGATTAAATTCGGGGATCGAGTTAAGCTCATGTGACTCGGTAATAAAAAACAAGCGCTTCGTGGGAGGCACCCCATGCTTATCCAATTTCATTTTCTATATTTTCTATTTTCTTAATAACATGACGTGAGGGGGGGCGACCCTTTCCAAACTCATGTTTTCGTGGTTGTTTATGAATGTTCAGGAATTTCCCCGAAGTTTGAGGACTCTCGTGCTCGTGGTTTGTCGTTCTCTCCACTTGAGTCTCATACTTCGCTGCTCTTTCGGAAATTCACAATTTCCAAAATCTTATCGACTAACGTTTATCTCTTGGCATACTTAATAAACGGCCTTAGATTTTACGTAGGATTACCTTTACCCTTAAAACATTGAGGACAATGTTACACTTTAGTTTGGGGGGTGAATCTTCGATTCGATTTGAACTGTACCATCGTCTGAGCTGTTTAACTTACGCAACTCCGTTTTCCACCAAAATTTTAATTTTTGTCACCTCTTTATCATATATATAAAAAAAATGATGAAAAAATGAAAAAATATATATGAATAATAAGATTTGACACCTTGTTTTGACTTTCCTACCGGCGAGAGTAGAAATAAATGTTCCGACTTGACCGGGCGTGTTGAGCCATAGCTTGTCTCCCTTAACCAATATAATCAAAAGATTATGGCTAAGCATCCGCGGATCTCATTATTTGGGATTTTAAATTTGCGGAGATCGAGGAATGATAGAGTTTATTTAGAAGTTTCGTGCTATAAACGGATCGCATTACTGGGATTTAAAAAACCCACGAGAGGTACTTGTGGCCTCCTTGTTCCCACAAGCTTGCACACCAATAATAATAGATCTCTAGGATTAATTAAGGCTATACGGTTTGGGTAATACTTAGTTTTTTCTCGTTCCCAACAAAATCTCTGCATATGGGGGTTTGGTACACATAGGGGTACTGCCAGTGTTACGGTAAAACAGACTATTGCATCTTGCCGGTTCGCAGCCGATGTTGTGATCTTAGTAAATTTGGCATATAATTATGAATATCGATAATAACAGTCCAAAGCCAAATAAAAAGGCAGAGGAATCCAAAGCTACAAAAAGCAGCGGATAGAAATCCAAAGTCATAATAAAGCTCTTACATCTTGGCGGCTCATAAACCGTTGACTGTAAAAGAATAAAGGACTAAGGACCAAAGTATTATTAAAGTGCTTATGAATATGCAAAAATGCCAAACTTCGACTCCGGGGGTTTCCCTAATAAAAAGCTTCCGTTTCGGGTATCAAACATGGTATATCTCGGTCGTAATAAAAAGGGGGACCTCCACAAATCGTTTTAAATCAGAGACCTTCATGTGGACCCAATTTCTGTATGCAGGGGTTTCCGAGGGAAAGTTTGGAAACTACTTAGCGTTCAAATTTTGTGCTCTTATCGGACTAACAACTATCAAAACGAGAAAATATGAAGCAATTCATTTCTCACAAATTAAAATCTTGAGATACAAAACTTAGGACCTGGGAACAAGAGGTAATACACAATTAACTTTTGTGGGCAGTGTTAGCATCTAACTTCTGGATAAACAATGATTTCGATTTTACGCTTAGTTTGGGAGCTTGTGAAAAATCAAGGATGACGATTTTTATCCGTACGGTCTCTTCTCTGTGAGAAGTGTTTCTACTCGTTGACCCTGAAAGTTATCAACATATAAGAATTGATAATGAAAGTCAAGGCAAACCGTCACATATATAAATGAAAAATACAAAAATAGAAGTAGTAGTTGTTATTCATGAAAATCGGAAAACGGAGCTTTTTTGAGAATAAATGATTTTACTATCTCTTTTGAACATCATGCTACTTTACAACGTCAGTAAAGAGAGGTTTTGAAATTATTTATCTCTTAACCGTGAGGTGATGACATTGCGTGAGGGCACGGCAATACCTTAGTCAGGGGGATTTTGATGAGTGATTAATCACACATCCTTTTTAGGCCTTAATTAAGACCAAATACACTAAATACTAACCAAAAATGGCAAGAGAATGCACGTTTTTTTATTTGTGTATGTGCAGGTACGGATATGTGAAAAATGAACAAAAACGAAGCAAAACCGACAAAAACGAGCACGAGATTGGAAAAAGGTCAAAAGCCGAAGCCGGGGAAGCAAAATGATCAAAGAAAGCTCATAATGTCATTAGAAGTCCTCAGAGATTCAGAAAAATATCAATATTGGTCCCTAATCAAAGTTTGGAGAGATTGGCAAAATAAGTCCCTGCTGTTTCAGATTTTGGCAAATATGGTCCTTTAATGAAATTTTGAAGAAAAGTCAAAGTCAACCCTCCATGATTCAGGGATTAACAACTTTAGCCCTTGGAAGAAACTTTCAAAGATTTACAGATTTGGTCCCTATGAAAATCAGAATTTCAAACTTGGTCCTTGTAATAATTATACTACTCCTAAATAAAACTTTACACAAATAAACCAGATCCACAATAATCCATAATCCCACAAGCCCAAGTTATCAAAACCCACTCCCCTTTAACCCGATCCACCTTTTTACCCAAGTCAACCCACCCAAGAACCGGTCAACAAAAACAAAAAAAATAAGACCACCCACAGACCATTCCCGCCCCCCAAAAATAATGTTTACCCAGAAAAGTTTACTGTGGCATGAACCCTAATACCCCACACGCCCAAAATTACCCCAAATTACCTCACTTAAATAACAATTACCTTATGATTGGAGTTTCTAGAAGGAGTCAGAGAATGTCAGACGTATTCAGGGTACGTGGACCAATAGGAATGCACACGCAGGATCAAGGAATGTCACATCAATCAATCCTATGGCTAATATTGATTGGATGAATCTGGAAGCATGATCAATGGCTAAAAAGGGACTCGAAGAAGCACACATCAACCACGGATCGATGACTTGGCATCTTATAAGTACTCCTCAGCATCTATATAAAGCCCCCTTCATTAGAAGTGTGTAGGTTTTGTTAAAATTTTAGTTTTCTGTCTTAAAAGCTTTATTGTAATTTTCAATTTCCAAATATATTGTACTCTTTTCATTGCTATTAATAGAATCCAAGTTTATTTGAAATCTCAGCTTATTGTCTCTTTAATCTTATTATTATTGCTTATTATAACTGCTTTTTAGTTTTGAATTAATATTAGTCAAGTTACTTTCCAATTCAGTCTTTATTTATCAAATATATATATATATATATATACACACACACATATATATATATTCATATTAGTTTTTGTTGGTTTAAATCAAATTTTATATAGTTGTTGTCTGTTTTTATCAGCTTATATAAGCATAGAATTACTGTTTCATCAAAATTTATTAAATATACAAGATAGTCAAAGTTAGTCAACTGTGTTAAGCTTATTAAGATAAGCAGCTTATTTTTGGAGAAAAGGCAGCCAAGGAGGTCCATTGGCCTGTCTAAGAGACAAGCTAGCTAAGTGAACCCCCTCTATTTGAGCTGAGGGGGAATTGGAGTTGTAAGTTTAATTCATTTTCATTTCTGTTTCATCTAATTAGTATATAGTAGTTTAGATTTGTATTTTGGTTTCTGCTTTTTCGCATTACTAGTAGTTTAGTTGTTGTCTGTTTAATCTAATTGGTTTTGTTTGAATTTGAATTGGTACTGTTTCATCATATCAGTCTATCTATGGATCTGTGTTTTATGGTTAATTGGTTAAGATCTATGTATTTGATGCATTTTGAGTAGTATTTGGATCTGAGGTAGAACCTAGGATTGTGATTTGAAAGAATTTCATTGGATCTGAGGTTGAATTTTGTTAAGACAGTTGATATAGGTGTGTTTGGATTTAAGCTGTTTGCTGATATAAGCTGAGTTTCAGAGGATTGTGCTTGTTTAGTAATATTGCTTAGGTTGCATTTAGGTTTAATTTGGCATTAAGTCAGCTGTTTATTTGATTAAAAGTCAAAGTCACTCTTAATTCATCCCATTAGTTTATCTGTTGGAGTTAGGGGTAGGATAATCATTAAAGTAGTTGCATATTAGTATTAAAAAGCTTAATCTAGTTTAGTTTTAGCCTACCACAACTTAGGTAATCCATTAGATCAGTTCCAAATTCATTTAAGTCAAAATCTCTTTGAAAACAAAAAGTCAAACTGGTTATAATTCAGTTTTGAGGTCATATCTTTGAGAGCCTTTTGTAGGACTCTAAATTTTTTGGAAATTTATTTGAATTGCTGTTTTATGAAAATTTTCAGCTTGTGAAATAGAATCAAAAAGAAATTTCAGTTTTAAAAATCATTTGCTCATTAAAAAAGCTTATTGAAAGTACCTGTTTGGGTTATAAATCCCCTGGACATCAGATTTGGAAACATTTTCTAGGTGGTTGTAAGCTAGTAAATTAGATCTAAAATCTGTTCTAGTGGTATTTTTGTGATCTCTGATTGTTAGTGAGCCTTTTGCTCCCCTCATTTTTACTTCTAAGCTTATTTGTTGACTTAAATTTAAGCTGCAAGTTGAGTTAGTAGTTCTAGTTAATGATTTCTATAATAGGCCTGCTATTTTGTTTTATTGGTTCAAATTTGTTGATTGTGGTTCATTATAGTTACTTAGTACCAGAAGTTACTTGATCCATTGAATTTTTGCAATTTGCTTATTCTGTTTTGGCTTATTGCTTTTCAATCTTTGCTTATTTGAATCTGTTTAAGCTTTTACCTGTGTTTCTGAGTATTTCTTGATCCAATTCCTGTTCATCTGAGCATATTTTGAGTCAAAAATCACTTAGTCAAAGTCTTGGTCAACTGGGTCCAACATTGCTTATCAATAAGCACTTTCCAATAAGCTGTTTTTGCCCATTAAGCACTTCCAGTGCTTATTTTCCACTTTTTATATTTTTCCTAGCTTTAAAATATTATTTTAGATTTTCCCTGAAATTTTCATATTTTTCTGAGTTAATTTGCTATTTTTCCTATTAAATTTTTATTTTTAATCATTTTTAATTCCTTTTTAATTACTGAAAAATAAAAAAAATCAGAAAACCCCAGAAAAATCAAAAAAAAATATTATAAAATTATTTTTAATTATTTTAGAATTTTAGAAATTTATTTTGCATTTTTCTCAATTTATTTGCATTTTCTTTTGAATTTTTAATTAGTTAAATTAGTTTTAATTCATAAAAAATAAACAAAAAGTCAAAAAAATATTTTTCTTTTTCTCAAAATTTTCTTTTATCATTTTTAACTTTTGAAAATTATTTCAAGTCCGTAGGAGTAGCGTAGCATAAAAGTCGCGTTTTATTTCGTACGTTAACGTTTATTTTCCGTTTTAGCTTACGTTTTTCGTTTCTACGTTACGTTTCTAGTTGCCTTACTTGAATTACGTGTTTAGTTGATTATTTGTGCTTCATTTACTATTTCGTTAGTATAATCTCATTCTAATCACTTTTTACCACTTTCACGACACGTTTCACGAATCGGGAATTCGAAATGCCATTCACACCTTCGCTGGGACACGACCTCGGGTTATCCGTATTTCTTTGCGGATCTCTTGAGTAATACTTATACTATAATATATATGGATTTTCACACGAATCATATATATAAACCATTTTATGTAAGACATCAACATAGCCATTTTTTTTCCACACTTCATTTTCGCCATAAGAATAATAGTTTCCAACAAATCACCTTGAAATACCCAAAACGAATTTTAAAATAGCATAAGGACTCTAACACAATGATGAGTGCTCAAACACTCATCATTTTTATCGTATTTAAACTGCCAAAACATCCAAAAACGCTCTGAAATGCATCAAAATACTAAAAATATCCCAAGGATTGTATTTTATACGTTTCAGATGCAAAATGAGCAAAAACAATGAAAAACGAACAAAGTTTACACAATTGGCAGTTTTAGTCCCCCGACTTTCAAAAACTTACAAAACTAGTCCCCGAGCATTTGTTTTGAAAGGAAAAGTCAACCTAAGGCATTTACAAGTCAAAACTTATCAAATTTAATCCTTAGGTAAAAACTTTGGAAAATTACACTTTTGGTCCCTTCAGTTTGAAATTTGATGAAATCAGTCCCTGGGAATTTTAAAAGTGAAAAATTTCTTTTGTGGTCCTTGGAATATTGAAATATGGCAAAAGTAACCCTTGGAATAGTTTAAGAGGATTGGCAGAATTGGTCCTTAAATTTCAGCATATGTACAAAATTGGTCCTTGTGTTGTTATTACTACAAATCCAAACAGACCCTTTGTATTTCTATCCAAAACTGAACCAATCCAACACAAATAATAACCACCCCAGCCCACCAATTCCCCAGCCCAATACCCAAAGCCCATCACCCATTCCTTTTATTAATAAAAGACGGGTCAAAACAAGTCAACTCCTTCCCCCTTTTTCTCCTTGCCGCCATAACCAAACACAACCAAGCCCCCAAACACCCTCTGCAAACCCCAACATTATTGTCCCCTCCCCATTCTCTAACCATCCTACCAGCCACCCTAATCCACCACTCCACTAAACCCTAAGTAAACCTTAATTTACACCCTTTTGTCCCCCACCATCTTATAACACCAACAATCCTAGGGCTGAGATGAAGGAAGCAGCAATTCAAGGGCTAGGATGATATTCCAAGGGGACAAAAGTAACAAGAAGCAGAAGACAAAGAGGAGAAAAGGAAAAAGTACCCCTGGTTCAATGTTTTTTATGTATTTTTAGTATTCAAGAATGGCATTGTAAGCCTTTCAAAGGCAGTAGTTGTTAGTTAGTAGTAGTGGTGTAGGTTTTAGAATAGTTTTAGTTCTCAGATTATTTAAATTCAGCTTTATTTCAAATTTGTACTTTTTATTCTTCTGGTTTAATGCAAATTCAGCTTTCTTTGATCTAAATTCACAAGTTTTTATTGAATGTGCTTAAAATTCAAGTTTACCATTTCCAGCTTATTCTACTGTTTACGTAAGCTCAAACAAGCTCATAATGCTTGTTGTGAGCTTTTGCTCACTTGTCAACTGATTTCAGAGTTTACCTTTTAAGTTTTCAGAAACCTCACAAAATACAAAAAAAATAGCATAGCATAAATTGTAGGCTTGTTTTTAGTGCTTGTTTTTTATATGAAAATGTTTTAAATGACATATTATACTTAGTTAATGCACTTCTGTTGAACATCTAAGCTCAGTTTAGTGCAATTCAGTTTTAAGCTTAGAACACCCTAGTTGAGGGTGTGTTTGGATTATCTAGCTGAGCTGAATTCCTGGTGTTAACTTGGTATCCCACTAGTTCTCTTATGCTACTTAGGTGTCAATTAGGACAGTCAAAACTTATTTCTAGCATTCTCAAGCCAAAAAGTCAAAACTCTCTTCAAAAATCCCCTACAGCTCAACTGTTGGAGATTTAGGTTAGCAATATCCCTCATCTAGTTTAAAATTAGTTTAGAATTCTTGATTTAGGTGCCTTTAGGGTTAGTCTAGCCTATTCAATGATTTAGGATCCAAGAAAGTTCACCAAAGTCAATTTGAGTTCAAGTTTTCAAAAGTCAAATGTTTGCATACACAGTTATGGTCAAGATTTCAAATGTAGATATAGGGTTCATTAGTGGATGATAGAACATAATCTTTGCTGTGACCTGCTGAGCTTGGACCCTCGAATCTTTAGACAAAAGTGACCTGCTGAGCTTGTGGTTGCCCTGCACCAGTCCTAATGGGTTTGTTTCACAAGCTCATTTAAAAGCTCATTCAAGTTCAAAGTGGTTTAAGATTTGTAAAATATGTTCTCTCCCAGCTCACATTTAAGTTTGCATGATTGTTAGATCTCAGCTTTTAGTTGGTAAGCTTGTGCACAAGCTTGAAGTTAGCTAGTTGACTGCTTAGCTGTCATTTGTTATCATTATTGCTTATCTGCTATTGTCTAGCTTTTTAACTTATTAAGGTCTTTTCATTTGGCTTATTTTAGATAATTTAGGTTGATTTAAGTCTTTTGTAGCCCAGTTAGTCTTTATTTGCTGCTTATAGCTTGTTGGGGTCTGCTTGTTCAAGATCAGCTCAGGGCTTGTTTTTTATGGCTTATTAACCTAGTGGCCATTGTTTATCTCAGCCTGCTTATTGTCCCCTTAGCTCAATTAGGATATATTTAGTTAAGGTTTGGCTTATTGCACCCCTAGCTTAGCTTATTGGCCCCCTTTCTCTTTGGCCTGTTATATGGTAATTTGCCTTGCACCAAATGGTTCTGGCCAAGCAGTGGTTCAACAAGCTCATTCCTGAGCTTGATACTTGGACTTGGGAGATGAAATGTGGCTCTTTGAGAAGCCCTCTCAGCTGACTTTCCATTTCCAAGCTTACTTTGGGCTTGAGATCTTTTGCTAATAGCCAAATTAGGCCTACAAAACAGCCAAAAGGCCTGTTTGGTACTGCAGTTTAGCATTGTGCTTGTTTCAGCTTATTTCTATAAATTCTTGAGCTTATTCAATGTTGTTTTTCTTTTCCTTGGCTTGTTTTACAATTTTTTACTTACTTTAGTTTATTTGATACTTTGGTTTGTATCTTGTAACTTGATTGAAGCTGTTTGAAGTTGAAAACAATCCATGTCTAGTTTAAAAAACTCAACTGTTGGACAAATAAGCTCAAGCTGAGCTTATTTGAGAGATTCAAAATAGTTGTCTTTATTAAAGTAGCTTATTTTTAGTGGTTAAACAGTTTTGTAAAATAAAAAATTGAAAAAAAAATGATTTGCAAAAAGGGAGAGGTAGGGGTCGAACCTGAGACCTCTCCCCTTTAAGGGTGATAGGGAGTACCTGTATTCCATGCGCCCTTGGGACTTTTTTCAGTAACTCTATGCAAAATCAATTATTAGACCTTTAGTTGTTTGGTTAGCTTAAATAAGCCTTTACAGCTTATATTTGCTTATTGTTTGCTTATTTTACATTGCACCTAGCTTTCATTTATTTTTCTTAGGACCTTAATAACATGTAGTATTTATATAAAAAGTTTCAGAATTTTAGAAATTAGTTTAGTATTATTTATAATTAAAATAGTTTAATTTGGTATTAAATAAATAATAAGTAATTAATTTTAGAAATAGCTTATTTATAAGTATTTAGGAATTTTTATATTTTTATAAACTTTCTGTCACTGTAATGTAATTATAGAAAAAGTTTTATAATTGTAACTTTTCATTTAGTATTTATTATAATTAAATTAGTTTAATTAGTTTAATTAAGTTTAATTAGTTTTTAATTAATAATAAATAATTAAAAAAATCATTAGGTTCGTAAAAATATAATATTCATGTCCGTAGGGTTAGCGTAGCTCAGATTTCACTTTTTATTTTGCGCACTCGCGTTTATTTTAATTTTAACTCGCGTTTTATTTAAATAACTTTTACGTTTAGGTTACTTTAGTAAAAATAGTTTGTAAATTAAAGAAAAACCAAAAACATAAATAAAGTGATAGCTTCTATTTGAGCTGTTTGGCTTATTTTTCTGCTTATTTATAAGCAAATTCTGATTTTAAGTTTTTAGGTTACGTTTTAGGATAATTAGGTTTCGCATTATTGTTAATATAGTTTGTTTTCATCGTTCTCATTCGTATTTCCTTAGTTTAATCATCTCAAACCCTTGCTTGTCCAAATTCACCCGATCACAAACCCGTTTGTTAACCATCACACCTCGTCGGGACATAACGACCCGGGGAAACCACTATAGTTCTGCGGAGATTTGGTCTGAGACGTTTGACTTGGTTGACCATTCACCTGGTCGATTTAGGTTGACCGTTCGGGATCGATCAAATTTTGGCGCCGCTGCCGGGGAGGTCGTGCGCGTTATTCTAAAACGGTTTTCAGATTAGTGATTTTGGAATTCACTTCTTTGTAAATTTACCATCCTTGTGTATATTTTCATAAAAACTGTTCCCGAAAACATTCTAAACCCAGTTTTCAACGAACACAAAAAACACAAAAAGATTTTCTTTCTCATTTGTACAAAATGTTTATCCAAAAATCCAAAAATATTCACCTTTACCCTCTCACATCTTTAATTCTTCATCCCTACCCCTCTGTAAACCTTTGATTCTTCCTATGTCGTATCCACACCATTGTGGTTGTCAATGGTGTGGTGGTCCTCATAATGGTGGGAATTGTCCCGGTTGTAGCATGGTAGAGTCAGGAGATGGGTCTGTCTATAACCAAGCTCCCTATCTTTACCATGACACATCTGATTCATCCTACCAGCCACCACATCATGAGATACTGACATATCTGTGTGAGTTTTGTGGTGGTCCTCACCAAGGATTTGAGTGTCAAGCTGGAAACACGTTTGTCTATGAACAGTTTTCCGGTGATGCTCAGAACTTTGGTTATGATCAATTCCCATATGATTCACCAGCCCAGACTCAACAATTTTACTGTTGTGATTACTGTGGAGGTCCACACTTCAGCTCAGATTGTCAAACGGGGAATCCATTTCCTTGTGACAATTTTGACACACCTTATTATGACCAACCTCCACAGTACGATATGAATCAAGCACTTCTTCCAGAAATGCAAAATATGATGAAAATCGTTGATGAGCTTAAGGGTTTAGTTAAAGACTTTGCCCAAAGACATACTCATAAAAAATCCATGGAAGAATTGTTAGCTGAAGAGCAGGCTGCTAGACTAAATTCCCAAGATGCCTATGAAAAATCCGTGAGGGAATCCATTGCAAAAGAAAAAGCAGCCAGATCTAGCTCTTAGTTCCGTTTTATTCCTGATGACAGTGATGATGAAGATACACTTGATATCCTTCAATTCTATAAAGATCCATCAAGTTCATCAGTGGATATCCCTGCAGTTCAGATTCCATCTCAAACAACTGCTATCACACCCGAGGTTCCCACTCACTCTTTGATCATGGGGGACGAGCATCTTGACACTGTTCCTAAAAAGGAATCGGACGAATTCATAAAGTCTAGTGTTGAGAACCTTGTCCCAATCCCAGGAGAGTCACAGGGAATTCTTGAGCACAGTCTGATGCTGATCCTCTTCTTGAGGAGTTCGCCGATGAACTTACTCACATCAATCTACTTTCATTGGAAGGTGATGATGGTCTCCTCGACTTTGAAGCCGATCTGGGAGAAATTGAAAGTCTCTTAAATCATGATCCGTCACTCACTTCTGATCCCAACAGTCCAATAGAGAATGTTAATCTCTTTGTTCCCGAAACATTCAATACTACTCTCACCAATCCTCTATTTGAATTCGAATCTGAATTCACTTTAATTTCTGATAATCCACTCTTTGATATTCAGAATGAGGATTGTGATGAGTTTATATCGGAACATGAATTCACGAATTCACATCTCGTGAATAATTCTCTTCATGAGGAGTTCTCCGGTGAACTCACTCATCATATCATGACTCCTCCGGAGTTTGATAGCCCGGGGGGGAGACGCACTCAATAATGAGGATTTGCAAATTCCCACCCACCCACCCGGGATGTTTTTGAGCTTAACCCTTGAAATCCAAATTCAGGCTACTGAGCCTGCTCTCGAGGAAGAAGATCAAATCATGATTTTCATCATGGTTTTCTTCCTTTTCTTCACCTACAGGGTGACTTCTCTTGTTCTTCACTCCTTTGGGAATGAAGATACCATCTTTAATCCCGACATTTTCATGTATCATTATCTTGAGCCGGATACTTATCTCATCGCTGTGGAACTTTCACGTGCTTCAAATGTTTGTCCAAACATCTTGAATGAAAGTCCGATTGAGATTGTTTCTTCCACATCATGCTTCCCCAAGGACAAATAAATTCGGGGTCGAGTCAAGCTAGCGACTCGGTAAAAAAAAACAGTAGCATGCTTATAGGGTTTTCACCCTAAGTGTGGGGGAGTCACCCATACTATGGTTACAAATAAAGTGAAAATACAAAATGGTGTTTTCCACGCTTAGCTTATAATGTTGCCCTTTTACGTTCAAAGAGTCGGCCTAATAACCGGGACTTTGAATATTGAGGACAATATTCATTCTAAGTGTGTGTGTGTGGGGGGGGGGGGGTATTCGCTATTCTAGCGAATTTTATCACATTTTACTATCTAATACCCCCGTTTTTGGCCAAAATTTCAAAAATTTTAAAATTTTTTCACTTGAGTTCAAAATTTTTGTGGTTATCATTCCGCCTTGTCTAACCGACAAAAGGATTGGCTAGTCCAGGAGCAAACGGCTCTTGGTAAAGACATCTCAAATCCGTTATGGCTTGCAATTTGCCAAAAATTGTATGGTACCTCAACTCGCCATATCCTAAAACGCGAATGAGTTGGCTAGCCCGCAAGATTATGGCTTGTGGTAAAGGCAGTGAAAAAACCATAATTGGTAATCAGCTCACCAAGATGTTGACTATTCCATCAAGAGCTGGCTAGTCCAGAAGCAAACGGCTTTTGGTAAAGACTAATCAAATCCGTTGACAGCTAGTGGTTTGCTCAAAATCACACAGTTATCAGGTGTGCCACAGTTCTTACACCTGGCTACTCCAGAAGTGATGGCTTTTGGTAAAGAGTTTAAAATCCATCAAGTTTTCCAAAAATATTGCTAGGGACTAGCAATAGTTTAGTGTGGGGGATTGATGAGTGCTCAAGCACTCATCATTTTTATCGTATTTAAACTGCCAAAACATCCGAAAACGCTCAGAAATGCATCAAAATACTAAAAATATCCCAGGGATTGTATTTTATACATTTCAGATGCAAAATGAGCAAAAACAATGAAAAACGAACAAAGTTTACACAATTGGCAGTTTTAGTCCCCCGACTTTCAAAAATTTACAAAACTAGTCCCCGAGCATTTGTTTTGAAAGGAAAAGTCAACCTAAGGCACTTACCAGTCAAAACTTATCAAATTTAATCCTTAGGTAAAAACTTTGGAAAATTACACTTTTGGTCCCTACAGTTTGAAATTTGACGAAATCAGTCCCTAGGAATTTTAAAAGTGAAAAATTTCTTTTGTGGTCCTTGGAATATTGAAATATGGCAAAAGTAACCCTTGGAATAGTTTTAGAGGATTGGCAGAATTGGTCCTTAAATTTCAGCATATGTACAAAATTGGTCCTTGTGTTGTTATTACTACCAATCCAACACAAATAATAACTACCCCAGCCCACCAATTCCCCAGCCCAATATCCAAAGCCCACCACCCATTCCTTTTATTAATAAAAGACGGGTCAAAACAAGTCAACTCCTTCCCCCTTTTCTCCTTGCCGCCATAACTAAACACAACCAAGCCCCCAAACACCCTCTGCAAACCCCAACATTATTGTCCCCTCCCCACTCTCCAACCATCCTACCAGCCACCCTAATCCACCACTCCACTAAACCCTAAGTCAACCCTAATTTACACCCTTTTGTCCCCCACCATCTTATAACACCAACAATCCTAGGGCTGAGATAAAGGAAGCAGCAATTCAAGGGATAGGATGATATTCCAAGGGGACAAAAGTAGCATGAAGCAGAAGACAAAGAGGAGAAAAGGAAAAAGTACCCCTGGTTCAATGTTTTTTTAGTATTTAAGAATGGCATTGTAAGCCTTTCAAAGGCAGTAGTTGTTAGTTAGTAGTAGTGGTGTAGGTTTTCGAATAGTTTTAGTTCTCAGCTTATTTAAATTCAGCTTTATTTCAAATTTGTACTTTTTATTCTTGTGGTTTAATGCAAATTCAGCTTTCTTTTTTCTAAATTCACAAGTTTTTATTGAATGTGCTTAAAATTCAAGTTTACCATTTCCAGCTTATGCTACTATTTATGTAAGTTCAAACAAGCTCATAAAGCTTGTTGTGAGCTTTTGCTCACTTGTCAACTGATTTCAGAGTTTACCTTTTAAGTTTTCAGAAACCTCAGAAAATACAAAAAAAATAGCATAGCATAAATTGTAGGCTTGTTTTTAGTGCTTGTTTTTGATCTGAAAATGTTTTGAATGACATATTATACTTAGTTAATGCACTTCTGTTGAACATCTAAGCTCAGTTTAGTGCAATTCAGTTTTAAGCTTAGAACACCCTAGTTGAGGGTGTGTTTGGATTATCTAGCTGAGCTGAATTCCTGGTGTTAACTTGGTATCCCACTAGTTCACTTATGCTAATTAGGTGTCAATTAGGACAGTCAAAACTTATTTCTAGTATTCTCAAGCCGAAAAGTCAAAACTCTCTTCAAAAATCCCCTACAGCTCAACTGTTGGAATTTAGGTTAGCAATATCCTTCATCTAGTTTAAAATTAGTTTAGAATGCTTGATTTAGGTGCCTTTAGGGTTAGTCTAGCCTATTAAATGATTTAGGATCCAAGAAAGTTCACCAAAGTCAATTTGAGTTCAAGTTTTCAAAAGTCAAATGTTTGCATTCACAGTTATGATCAAGATTTCAAATGTAGATATAGGGTTCAATAGTGGATGATAGAACATAATCTTTGCTGTTTTGAAAACCTTGATAGCTTGTGATTTCAAATCAAAAAGAAAATCTCAATTGGAGATCCATTTGGACCCTCGAATCTTTAGACAAAAGTGACCTGCTGAGCTTGTGATTGCCCTGCACCAGTCCTAATGGGTTTGTTTCACAAGCTCATTTAAAAGCTCATTCAAGTTCAAAGTGGTTTAAGATTTGTAAAATATGTTCTCTCCCAGCTCACATTTAAGTTTGCATGATTGTTAGATCTCAGCTTTTAGTTGGTAAGCTTGTGCACAAGCTTGAAGTTAGCTAGTTGACTGCTTAGCTGTCATTTGTTATCATTATTGCTTATCTGCTATTGTCAAGCTTTTTAACTTATTAAGGTCTTTTCATTTGGCTTATTTTAGATAATTTAGGTTGATTTAAGTCTTTAGTAGCCCAGTTAGTCTTTTTTTTGGCTTATTAACCTAGTGGCCATTGTTTATCTCTGCCTGCTTATTGTCCCCTTAGCTCAATTAGGATAGATTTAGTTTAGGTTTGGTTTATTGCACCCCTAGCTTAGATTATTGGCCCCCTTTCTCTTTGGCCTGTTATATGGTAATTTGCCTTACACCAAATGGTTCTGGCCAAGCAGTGGTTCAACAAGCTCATTCCTGAGCTTGTTACTTGGACTTGGGAGATGAAATGTGGCTCTTTGAGAAGCCCTCTCAGCTGACTTTCCATTTCCAAGCTTACTTTGGGCTTGAGATCTTTTGATTATAGCCAAATTAGGCCTACAAAACAGCAAAAAGGCCTGTTTGGTACTGCAGTTTAGCATTGTGCTTGTTTCAACTTATTTCTCTAAATTCTTTAGCTTATTCAATGTTGTTTTTCTTTTCCTTGGCTTGTTTTACAATTTTTTACTTACTTTAGTTTATTTGATACCTTTGTAACTTGATTGAAGCTGTTTGAAGTTGAAAAAAATCCATGTCAAGTTTAAAAAACTCAACTGTTGGACAAATAAGCTCAAGCTGAGCTTATTTGAGAGATTCAAAATAGTTGTCTTTACTAAAGTAGCTTATTTTTAGTGGTTAAACAGTTTTGTAAAATAAAAAATTGAAAAAAAAATGATTTGCAAAAAGGGAGAGGCAGGGGTCGAACCTGAGACCTCTCCCCTTTAAGGGTGATAGGGAGTACCTGTATTCCATGCGCCCTTGGGACTTTTTTCAGTAACTCTATGCAAAATCAATTATTAGACCTTTATTTGTTTGGTTAGCTTAAATAAGCCTTTACAGCTTATATTTGCTTATTGTTTGCTTATTTTACATTGCACCTAGCTTTCATTTATTTTTCTTAGGACCTTAATAACATGTAGTATTTATATAAAAAGTTTCAGAATTTTAGAAATTAGTTTAGTATTATTTATAATTAAAATAGTTTAATTAGGTATTAAATAAATAATAAGTAATTAATTTTAGAAATAGCTTATTTATAAGTATTTAGGAATTTTTATATTTTTATAAACTTTCTGTCACTGTAATGTAATTATAGAAAATTTTTTATAATTTTAACTTTTCATTTAGTATTTATTATAATTAAATTAGTTTAATTAGTTTAATTAAGTTTAATTAGTTTTTAATTAATAATAAATAATTTAAAAAATCAAAAAAATAATTTTCTTTTTTCTAAAATTTTCTTTTATCATTAGGTTCGTAAAAATATAATATTCATGTCCGTAGGGTTAGCGTAGCTCAGATTTCACTTTTTATTTCGCGCACTCGCGTTTATTTTAATTTTAACTCGCATTTTATTTAAATAACTTTTACGTTTAGGTTACGTTAGTAAAAGTAGTTTGTAAATTAAAGAAAAACCAAAAACATAAATAAAGTGATAGCTTCTATTTAAGCCGTTTGGCTTATTTTTCTGCTTATTTATAAGCAAATTCTGATTTTAAGTTTTTAGATTACGTTTTAGGATAATTAGGTTTCGCGTTATTGTTAATATAGTTTGTTTTCATCGTTCTCATTCGTATTTCCTTAGTTTAATCATCTCAAACCCTTGCCTGTCCAAATTCACCCGATCACAAACCCGTTTGTTAACCATCACACCTCGTCGGGACATAACGACCCGGGGAAACCACTATACTTCCGCGGAGATTTGGTCTGAGACGTTTGACTTGGTTGACCATTCACCTGGTCGATTTAGGTTGACCGTTCGGGATCGATCAAATTTTGGCGCCGCTGCCGGGGAGGTCGTGCGTGTTATTCTAAAACGGTTTTCATATTAGTGATTTTGGAATTCACTTCTTTGTAAATTTACCATCCTTGTGTATATTTTCATAAAAACTGTTCCCGAAAACATTCTAAACCCAGTTTTCAACGAACACAAAAAACACAAAAAGATTTTCTTTCTCAACTGTACAAAATGTTTATCCAAAAATCCAAAAATATTCACCTTTACCATCTCACATCTTTAATTCTTCATCACTACCCCTCTGTAAACCTTTGATTCTTCCTATGTGGTATCCACACCATTGTGGTTGTCAATGGTGTGGTGGTCCTCATAATGGTGGGAATTGTCCCGGTTGTAGCATGGTAGAGTCAGGAGATGGGTCTGTCTATAACCAAGCTCCCTATCTTTACCATGACACATCTGATTCATCCTACCAGCCACCACATCATGAGATACTGACATATCTGTGTGAGTTTTGTGGTGGTCCTCACCAAGGATTTGAGTGTCAAGCTGGAAACACGTTTGTCTATGAACAGTTTTCCGGTGATGCTCAGAACTTTGGTTATGATCAATTCCCATATGATTCACCAGCCCAGACTCAACAATTTTACTGTTGTGATTACTGTGAAAGTCCACACTTCAGCTCAGATTGTCAAACGGGGAATCCATTTCCTTGTGACAATTTTGACACACCTTATTATGACCAACCTCCACAGTACGATATGAATCAAGCACTTCTTCCAGAAATGCAAAATATGATGAAAATCGTTGATGAGCTTAAGGGTTTAGTTAAAGACTTTGCCCAAAGACATACTCATAAAAAATCCATGGAAGAATTGTTAGCTGAAGAGCAGGCTGCTAGACTAAATTCCCAAGATGCCTATGAAAAATCCGTGAGGGAATCCATTGCAAAAGAAAAAGCAGCCAGATCTAGCTCTTAGTTCCGTTTTATTCCTGATGACAGTGATGATGAAGATACACTTGATATCCTTCAATTCTATAAAGATCCATCAAGTTCATCAGTGGATATCCCTGCAGTTCAGATTCCATCTCAAACAACTGCTATCACACCCGAGGTTCCCACTCACTCTTTGATCATGGGGGATGAGCATCTTGACACTGTTCCTAAAAAGGAATCGGACGAATTCATAAAGTCTAGTGTTGAGAACCTTGTCCCAATCCCAGGAGAGTCATAGGGAATTCTTGAGCACATGTGTGATCTACCTTCCCCTCTTGAGTGTTCAAACGATCATTTTGAGACTTTCTCAGATTTTAATGATGATTGCACATCTCATGGAGACATTGAGTATATTGAGGCATCACTCCCACAGTCTGATGCTGATCCTCTTCTTGAGGAGTTCGCCAACGAACTTACTCACATCAATCCACTTTCATTGGAAGGTGATGATGGTCTCCTCGACTTTGAAGCCGATCTGGGAGAAATTGAAAGTCTCTTAAATCATGATCCGTCACTCACTTCTGATCCCAACAGTCCAATAGAGAATGTTAATCTCTTTGTTCCCGAAACATTCAATACTACTCTCACCAATCCTCTATTTGAATTCGAATCTGAATTCACTTTAATTTCTGATAATCCACTCTTTGATATTCAGAATGAGGATTGTGATGAGTTTATATCGGAACATGAATTCACGAATTCACATCTCGTGAATAATTCTCTTCATGAGGAGTTCTCCGGTGAACTCACTCATCATATCATGACTCCTCCGGAGTTTGATAGCCCGGGGGGGGGGGGGAGATGCACTCAATAATGAGGATTTGCAAATTCCCACCCACCCACCCGGGATGTTTTTTAGCTTAACCCTTGAAATCCAAATTCAGGCTACTGAGCCTGCTCTCGAGGAAGAAGATCAAATCATGATTTTCATCATGGTTTTCTTCCTTTTCTTCACCTACAGGGTGACTTCTCTTGTTCTTCACTCCTTTGGGAATGAAGATACCATCTTTAATCCCGGCATTTTTATGTATCATTATCTTGAGCCGGATACTTATCTCATCGCTGTGGAACTTTCACGTGCTTCAAATGTTTGTCCAAACATCTTGAATGAAAGTCCGATTGAGATTGTTTCTTCCACATCATGCTTCCCCAAGGACAAATAAATTCGGGGTCGAGTCAAGCTAGCGACTCGGTAAACAAAAACAGTAGCATGCTTATAGGGTTTTCACCCTAAGTGTGGGGGAGTCACCCATACTATGGTTACAAATAAAGTGAAAATACAAAATGGTGTTTTCCACGCTTAGCTTATAATGTTGCCCTTTTACGTTCAAAGAGTCGGCCTAATAACCGGGACTTTGAATATTGAGGACAATATTCATTGTAAGTGTGTGTGTGTGGGGGGGGGGGGGGGGGGGGGGGGTATTCGCTATTCTAGCGAATTTTATCACATTTTACTATCTAATACCCCCGTTTTTGGCCAAAATTTCAAAAATTTTAAATTTTTTTCACTTGAGTTCAAAATTTTTGTGGTTATCAGTCCGCCTTGTCTAACCGACAAAAGGATTGGCTAGTCCAGGAGCAAACGGCTCTTGGTAAAGACATCTCAAATCCGTTATGGCTTGCAATTTGCCAAAAATTGTATGGTACCTCAACTCGCCATATCCTAAAACGCGAATGAGTTGGCTAGCCCGCAAGATTACGGCTTGTGGTAAAGGCAGTGAAAATACCATAATTGGTAATCAGCTCACCAAGATGTTGACTATTCCATCAAGAGCTGGCTAGTCCAGAAGCAAACAGCTTTTGGTAAAGACTAATCAAATCCGTTGACAGCTAGTGGTTTGCTCAAAATCACACGGTTATCAGGTGTGCCACAGTTCTTACACCTGGCTACTCCAGAAGTGATGGCTTTTGGTAAAGAGTTTAAAATCCATCAAGTTTTCCAAAAATATTGCTAGGGACTAGCAATAGTTTAGTGTGGGGGATTGATGAGTGCTCAAACACTCATCATTTTTATCGTATTTAAACTGCCGAAACATCCGAAAACGCTCAGAAATGCATCAAAATACTAAAAATATCCCAGGGATTGTATTTTATACATTTCAGATGCAAAATGAGCAAAAACAATGAAAAACGAACAAAGTTTCCACAATTGGCAGTTTTAGTCCCCCGACTTTCAAAAATTTACAAAACTAGTCCCCGAGCATTTGTTTTGACAGGAAAAGTCAACCTAAGGCATTTACAAGTCAAAACTTATCAAATTTAATCTTTAGGTAAAAACTTTGGAAAATTACACTTTTGGTCCCTGCAGTTTGAAATTTGATGAAATCAGTCCCTGGGAATTTTAAAAGTGAAAAATTTCTTTTGTGGTCCTTGGAATATTGCAATATGGCAAAAGTAACCCTTGGAATAGTTCTAGAGGATTGGCAGAATTGGTCCTTAAATTTCAGCATATGTACAAAATTGGTCCTTGTGTTGTTATTACTACCAATCCAACACAAATAATAACCACCCCAACCCACCAATTCCCCAGCCCAATACCCAAAGCCCACCACCCATTCCTTTTATTAATAAAAGACGGGTCAAAACAAGTCAACTCCTTCCCCCTTTTCTCCTTGCCGCCATAACCAAACCCAACCAAGCCCCTAAACACCCTCTGCAAACCCCAACATTATTGTCCCCTCCCCACTCTCCAACCATCCTACCAGCCACCCTAATCCACCACTCCACTAAACCCTAAGTCAACCCTAATTTACACCCTTTTGTCCCCCACCATCTTATAACACCAACAATCCTAGGGCTGAGATAAAGGAAGCAGCAATTCAAGGGATATGATGATATTCCAAGGGGACAAAAGTAACATGAAGCAGAAGACAAAGAGGAGAAAAGGAAAAAGTACCCCTGGTTCAATGTTTTTTTAGTATTTAAGAATGGCATTGTAAGCCTTTCAAAGGCAGTAGTTGTTAGTTAGTAGTAGTGGTGTAGGTTTTCGAATAGTTTTAGTTCTCAGCTTATTTAAATTCAGCTTTATTTCAAATTTGTACTTTTTATTCTTGTGGTTTAATGCAAATTCAGCTTTCTTTTTTCTAAATTCACAAGTTTTTATTGAATGTGCTTAAAATTCAAGTTTACCATTTCCAGCTTATTCTACTACTTATGTAAGTTCAAACAAGCTCATAAAGCTTGTTGTGAGCTTTTGCTCACTTGTCAACTGATTTCAGAGTTTACCTTTTAAGTTTTCAGAAACCTCAGAAAATACAAAAAAAATAGCATAGCATAAATTGTAGGCTTGTTTTTCGTGCTTGTTTTTTATCTGAAAATGTTTTAAATGACATATTATACTTAGTTAATGCACTTCTGTTGAACATCTAAGCTCAGTTTAGTGCAATTCAGTTTTAAGCTTAGAACACCCTAGTTGAGGGTGTGTTTGGATTATCTAGCTGAGCTGAATTCCTGGTGTTAACTTGGTATCCCACTAGTTCACTTATGCTAATTAGGTGTCAATTAGGACAGTCAAAACTTATTTCTAGTATTCTCAAGCCGAAAAGTCAAAACTCTCTTCAAAAATCCCCTACAGCTCAAATGTTGGAATTTAGGTTAGCAATATCCCTCATCTAGTTTAAAATTAGTTTAGAATGCTTGATTTAGGTGCCTTTAGGGTTAGTCTAGCCTATTAAATGATTTAGGATCCAAGAAAGTTCACCAAAGTCAATTTGAGTTCAAGTTTTCAAAAGTCAAATGTTTGCATTCACAGTTATGATCAAGATTTCAAATGTAGATATAGGGTTCAATAGTGGATGATAGAACATAATCTTTGCTGTTTTGAAAACCTTGATAGCTTGTGATTTCAAATCAAAAAGAAAATCTCTATTGGAGATCCATTTGGGCCCTCGAATCTTTAGACAAAAGTGACCTGCTGAGTTTGTGGTTGCCCTGCACCAGTCCTAATGGGTTTGTTTCACAAGCTCATTTAAAAGCTCATTCAAGTTCAAAGTGGTTTAAGATTTGTAAAATATGTTCTCTCCCAGCTCACATTTAAGTTTGCATGATTGTTAGATCTCAGCTTTTAGTTGGTAAGCTTGTGCAGAAGCTTGAAGTTAGCTAGTTGACTGCTTAGCTGTCATTTGTTATCATTATTGCTTATCTGCTATTGTCAAGCTTTTTAACTTATTAAGGTCTTTTCATTTGGCTTATTTTAGATAATTTAGGTTGATTTAAGTCTTTAGTAGCCCAGTTAGTCTTTTTTTGGCTTATTAACCTAGTGGCCATTGTTTATCTCAGCCTGCTTATTGTCCCCTTAGCTCAATTAGGATAGATTTAGTTTAGGTTTGGTTTATTGCACCCCTAGCTTAGCTTATTGGCCCCCTTTCTCTTTGGCCTGTTATATGGTAATTTGCCTTGCACCAAATGGTTCTGGCCAAGCAGTGGTTCAACAAGCTCATTCCTGAGCTTGTTACTTGGACTTGGGAGATGAAATGTGGCTCTTTGAGAAGCCCTCTCAGCTGACTTTCCATTTCCAAGCTTACTTTGGGCTTGAGATCTTTTGATTATAGCCAAATTAGGCCTGCAAAACAGCCAAAAGGCCTGTTTGGTACTGCAGTTTAGCATTGTGCTTGTTTCAACTTATTTCTCTAAATTCTTTAGCTTATTCAATGTTGTTTTTCTTTTCCTTGGCTTGTTTTACAATTTTTTACTTACTTTAGTTTATTTGATACCTTGGTTTGTATCTTGTAACTTGATTGAAGCTGTTTGAAGTTGAAAAAAAATCCATGTACGTCAAGTTTAAAAAACTCAACTGTTGGACAAATAAGCTCAAGCTGAGCTTATTTGAGAGATTCAAAATAGTTGTCTTTATTAAAGTAGCTTATTTTTAGTGGTTAAACAGTTTTGTAAAATAAAAAATTGAAAAAAAAAATGATTTGCAAAAAGGGAGAGGCAGGGGTCGAACCTGAGACCTCTCCCCTTTAAGGGTGATAGGGAGTACCTGTATTCCATGCGCCCTTGGGACTTTTTTCAGTAACTCTATGCAAAATCAATTATTAGACCTTTAGTTGTTTGGTTAGCTTAAATAAGCCTTTACAGCTTATACTTGCTTATTGTTTGCTTATTTTACATTGCACCTAGCTTTCATTTATTTTTCTTAGGACCTTAATAACATGTAGTATTTATATAAAAAGTTTCAGAACTTTAGAAATTAGTTTATTATTATTTATAATTAAAATAGTTTAATTAGGTATTAAATAAATAATAAGTAATTAATTTTAGAAATAGCTTATTTATAAGTATTTAGGAATGTTTATATTTTTATAAACTTTCTGTCACTGTAATGTAATTATAGAAAAAGTTTTATAATTTTAACTTTTCATTTAGTATTTATTATAATTAAATTAGTTTAATTAGTTTAATTAAGTTTAATTAGTTTTTAATTAATAATAAATAATTAAAAAAAATCAAAAAAATAATTTTCTTTTTTCTAAAATTTTCTTTTATCATTAGGTTCGTAAAAATTTAATTTTCATGTCCGTAAGGTTAGCGTAGCTCAGATTTCACTTTTTATTTCGCGCACTCGCGTTTATTTTAATTTTAACTCGCGTTTTATTTAAATAACTTTTACGTTTAGGTTACGTTAGTAAAAGTAGTTTGTAAAATAAAGAAAAACCAAAAACATAAATAAAGTGATAGCTTATATTTAAGCCGTTTGACTTATTTTTCTGCTTATTTATAAGCAAATTCTGACTTTAAGTTTTTAGATTACGTTTTAGGATAATTAGGTTTCGCGTTATTGTTAATATAGTTTGTTTTCATCGTTCTCATTCGTATTTCCTTAGTTTAATCATCTCAAACCCTTGCTTGTCCAAATTCACCCGATCACAAACCCGTTTGTTAAACATCACACCTCGTCGGGACATAACGACCCGGGGAAACCACTATACTTCCGCGGAGATTTGGTCTGAGACGTTTGACTTGGTTGACCATTCACCTGGTCGATTTAGGTTGACCATTCGGGATCGATCACACAACCCCTTTATTGGATGCGAAAAAAACACAGAAGAATCACATAATCAAAATAATCATCAAACGAATCTCATACCAGTAAACACTTACGCAAATACATTGCAAACCAAACGATGAACTTACAGACTCATTCGTACAACGATTGAACCAAAATCATAGAAAAACACTGATACTAACAGGTCACAAAACATGTCACGAAATTCAATTGGTGTGTGTAATTGAGGGATCATACACTACTACACAAATGGCTATGAACACCCCCTAATAGAGACTAGTTAGAAAAAAGCCGGTTTTTAAACTGAAAAAAATAGGGGATGGGAGGTATAGAAACTGGTATTTAAGAATAGATTAATCTCCATAAAACTAAAATTGGTTTTGTCGAAATAACAACTCTTTATTCTCATATAACAAAATTTTGATTTATCTTCTTTTTTTTCCCAAAATTTTTCACTCCCGAATTTTTTTGTCTCCCCGCCTCATATTTTCCCCAATTTTTTTTGAACAAAATGTTTTCCCCAATTCAACCCCCACTATTTTACAAATTCAAACCACCTATTTTTTTCCAAAAGAAAAAATAATCCCACCTGCTAGTCATCTTCGTTTCATGGTCTCTCTGTCATCCGCATCATACCACCGCAACCATCGATAATGGTAAGTCATTTCCCTCCCCTTTTCTGATATTTATTGAATCTTATCGAAACTTAGGGTTGACTAAAGTCTTCATGTATGTGTGTGGAGGTGTGAATTTTAGGTTTAATAATACGCTTAATGTTTTAAAATGTTTGATCCAATTGTTTATGGTAGTTTTGTAATGGAAGATGGCTGTTAAATGTGATAATGTTTATAGCGCTGTAGGGTTTCTTGACGCCATAAACCTCACATAAACTTTCACCATCCATCATCACTCGTTTCTCATCCCTTGAAACTTTTTTCTTTAGGGTTTCATCATGAGCAGATCTGGCCGATCTCAAAAAGTACATGGACAAATAGCTATAGATTAAGCTGAATGCTAACCAGATAGTGGTTGGAACACTTCGTGATTTGACCAGTTCATGAATCTCATGATGGACAACACAGTGGAGGTTAACGGTGATGAAAAAAGTGAAATAGGCATAGTGGTCATAAGAGGGAATAGTGTGGTCACTGTTGAAACACTCGAGCCAATTGCCAGAGCTCAATGATTTGAGACTTGTAGCCGTTTAACATTAGTTGTATTGTGTAATTGCTCTCTTTTCTGAAACAGTTTTAGTAGTAACTGAGTAGATATTCATCTATCAAGCTTATGTGTCGCCTATTTGACAATTTTGAATTGCACATTTGGTGTAAACAAGCAGTATACTGACTGTATTCTGACTTTTACGTTTCTAAGTGAATAAAAAAATGTTTATAGCGCTGTAACGTCTAGTTGATATTGAAATTATATTGCAAGACTATATGATCAATAATACCATTCTTGGTTTTATATAAGTTGATGTTATTTGCTTTTGTAATAATCTTGTTGATTAGTGAAGTTTCATGCAAATGCAAGCGCACTATATTGTGGAATTCGTGAATCAGTGATAGCATGTATTTGGATGGTTAAGGTATGATTTGTAAAAAAAAGAAAAGAAAAAAGTATTTGACACATTGGTTGGTGGGCTACAATAATCTTACACATAGTCTCCAAGTTTTATGAACGTGGATATTGAATCATAACATTTACTGCTACAACAAATGTATAGATTTTTGTGTTTGTGTTGGTTACTTGTATATCTTAACCATGTCTAAGCTAGTTCGACACAAGCCACAAGATTCACGGTGGCTCGCCAGATTGGAGAGATTGCAAAGTTACATCCACAAGACCTGAGCTCTCTGCTTCATAAGGTGTTCTGTACTCATCCTATTTGTTGTTAGAATCGTAAAAGAGCAGTTTCCATTTTTGCTATCTAGTTCAAGTTCAGAACTTTGGAAATCTATGCCGGTTGTCGATTATAACTTTGTTCGACTAATAGTCATGGCATTGCTATTTATCTGGCCAACTACTTGCGTCTTTCAGGTGTCACAGTATCTTCGTAACAAAAACTTGGATACTAGCGTTGCGGCTGCTCATGTCATTGGGGCAATTGCTGGGTGTTTTAAACATTCATCTATGATGGAACTATGTAATCTTGTTGTGGCCAAGATGTAGGAGGCTTGTATAAATTGTTCAGTTGAGGATGTGGTTTTGTGTCCAAAGTCTTAGCCCAAAATAAGTGCAAGCACTTCATTCCAGAGGTTATTATTACTTCTTCGCATACACTGTTTCTACTCCAATTTAAGTTACCAATTAAACCTTGTATTATTCTTTCAATTGAACAGTGTTGAACTCACTAAAGTGTGGGAATTTGGGGCTCTTTTGCATCTGGTGGACAGGTAAAACTTTTTTTAAGACTTCTAGCTTAACTTGTTGTAGGGTCCTATGTGTTTCATACTTATTTTGCGGATTTATGCAGTCTTGATGTTATTATGTTTCAAGAATTTGAGCTTGCAAGTGATTTTTCCAACAACACAAAGGAAAGGGCCAAGCAAAAACAAAATCTGAAGTGGCGGCTAGGTAAGCCGTGAATTTTTTTTTGCTTTATCTGTATTTGCCAAGTCGTGTAGTCCTTTTTTTAGTGCAACCATTTGTTTAAGTTAAAACTGAAGTATTCGACATCGGTTTATTTTTATTCTTTATGTTTGTGTATGTTCGTACTTCTTACATCTGATTATACGTATGCCGAGATGGATAGGTGTGAGCAGTTCATGGATGTAAGTGATTTTATAAGAGTTGAAGATCTTATGATGCATAAAACAAATAACTCTGGAAGTTGTGCACCTCCTCTATTTTACCAACAAAGAACTGGTTGTAACGTCCAGCTGTTTGTTGTAGACGTGGTGCCTGGATACAGACCAAGGAGGCCAAGTGCCCGTGAACAGAATCTCTTGAAGTGCAAAGCCAAAATACATCAAAAGACCAAACCAAAGGTTGGTTTAAAGATGGAGAACCTGATGGCTCAAACACTAAAGAATTAATTTCTCCTAAAGGTATGTCTCCAGATGTACCACCTTCCAGTTTGGTAATGGATGTTAAATTTACTGTTTTTATTTTCATTATTTATATCAAATTGTAAAAGTTCTTTTTTGAATATCCACACAGCTGTTTCAGGATGTTATTTCTGATAAAGACAGCGGTGAGCAAGAAAAAGATGGAACCTGGCTTTTCCATAATGTTGTCGAACAACTCATACTTGATATCTTTGACCCTAGTAAGCTGCTGCCAAACTCATGTAGTGTTTGTTATTTGCTATCCTGTATCCTACTAATGTATGGCAGTGTGATGGCTTTAAGGGAAATCTTGACACATCAAGGTGGCTGTGCGGGGATACTTATGCAGACAACAACTGTGATGCCGTAGTACAAACCGAGCCTGATGATACATTAGGAAGCGCTGTAAAGAGAGAACGGGAAATTGATTTGAGTATGCAAATGAAAACAGAAGAAAGTGAGCCAAATATTAAAAGGCAGAAGTCTGAAGATGTATCATTTGATTCGATGCAAGACTTGGTCTCCACTACTAATGATGCTACCTTAGATATGAATAAAGTGGTTGCAGATAATGGAAACAATATGTTTGTTGAGTTTCATATATACATGCAGGATATCTCCATTCTTCATTCCCTAGGAAGAAAGTTTGTTCTTGTTCCAGGAACACATGTACAGATCGGCAACCTATTAATGGAGAAAGGTTAGTATAAAGTAGCTAATTTGATTGCTTTTATTTCTATAATATTTTAGGTCATCATGGATACAAACTTCTGATATTTTCTGGAAAATGTTTAAGTTACATTGTAATAGTTGCAATAAATAAATGTAATGTTGAATGCATATCACAGGATGTAAGCCCAAGTGTGTTGGAAGACATATAATTACTGATCCCGATTCTCTAAAGGCAGTAGTGGATTCGGCCGGGAGAATTCCAACGATCACGTAAACTCTATAATCAAAATCACTTGGATAAACTCGATCCAATATCCAAGAGTAATTGATGAGGCGAAAAATGATCCGTTTTTAGGGGGGCATTTAAGCCCGAATCCGACTTTATTTGATCAAATATTACCCTAAATCGTTCCTTTTGTGATATTAGGTACTTGGAGAGTGAATTCTGGAAAAGAAGCCATTTTGGACGTTTTTGGAGCATAAGAGTGAAGAAAACGGCAAAGTATCAATTTTCCATGCTGAAAACACTAGGTGACGGCGTCAAGAGTTATACCCTGACGGCGTCAGACATCAAGAATAAAATACCGTAGTTGATGACGGCGTCAAAAGTCATCCTGACGGCGTCAAAGTGCCAAGAATAAAATACCGTAGTTGGTGACGGCGTCACACAGGCCGTCATAAGTAGATTCAAGGCCGTCCGAGGAAGTATTTGGCGGCGAGGTGACGGCGTCACATGATTGTCTTGACGCCGTCAGCCCAGTTTTCCTATATATAGTTTTCTAGTTTTTTCAAAAAAAAAAAGAAGAGAAGTTTTGGTGAAACCCTAAAGACGAATTTGGTGCATCTTTTACAGGTTTTTCAAGGGTTCCAAACCCTTGATACCTTGCATTGTAATTGAGATAAGTGTTCTTCTAATTCAATCAATATGTCTATGTGTTGGTTGTTTATATCTTGTTCTTGTCTCAATTCCATTATGCTAGGCTAGATCTCTTTTGTGTTTGCTTAGATCTAATGAAACCTAGATATTGATTATGTGTTGATTACTTGTTTATTCTTGTTCTTGGATGAATGATTTATATGTTAGGCTTAAGAAAACGGGCAGATCTCCAAATGGTAACATGCTTGAACGTCTTAAGAAACATGAACCGAGGCGTACTAGGTCTTTATTTGTTGTATTTAATGCATGAGCCACTGTTTACAATCCCTATAGTTGTGCTGGGTCATGGTGTAAGAGGAGATAAGAGCTCATAGAATTGGGGAGTTATGTATGCCACCCCATGAATGGTATTAAGGAATACAATCCGTCATCCATACAATTATAACAAGTAATTAACGTGTAAAAGATATCTAGGGAGTAGTGAAGTCTAAGTAAACACATTTTCTCCAATTACTGCTCACAACCTTAGTATAATTTAGCTTATTTTCATTTTCAGTAATTTATTTTGATTATATATTAGTTTTGGGTTAGTTGAATAGCAACTAATTCCGCCCACTCTTCCAAAACCTGAGATTTTACCTGCTTTCATAAAAATATAAAAATACAAAAATAATCATCCCTCACCTTTAGAACTAGTAATTAGGTTTTCTAATCCTAGCGACACTATTCCTAAGCTGAACGATCAATCCCCCGGTACTTATCACTATACTATACTACAACGATCAGGTACACTGCCTGGTGGGGGTTGTAAGCTTCTCGAGATCCCTCGAGAGGTAAAGCCTGTTGCGATTCCCACGCATCAAGTTTTTGGCTCCGCTGCCGGGGAATAGTTATTGTCTAGGTTAGGATTTCTTTTTATTAGGTCTACTTGCTAGATTCCTTTCTAGTAAGATTTTTTTTATTTTTTTATTTTTAGGTCTTCTTTAGTCTATCTTATTTCTTCGTGCCTTTGTTCGTAACTCTTTACCATCCGACATCATGGAAGGTGGTAACATCTTTGAACCCGTCATCCCACCACAACAAAACCCACCATTAGAACTGGTGAGTGCTTATTCACTCACTATTATATGGCCAAAAACCGACCCAAAACGATTATTTGAGCTAATAAATGCCAAGAAAACACTTGTTTTTATGTTTGTGATATGCAGGTACGGATATTTATAAAAATGGACAAAACAAAACAAAAACCAAGCACGAGAGTGGAAAAGGATTCAAAAGCCGATGCCGGGAAGCATTTTTCAAGACCGGATAATTATTTGTGCTCAAAATGCCATATCAACCCTCAACTTTCATCAAATGCCATTCGTAACCCTTGGATTAATTTTGCAAAGAATGGCAGGAATGGTCCTCTAAGTTTCAGAATATTCACAATTGGTCCTTGCTATTTCAATACCTAAAATCTGAAAAAGAAACATAGGCCTGGTCCAAATATGTTGAATCATTATCATAACACCAAAGCCCACTTTTCACTACCCAAGCCCAATCTTATTATAAAACCCGAGCCCACAACCACTACCCAGGTCAAACCCGTACCCAACTGGTCAACACCCAAAAGTAATAAAAAACACAACAAAATCCTACCCCGCCTTATTCACCCCCAAATTAACCCTCACCCCTGAAAATACTATTCACGCTACAGTGAATTAAGAACCCTAGAATTACCTCGTCCATAATTACAGCAATTAAGGGCCAATTAGTCATTTAAGAAGGTATTCTAGAAGGTCAGAGCTTGTCAGAACAAACAAGCACACGAGGGGATAACGTGGCAGGCTTTGATTTGTTGGAACGCGTCACCAAAGAAGATCTAAGGGCTATTATCAAGGGAGCAATGATTGAAGTGGATCAAACGGTTCAGGATTGATATCAACAAGCACAGGCACACGCATTGCCAGCTTGGCAATCCGTAACCCTCACTCACTCCTCTCCTATATAAAGAGGTGCTCAGTAGCTGAATTATTGTGTAATTTAGATAGTGTAGCGTAGCTCTTGCAAATTTAATTCTCAATGTATTAGCATAGTTTATGTAATAGATATTTGATATTAATGAAATTCAGGTTTTATTTTCAATCAGCTTATTAGATTTAAATATAATTGTTAAAGTTCTTTATCAAGCTTTTATATATTTTACATTCTGTTTGCAATTAATTCATGCTAGTTTTACTTAATCAGTCACTATTTCTATAAAAAGTCTCATATAAAAAAAAATAAAAAAAATATAAAAATAGTTTCAAAATCAGTGTTACAGTTCTCAAATAAGTTTCATTCAGTTTAAGCTTAGTATACTCAAGCTCAGAAAATTGGTGGATCATATGTACTGTTTCATTCCAATTGAGTTTTTCAAATGGTAGCTGATATGAATGATAGCTGATACAGAAAGAAGGAAAACAACCTATCTTAAAGATAGGCCTCTGTGAATCCCCTCTGTTCTAGCTGAGGGGAAATTCATAGGTAAATCTCATTTGAATTCCTTAGTGTTAAATCAGATTTTGTAGTTATTTGTTTTGTAGTATAGTTTTTAGTTGTAGCAGATTTGATTTGGATTGTTAGTTCTGAGTTTTCTTATCTGTAGTTTACAAAGAGCTAAGTTTGATAATTTTCAGTTTGATATTAGTTTAAGTGAACTGATAGTTTGGATCTGATCTAGTATGTAGTTGAGACTTAATTGCATAAACTGTCAAACTTGTTTATTGAGAAACTAATAGTTGTGATTCTGAATTGAGTAATTGAGTTGAGTTTTAGATGTTGATAACTGTTTCATTGATTGATATAGCTTTGGTAGCATAACTTGAGTGTTGAGTAGTTGATATCTGATCTGTGACACTTGTGCACATCTGTTGAGTATTTGGATCTGAGAATTGAATTTAGGTGGGATCTAGTTGTTACTGGTTGTGGAATTTGCTTCTGTAATGGTTTTATTAGCTAACTAGATCTATGATTTAGAGATTTTAAGTGATAATAACAGTTTCATAGTAGTTGCATAATAATAGTTGCTTAAGGGGTGTTTGGATCTGTTGGTAATTGAGTGTTTAGGTGTAGTTAACTTGTCATTGTTGCATACATAGTTTTCATTAGAGTTAGAATATAGTAATATACAATATAAATCAGTAAGTACCTCATTCATAGTCATAGTTAAGTTTCAAATTTAAGTAACTGTTAGGTTGATTTGAATCAGTTAGTTGTAATTGAGTAATTAACATGGCTAGCTTAATCTAGATTAATTGTAGCTTTAAACTACTAATTAGAATAGATTTAATCAGTAAAAAGTATTTTTAGTCAAAGTTAAATAGCAATTAAAAAATCTACTGTTGCATATCTTTGTTTAATAGTTGCTGAACTGAGCTTGTGTTTAATTGTTTCATGTAAGATTTTGGTCATAAATTGGTTTTAAACTGTATCTCTATTGATCAGATTTAGCTTTGCTCCATTTAATTTGGAGATTTGAGCTTTACTAGTCAGCTTATTGTTCCATTGTAGTTGCCTAATTGAGCATGTTGACTGTTGTTGCACTTAGGCCTGCAGTTTCTGTTTTAGTAATTGTTAATGCTATTTGATTGATGTTCTGAGTGGTTTTGGTGTAGTATTAGATTTGTTGCATTTCCATCTTTGCTACTGTATATGTTTGTTCTTATTCTGCTCAATAGCTTGAGATTATTGCTTTAGCTTATTGCTAATTAGTTGAGCATCTGTGGATTTTTGAGCTATTCCTTGATCATATCTTGATTTACTGAGTGCATTTGCATCATTTTTATCTTGAGTTACAAGTTTCAAAAGGATTGGATCTCAAGTGCTTAATAATAAGCACTTGAGATTAGCAGCTTAACTTAAATAAGCACTTCCACTTTTCATTTTTTTTATTCAAAATTTTATTTTGAGTTCTTTTTCATATTTTAGAATTTCTGGAATTTTTCCAGATTTTTCTAAGGCTTTTTACTATTTTTCTTATTTTCTTTTGACTTTATTCAATTTTTAAATCATTTTTAATTACCAAAAATCCATAAAAATTAGAAAAAGCTCTAAAAAAATACAAAAATATTTTTATAATTTCTTTTATAATATTTTAGAATTTTTAGAATTTAATTTTCATTTTTCAAAGTTATTTTTCTATTTTTCCTTATTTTTAATTCATTTTTAATTCCAAAAAATAGGAAATTAATTCTAGAAAATAAATAAAAAGTCTAAAAAATATTTTTCTTTTTCTTAAAATTCTTTTAATTATTTTTAAAATTTTAGAAAATATTTCCAAGATCGTAGGGTCATTTTTCGTAATACGTTACGTTTTAATTTTTACGGTTGCATTTCCGTTTTTACGTTTTTCAATTCGGTGCATAGTTAGCTTATAATCTTTGCATATTTCATACTTATTTGTGATTACGTGAACTATTTGATTGCTATATTTCACTTTCTCACTTTACGATTCACGATTTCACGAATCGATATTGTCGATTCCATTCGCCTTCGCTGGAAAACGACTCAGGTGATCCGTATTTTACGCGGATCACTTCGATACTATACTATAATTATTATAATTGGTTTTCACACGAATCAATTTTTGGCGCCGCTGCCGGGGAAGGCCGAAGTGAATTTTTGAATATCAATTTTTGAAAATCGTGTTTTGTTAAGCCTTCCTCTACTTTGTATATATATCTCTTATAAAAATTAAAAAATCAAAAACACTTTTACTAAAGTGTTTTCAAAATACCAAAAATAAAATAAAACTTACAGCCTCGTTCCGATCGAAAGAAAGGGCGTTGTAAACCAAATAAGTCTCGCAATATAACGAAAACGTGAAATTGATTAATTATCGGATTATTTCATTTACTACAACCGATTAAGCGGGAAATACGGAAGCTAAGACATTAAATTGCTAGCTGAAGAGAGAAACACTCTTCTTTCCCGTCCCGTCGCGCGTAGTTTTGAGAGAAACGGTTTTTGATTAACGTAACGTTTCAATAAAAAGAAAAACAAAAGAAATAAAAAGTTTTTGTGAAAAATATAAAAAAACAAAAAGATTTTCCTTTTTCTTTTTCTTTTCTTCTTAATTTTGCTTTTGGTGTATGCACACCCGCTCTTCTTTTGAGAGTCTTATATCACCGTTATCAAATCCCAAAAGGGTAATACGACACACACACCGTGTCCATTTCCTTAACGTTGAGGAAATGGATATGAATAATCAACACCCTCCGGTGGGTGGTGATGAAAACCAACACGAGCCGGCTCCTGATCTCCGAACGATGGAGGAGCTGTGCCAACCCACAATGCATGGTAGAGGTGGCCCGATTGCCCCTCTAAATATTGAGGCTACGGATTTTGGAGTTAAGAACCACATGATACAAAAAGTCCAAAATTCGTGCCAATTTCACGGATTACCGGGTGACGATGCAAATAAGCATCTCGATAAGTTCTTAACCGTCACCCAAAATATGAAACAAAACGGGGTCTCCGATGACGCCCTCCGTCTCTCTCTCTTCCCCTATTCTCTTACACATCATACCACCGCGTGGTTTGATCGTCTTCCCAGGAACTCGATTCATACTTTCAATGAAATGGTTTCCAAGTACCTGGCGAAGTATTTTCCACCATCGATGGTGACGAAATTGAGGAATGATATTAGCAACTTTCGACAACTCCCCGATGAGTCTTTGTTTGAGGCTTGGGAGCGTTACAAGCTTGCCATTGATCGTTGTCCGAATCATAATATGCTTCTCGTTACGATAATCGATACGTTTTATAATGGATTGACTTTACGACATAGGGACACGATCAATGCTGCAGCTGGTGGTACTTTTATGAAACGTCGTCCTGAGGATTGTTACGAGCTAATTGAGAATATGACGGCCCATTACAACTATTGGGATTCCTCAGCCGAGAGGAATGAGCCAATAAGATCGACTGCGACTCTTAACTCTTCTTCTAACCCCGAGCTAGCCGTCTTGAATAAGAAAATTGATGATTTGTCGACGGCTATGCTAAAAATGTACCAAATGATGCCGAATCAAACCAAAAACACACAAGTTAATGTGGTTAATGTCGTTTGTGAAACTTGTGGTGGTCCACACCCGTATTACGAATGTCTGACGACCGGCTCTTTTGCTCAAGAGAACGTGTATGCTGCAAATATGGGTGGCAACGGTTACCCACCCCTTCAAGGAGACCGTAATCTCCTCAGCTACCGTTCGAGCCATTTTCAAGGACCACCCGGGTTTAATCAACCTAATCAAGTGAATCAGAACAACAATGTGCAAAACCGTAATCATCAATTCAACAATAATCAAAATCACAACCGTGGAAATAATGGTTTTCAAGGACAAAATCAGAATTTTCAACAAAATCAAAATCGGGGAAACTTTCATCAAGGCCCGCCTCAAGGGAATAATTTTCAAAACAATGGGAATTTTCAAAATAATAATCATGGAAATCAGAACAATGGAAATTTTCAAAACCGTGGGCAAAGTTTTAATAATCAAAATCAAGCTGCTGTTCCAAATCCGTCGCCCACGGAAGAGTTGATTAAACAACTGCTTCAAGGACAACAAGCCTTAATTGCTAAACAAGAGGAAACAACAAAAATGTTTGCAACTCAAATAAATAATATCAACAAGCGTTTAAATGATCGACCCTCGGGCTCTGGAACTTTGCCTAGCAACACGATCGCTAACCCGAGGGGCGATGCTAAAGCGAACATTACAAGGAGTGGTGTTACTTACGATGGACCGACGGCTCCGACTACCTCTTCTTCTCTACCTCCCAAGGTAGTCGTCCGTGAACCCGAGGTAACAACGGATACGGAAATTCCTAGTAATAATGGAAGGACCGAGAACATCCAACCTCCGGTGGTCCCAACGTCTAAAGGAAAAGAAAAGGTCATTAATGATAATGAAAACGAAACACCCGTCAAAAAAAAGTTACCATATCCGTCACGCTTGAATGAACAAAAGCACCGCGAGAAGGATAAAAACCAAATGGAGAAGTTTTATCAGATTTTTCAAGAATTACATTTTGATATAAGTCTCGCAGATGCTATACTTTTGATGCCTAAATTTGCTTCAATGCTAAAAGGTCTTTTGAATAATAAAGAAAAGCTTTTTGAAATGTCAAGGACTCAAATGAACGAGAATTGCTCAGCGGTTCTTCTTAAAAAGCTACCCGAAAAGCTTGAAGACCCTGGCAAGTTCCTTATACCATGTAATTTTCCGGGTATGGTTCAATGCTTCGCCTTGGCCGATTTTGGTGCTAGCATTAACCTTATGCCGATGTCGATTTGGAAAAAGTTGTCTCTTCCTAACTTGACACCGACGCTTATGACCCTCGAGCTTGCCGACCGATCAACGTCTCGTCCAATTGACATAGCTGAGGATATTTTTGTCAATGTTGGGAAATTTCATTTCCCTACGGATTTTGTGGTTGTTGATTTCGAAGCCGATCCACGGGTTCCTCTTATTCTCGGGAGAGGTTTCCTAAGGACCGGTCGTGCTTTGATTGATGTTTATGACGAGGAGATTACTTTACGTGTTGGAAACGAAGCTGTCACTTTTAATCTTGATCAAACCGCAAGATACTCCTCCGATTACGATGTTTCTTCCATTAACCGTATCGATGTTATTGATGAGACTACGGAGGAGTATGCTCAAGAATTTATTGGTTTTACCGATAATGCTTCGAGTGGCAATCCCACTCCTTCTTTTGAACCGATCGTCTCTGATTCTTCCCCTTCCCTCACTCCGTTTGAGGGAAGTGATCTCGCTTGGGAAGAAATCAATGCTTGTCTTGCAAATGAGTCATTTTCACCGGAATTTGATAATAACAACTTTGATCCGGAGGGGGACATTTTATTAATTGAAAAATTTTTGAATGAAAAACCGATTGTTTCTTCCCCTCCGGTTGACTTAAAAATGGCAGACGTAAAAGAAGTTAAGCCGTCTATTGAGAATCCTCCGGAGCTCGAGCTCAAGGATTTGCCTCCTCATCTCGAATACGCATACTTGGAAAAAAATGAAAAATTACCGGTCATAATTTCAAAAGGTCTTAAAGATGAGGAGAAGTCACGAATCTTAGATGTGCTTCGGAAGCATAAAAGTGCGATTGCTTGGCAAATATCCGACATTAAGGGAATCGACCCTCGATTTTGTACTCATAAGATACTTTTGGAGGATAATCACAAAGCTTCCGTTCAGCAACAACGACGGGTTAATCCATAAATCCATGAAGTGATCAAAAAGGATGTTATTAAACTTCTTGATGCTGGAATGATTTATCCAATCTCGGATAGTTCATGGGTTAGCCCGGTTCATTGTGTGCCGAAGAAGGGCGGAATCACTGTTGTGAAAAATGACGATAATGAGCTTATACCTACTCGACTTGTGACCGGATGGAGAGTTTGTATCGACTATCGAAAATTGAATGATGCGACACGTAAAGACCATTTCCCGCTTCCTTTTATGGACCAGATGCTTGAACGTTTAGCGGGAAATGAGTTCTATTGTTTTCTGGATGGCTTTTCTGGGTACTTTCAAATTCCCATTGATCCCCCGGATCAAGAAAAGACCACTTTTACTTGCCCGTATGGAACGTTTGCCTATCGTAGAATGCCCTTTGGCTTATGTAACGCTCCAGGCACGTTTCAACGGTGTATAATGGCCATTTTCTCCGATATGATTGAAAAAACCATGGAAGTGTTCATGGACGACTTTTCCGTCTATGGTGATTCTTTCGACTCTTTCCTTTCCCATTTAGAAAATATGCTATTTCGGTGTGAAAACACTAATTTAGTTCTAAATTGGGAAAAATGCCACTTCATGGTTAAAGAGGGAATAGTCCTCGGGCATAAGATATCCAAATCTGGGATTGAGGTGGATCGGGCAAAAGTCGATGTTATTACTAAATTACCACACCCGACTACCGTCAAAGGAATCCGAAGTTTCCTTGGTCATGCCGACTTTTATAGACATTTTATTCAAGATTTCTCCAAAATAGCCCGGCCTCTGACCCACATTTTAGAAAAAGACGCTCCGTTTAACTTCACGAATGAATGCGTCGATGCATTTAATATTTTGAAGAAAAAGTTAACGGAGGCACCAATCTTAGTTGCCCCCGATTGGAACTTACCATTTGAGCTAATGTGTGATGCAAGCGATTATGCCATTGGTGCAGTTCTGGGGCAACGTAAGAACAAATATTTTCAGCCTATACACTATGCAAGCAAGACCATGAATGATGCCCAACATCATTACACAACCACCGAAAAGGAGATGTTGGCGGTCGTTTATGCTTTTGAGAAATTTAGACCTTACTTGTTGCTTAAAAAGTGCATAGTGTATACGGACCACTCAGCCCTTAAATACTTAATGGCGAAGCAAGATGCTAAGCCACGTTTAATGCGGTGGGTTCTTTTGCTCCAAGAATTTGATGTCGAAATACGAGACAAGAAAGGAGCTGAGAACCTTGCTGCCGATCACCTTTCTAGACTTGAGAATCCCCACCAAAGTGTTCTCGAGAATAAGGAAATTACGGAAACATTTCCTCTTGAGAGACTTGGGAGTGTGACCAAAATAGACCAAAGTACCCCATGGTTCGCCGATTTTGCGAATTACCATGCGGGGAAATTCATTAGACAAGGGATGTCGTCCCAGCAAAAGAAGAAATTCTTTAAAGATGTCCAACATTATTTTTGGGACGACTCCTACTTGTTCAAAGTCTGTGCGGATCAAGTGATCCGGCGGTGTGTTCACGGTACGGATGCCGTTGAAATACTTAAGGCATGTCATAGTGGACCCACGGGGGGACACCATGGTGCCAATTTCACCGCTAAGAAGGTTTTCGATTCCGGCTTTTATTGGCCGACGATATATCGAGATGCCCATGAATTGGTGAAAACATGTGATTCATGCCAACGTCAAGGGAAAATCTTTCAAAAAAATGAAATGCCGCAAAATGCGATTCAATTTTGTGAGATCTTCGACGTTTGGGGCATCGATTTCATGGGGCCATTCCCGTCGTCTAGGGGTAACAAGTATATTCTCGTGGCCGTCGATTACTTATCAAAATGGGTTGAAGCGAAGGCGCTCCCCACCAATGACGCCCGAGTGGTTGTTAAGTTTTTAAAGAGTCTCTTTGCCTAATTTGGTACACCTCGAGCCATCATAAGCGATCATGGAACCCATTTTTGCAATGATCAATTTGCGAAAGTTATGCTTAAATATGGTGTCACACATCGTCTTTCCACGGCTTATCATCCACAAACGAGTGGTCAAGTTGAGGTCTCCAATCGTGGTTTAAAACGCATACTTGAAAGGACAGTAGGTGAACACCGTGCCTCTTAGGCCGACAAATTAGAAGATGCACTATGGGCTTTCCGGACCGCTTACAAGACCCCAATTGGGTGTACACCATATAAGTTGGTTTACGGGAAAGCTTGTCATTTGCCCATTGAACTAGAGCACAAGGCCTACTGGGCTTTAAAACATGCCAACTTTGACTTGAAAACCGTGGGTGATTACAGAAAAATTCAATTGAATGAGTTAGTAGAACTCCGCGATCAAGCTTATGAGAATTCTTTGATTTGTAAAGAGAAAACGAAAAGACTTCATGATGCCAAGATCAAAGACCGCGTTTTTACCGTTGGTGATCAAGTGCTACTTTTCAATTCTCGGTTAAAGATATTCTCGGGTAAGCTTAAAACCCGTTGGTCTGGACCATTCACAATAACCCAAGTTTTTCCTTATGGAACCATTGATTTAGCTCAACCAGATGGTCCCAATTTTAAGGTGAATGGTCATAGGTTGAAACATTGCTTTGGAGGGGATGTACCGACTATGGTAGTCCCGGATCTCCAAACTTTCCCCAAGGACAATTGAATTCGGGGATCGAGTCAAGCTCATGTGACTCGGTGAACAAAAACAAGCGCTTCGTGGGTGGCAACCCATGCTTATCCCATTTCATCTTCTTATATTTCTATTTTCTAACACCTAACGTGAGGAGGGGGTGCCTTTTCTACTCTTGTGTTTCGTGGTTGTTTGTGATGATTGTTCAGGATTGTCCATGATTTATGATGACTCTCGTGCTCGTTATCTCTTCACTTGGAGTCTCATTCATCGGTGCTACTTGGAAATCCTATATCCGTTAAATCTTATCGACTAACGTTTTCTTTGGCATAATTAATAAACGGCCTAGAATTTTGTTAGGATTACCTTAACCCATCAAACATTGAGGACAATGTTTCGTTCTAGTCGGGGGGAGGGTGAATCTTCGATTCGATTTTGACCTTGCATTTTTCACAAAAGTCGTGCACTCTCGCAACTCCGTTTTTCTACCAAAAACAAAAAATTGAAAAAATTGAAAATTTCAAAAATTTTGATGAAAAAGCAATGAAAAAGTACAAAAAAATGAGAATAAATTGAAAAAGTTATGCAAAAATATAATAAAGTTTGAATAAGTGTTTTGACACCTTGTTGACTTTCTTGCTGGCGAGAGTAGGAATAAATATTTTTGTGGAAAACTAGAAGGGGGGGTTGAATAGTTTTACGTCTTTTTAAAATTTATAAGCACAAGTTTGTTTTAAAAAAACTTCGATTCTTGTTTATGTGAATTCAATACTTGTACTATATGAACAAATGTATAATAACTAACTAACTAAACTAATTAGTAAAGGTAAATAAATAAGTAATGAGAAGAGTTAGAAAGATCAAACCACAACACAAGGATTTATAGTGGTTCGGCTACAAGGACACCTTCCTTGTTCCTACTCCACTCCCCAAGTCACCTACTCGAGAGTTTTCTTCACTATGTCAACAAACTCCCTTATGGCGGAGAAAACCTTACACACCAATATACACACCAATTTACACACCAATCTACACACCAATTTACACACCAATCTACACACCAATCTTCACACCAATCTTCACACCAATCTTCTTCACACCTAGCTTCTACACACCAATCTTCTACACACCTTCTTCTACACACCTTCTTCTACACACCAATCTTCACAACTATCCTACTTCACAACTAATCAACTTCTACTATCTACACAACTTCTATATCTTCTAAACAAATAATAACAAGCACAACACAATATTCACAAATGAATATATATACACTATACACAACAACTCTTCAACACTTCTTGAACTTGGTTGTAGAGAGTTCTTCTTTTGCACTTAGAATGAGAATGGATGATGAGGGATTGAATCACTTGAAACAAGGATTAATATACAAATGATCAAAGGGTTTTTGATGGGTTTAAGATGATTGTAGATCTGAGAATTTTTGTGCAAAAGGTGAGGAAAAATTCCAGAATTAAGGTGGTATTTATAGGCAAAAGTTTCTGACAGAGGAGCGTGGCCGGTCCCCTTAAAGCATGGCCGGCCCCCTTAAAATTAAGGGGGCCGCCCCTTATAATTAAGGGGGCCGCCCAACTGTAACGGCCAGAAACTTTGTTTTTTATTGGGGAAAGTTTATTTGGTGAAAAACTAACTGATTTTGGTTAAATATTTGAAATCATATATTTAGTATGATTAAAACATTTTTCCTTATTACCAAAAGTGTTTTTCAAAAATATATAATAAGTTTATATAATTAAATAAACTTTGTATTAGTTAATTAAATACCCCTTTGATCATGAGATGTATTAAGCACTTATTTATCCATACCTTAAGTGATTAAGTTGGATATAGTGATATAAACTAGCTTAATACTTGTTTACGTAGTAATCAAACGATTGACGAGTTTACATTTTGTGATCGTCAAAATATAGAGATATCGAAAAATATAAATAACGTTTTCATACATTATTTATGTCAACAATCTCCCCCTTTTTGATGATTACAAAATTTAAACTCATTAGTCGAAAATTAGTCTATATACAAGTATTAGATTGAGTTTATATCACTTCTCCCCCTTTTTGTTAGCATCAAAAAGGTTTTCCCAAGTTGATGGAAGCTCCCCCTTGAAGTATACTCCCCCTCATTATGAGGCCAAAAGGAATTGGGATATGGATATCTTGCAAAAATATTTAGTGGCAAGCAACATATATATATATGGATATAGCATGCAAGAGTAAAGACTAAACATAACCATATCATTAATCAAGGAAAATAAAACATCAAGCATTACATCAACAAAAGGAACAAGTAATGCTACAACTAACAAAAGCCTTTAAAGGCTTACAATCATCATATAAATAATAAACCAAGGCTCAAACATGAGAGTCCTCTTTAGAGCTTGCCATCCAAAAAGGTTTAACACAATTTTATTTGTGAAACACCAAGCATGTTTAATTGGGAGGAATGGATGGTGAACATGGAGATGGTGGTGGAGGAGGAGTGTTTGTTGATGGTGGTGGAGGGGTTGTGTTCATTGTTGGTGGTTGATGCAACATGTTTTCAATAAGAGAAAACATGCATTGGATCTCATCTCTTAATCCGAACACAATTGTTCGGTTGTGAATACAACAAAGGCAAGTGTCTCCATGAGCTTCAAGTAAGCTCCATGGGACGGGGTTATAGGTTGGTGGGTTGATAGGAGATTATGAGAAATGTGCATCAAGGGGTGTTAAGGGTGATAATGAGAGAGTGAGTGCAAGAGATGTGTTCTCATTGGTAGGTTGTGATGGTTGATCAATTGTTGGAGGAGATAAGTGGGTGTTGATGTAGTCATTTATGGATGAGGTGGATGGTATGGAGGAAGTGGAGTTTCCATTTGTTGAAGGTGTTTTTGAGGGTGCATTTGGTGCACTAGGAGATGAACATTGAGGTGGTGGAGATGGAGTGGTGTTGTCTTCATTTGTAAGATCAATGAAGAGTTGTTTGGGTGGTATAATGACAAGTTTTTGTTTCTTGGCATTGTTTGAATGGGTGGTTCTTGGTGATGACATGATGATGGTTATGAGTGATGAGGATGATGAATTGTGAATTAAACATGCATGGGAATTATATAGTGGGAAAACATGTTTAGAAGTGGAATTGTTTTGAAATTGTAGTGTTTTATTCCAAAATCAGTTTGGTTTTTAAGAGTAATGGTAGCTGGGACTAGCAAAAGGGATCACATGATGCAAAAGAAAACAGTGTAAAAACTGTTTCAGATGGCCGGTCCCCTTAAATGGTGGCCGGTCCCCTTAATTTTAAGGGGGCCGCCCTTTATGATTTAAGGGGGCCGCCCATCTGACGACCCAGAAACCAAAATTTTCAAAAATTTTCTGGAAAGATGTTATGTTCTGGTTTGAATATGCAGCAAGCTCAATTTGGACATCTCACATTTGTCTTGGTTTATTAGAAAGCATACATGTCATATAGTTATATAACCATTATATATATATATATATAGATCAAGAGCATCATGCATAAAGATATCAAGTTATCATCCTAAACACATATTCAAATAACAAGTATTTCCGAATAAACTTCGGACAAATAACACACAAGACATAAAAATAAAACATTGTTAAACAAGCATAATCCGATCACATCATTTCTTTTTCTTCCTAAAGATCCCCTTCAAAGTCTTCCCAATAGATTTGAAGCCACCTCTAACTTCTTCATGCAAGCTCTTTTGTCTTCTAAGCATCTCGGTAGTTCGTTCATGAAGCACTTCTTCAGTTTGATCACTTGGAGATGGAGTAGAATAGTTGGGATAGTCAAGATCCTCTAAATTTTCAACGAACTCAGAAAACGAAGGGGTACTAACATCATCGATGTTTTCCTCCTCATCGTCATCATCTTGCCTTGAGGATGATCCATGAAAGCTATGACGACGAGGTTTACCCTTGTCACTTCGAGTTCGTCGAGCTTGTTTTAGAGCGAGAGTACGAAGAGTGGGATAGATGGATTCATAAATACTATTGTCAAGATCGGGGTAGTACTCGATAACATGACGATAGATACGAGTAAGGAACATTCCATAAGGAAGATTGGCTTTGGGAGTTTTTCTAGCACACTCAATCCGTTTGATAAAGAAGTAGGCCAAATTGTACGGCTTTTCGACAGCTATACAATACAACATGTGAGCAAGGCTAGCCGGGAGATGGTCCCGATGACCTCCGGTACCAAACGCATTCTCACGAATGAGTTCTTCCCAACGCTTCATGTGTGGGCTTAATTCTTTGAGGAGAAGTTGGTATGGAGAAATTTGAATGTTTTTGGATTTTATTTTTCGACTTGTGGTGGCACGATCTATTCCAAGGACTTGACGAATTTCGTCGGGATGAGGAATTTCGTCGAGATATGGACCGAAGGTTGGTCGATAGCGATTAAGAGATTCGAGGTCCCACTCGTTTGAGAAAACGGCTTGACCTCTAAATGGAATTTGGAGGATATGACCAAATTGTTCGAGAGTGAGGGTGATAAATTCATTTTGAATCATGAAAGAGATGGTGATGAAACCAAGATCATTGGTTTGGACGGTGACTTGGCTATAGAAATCCATTATGAAACGAGGAATGATGGGTTCATTTATTTCATAAAGACAATTGAAGTTGATGCTTGAAAACAAGCGATTTATGAAGTCGGATTGAGAAAAAGCAAGATCTACTACACGTCCCTCATGAATATTTCTATCTTCAATTTGACGATAGATAAGTCCAATGGAAGGAGATGTGGTAGGGAGTTGAGAAACTTTGGGAATGTAGTTTTTAGTGTTAGAAAGATCTTCGGTAGTTGCTTTGGGCATTTTCACCTAAACACATCAACAATTCAAAAAGACCAAAATAAATATAAAGAAAGATAAAAATATATGTTTATTGTCAAGGCTTATGTTGGAACGTAAACGTACTTCGTTACTAATCCTAAGAAGTAGATTACCATGTTCCTCAATATTGTTTTTAACTCGTTCTAGATATACTTTACGATGTTTAATTAGTAGTTATGGACAAATCCAAACACCCCTTTAAACATCTTAATATATCATGAAATTTACTAGATTTACATTAGATTGTAAAACTAGCTATTTCTTGCGAGTTTCTTATGCATGTGATTTGTTTTTGAAAAAGATGGTTTGTATTTTTACTTAAAAATGTCATTTTTAGTGATAAACCAAACGCTCCCTTAACTAGTGACTTATAACTCAAGTGCGTCAATATACATATGAATTATATATTTTGACGAGTTCGATAAACAATATTAAGGTTTATAATTATAGTAAAGTTTTATAAAAATTATAAAAGCTATGTTTTGATATTATTTGGACATAATCCAAACACCCCTATATTGTGAACCAATATAATTTTTCTTAGTCGAAAAAAATGTAATTTCAAGTTTTACAAGTTACACAAGTATAATGTAGTTAGTTTTAATACGTTTTCAAGACATTATTCAACAATGTGTTTACTAAAATTTTGAAAAGGAGTGTATGAAATTTTTCAAAAATTTTCGACATGATAGTTTATAATAACTAGTTTCTAGTGTTGATTAATCATCCTAATCCTAGGGGAAGCATTTGGTTATGAAGTTTTAAGGCTTAATTCGAAATAAATTATGGAATTTGACGAATTTTATAAAACATGCATAATCATGAGTATGATCAAATATGATGAAATTAGATGAAATGTGTAATGAAAAACTTACAATAAGTAATGGTGATTGTGTTAGATGAATTTGCCCTTTGCGAATTAGCCCGAATTATGTGATTTGGAAGTGATTTGAGAGGTTTTTGGGTTTTGGTTTTCGTCACAGCAGAAGCAATGGAAGGAGAGTATGAAAAAGTGGAGTGTTTGGCAAAAGGAATAAGGAGAAAAACGGGTTGGATCAATCAGATGGCCGGCCCCCTTAAACATTAAGGGGGCCGCCCTTCATTTGGCTGCCGGTCCCCTTAAACATTAAGGGGGCCGCCCTCCAAAAATTGATATTTGTGATTATGGTTTCTGAGAAAAAATAATATCTATTCATATGTATGTATTAGATTTATATTTAATCAAAAATACGTTGGAGGGTATTCGCACGAAGGGAATTACTTGACACTTTTAATCGACAATTTGCCAATTAAGTTTTCTTGATCATTTCGGATGAAATTTATCAAGTTATCAAGTACACGAGAACGTTGTGGAAAGTTCATAAGTATATATATATATATTATATTAGTATGGGCTTATAAGACGAGAACATAGGAGGGAGACGTATGCAACGGAAGCTGGGAGTTTGTTTCATCCATATATTTTTCGACTCATCTCACTTCATCAGCATGAGTGTTGATTGAACATTAAAGTTCAATAAGGCAAATGGGGAAAAGAAATGTTCGTAAACGAACAATCTCTAGTTCTAGAAAATCAACAAATGAATTTTCTAGGTTATAAGATCCTAAATATAGCTAAGTATCTATATATATATATATATATATATATATATATATATATATATATATATATATATATATATATATATATATATATATATATATATATATATATATATATATATATATATATATATATATATGTATATATGTATATTTAGATATAATATAAAAAAATAGAGATTAATAAGTCAAGTAAAATCACATAAATATAACACACTAAACTAAGCATACATTTCTCGACAATGAATTTAAAAGGAAATGTGTACCTTTTGTCTTTAATGCGTTAATCTTCAAGGTCTTCAAGAAGTAATATCGGACAAGAGGAGACGATGAAATGTTCCATGTTTGGATGGCGAATATTATTTACGTTGGTGCCCATTGTTTCATTTGTCCAAAGTTATTTGGTCCGAACATGTTTTGTATTTGACTTGGATGCATATAAGGTGGAAACATTCCCCACGGATTGAAATTCCACATTTGTTGATTATAGTTAAAGTTTCGTCTATTATGGTTTGTTCTTGGTTGAGGTGTTTTAGGTCTAGGATATGAGTTATTTGGTTTACTAGGTGGTGGAGTTTTAGATCTTGTTTTAGATTTAGATAATCCAACTTCGGTTTTTAAAGATGGTTTATAGAATGGTTTTATTTCTTCATTACTAGCGATAGGTGTTATTTTATTTTTTATGAGTAGATGTTTGGGATTAAGTATTGAAGGTTTTGGTTCATTTTCAAATTTAACGTTTTTGGCTCCACTTGTTGAAGATTCATTTGAGTTAAATCCTAGTCCGGTTTTATCTCCTGATATTCTTTGAATACTTATAATTTTACTAAGTGAATTACTACTATTTTCAAATTTATCAAGTTTGCAAATTTCATCCTTAAGTATGTTGTTTTCACTTTTAAGCTCTTGACATGTTTTACATTCTTCAACAATTTCTTTTCCTTTTTCAAGTTGTCGTATTTTAATTTTTAGTTCAAGCACTTCATTTTCTAGTTGGTTGTTTATGTATTTTAGTGATTTATTTTTAGCCATAACTAGTTGTCCTATTTTACATAATCTATTGTATTCACTATCTAAATCTTTTTCATCTAATGATAGATTTTCATCACTAAAGTATTCGGATTCGGAACGTACCTCACTTGATGATTTGGCCATGAGACACTTTTCATCCTTTGTTGTTTCATTCTCATCTTCATCACTATCACTCCAAGCACCTCCAACAAATGCTCTTTGATTTTGATCTCTTGTCATCATTGGACATTTTCCAATGAGGTGATTCGGATCACCACACTTGAAACACTTTCTCTCATTCTTGCTATACTTGTCATCATTATTCTTTTGAGATGTTTTTCTTTCATCGTGTGGTTGTCTAACGAATCTTCCTCGCCTTTTGAAGAATTTCTTGAAGTCTCTTACGGCCATGGCATATTCTTCGTCATCGCTTTCGGAAGATGAGCTATCTTCGTTGTTGGATTCCTTTCTAGCTTTCAAGGCGATTGACTTGCTTTGCTCACGTTTTCCTTTAACCATTTCAGAGTCCTTCTTTATAATTGCTTTGTAGACTTTCAGGTTTCCAATTAATTCATCAAGTTGTAGTGTTGACAAATTCTTTGATTCTTCAATAGCCGTCACTTTAGCTCGCCATTTTGGGTGAAGAGCTCTAAGAAATTTCCTAACAAAATTCTTACTAGAGAAATTCTCATCAAGTGCTTTTAAACTTGTGATGATAGTGTTAAATCTAGCAAAAGCATTATCAATTGATTCCTCTTCCGGAATCGTGAATTGTTCATATTGTTGAACAAGTAGATCTATTTTGTTATCTTTGACTTGATTATTACCTTGGTGAGTTATTAATAAAGAGTTCCAAATTTCTTTTGCGGTTTCACACATAAAGATCCTTTCGTACTCTTTACGTGGTAGCGCATTATAAATTACCATTTTTGCTTCATTATTTTTAGCAAGTTTTCTTTTTAAATCATCATTTTGTTTTTCAAAAGGTACGATTTCATCTTTCTTAGTTTCGGGGTTATTTTGAATAGGTAAAAAATCACCATTGGTAATAATATGCCAAAGATCTAGATCTTTTGATTTCACATAAGTTTCGAATCGATTTTTCCAATATAAAAATCCATCACTTTCAAATAGTGGTGGTCTTTGCATAGATTGCCCTTCTAAATATTTTTCAGATTCCATAGATCGTTACAAGTTTTAAAATACACTATATTTTAAAAATCTTGCTAGACGTGGCTCTGGTACCAATTGTGGAAAACTAGAAGGGGGGGTTGAATAGTTTTACGTCTTTTTAAAATTTATAAGCACAAGTTTGTTTTAAAAAAACTTCGATTCTTGTTTATGTGAATTCAATACTTGTACTATATGAACAAATGTATAATAACTAACTAACTAAACTAATTAGTAAAGGTAAATAAATAAGTAATGAGAAGAGTTAGAAAGATCAAACCACAACACAAGGATTTATAGTGGTTCGGCTACAAGGACACCTTCCTTGTTCCTACTCCACTCCCCGAGTCACCTACTCGAGAGTTTTCTTCACTATGTCAACAAACTCCCTTATGGCGGAGAAAACCTTACACACCAATATACACACCAATTTACACACCAATCTACACACCAATTTACACACCAATCTACACACCAATCTTCACACCAATCTTCACACCAATCTTCACACCAATCTTCACACCAATCTTCTTCACACCTAGCTTCTACACACCAATCTTCTACACACCTTCTTCTACACACCAATCTTCACAACTATCCTACTTCACAACTAATCAACTTCTACTATCTACACAACTTCTATATCTTCTAAACAAATAATAACAAGCACAACACAATATTCACAAATGAATATATATACACTATACACAACAACTCTTCAATACTTCTTGAACTTGGTTGTAGAGAGTTCTTCTTTTGCACTTAGAATGAGAATGGATGATGAGGGATTGAATCACTTGAAACAAGGATTAATATACAAATGATCAAAGGGTTTTTGATGGGTTTAAGATGATTGTAGATCTGAGAATTTTTGTGCAAAAGGTGAGGAAAAATTCCAGAATTAAGGTGGTATTTATAGGAAAAAGTTTCTGACAGAGGAGCGTGGCCAGTCCCCTTAAAGCATGGCCGGCCCCCTTAAAATTAAGGGGGCCGCCCCTTATAATTAAGGGGGCCGCCCAACTGTAACGGCCAGAAACTTTGTTTTTTAGTGGGGAAAGTTTATTTGGTGAAAAACTAACTGATTTTGGTTAAATATTTGAAATCATATATTTAGTATGATTAAAACATTTTTCCTTATTACCAAAAGTGTTTTTCAAAAATATATAATAAGTTTATATAATTAAATAAACTTTGTATTAGTTAATTAAATACCCCTTTGATCATGAGATGTATTAAGCACTTATTTATCCATACCTTAAGTGATTAAGTTGGATATAGTGATATAAACTAGCTTAATACTTGTTTACGTAGTAATCAAACGATTGACGAGTTTACATTTTGTGATCGTCAAAATATAGAGATATCGAAAAATATAAATAACGTTTTCATACATTATTTATGTCAACAATTTTGACTTGACCGGGCGTGTTGAGCCCTAGCTTGTTCCCTTAACCAATGATGATCACATAAGCTTGTGCTAGTCTTGTACACTAGGAGCTATAAAATGCGAATTCTTTCTTAAGAGTCTGCAAGTTCCCGTACTTCACTTTATACATGCGCAGCTTAAAAGCTTTCGCTAGTCTTTTACATCAGGAGCTAGAAAACGCGAATTCTTCTTCTAGAATTTGCAAGTTTCCGTATCTGACTTTATATATGCGTGGCTGATTATCGGCTAAGTATTCGCTGGTTTCATTATTTGGAATCTTAAATTGCGAAGAGCGAGAAAGATAGAGTTTATTTAGAAGTTAGATGCTAAACGTGGAGTAGTGGTTCTCTTTAGAGCTCATGAGAGGTACTTGTGCCTTTTTACTCCCATCAGATACGTCACACCAATATAAATTAGATGTTCTAGGTTAATTAGTGGTATTTCGGTTTGAATAATATTTAGTTCTTTGTTTTCTTAAGAGAATTTTTGCTTTACAAATTGGGTACATATCAAGGAACACCAAAAATAAGAGCGAAAAGTGAAAAAATCAAAAGTCAAAAGTTGATTATCTATGTGGTTTTGGAGCTACCCGTTAAGCTTCCATTGTTGTTAGAAAAAAGTCAAGAAAGAAAGAAAGAAAAAAGTGAAAAGTATGAAAAAAGTGAAAAATGAGAAATGAGAAAAATGAAAAAAAAAAGTGAAAGTTGAAGTATTGTTGAATAAGAGCTATGTATGTATCAATAAGTTGTTGGCGCGTGAGGTGCATGTGATACGTGATTAGTAATCAGTCACATGAGGTGCACGTGATCGTACTCCGCAACTTATATCCTTGATATTGTATGTACCCCTAATTCCTTGAAATGGACCGAATTTCTATTGCAGTGGTTCTTAAGAGAAAATGAATAACTTTTATCGTTTTAACTTAGGTGTCACTATCGGACTTAAAAATTATCGAAACGAGAAAATATGAAGCAATTCATTTCTCCACAAAATAAAATATTGAGATACAAAACCTAGGAAATGGGAGTAAGAAGTTTCCACAAGTAACTGTTATGAGTAGTGTTAGCATCTAATTTGTAGATAAGCTGTGATCTCATTTGTACGCTTAGTTTGGGGACTTGTGAAAAATCAAGGATGACGACTTTTATCCGTATGGTCGCTTCTTAAAAGAAGTGTTTCTACTCGTTGACCCTAATAATTATTGCAAGATAATGAAAGTTCAACAAACCGTCACAAGTTTGAAGTATGGAAAAGTCCAAAAATAGAAAGTGTAAGTTGAATAAAGGAATAAAGGAAAAATTTTGGAAAACGGAGCGTTTTTCGGGAATAAATGATTTTGTAATCTCTTTTGAACCTCCTTTCTACTTTTCAAAATTAGTAAAAAGAGTATCAAAATTATTTATCCCAAGAGCGTGAATTGATCACATTGCGTGAGGACACGGCAATACCTTAGTCGGGGGGATTTTGGTGAGTGCTTTTTCACTCACTATTATATGGCCAAAAACCGACACAAAATGATTATTTGAGCTAATAAATGCCAAGAAAACACTTGTTTTTATGTTTGTGATGTGCAGGTACGGATATTTATAAAAATGGACAAAACAAAACAAAAACCGAGCACGAGAGTGAAAAGGATTCAAAAGCCGATGCCGGGAAGCATTTTTCAAGACCGGATAATTATTTGTGCTCAAAATGCCATATCAACCCTCAACTTTCATCAAATGCCATTAGTAACCCTTGGATTAATTTTGCAAAGAATGGCAGGAATGGTCCTCTAAGTTTCAGAATATTCACAATTGGTCCTTGCTATTTCAATACCTAAAATCTGAAAAAGAAACATAGGCCTGGTCCAAATATGTTGAATCATTATCATAACACCAAAGCCCACTTTTCACTACCCAAGCCCAATCTTAATATAAAACCCGAGCCTACAACCACTACCCAGGTCAAACCCGTACCCAACTGGTCAACACCCAAAAGTAATAAAAAAACACAACAAAATCCTACCCCGCCTTATTCACCCCCCAATTAACCCTCACCCCTGAAAATACTATTCACACTACAGTGAATTAAGAACCCTAGAATTACCTCGTCCATAATTACAGCAATTAAGGGCCAATTAGTCATTTAAGAAGGTATTCTAAAAGGTCAGAGCTTGTCAGAACAAACAAGCACACGAGGGGATAACGTGGCAGGCTTTGATTTGTTGGAACGCGTCACCAAAGAAGATCTAAGGGCTATTATCATGGGAGCAATGATTGAAGTGGATCAAACGGTTCAGGATTGATATCAACAAGCACAGGCACACGCATTGCCAGCTTGGCAATCCGTAACCCTCACTCACTCCTCTCCTATATAAAGAGGTGCTCAGTAGCTGAATTAGTGTGTAATTTAGATAGTGTAGCGTAGCTCTTGCAAATTTAATTCTCAATGTATTAGCATAGTTTATGTAATAGATATTTGATATTAATGAAATTCAGCTTTTATTTTCAATCAGCTTATTAGATTTAAATATAATTGTTAAAGTTCTTTATCAAGCTTTTATATATTTTACATTCTGTTTGCAATTAATTCATGCTAGTTTTACTTAATCAGTCATTATTTCTATAAAAAGTCTCATATAAAAAAAATAAAAAATATATACAAATAGTTTCAAAATCAGTGTTACAGTTCTCAAATAAGTTTCATTCAGTTTAAGCTTAGTATACTCAAGCTCAGAAAATTGGTGGATCATATGTACTGTTTCATTCCAATTGAGTTTTTCAAATGGTAGCTGAGATGAATGATAGCTGATACAGAAAGAAGGACATTAGCCTATCTTAAAGATAGGCCTCTGTGAATACCCTCTGTTCTAGCTGAGGGGAAATTCATAGGTAAATCTCATTTGAATTCCTTAGTGTTAAATCAGATTTTGTAGTTATTTGTTTTGTAGTATAGTTTTTAGTTGTAGCAGATTTGATTTGGATTGTTAGTTCTGAGTTTTCTTATCTGTAGTTTACAAAGAGCTGAGTTTGATAATTTTCAGTTTGATATTAGTTTAATTGAACTGATAGTTTGGATCTGATCTAGTAAGTAGTTGAGACTTAATTGCATAAACTGTCAAACTTGTTTATTGAGAAACTAATAGTTGTGATTCTGAATTGAGTAATTGAGTTAAGTTTTAGATGTTGATAACTGTTTCATTGATTGATATAGCTTTGGTTGCATAACTTGAGTGTTGAGTAGTTGATATCTGATCTGTGACACTTGTGCACATCTGTTGAGTATTTGGATCTGAGAATTGAATTTAGGTGGGATCTAGTTGTTACTGGTTGTGGAATTTGCTTCTGTAATGGTTTTATTAGCTAACTAGATCTGTGATTTAGAGATTTTAAGTGATAATAACAGTTTCATAGTAGTTGCATAATAATAGTTGCTTAAGGGGTGTTTGGATCTGTTGGTAATTGAGTGTTTAGTTGTAGTTAACTTGTCATTGTTGCATACATAGTTTTCATTAGAGTTAGAATATAGTAATATACAATATAAATCAGTAAGTTCATAGTCATAGTTAAGTTTCAAATTTAAGTAACTGTTAGCTTGATTTGAATCAGTTAGTTGTAATTGAGTAATTAACATGGCTAGCTTAATCTAGATTAATTGTAGCTTTAAACTACTAATTAGAATAGATTTAATTAGTAAAAAGTATTTTTAGTCAAAGTTAAATAGCAATTAAAAAATCTACTGTTGCATATCTTTGTTTAATAGTTGCTGAACTGAGCTTGTGTTTAATTGTTTCATGTAAGATTTTGGTCATAAATTGGTTTTAAACTGTATCTCTATTGATCAGATTTAGCTTTGCTCCATTTATGTTGATATAAATAAATGACTAAAAACGTTATTCATATCTTTCGATACCTCTATGTTTTGATAATCACAAAACGTAAACTCATCAAACCAAAGGTTATGACGTAAACAAGTATTTGGTAGTAAATACTCACTTTCACCATTTAATCACTTAAGGTATGAATAAACAAAGTGATTAGTGCATTATAAGATCAAAGGAAATCTTGTCTTAAGACATAACATTTTATAAAATGACTTTAACATTTTAGATACATTTGTAAATCATTTTTGGTAAAGCTTTATTAAACCACAAAAATATGATTTCAAATTTCCAACCAAAAAGGGCAAATTTTATCTAGAGAATCTTTTCAAACGTTCAGGAGGGCGGCCCCCTTAATTTTACTAGGCGGCCCCCTTAATCATTAAGGGGACCGGCCTACAATTAAGGGGACCGGCAACGCTCCCGAACAGTAAAATCTGGCCCTTTAAATACTGGATCATTTTGCACATTTTCCTCACCTTTTTGCACCAGAAACTTTCAGATCTAAACATCCATTTCCTTTCTCAAATAATCCTTTGATCTTATATACTTTGATCTTTGTTTCAAAGTGATTCAAGCCTCAACATTCAAAGTGCAAAGAGAAGAATACTTCTATTAGAAGTATTACAACTTAGTATCATCTTGCTATCTAAGTTGCTTGTCTATATTTTCTTGTAAATCTTTCATTCATTGGTGAATAAGGTGTATGTATTAGTTAGCTAGATTTAGTTGAAGAATCTAGAATTGGTGTAAGTGTAAAGTGGAACTTGAAGTGGAGAAGAAGGGTTAGATAGTATTGGTGATAGGAGATTGTAGCAATAGGAACTTGGTGTGAAGATATTGAGGGTTCCAAGTGAAGAAGACTTGAAGACATTAGTAGATTGAAGTTGTGAAGACTTTAGTAGCTTGAAGGTGTGAAGACATTAGTGGCTTGAAGGTGTCAAGACATTAGTGGCTTAAAGGGGTGAAGGCATTAGTGACTTGAAGGTGTCAAGACATTAGTGGCTTAAAGGTGTGAAGACATTGGTGGCTTGAAGGTGTCAAGACATTAGTGGCTTAAAGGTGTGAAGACATTGGTGGCTTGAAGGTGTCAAGACATTAGTGCCTTGAAGGTGTGAAGATATTTGTGCTGTGAAGTAGTGCAAAGGTGTGAAGAAGAAGTGGTGTGTTATTTGGTGTGAGATTGGTTCTAGCTACGATTAGAACTCGACATCTTGCTTTGTGTCGTTAATTGGTGTAAGCTTTTGGTGTATACGGTTTTCTCCGCCATAAGGGAGGTTATTGACTTAGTGAAGAAAACTCTCGAGTTCGGTGCTCGGGGAGTGGAGTAGGGCAAGGAAGGTGTCCTTGTAGCCGAACCACTATAAATCCTTTGTCTCTCGGTTTGATCTTTCCAACTCTCACTCTTTACTTGCTTACTTACTAGCTTTTCATATATTGCTAATATTGTGTGTTGTGCATATATTGATTTCACATAAAGATCAAACTAGGTTCCATTTAAAACATTAATTATACTTTGGTAAAATATAAGTATAAACAATTACTAAGACACACATATATATATATATATATATATATATATATATATATATATATATATATATATATATATATATATATATATATATATATATATATTAGTACAAACTTATAATTAAGTGAGATATATGAAATCATAATTTCTATTCAACACTTTAAACAAGTAGTGTATATATATATAATATATGTGAATTAGGTTTGTATCTATACTTTAGCTTCAAAGGTTTTTACAATTAATATCAATCCTTTGTGTTGATCCCAGTTGAGCTAATACGATCTTATATAGAAGTTAACTTAAACAAATACTTAAGCTTAAACGCGGAATATAAAAGCTTAACTTAAGAAGATTAAGAATTCTCTTTCAACACTTCAATATTATTAATACGAGCACTCAATAATGCTAGGGTTTTACAACCTTGAAGTGAATAATTATACGTACATAATCTAACCCTAGGATCCTCCTTTTATAGGCCAAGGAGTCCTACTAGGTTTACAATACCTTTCTCTACAAGATAAGAATAATCTAAATAGATAAACTATACAAAGAATCTATTCCATAATTATCCTATCGTATACAATATTAATCTCTTCAGCAGTAGTTTCACCAAGCAGCAGATTGTCTTCAGCAGCAGAGTCATTAACACTAGCAGCAGTTTCATTGTAGCAGCAGTATTACTCAGCAGCAGAGTTACTTAGCAGCAGTGTCACTTGGTCAAACCCAATAATCCTCCCCTAAACTTAATATTTATTTCTAAATATTCAAGTTTCTTCAAAGCTCAAAACATTACTAGGAGGATGCTTCCAAACACTTCATCCCTTGAGAATTCAGTTGATCAAATATCCTCTTATACTTTGTCAGCAAATTGAATGCTTGATCATCAGAATCATAATCTTTCTGCAGCTTAAGTGTTCTATCACTATTAACCATCTGATTAACAATATTCCAGTATCTTACCACTGGGTAATCCTTTTCAGCTAGCATATACAAGGTAATTGGTCCAAGAGTTAACATATGAACTCCAGAATCTTGAAAAAGTCTCCATCTTCTTACCTTGTAATCAGCTATCTCTGTCCACTCAGAGTCATCCATTAAAGGTTCAAACATAAGTTTAAGAGCTCTCCACAAAACATTATCAGAAGAAGTCAAGACATGATCAATTTGATCTATCTCATACTTTTTACCATCAAATTTCTTAGCTCCAAACTTTGCCTTGTATAACTTCCACAAGTCTTCAACATCCTCTCTATCAAAGTAATGTAACATTTGTTGAAATCTAAGAAATCTGTGAGACTTACCATCAGATCTCTGGACATCATGAAATGTTCCAATATTAGTATCATACCCTGTAGTTACTTTGACAATTGGATATTTGACTCCTAATGGTTTAGCATCCACAACTTCAGGATCTTCCATTTTGCCAACCACAGTATACACCTTCAATCTTTCTTTAAGATGCTCAGCAGGAATGTGATCAAAATCATGTTGAAACATATCTCCTTCTGGCATTGAACTGCTTCCTTCTCCAATCTTTCTCTTCTTCTTTGCAATTGATTTTTGAAAAACACCTTTTCTTTTATCACCCTGCACAGAAGAAGTAGTCTTTGTTGCATCACTTTCAAGCTTTTCAACAACATTAGCTCCTTGACTCTGCTCTGCTTCAACTATCTTCTCAGGCACCAACTTCTTGTTCATTTGAGCAATTTGCTCCAAGTCTTCAGCACATCCCATATTATAGAAAGTATCTGTTCTCTTCTTTGTTTGTTGATACAAATCAAAAACTTCTTTGTCAGAGTAAGCTTTCAACTGCACCAATGTCCATCCACCCATATTCTTTAGATACCTTTCATATTCTTTCCTTTGTTGTTTAACTGTTGGACCTTTGAATACTTTAACTTTTCTTCTAGCAGCAGCATTCTCTTTTCTCTTATTAGAAGCAAAGTTACTATACCAAGATTGCACATTAAAATTTGGAACTTCATTTTCTTCAATCTTGATCAGCTTGTTTAATTCAATATCAGCACCAATTCTGATCTTTTCATCATCCCATTCATCATACATTCTTAAACCTTCAGCCTCTTTCTCAGCCAGCTGCTGATCTTCCAAATTAAACACCTCTTGTGCTTTAATAGCAGCAGCTTCATCATGTTCAACTTGCAATGGCTTAGGCCAAGAATCAAAAGGTACATCAGTAAAGTCAACCCCTTTATATATCCACCTCTGAACATCAACTTGCTTGCCTTTACCCTTATCTGTAGAAGATGATGTGACTGTCTTCTTTTGAGTAGCAGCAGGTTCTCTTATTGTTATTCCTTTTTGAGGTTTTCTTGTTGCTGATGTTATGCTTGTTGTTGTGATAGGTTGTGATAATGATGGAGTTGGTAATTGTAGTGTATGGGTGTCAGCAACAGTCTTCTTACTTAGCAAGACAATTGCCTCTGCAGCAGCATTGTCCATAGATCCAACAGCAGAGTCTTGAACTTCAGCAGTATTCACTATTCCACTAGCAGCAGAACCATCAACATTCTTAGCAGCAGAAACATAAACAGCAGTAGAGTCAGCAATAGCAGCATTTTCCACTGAATCTTCCAAAGTCTTATGAGTATCTACCACCTTTTCTTGTGCAGCAACCACCTTTTCCATAACAACTTCATTCCCAGACTTATCAGCAACCAAAAAGTCTTCATCATTCTGAGGACTATCCACATCCATATCTTCAATCACTGGAACCTCCCCTGAATCCATGACAATCTCTTTCCTCCCCTGTTTGGAAGCATCCTCTTCCAAATGAGTAGATGGTTCAGAAGAACTTACAACCTGAGTAGTCCCCACTTTCTTTAATCTTTTCAATGAGGTTGAAGATCTTGATTTCTTGAAGCTCTTAATCTGTTTGCGCATTTTGATGATAACCTTGGCTTGACCAGCAACAACATCAGATAGATTAAGAACTTTATCTTCCAAAGACTCACATTTCAACCCCAAAGCAGTACAAGTAGCCGTCAATTCTTTTATAAGTTGCATTGTAGGCTCATCACTTCGACCTGTGTTACCTGGTCCGAGAGGTGAATCACTGACATTGTCATCATGTACAAGTGGATCCGTCAATTCATGAGTCAATGACCTGTCCTCATCACTTCGACCCGTGTGACCTGGTCCGAGAGGTGAATCTTGGGACAAAAACTCAGTATCAAACCTAGTTTGATCATCTGAGCCCCCTATGTTTTCCATTTGGCTAGGGTTACCATCCTGAGAATCAAACTCATAAGAGTCCTTTTCTCTAGATGTTGCCTTGGTTTGGGTCTTAATGATGTTATCACTGTCCTGCTCTGCTGCTAAGCTAGAAGCAGTAGTGACAGCCCTTGCCAACATGTCCTCTGCATCACCTAGGACAGCCTCATCTGGTACAGCCATACTAACACTATCCTGAGGTAGATTAGTGTTCTTTTTGGTTTTCCTACGGGAATATTGTTTTGTAGGTGGTGTAACAGATGTAGTAATATTGGGTGTGTGATGGGAATCAGTGGGATTTCCTGATCCTTCACCCTGGCTGTTGTGCACAATTTGTTGGATAAAAGAAGTAAGATTTGTATGTGCACCAGAAAAACCTTTGCCATGTTTATTCAAAAAGGTAAAAGTGCTTGAAGCCAATTTTGGAGCATCATATTCAGCAATATGGGTTCTTGTTTTAGAAATTTGTTTTTCAATAAAGATTTGAAGAAATCTTGGATATAGCAAATAAGAACCATCTTCAACACCTTTAAACAACCCAGCCAATATCATTTTTGAAAAATTAAATGGTTGACCTTTGCACAGACATATCATTGCAGAAGCAATGGTAGTACTGAACTCATGCCACCCAGATGTTTTAGGACTCAAACAATGAAGGAATAGATGTATCAAAAACTTGTATTGAGGACAGAGGAGAGCCTTTTGAAATTTTAAATTGGTATGTTTCCCCTCATATCCCAATTCTTTTAAACCAGCAAAAATAGCATCATTGGCAAGACAAGTGGTCTCTGTCTCATCATCTAAGAGAAGAAATTCCCTTATTGATGATTCAGTTACACGAACCTTTTGCCCATCTACAAAAGCACTGACATGTTTTTCCCCATTCATAGTTTTGATTTTGGCAGTAAACCAAAACTGTTTGATGTAGGAAACATATATAGTAGGGTTCACAGTGAGTGCATACCTAAGAGAAGTAGCATTCAAAAACTTTACCATGTCTGTGAATCCTTCAGGAATTAACTCTTTATTCAAAACAACCACACTGTTGTGTTGCTCAACCCAGGTACGTGATAGCTCCATGAATTAGGTTTAGAGAATTTGGGGGTTTGTGATTATTGGAATGATTAGGTGTAAGGGTTTGTGATAACTTCAATTTAGAACATATGAAAACCAATTATGAAGGTCAATTAGGTTTTAAACTGATGGATGAAAGTTACACATAACACCCTCTTACTTACAACCGTAGCAGCAGAACCGTATCATTCACAACTAGCAGCAGAGTGATAAAACTAGCAGCAGAGTGAACTGGAGCCAGCAGCAGAGTTGACTATAGATCTTGGTCAACAATTCATAACAATTAATGCACATATCACTCCATAATCCCTATAAAACCGGAAAGATCTTTTCCCCAAATTACGCAATCAAACCCTAATCACTTTCAAAAACGCCTCACACACAATCAATACTATCCATCTTTACAATCAAATCATCACACAATGAAATCAACACCCGAAATAATCAATATCTCTTCTGATTCATCATCAGAGGATGAATTGCCAATGGAACCCTATGTTCCACCCTTTCGTCCTCCACGATTTGGTTGTAGAACCAAAGAACAAGCACGCAATAGGAAGCATGATCTTCCAGTGTTTAAAGATCTTCTCAACCTCAATCAGACTCCAAGCACCTCAAGAGGTAAACAACCGATGTCCCCTGAGGTTCCAGCATCATCAGAATCATCAGACGATCAAGCTTGGACGTTTGTGCAACCACCTCCTCCAGTGCATCATCATCAATCTCCCTTCATCTTCACATCCTCAGATGAAGAGGAGGAAGAACCACCAACCAATCCACCTGCCACACCTGAGAGGCCACAATCTTCAAGGCCAAGGCCACAATCTTCAAGGGCGAGGCCACAACCATCACCTGGTCTTTCTCTTGGACCATCAAGACAAAACCCTCCTCTCCCAAAGGATAGAGAGGTTGTGCTTGGGCTTCCATGCCCTAGGAAGTGATGAAGATTTAGGTGTTAGGTTGTGATTTCAGCTTTTGTATTTTGTCTTTTGATGTTAAATCTTTGTACTTTTCTGGAATGAATGAATGAACTTTCTTGTTTCAATTCTTGCAAATCACCATTCATATGCCTGCAAAAAGTTAGATCAAACACCACAAAACAAACAACCAACATATGTACTAGCAGTAGAGTTAGAAAATCAATGAGCAGCATAGTACATTATATCTCAAACATACACACATTAACAAGCAGCAGAATAACGAGCAGCACATGCATTACAAACTTTAACAAAAACAAAGAGATAAGTTTTTCAAAGATTAATCATACCAATGTTTGCAATTAAAAATTGAAACCTCCCCACATCAAACTGTTTAGTGAGAAGATCAGCAACATTGTTATCAGTATGAATTTTAACAATTTGAATCAACTTCTTTTCATAGCAATCCCTTATAAAGTGATGCCTTATCTCAATATGTTTTGTTTTAGAATGAAACACTGGATTTTTAATTATGCAAATTGTGCTGTTGTTATCAATATGGATTTTAGTATTCATGAAATTGTACCCATAATCCAATAATTGATTCTGCATCCATAAGACATGTCCACAACAACTTGAAGCAGCCACATACTCAGCTTCTGTTGTTGAATTAGCCACCACTGTTTTCTTCTTGCATTGCCATGACACCAACCTGCTTCCAAGAAATTGACAACCCCCTGTTGTAGACTTTCTATCCAAAGAAGCTCCAGCATAATCACTATCTGAGTAGGATACCAAATCAAATGGTGAATCCTTAGGATACCAAAGACCCAATTTTGGTTGATACCTCAGATATCTAAAAATTCTTTTCACTGCATTGAGATGTGATTCCTTGGGACACACTTGAAATCTTGCACAGGCACATACTGCAAACATAATATCAGGCCTTGATGCTGTAAGATACATCAATGATCCAATCATAGACCTGTACAAGTGTATATCCACTTCCTTTCCATGTTCATCCTTCAGCAATGGTTTATCCTTTTCCATGGTAGTCTTGGCAGGCTTAGCATCTTCAAATCCAAACTTCTTCAAAATATCATTGACATACTTATCTTGACTGATAAAAATGCCATTTTCTTTCTGTGTAACTTGCAGACCTAAGAAGAAGGTGAGTTCTCCCATTGAACTCATAGCAAACTTGTCCTTCATAAGCTTCTCAAAACTAACACACATAGCTTTGTTTGTAGACCCAAAGATGATGTCATCAACATAAATTTGAACCAGCAAAATATCATCTTTTTGTCTTTTGAGAAACAAAGTTTTATCAATCTTGCCCCTGCTGAACCCAGACTCTAGCAAGTAGGTTGACAAAGTGTCATACCAAGCTCTAGGAGCTTGATGTAGACCATACATTGCTTTATTGACCTTGTAGACTTTGTCAGGATGATCAGGGTCTTCAAAGCCTGGTGGTTGAGACACATACACTTCCTCAGTAATAGTCCCATATAGAAAAGCACTCTTCACATCCATTTGATACACTACAAAGTCTTTGTATGAAGCATAAGCCAAGAATAGTCTAATAGCCTCTATTCTTGCCACTGGTGCAAATACTTCATCATAATCAAGGCCTTCTTGTTGTGTGTATCCCTGTGCTACTAACCTGGCCTTATTTCTTATGACAATTCCTCTCTCATCTCTTTTGCATCTGAAAACCCATTTTGTGCCAATCACTCTTTTACCATTTGGCAGTTCAACCAAAGTCCACACTTCTTGCAGCTTGAATTGTAAAAGCTCTGATACCAATCTTCCCCTATTTGATGATGACAAAACAAACAAAGTCGTGTACGAACTTCCCTAGGCGAAGTAGAGAAGTTGAGATGTAGACATCTCCCTGAATGAAACAAGTCTTGTCTTCCCCTTAAGCCATGCCATGCCACTCCAACATCTCTTCCCCTTTTTGTTATCAACAAATAGGGATCGTATGAAATATGATCTTAACCACTACGAACCAATATCACAAACTTCCAATCCAAGCCTTCCAATGTTTCGAATTGCCCTCCATGAAGAACAACAAGATGCTTACTAAAAATGAATCCAAAACAGTAGAAAACTCCAACTAGTAGTAGTAATTGTGATCAACAGTAGTAAAAATCAAACACTTCCCTTTGAGTGGTGCATGAACATCAAATGAATAAACACATCATAAGAATAAGCTTCCCCTGAAATCAATGTGTTAATCATTTTCATGATTCTTCAAATCTGTAGGCTATATGTAATGATCACATGTGAAGAAAATCAAATATAACGAATTTGTTGAAGAAGTAGAATTTCCCAAACTTGTGTCTTATGTCTTGTACTAACCACGTGACTTGGAACGTATACGTAAACCAATGTATATGGAGACCGCATCCCTTGACAATAATCACTGAGCACAATAACGTAACTCCTTCAAGTGTTTTGTCAATTCTTCGTCACATCTTGAATGCACAAACAAGTTACCTCCTGCTAAAAGGTATAATAAAACACAACCTTGTGAAACTCGACTACAACATCAAATAAATGATAATCAACCTTCTTCGTAATCAATTCTTCAAATAAAATGAGCCTTAAATCATTTAAGAACATAAACCAAACCAATCTCTTTGTGTGTGTGAACCAATAACCTTATACTTCCCCTTACTACTCGTAAATCATGCTACTATATCGAACCAAATACAATAAGCACAGCAGTAGTACAAATAACACAGCAGCAGTTTGCACTATGAAACAAGCAGCAGAGTAATACCCAACAGCAGTAGAGTGTAATACACAGCAGTAGTTAGTTTCAAACGAGCAGCAGAGTTAATACCCGAGCAGTAGAGTCAAAAACCACGTCTTTAAGCACAGCAGCAGTATCAGATATAAAGCGTAGCAGCAGTATCAATAACGTATTCAACTCCATATGCTTCTACCCAACTGTAACAAATCTTTTGAATATATACCACAAGCGACAAACCTTCATTCCATAGTAAAAGAATCATGCGCACATGTCAACTCATCACCTTTTCCGAAACAGTTTTCTTCGACAACAAATCATCTTCAAAACTGCTTTCTTCCTCGACAATAAAAACCTTGATAAACCCTAGATCACGAGCTAACCTAGCTCTGATACCAATTCTGGATCCCAGTTGAGCTAATACGATCTTATATAGAAGTTAACTTAAAACAAATACTTAAGCTTAAACGCGGAATATAAAAGCTTAACTTAAGAAGATTAAGAATTCTCTTTCAACACTTCAAAATTATTAATAGGAGCACTCAATAATGCTAGGGTTTTACAACCTTGAAGTGAATAATTATACGTACATAATCTAACCCTAGGATCCTCCTTTTATAGGCCAAGGAGTCCTACTAGGTTTACAATACCTTTCTCTACAAGATAAGAATAATCTAAATAGATAAACTATACAAAGAATCTATTCCATAATTATCCTATCGTATACAATATTAATCTCTTCAGCAGTAGTTTCACCAAGCAGCAGATTGTCTTCAGCAGCAGAGTCATTAACACTAGCAGCAGTTTCATTGTAGCAGCAGTATTACTCAGCACCAGAGTTACTTAGCAGCAGTGTCACTTGGTCAAACCCAACATTTTGAAAGTCTCATGAAAAGCAAGTTTGAAATGTCCATGATGGGGGAACTAAAATTCTTTCTTGGTTTACAAATACATCAATTCCCTCGTGGTATTTTTATCAATCAAGCTAAATATACAATAGTGATTTTGAAAAAACATGGAATGGAAAATTGTGATTCTGTTGGTACACCAATGGTCACTTCACCAAAAATAGGTGCTGATTTGTTTGGGAAACCAATCGATCCGAAGAAATATCGGAGCATGATCGGTTCTCTCATGTACCTAACTGCTAGATGACCCGATATTCAATTTGCTGTTTGTTTGTTAGCAAGGTTTCAGGCAAAGCCTACCGAACTTCACCTCAAAGAGGTTAAACGGATCTTTCGGTACCTACGAAGCACCATTAACATGGGACTTTGGTATCCGAAGGATTCGGGGTTTAATCTAACAGCCTTTTCAGATGCCGACCATGCAGGAGATCAAGTTACAGCAAAAAGTAGATCAGGTGGAGCACAATTTTTGGGTGAAAAGCTAGTAAGCTGGTCGTCAAAGAAACAGGATTGTAGTGCACTATCAACCGCCAAAGCCGAGTATGTGTCTCTATCTGCGTGTTGTGCCCAAGTTCTTTGGACGCGGACACAACTCACAGATTATGGCTTTACTTTTGACAGAATACCTATGTATTGTGACTCAAAAAGTGCCATAGCCATCTCGTGCAATCCTGTACATCACTTTAAGATGAAGCATATCAAAGTCCGCTACCATTTCATCAAAGAACACGTGGAAGAGGGTACTGTTGAATTATTTTTCGGTAAGACTGATTACCAACTCGCCAATCTGTTTACTAAAGCCCTTCCAAAAGAACGGTTTGACTATCTAGTTTGACGAATTGGCATGCGAAGCCTAACTCCTGAAGAGCTAGAACGTCTTCTCGAATCTTCTTGAAAAATGTTTTCAAAATCGCTTCGCTGTAAATATTTCTCATATAACAAAATACAAAATTTGAAAAACCAACAAAAACAAAATACAAAAATATAAAATTTTAAAAAATATATAAAAACAATATAAAAACAAAAAATCCAAAAATATTCTTCTCACGACATGTCTCTCATATAAATCAATATTCTGTACGTTTCTAGAAATGTCATTCAAAAATGATACGGACATGTACAGATGCTTGAACGGGAGTTCTTTAAAATGTTTTTCTAAAACATGTCGTTTCTCAAAAGTTTCTTCACAATGGCTTTCGTATACTTCAGTACGAAACCCGGGCTTAAACGATGACTTCTGATTATTTCAAATCAAGGACTCGTACGATCAATGATGAAATCTTTTTCATAAAGTTCGAGTCTAAACAAATGAAAAAGACTCCAAACAAAAACTCGTTTCCAAAACAAGAATTCTTGAGCACTTTTTCAAGATTATTCAAAAGATTTTCTCAAAATCTCTCAAAATGAGTGCTCAAGATAACTCCCTCAAAACCCTTAATTGATTTTAAAATGAGCTATCATTAAGGGGGAGTACAAAAACAAAAATGTTCCGTATTCATGCAAAATGAAATCTGTATTTCTCTCCAAAAAGCTTTTTTACTCAGTTGATATAAAAAATATCACATTATGCTATTTTTGAGGGGGAGAAGACATGATTAAAATGTGATCAAAGATGTTTAAAGATTGTGACTGAATCTCGAAAGAGCGCGACTCAGAAAGTACCAATGAATTGACGAAGCTTTAAATGTCAGTAATCGAAAAGACTTGTCCTGGACGGGTAATAATTTCAAGCTAGTCCAACTAGTGATGTAAGCGTGTCTCGAATAGGACTCTTAAAAGAGCTTGTTTCATTCTCACGGGGAACCGGTGTAATCTATGGACCTGTCTCTTAGAGATGGTTGATATTGAAGCAGGAGACCTCTCCTTAATCTCCGCATAGGAAACCAAATGTGCACTTATTGAGTCTGGAGCCCCGAGATTCATCGAAAGATCTCATAGGAACACATAATATTCCTACACTGGTTGTTCATCATTAAGGACGCCAAATGTAAATTAAGGGTCCTACGCAGATCTTAACAATCTGCCAGAACATTTATGAGAGGATTCACATTTGTGATTCTCAATGATTGAATGGAAATTCCTGCCAGGGTCAACATCAAGCAGCCCTGACAGCAGATCACTTCGGTAATTCTTTATGGGTTACGCTTAGTGTTCATGGTGGTTTCAAACGGTCTACTGTCGTGGAGTGATCCCCAGCGACTCACCCAGTCATTGAGCTACTTAGTAGGTCTTGTAAGCTCTCTCTAGAGTATCTGACATGGGAACGGCCATGGTAAGGGTTAGAAGGAGTCTTCACACTATGCTGTTGATGATCTCTAATTCTTATCTGTAAGTACCGGTTGATTTGTTGCTAACTGTTTTCATGCAGCTATACATCATCTCCATGGCGAAGGATTCCACATGCTCATACATGCATGTCGAAGTCAAAGGAAAGCTCTCACAAAGATCAAAGCAAAGAAAGGTTCAAAGAAAGATTCTACGTAATGTGAAAGAATCTACAGCAGTAAAGTGACAAAGATCTGTGTGAAAGAACAGGAACTACAAATGCATGTATCACAAAGACTGAAGATGTATGAGCATGTTGGAATGGCGAACAACCACCACAGATGCAGAAGTGACGAAAGGCAGATAACTCCACATCACAAAGGAACAAAGAACAATGAAAATCAGTTATCAAAGAGCATGAAAGAACAAAGACTAAAGACTATTCTACTACGACACACAATGGTCAACAACAAAGAACAAAGAAGACCTAATCACGTGGAGCATCATTCAAATGACTACCCCTTAGGGGGAGATTGTTAGCATTAAAAATTATATTAAAAAGTGATGGTCATTCTCATTTATTGTAACGTTGTAATGTGTTGTAGTTTTTGTTATTAGAATAGTCAATGGGCCTTGGACTTGGTAAGCTAATATGCCATGAGTTAAGTTATGTAAGCCTTTATATGTAAAAGGAAACCAAGCCCAAGACCAAGCCCATGGAAAGCCTCTTAAGGCATTATGTTAAGAACTATATAAATACCTCAAAAGCTTATTTGAGGTGTGTGCTTGTGTGTGTATTGTGTGTGTTTTATTAATAAAAGCTCTCTTCATCTTATCATTCTCTTTCAATATTAACGCCACACACATATATCATTAAGTCACCATCTTTCCTTCATCTAGTGCTTATATTTGTGTTAAAGTTGATATATCTAAGGTCCTACAATTATGAATAAGTTACACTAAATAAGCATATATAACACAGAGATAAGCTAGGATAAGCTATGAACAGTAAACTTGAATTTTCAAGAAAAATCCTTACAGATTGAAATTCTGCTAAGTATCATGAACCAAGGATCAATAAGCACTCCTATAGGCCTACCACTAAGCCTCTAACCCAGGCAATCCATAAGCCACCCTGCTCCAGCTTGTTTACCATTGATCACTGATTTTTTTATTTTCACACTATTTAATTGATTTTTAAGTAATTTTTTATTTTCTAAGTAATACTTGATTTTACTTCTTCTAATAGCTTACAAAATCTATACAAGGAGCTTATGTGAACTTAAGAGTCCAAAATAACAACCAATAACAACATTAAAGCTATATGAGATTTTTGAAGTAAAAATTACATAAACTTAAAATCAAACTGAAACTTGAAATTAATTATTGAATGAGGTTTGTAATACACTGAAAACATGAAATACAAAGCTTGAAAGTTAATTGCTAGACTAGAAATTGAAAACTAATAAAATCGACACTAAGAAAATTAAATTACACTAGATACTTTCTAACACTGCATCTCCCTTCATCTTTATACACTTTTCTGACTTCCCACATGGTTCTGAACATTTCCCACATCTAATCTAAGCCCTTGAATGACTGCAACTCATCTTGGCCATTTAAAATGCTTTTGGCGCAAAAAAGTCATATAGGTAGCTTGTGGCTGTTTTATTGCAATTAAAGAATTTTGGGAGATTGTGGAGGTGTAAAGGACAAGGAAAAGTAGTTTAGTAGCCAAGTTGATGGGTTACTGATGAAAAATAGGGTGTGTGAGTGTAACAGTGACTGAGTGAAAGTGGGGAAGCATTTAATGCAAAGTGGGATTGAATTATGAGTTGGAGGGAGTAGGTAGTGAGCTAGGGAAGACAGGTGGTGAGGGAGAGGTGCCAAAACCACCATGGTATGGTGACTGGATGGTATGGAGGGGAAGGGTGAATAGTGATGGTGGTTTGGCGGGGGTTGACCAGGGTCAAACCCTGGTATATATTAAAAAGGGGTGTGGGCCGGTTTGTTTTGGGCTTGGGTAAAAGGTAAGGGTGGGCTTGGGTGTTGCTTGTGTTTGTATTTGGTTTTGGTTTTGGTTTTGTTTTTATAATATAAAGGGTCCGGTTTGGTTATGGCCCAAATATCACAAGGACTAAAATTGTAACTTCTGAATTTCTTGAGGACCTCATGTGATAAGCTTCCAAAAGTTATCATCGGGACCATACCTGCAACATTAGATAATACAAGGACCATTTTTGCATATTTTTTTCATTTTTACAAAACCAAGGACCTCTTATGTCATTTTCTGAAAATTGAAGGGTTGAAGTTGTAATTTCCCAAAAGTTATCAAAAGGTCCATTTATGCCATTTAAGAATAGTACAAGGTTTACTTTTTAATATTTTTCCATTTTTAAAACCTTAAGGACTAATTTTGACATTTTTCAAACTTGAGGGACTAAAGTTGTCATTTAGCAATTTTTAACTTTAAAGGACTAATCTTGACAAATTATGAATCCCTAAGGACCTTTGATGAAATTTTTCATGTTTTGATTTACCAGGAACTAGATTTGCCAATTTTTCAAAGTTCAGGGACTGAAACTTTAAATTATGTGAAATATGTTGTTTTTCATTAGTTTTCAATCCTTTTGCACAAAAACACAATCCAAGGATATTTTATGTATTTTAAGGCATTCCTGTGTGTTTTCAGATGTGTGACAGAAATGATGAGTATTTACACACTCATCAATCCTCCACACTAAACTATTGCTAGTCCCTAGCAATATTGTGAGAAAATTTTAATGGGTTTTTGTCTCTTTACCAAAAGCCATCACTTCTAGAGTAGCCAAATGTATCAGTTCAAGTAAGAACTATGGTCCACTTGATAACCATGTGATTTTGAGCAAACCACCAGCTGTCAACGGATTTGTTTTGTCTTTACTAAAAGCCGTTTGCTTCTGGACTAGCCAACTCTTGATGGACAAAGTCAACATCTTGGTGAGCTGATTACCAATTATGGTTTTTCCACTGCCTTTACCACAAGCCATAATTTTGCGGGCTAGCCAACTCATTCACTTTTTAGGATCTGGCGAGTTGATTTACCATACAATTTTGGGCAAATTGCAAGCCATCAATGGTTTTGAGATATCTTTACCAAGAGCCGTTTGCTCCTGGATTAGCCAATCCTTATGTGGGTTAGACATGGTGGACTGATAACCATTTATTGCATTTCTAAGTGTGAAAAAACTTTAAATTTTGATAAAATGAGGGGCATCTCCCCCACACTAGGGTGGTAGAAAAGAGAAAGAAGACAGAAATATGGGTGAAAACCCATATTGCTACTGTTTTTGATTACCGAGTCGCTAGCTTGACTCAACCCCGAATTTAATTGTCCTTGGGGAAAGTTTGGAGATCCGGGACAACCATGGATGGTATGTCCTCTCCAAAGTAGTGTTTCACACGATGCCCATTCACTTTAAAACATGGACCATCATTTTGAGATATCTCAACGGTACCATATGGATAAATCTTAGTGATAGTGAATGGGCCAGTCCAGCGGGTTTTTAGTTTACCCGAGAAGATCTTTAATCTCGAATTAAAGAGAAGGACTCGATCACCAACGTTAAAAACACGGTTCTTTATTTTTGAGTCATGAATCCTCTTTGTTTTTTCTTTATAGATTAAAGAGTTCTCGTAAGCCTGATCACGTAGTTCATTTAATTCATTCATTTGAACTTTTCTGTGATCACCCGTAGTTTTGAGGTCAAAGTTGGCATGTTTTAATGGCCAGTAGGCTTTGTGCTCAAGTTCCATCGGTAGATGACATGTCTTTCCGTACACAAGCTTGTAAGGTGTACACCCAATGGATGTTTTATAAGCTGTACGAAAGGCCTATAGTGCGTCATCTAATTTATCCGACCAGGCAGCACGATTTTCACCTACAGTCCTCTCAAGTATCCTTTTGATACCACGGTTTAAAACCTCCACTTGCCCACTTGTTTGTGGGTGATAAGCGGTAGAAAGACGGTGAGTTACACCATACTTTTGCATGACTTTGTCAAATTTGTCATTGCATAAATGCGTACCACGATCACTTATGATAGCACGTGGAGTTCCAAAACGGGCAAAAAGAGATTTCAGGAATTTCACTACAACTCGGGCATCATTAGTGGGTAAAGCTTTCGCTTCAACGCACTTCGATAAGTAATCAACAGCCACAAATATGTATTTGTTTCCTCTAAATGATGGGAATGGCCCCATAAAGTCAATGCCCCAGATATCAAAGATCTCACAAACTTGAATAGCATTTTGCGGCATCTCATTTCTTTGTGAAATGTTTCCATGATGTTGACAAGCGTCACAGGTTTTAATGAGATCCTGGGCATCTTTATAAATTGTGGGCTAGAAGAATCTAGAATCAAACACCTTTTTGGCAGTGTAATTGGGACTATGATGGCCCCCGGTGGGTCCAGCATGGCAAGCCTTGAGAATTTCAGTGGCTTCCTGTCCATATACACACCGTCGGATGACTTGATCCGCACAGATTTTGAATAAGTAGGGGTCATCCCAGAAGTAATGTTTAACATCCTTAAAGAATTTATTCTTCTGTTAGGTTGACATCCCTTTCACAACAAAGTTACCCGCATGGTAATTTGCGAAGTCAGCAAACCATGGGGTAGTAGAATCTCCGCGAAAAGCAACCGCATTGAGTGTTTCGAGAGGAAATGTTTCACTTATTTCCTTTTTCTCATACACATCTTGATGAGGGTTCTCTAATCGGGACAGATGATCAGCAGCCAGGTTCTCAGCTCCTTTTTTATCACGAATAATGATATCAAATTCCAGAAGGAGGAGAACCCAATGGAGCAATCTCGGCTTTGCATCTTTTTTTGCAAAGAGATATTTTAGAGCCGAGTGATCCGTATACACTACGCATTTTATCAAGATTAAGCATGTCCGAAACTTTTCAAAAGCATACACCACGGCTAATAATTCTTTTTCCGTAGTGGTGAATGAGTTTGAGCTTCGTTCATATTTTTGCTTGCGTAGTGGATAGGCTGAAAGTGTTTCGTTTTGCGTTGCCCCAAGACTGCACCGATAGCAAAATCACTTGCATCGCACATGAGCTCAAAGGGTAAATCCCAGTCGGGGGCAACAAGAATGGGTGCCTCAGTAAGCTTTTTCTTTAATGTTTCAAAAGCTTCGATGCACTCTGGTGAGAAGATAAAAGGAGCATCCTTCTCGAGGAGTTGAGTCATAGGCCGGGAGATTTTAGAAAAATCTTGTATGAATCGACGATAGAAATCGGCATGACCCAAGAAACTCCTAATACCTTTGACGGTAGTAGGGTGAGGCAATTTAGCAATGACATCAACCTTAGCTCTGTCAACCTCAATCCCATTCTTGGAAATCTTATGGCCGAGGACAATGCCCTCTTTGACCATAAAATTACTCTTTTCCCAATTTAGACATAAATTGGTGTCTTCACACCTTTTTAATATGTTTTCTAAATTGGTGAGACATGTTTGGAATGAATCCCCAATGACCGAGAAGTCATCCATAAAGACCTCCATGGTTTTACCGATCATGTCGGTAAATATGGCCATCATGCACCTCTGGAACGTACCTGGAGAATTACATAAGCCAAAAGTCATACGTTTATAAGCAAAGGTTCCATAAGGGCATGTAAAGGTAGTCTTTTCTTGATCCGATGGATCAATGCGGATTTGAAAGTATCCTAAGAAACCATCAAAGAAACAATAGTACTCGTTCCCTGCTAATCTCTCAAGCATCTGATCCATAAAGGGCAGCGGAAAGTGGTCTTTGCGGGTGGCATCATTCAACTTACGATAGTCAATTCAAACACGCCACCCGGTAACCAGCCGAGTTGGAATCAACTCATTTTCCTCATTAGTGACAACAGTAATGCCACCCTTTTTTGGGACGCAATGGATGGGACTAACCCATGGACTTTCAGAGATGGGGTAAATCAATCCTGCATCAAGAAGTTTGAGAAACTCTTGTTTAATCACATCATGGATTTTTGGATTCACCCGTCTTTGATGTGGCACTGCGGGTTTGAAGTCATCCTTCATTAAGATTATGTGTGTACAAAAATCTGGGTTAATACCCTTAATATCGGAGAGCTTCCAAACAATTGCTTGCTTGTGTGACTTCAAGACCTTTATGAGAGCAACCTTCTCCTCAGCACTTAAACCTTTAGCAATAATGACGGGTAATTTATCATCACCCTCCAAAAATGCGTATTCAAGATGAGGAGGTAAGTCCTTGAGTTCGACCTCAGGAAATTCATCGTTTTTATCAACCAATTTTATTTCCTCATTATGAAGTTGTACGGGAGGGAGTGGAGGAGAATTGTCTTGATTTAGCAATTCCTCAAGGAGAAGAATATCTCCCTCCAGATCAATCTCAGTGTTATCAATTCTCGATGGAACTGAATCACTTTCGAGAAAAGCCTCGACCTCTTCCAAAAGGAAATCACTTCCCTCAAACGGAGTGGGAGAAGGGGAAGAGTCTGAAATGATAGGTTCAGATGATGGAGTGGAATCCCCACTCACAGAATTATGAGAATAACCAAGAAATTCTTGAGAGTACTCCTCTGAAGCAATGTCTATGATATCTATTTGATTAACTGCTTCAGAATCATAATTTGAGGAGTACCTCGAGGTTTGATCGAGGTTAAAGGTAACAGCTTCATTACCCACACGCAAGGTGATTTCTTGCTCAAATACATCGATAAGATCATGCCCTGCTCTAAGGAATCCCCTCCCAACAATGAGAGGGACCCTTTGATCAGCATCGAAATCAACCACCACAAAGTCAGCGGGGAGATGGAACTTTCCTACTTTCACAAACAAGTCCTCGGCAATGCCAAGAGGACGAGATATCGATCGATCTGCAAGCTCTAGGGTCATGCAGGTAGGAGTAAGATCCGGAAGAGAAAGTTTCTTTTAACTGAGTAAGGCATTAGGTTGATGCTTGCACCAAGATCGGCCAAGGCATAGCAATGAACCATTCCTAGAAATACACAAGGTATTAGAAATTTTCCAGGATCTCCTAGCTTCTCGGGAAGCTTCTTTAAAAGAACTGCTGAGCAGTTCTCATTCAAGGGAGTCTGTGCCATTTCAAACAGTTTCTCCTTGTTACTTAACAAGTGTTTGATTGTTGATGCAAATTTGGGCATCAGAATAATAGCATCTGCGAAGCTAATGTCAAAATGCAAATCATGGAAGATTTAAAAGAATTTATCCATCTGGTGACTAGCTTTTTCGCGGAGCTTTTGCTCACTCAAGCGTGAGGGGTAAGGAATAGAGGAGGTAGAAGGTTTGGACTTAGGTGTTTCAACTGGGATATCATTGGGTTCAAAAATAACTCTAGGTTTTGGTTTGGGTTTCGGGACAACATGAGGTGGGACGTCTTGGGTACCTCCCGTATGAGTAGGAAGTACTTCGTCCTTATTTACCTCGGTTTCATTTTCCACTACCTTAGGAGAAGGAGAAGAAGGGGTAGTGGGAACAGTGGGTCCGTCATATGAAACTCCGCTCCTGGTTGTGATCGCCTTTGCATCGCCCCTCGGGTTTGCGATCGTGTTGCTCGGAAGTTTTCCAGAGCCCGAGGGTTGTTCATTTAAAGATTTTTTGATTTCAGAAATCTGGCTGACCAACAACCTGTTTTGTCTCTTCTTGAGTTTTCATGAACTGCTTCAACAACTCATCAGATGATGGTTTTGGAGCTGGGAGAATGGCTTGTGTTTGGTTGGGAAAATTTTGGACTCGGTTATTTTGATTATAACCTTGTTGTGGTTGAAAATTTCCCTGATTTGGATTACCATTTCCCTGAAAATGATTTCCCGGGTTGAAATTGTTTCTGTTAAAGTTTCCTTGATTGTGGAAACCTTGATTCTGTCCAGGATTGAAATTCCCTTTGTTTTGATAACCTTGGTTCATTCGAGGGTTGTTCTGGTTTCGATTTTGCAAATTTGGGTTTTGGTTGAACCCGGGTGGTCTCATATGTATGTTAGCACAGTAACTTGGTTCCATTTGAGGACGTTATTGATTACCTCCCTGTTAGCATTAAAAGTGACGATCATTATTGAGTCGACAAGTATTGTAACAGTTAAGAATATTGGGCTATGGACTTGGTGCTTATAAAGTATATCTTGTAAGCCTTATTAGTAAACGTAAACCAAGCCCATTAGTAAAAGCCCATAGAAAGCCTTTTAGGGCATTATCTCATGAACTATATAAACACCTCAAAGCTCATTTGAGGAGTGTGCTTGTGTGTGTATTGTGTGTGTTTTTTAATAAAAGCTCTCATCTTTTCATCTCTCTTTCTCTTATACGAAATACATATACATACATCAAGTCACCATCTTTACTTCATCTAGTTCTTATATTTGTGTTAAAGTTGATAGATCAAAGGTCATACAAGTGGTATCAATCGCCTAACAATGATTTAGGAGTGTGTGGATATCGTTTTCATCAAACTTTCTCTTTAAAAGTTTCGTTTTTTATGTAAAAACGTGTACTTTTCATTAAAAAGTTTTGATTTTTACGTGTTTTAGTGTTAAAGTTGTTGTTTTTCTTGAAGCTTTTGTGTTTCTAAGTGTTTTGGGAAAGATTTGATCAAAAGAAACAAGTGGAAAAAGTGTTTTTGGTTGAAAAAATCGCATTTTCACGTTTTCTGGTCATCCTACGCGTAACTTTTGGGCATAGTACGAATATCCAGCTGTGAATAGTACTTTTTGTCCTTTTTACGCATAAAACCCTTTTCTTACGCGTAACTAAGGTCAAAACCCTTTTCTTACGCGTAACTCTGGTCAAAACCCTGTTTTTACGCGTTACTTGGAAGTTTACGCGTTAAATCCTACGCGTAAGTCACTTTCTACGCGTAAGTTGACGTCTACGCACAAGATCCTACGCGTAAGTTGAAGTTTACGCGTTAAATTCTTACGCGTAAGTTTCAGAAATCTACGCTTAAGTTTCTTCAAAGGTCTTCTCTTCGTGCATCGGTGACTCAGTACGTCCCTGACTTGGATAAGTTTGTGGACTACTTCGACAAGGGATATCTTTCAAGCTTGGACAAGTTTGAGAGATCGATTTGGTTGAAAAACCTTACGCGTAACTTTTCTTACGCATAAACTCAAAGTTTACGCGTAAAAATCAAAGCTTACGCATAAACATTTTGTTTACGCATAACCTTAATTTTTACGCATAACCTGAAAGTTTACGCATAACTTTTCTTACGCGTAAGATTTGAAGTTAACCATAAGATTCAGCGTTTACGCGTAAGATTACTGTTTACGCGTAAGATTATTCAAGGTTTACGCGTAAAATCAAGCTTTACGCGTAAGTTTTGGACTTTTGACTACCAAACTTCAAACGGCCATAACTTTTGAACCGTAACTCCGTTTTCGACGAATCAGCTGTCAAAACGACCGTGAGACAGAGAAGAACGACACGCTAAATTGATTTATCGATTTAGGCGAAGTTTCGAGGCCTAAAAACGCTCCGAGAAGAAGTTATTGAGGTTTTAAGGTTTTAGATCAAATTTTTCACCATAAAAACTTGCATCAACTTACACTAAACACAACTCCTACTTCGTTGGAACGATCCAAGATCAACTTTATCACACATCAGAACCTAATGGAAATGAAAATGCAAATCAAAGAGAGAGATTCAAAGAAAGTGTTTACAGTGTTCAAGTCATATGTAGAGAAGATCATCAATATTTATGGCTTAGAAGTAAGTTTCGATGAGGCATTTGAATACTACGTCAGAGACCGATTTCATTATTTCAAAGAAGAACTCATCCAAAACCTGAATCAACTTGAAAAGCTTCTTAATGAAGAAGAACTTCATACGCATAACTGCAAAGAATCTCTTAAAGTCATCCAAACTCAGTTTCAGAGAATATTTAACCCTTGGATAATGAACCAGACAGTGTTTATCGATGCGTTTTATAGAAAATTTTGGGTAAGCTATTCTACCTTCAGAACTCAATGCATAAATCAAATGGATGAACTCGAAAAGATACTTGATGCTGAGGAAGCTGAGTTAAATGAAATTGAGAAGCTGAAACGGGAAAGAGAGCAGATTGAAAAGGATATGCAGTTAAAAGAAAGAGAGCTAATTGAAAGAGAAACGCAGTTAAAGGAAACAGAGGTGATTGAAAAAGAGACAGAGAACGATGTTCAAACAGAAGAGGAAACAGTCAATGAGGGTAATGCATCAGATGATAGTTTGGTTTTCACGGGCAGTGATACATCTTCAGAACAACAGGTTGTAAGCAGCATTCCTAGCTATGATTCAGATACTGATGGTACACAAAGGAATGAAGTTGTTTGGGACACCGAAGATGATCATATCAAACCTTCATCAGACACAGAGATATTGGCTACGGTACAACATTCACATGCTTATGATAATGTTGATATATTTGAGAATATGTGTGTTCATGATCAGACACATCCTGAGCATCCTGAGTCTATTAGTGACACTTATGTGGTGGAACAAAATGATAGTAATATCACTTTTGATACTCCAGATATGGATCCTAATAGAGGTGAGCCTGCCCAGGATGGATCTTCTTATGAACAAGATCGTGCCTTATTTGCTTCATTAATCAATAATTTCAAACATGAACTTGAGAAGTGCAAAAACGACAATCGTGAAGCTAAGCAAGCGAATGTCTTTTTAAACAAAGAGCTTGAGAGATTTAAAGAAATGGAAAAACGTTTTGAAAATGCAACAACAAGAAATGCTGAACTTGAAATTGAAATCTCAAACCTTAAATCTCACGCTCAAAAGTTTGAAATGTATGGAGAGTCTGTCAAACCACTTTTAAAAAGAAATGAAGAACTTGAAGTTGGTTATAGAGAAGCTGTTCTTCGTGAAAAACGTTCCATTCAAAATCTGGATGCTCAAATGGTTGTTAACAACAGAAAGGTTCAAGCGCTTTTAAAAGAGAACAATGATTTAAAAAGTGAAAATTCAAAGCTTCAGAAAACAACATCAAATTTTGAGATTGTTAACACAAAACTTGAGAATGAAAACCAAGAGTTTTTGAAACGAACAAACGATCTTGAAAACAAACTTCGAAAATTGGGACAGACTTCTCAGACTATCAACATGCTGCCTACTAAAGATGAGGAGGTTGAGAAACAAACATCTGGGATTGGTTTTGTGAATAATGCTAATATGGAAAATGGAAAACCGTGTTTTTTAAACAAAGTGAAAAAGCTGACACCTATTTTGTACAACGCTGAAGATATGGGAAAAGAATTGTCAGATGATCTTTTGTTTGAGTCTCAAGATATTTTAAAATCTGAAGAGGAAAAACGTTTGAAAGTAAAACAAACAAAAAACCCACTCTCATACCACGGCTTTGTGTATGGTTGTCTACAATTGACAGATATACCAAAAGAACCTTTCAAAAGAAAAGACACTAATGTGAAGAGATTTTTCAAAGAAGCTCAACTTGCTACCTATGATGCTAAGTTATGGCAAAATAGAGCAAGGAAACAATTTTGTAATCTTAAACATCACATTGAGCAAATGTTAAAAGTCATTTGGTTTAAGCAAGAAAACATCACAAACAACGTTTTCTCTAATCCTCTTTCATCAGATGTACGCCTTAACTTAGAAGTCAAAAAGATTTTGAAAGATGAGATTGAACCTCGTGTGAAAGATATCAATTTATGTTTTGAGTACTTTGAAAAATATCTTGTAACTGAAATGAAAGAAGATCTAAAGTACGTTCACTCTCTGGAAGACGAATTTGATGAAAAATGCTTAATTCTAGACATTCAAAAAGAATTTTTCACAAATCAAATAGAGTCGTTCAAGTCAGTATCTGTCAGCCATGAGTATGCGAATGTGCATTTTGAACAAACATCTTCTTTGAAATCTGAAAATCTGTGTCTCAAAAAGAAAATCACCGAGCTTTCAAAAGAAGCAACTGATGTCAAAGCAGAATTGTCAAAAAGAACTGCTCACTTTGAGAAACATCTTGCAATACTCGAAGCACAAAGTATCTCTTTCCAACTTAAACTGCAAGAGAAGAATGAGAAAATGTCTTCTGAAAACTCTTTGACATCAGTGCTTAAAGAAAAAGAAAAGATTTTTGAAGAAAATTGTGATGATACCAATATCAAGTTTGATTTAGACGAACTTGATACAAAAAATCTTGAATTGGAACATGCTATGGCATCATTACAAAAAGAAAATGAGCATTTGAAACAGACTTACAAAAACTTGTTTGATTCAATCAAGCGGTCAAGAGTTCAGAATCAAACTTTAAACAAATCTGACTCTCAGATCACACCAAATCATCTTTTTGAAAAAGAAAAGTCTGTGCTTCAAAAGAAAATTGTTGAATTGGAAAAAACGATTGCACAACAAACCAAGGATTTTGGTGATGCCAAAAATGATTTTTCAATCGAAACAGACAAATATGAAAAATATTTTGCACATCTTGAAAATCAAAATGCTTCTTTGCATGAAAAACTGACATCATCAGATCATCTTTCTCTTCAAAAAGAATACAATGATTTGAGAACCTCATACAATGCCTTAAAAGCAAAGTTTGATGTTCTTAACCGGTCAAAAGGAAAATCTCAAGTTTCAAACGAGTCTAAACTTCAAGTAAGTGTTTCAGAGAAGGTTTACACGGGTGAATCTTCCAAACCGTTTTCGAAAAAGGTTTCTCAGTTTACAACCTATTCTTTGCAAAAAGGAATGAAGTTTTCAAAGAGACCTAATTTTTCTGAAACACTTACTCCTCAAACGGTTTCAAATGCAAGTGCTCTAAAAGAACAGAATCAAGTTTTTCAAACTCCATACTCTCGTCTTACTCCGGTAAAGCCAGTGTGGAAACCAAAGCAAAGCCATTCAAAACATTTGAATTATTCATACTCTGAAATGCTTCCGCTACAACAAAGGAATGGCTATGCTATGAAATATCCCAATTCTGGAAGGTTTCCATTCATCTCAAAAACAAATTTTCGAAATGAAACACCGAGTTTCAACAATGGATGGAAAACTTCTTCTTCAAGTTTTAAAACTCCAAGAGAGACACCGAGTTTCTCAAACAACTTTCAAAAGCAACAGAGTTTTAAATCACCGTTGATTCCACGAGCTTTATTTCAAAATGAAACACCAGTTTTCAGTCCTCGTTGGAATTCAACTTCTTTGTCTCGGATTGACACAACTTTCAAATGGATTTCTAAATATGGTAAACCCATTGGCGCCGTGCTTAAATGGGTTCCAAAAGTTGTTGTCTAATCTAAAAACATAATGGCTTTCGTATACTTCAGTACGAAACCCGGGCTTAAATTTATGACTTCTTAGTATTTCAGCTAAGGACTCGTTCTTCAAATAAAGGAAAGTGCTTAATAAAACAAGGTTTTAAATATTTTTAGAGCACTTATCCTAAAAACATTATGGCTTATGCACACATAACAGTGTATAACCCGCAATTTTCAAAGAAAGGACCCTGTTGTACATTTCTGTGCGACAATCCTAAAAGATAAGAAGACTTCTCACCAAAAGCTTATCAAAGTCTTCTTAATTTTTTTTTTTTGAGCAAAATGTTGAAAAATGTTTCAAAAGGTTTTCAAAACTTTTTAGCTCAAGATATTACTCCCTCAATCCTTAAAAGCTTAAATTTTAATCAAAATGTTCTATTTTTGAGGGGGAGTAATATAAAGTTGTTCCAAAAAGATCATGCTTAAAGGAAACAAATATGGAATTAACAAACATCCGTTTCTCCCATAAGCTATCCAAAAAGAAAAGGTTTTAATCAATTGGTATCAAAAATACCATGGATATGCTATTTTTGAGGGGGAGAAGACGTGATTAAAATGTGATTGTCTTGAATCTCAAAAGAGCTCGACTCAGAATTGACCCAAGAATTGACGAAACAACAAACGTTAGTAATCGAAAAGACTTATCCTCGACGGGTAATAACATCAAGTTAGTTACTAGAGCTAGTTGTCACCTAAAAGCTGACAATGGAACTCTTTAACTAGCCACGTAAGCGTGTCTCGAAAAGGATTTGTCTTAGTAGAAATGTACCGTTTCGAGAAACTTTCTGTGGACTTGACCAGGCCGGGTAATAACTTCAAGCTAGTCTAACTAGTGATGTAAGCGTGTCTCGAATCGGTCATGTTCGTTGAAAGTGGATCAATTCTAAAAGTGCAAACTCCTCACGCATGTGCAAATTTCTTAACAATCCATGAGCACATGTGAAGGGGGAGTCCTTCAAATGAAATGCAAAACTCTCGAAGTGTAAACAAAGTATGTTTTATTATTATAAACACTTTGAGAGATTTTCACAAATGGTTTGATGGCAATTATAGGATAGTTATGGAGTTATAAGGTGACTAAGGTTAGGAAAAACCGTCCTATGATCCGCCAGAGCCGGAGGGATCTACCCAAGGACAATTCCAATAGACTAGAATTAGAAGTCCTTAGGTATGATTTGAAAAAAGGAGAAAAAGAATGAAAGGAGAAAGAAGGGGTTGAAGAATCAAAAAGAAAAGCAAATGAAAAGGGTGAAAAGAAATAGCCCTCCATATGTTCAACCTTAGGGCAGACACCGGGTTCAACTCATATGCTACTGGTTGTTACTAAGGTGACACTGGTATTGAAGACAAGACGTCATGGACCCAGTGACGCATTGCACTAAATCTTCTAGCCACTCAAGTATCTCTTAAAAGATATTTGTTTCATTCTCACGGGGAACCGGTGTAATCTATCGATCTGTCTCTTAGAGATGGTTGATATTGAAGCAGGAGACCCATCCCTAGTCTCTGCATAGGAAAACCAAATGTGCACTTATCGAGTCTAGAGCCATGAGATACATTATAAGATCTCTTAGGATACACTTTCCTATGAATACACTTGTGTTCGCCAAAAAGGACACAAGTTGTAAGAGTCTTTATGAGATCTACGGATCTTGCCTTGTCTATCATGATGGTTACTATATCTCAAACGGTCTACAGTTGTGGGGTGATCTCCAGCAACTCACCTGAATCATTGATGTACTTCGGTGGATCTAGTAAGCCCTTTCAAGGGTATCTGGTTCAGGAACGGCCTTGGTAAGGGTTAGAAGGAGTCTTCACACTATGCTGTTGACGATCTCTAATTCCGAACCTGTAAGTACCGGTTGATTTATTGCTAACTGTTTTATGCAGGTACTCATGAATGTTCCTTGGAGAAAGACCGTTACCATCACTCAAAGATCCACATGCTCATACCCTACAAAGCTCTCTTCAAAGATCAAAGCAAAGTTCAGAACGTTTCTAAGTCAAAGTTAAAGAATCTACAAACTAAAGAAACAAAGATTAAAGTCAAAGAAAAGAGAACTTCACAAAGATTCAATGACAAACAAAGTATGAGCATGTTGGAAAAGACGTAAAGACAACAGAGTGAAGATGTTGATCAAAGGCAAGAACAACCAAACGACATTTATCAAAGATCACAAAGCATGATTGGAACAAAGAATCTAGCAAAGCTATTACACAAAGACTCAAAGTTCAATGAGAACAAGCTTCAAAGATCAAAGATCAAGGTCACTAAAGAGAGATCTCAATGATCACCCTTAGGGGGAGATTGTTAGCATTAGAAGTGTTGATCATTTATGTAATCAAAGGGAGATCTCAATGATCGTCCCTTAGGGGGAGATTGTTAGCATTAAAAGTGACGATCATTATTGAGTCGACAAGTATTGTAACAGTTAAGAATATTGGGCTATGGACTTGGTGCTTATAAAGTATATCTTGTAAGCCTTATTAGTAAACGTAAACCAAGCCCATTAGTAAAAGCCCATAGAAAGCCTTTTAGGGCATTATCTCATGAACTATATAAACACCTCAAAGCTCATTTGAGGAGTGTGCTTGTGTGTGTATTGTGTGTGTTTTTTAATAAAAGCTCTCATCTTTTCATCTCTCTTTCTCTTATACGAAATACATATACATACATCAAGTCACCATCTTTACTTCATCTAGTTCTTATATTTGTGTTAAAGTTGATAGATCAAAGGTCATACACTCCCTGATTTGTAGTACCGGCTATGGCATTGGCTTCAAAAGGACTACCATCGGTGGCAGTACAGTTGTAGTAAGCATGTGGGCCACCACAAGTGACACAAACTTCCACCTTTTTTACTTCAGCATGTGAAGGGTTTTGTGTGAAAGTGACTTTCTTTTGGTTTGAGAGAACCAAAGCTTGAACAGCGTCCGTGAGTTTATCTATCTTAGCATCGGTGCTAGAAGTACTCACGGGAGATGAAGTAGAAGGACCAGTACTCACTTGGGAGTTATATGGCTTTGTGCGTGTAGTGCAGACCTTGGACTTATTTTCAATGATTTTTAAAGCTTCTTTAGTGGTTTTACTCAAAAAATTACCTCCTGCGGAGGCATTGAGAGAATCTTGGTCAGATTGACTCACACCATTATAGAAAGTGTCAATTTGCATTAATTCAGTGAAACCATGATGAGGACATCGATGAAGCAATTCTTTGAAATGATCTCATGCGTCACCAAACGATTCATCAAACCTTTGAGTAAATTTGATGATTTCATTTTTAAACTTGTCGTTCTGGACGGGGGAAAAAATTCGTTTACAAATTTGGTAACTAAATCCTCCCATGATGTTATTGAACGAGGAGGTTGTTTTTCCAGCCAAATTCGGGCTGCCCCCTCATGAGAAAATGGGAAAAGAAGAAGCTTAACTGCTTCGGAAGGGATGTTTTTGTATTTGATGGTAGATGTAATCTCTTTAAACCATCGAATATGAGCAAGAGGATCATCCCTCTCAAAACCATAAAATTGGCTTGAGGTTACTAGATTTAGTAACCCGGTTTTGAGCTCAAAGTATTCAGCCACAATGGCTGGGACAACAATAGCGTCTCCGTAACCCTCAATGGGTGCTTGGAGAAGCTCATTCATCGGACGGACTTCTGCCATGATAACTTTGTTTGGGGAAACAGCACGTATCTCAGATACGTCTGTTGGGGCAGAACGTCTACGGCGTCTTCGAGGAATTCTGACAAGCTCACGGAAAGGGCTTGTCGACCTAGAAGAACGAGTGCGCATGCGCTAGAGACGACTCTAAGAATCCTTAGAGTGACGGAAAATTAAAAATAGAAAAGAAAAATCTTTTTGGATTTTTGTTTTTATAAGATAATATAGAAATATGGACAAAGATGTTATATAACAATGGTGAATTAATTTAAACTCACAGATGCTTCAAAAATCGTAATACGCAGCACACCTCCCCGGCAGCGGCGCCAAATTTTGATTGGCCTCAAACAGTCAGAAAATATCAACCAAATAATGGTTAACAAGTCAAACAGTCTAAACCAATACTCCGTGGAGTGTAATGTTTCCCCGGGTCATTAGATCCCAACGAGGCGTGAAATCTGAAATAAAATGACTTTGAGATCAGGTGAATTGAACAGGAAATGGGTTCAAGTGATTGTACTACTGAAATATAAGTTAGAATAGCTTTGATAAGCTATATCAACTAATACGTGACATCAGATAAGCACCAATGAAAAGGAACTGGAAAACGTATATGTTTAATAGTTAAACGTAAACAACAAAAACGATTTTAACTATAATAGGAATTTGTATGCCTTAGGGGCTTAAATGCAAATTAAATAAACTTAAAATATTTATTTTGTAATTACTAATTTATTATTTAAAAGTTAATATGTGACAACCGGCAGTTTAGGGAGCTATTTTAAAAAACCCGCATTACGATTAAAGTTCGTTTATAATTGTTATTTGAAATTTTATTTCACAACGAACTTGTAAGACCTATTTTATGGATGTTTTAATTAAAGACGTTTTGGAATTCGTGAATTATGTTCATAATTCATTTTTGATTTAATGCTCGGTGATGTATTCTTAAATTCTCACTTGGTACTACGTTGACTCTAGCACTAGGTTTACCTAACGAAAATTTTATGATTCGTCTTACGAGTCCGACTATATTTTAATTATTTACGAGATGTTTTTCGAGAGATATTGAAGTTTGAAATGAGTTCGGGTTCGGGCCACATGTTTTTACATTTACCCACGTTACCCGCTCTACACCTTAGTAATATTATTATTACTATTACTATTATCATTATTATTATTATTATTATTATTATTATTATTATTATTATTATTATTATTATTATTATTATTATTATTATTATTATTATTATTATTATTATTATTATTATTATTATTATTATTATTATTATTATTATTATTATTAACATAAAATAAAAAAATAAATAATAAAATAAAAGAAGAGTAAACTAAAAAATTGGGTCCTTGTGGTTTCGGTACACAACAAACCACACCAACACCTCACCATTTCCATCTCTCTCTTCCCCCTCATCTCCCATCTTCTCTAAACCCTAGCCGCCGCCCCTTTGGCCGGCCACCACCGTCACACCGCCACTCCCACACCAAAAATAACACCACCACTTTAACCCTCTCGTCGAGATCTTTCATTTGAGCTATAACACGCGCCCTAAAATGCGTATTAACACCACGAAATTCTTGTAGATCCGTTCGAGTTTTGTTATTTTTACAAGATCTATTCATTTGGAGGTTTTTGAAGGTGAGTGAGCCCATTTTGGTACCTTGGGTGTCTCGACATGGTGATAAATCCGTGGCTACACGGAAGGGTTTTATGGGAATCGAATAAATGGTTGGAAATCTATGTTTTGATATTAAAAATCATGTTTGGTATCCGGGTTTTTGGATTTTGAGGTGGTCGACTCGAAACCGAGAGCCTATGCTCTCGGCTTATCTTTATTTTGTGCATTTGGAGGAGTTTTGATCGTTGGATTTGGTTGTTTTATGGTTATGTCGAGGATTGGATTCTTGATTCTAGCCTAACCGAGACCCTTGTGGTCTCGGGGTCACCTATGGTTGCTCGTATAACCAAGTCGAGACCCATATGGCGTTCTCGTTTGGTCGTGACTCGAGCCACGGGCTCGTTATTTTCTGTGGTTCGACCCTTGTGGGTCGCGGCTCTTAGCCGCATTATTATTGTTGTTGCCGAAGACCTTAGGGGTCGAATGGCTAAATTGTTGTGCTCGTTGGAGCTTATTTGGTTACTTGTATGTTGGGTTCGAGCCGTTGTGCTCATGATTTGGACCGCGACTCATTTGAGTCGTAAAGACTCGGGTTTGGCTTGGTAAACCAACCCGAATATGAACCTTGGATTATAATCATTTTCATTATTATTATTGTGATATCTTGGTTTTGGCTTTGGTTGGATACTTTTGGCCGAATACTTGTGGGTCGAGACCACATTTGGTCTCGACAATGGATACTGGTTTTGAGGAGTTGTTGACTAAAAGTGAGATTGGGGACCGATTGTGAGACGGTCATTAGATTGACGGAGATAGGTTAGTCGGGTGCCGTAGTCGGACCCTCATGTTGTAACACGTGGATTGGGATTGTTTGGACGGAGATGTATTGTTTTATGACTTTTACTTATTATATTGGACTTGGACAATGAGCCAAGAGTCATGACTCGGACATGTGACCATTTCGTATGACTCGATAACTATTAAAAATTAAAATGTAAATAATAAAACTCGTAATAACAATTATTGATAATATAAACGTTTATATGAATATATAGACGTGAATAACGTATATATAATTATATAGGTGCGTATATTAATAATAATAATAATCACGAGTCATATTATAAATAATACAATTAGATATATATTAGACTACGAAAGTGGTGTAATATTATTGAACGTATTATTATTATAAAAATGTGTATAAAACGAGAAACTCTCGACAATTATTAAACGTTTAATAAAATGTCATTTTGTATATATAACGGTTAAACTTATCGAGTTATGCGGAGTCGTGGTCACTCGAGTCCAGGTAAGTTATTATTTGTGATTTTCGTGTTGTCACGGATATATGACGATTAATATAAATATTTTCTATAACTAAATAACTACTTAACCGTAGGGTTGAACCGGGTTATTCGGTTATATGAAATGAATATATTAATGGGAATCGTATCCTACGACGCCCATAGGTGTAGTATATGTAAAGTGTAATAAATTACGAGTGTATATATTGGGAAATCTGGCCAATTTGACGATATATATGAGGAATTTATTAAACTATGATATGTACTATATAGTAATTATGTGCTATGTGCTTTAGGTTGGGTGTAATCTTGGAACGGTATGTTACGTAAATAAATATGAGGATTATCAAATCGACGGATTCGATAAACTTCGGCGATTTATTTAAATGATATATTGGGCTAATATTAGATCCATAGTTTATTTTATTATTCTTGGTGTGATCTTTTGGTTTGTTTTGAGTCGACCCACCACCCGTATGGATACCAAACGCAAACACACCAAACTAATACGAAATGGATTTTCAGAAATAAAACGGATTCTCGTCCGGGTTTGGGAATATTATAAATTTGAGGAAATGATTTCTGAACGAGTTAATATTGTTAGGTCGTGCCAAGTCCGTAGTTGCTGTTTTGTGAGTTATCATACATCCTATTTCTACCGACTTCTTCTTGCTATTTTCTGGACTTGAGGTGAGTCATAGCCCCACTTTTCTTGAACTATGTTTTCAATACTTGGGGTGAGAAACGTGCAAATTATTTTATGTGGACTATTATCGCTTTTATATGCTTTCTAAACTTGCTATGCGTATGGACTAGGATATATTGTCAGCTTTAGTCACATAGTTTTGTGTGTACTATTCAAGGTTGTCTTATTTGGTTATTGATGGATTGTCAGCTTTAGTCACATATATGTTGTGTGTACCATTCAAGGTTGGCTTATTTGGTTATTTGGAATTGTCAGCTTTAGTCACATATATGTTGTGTGTACTATTCAAGGTTGGCTTATTTAGATACTATAGTGTGCACCTATAGGTTATTAATACTTCGGAGGTTATCCGAGTATTTATTGGTATTGCGGGGGTTACCCGAATATCTATGTTAGTACGGAGGGTATCCGTGTGTTATGTTGGAGCGGAGGGTATCCGCAGGCTTTTAGCGAATCCTTAGTCTAGCTAGCAAACGTTTTGCGTATATGTCCACTATATTGTTAGATGAATTTAAACCCATGATCTCACCAGCGAAAGCTGACTTTTAGCACGTTTTCTCAGGTAATTAAGTGATGAGATGCATGCTTGGAATGGAAGGCTCGGCCAAGGCTTATGGTTTATGGATCTATTTTTCTAAACTCTGATAACTAAATTTGGACCTACTGTTATTTTATTTTGGGCCTAACTCTGAATGATGTTGGGATAAATGTAAACCTTAAAACACCGTTTTGGTTGTGTTTTTATTATGTTTACTTTATCTCGTTCTATATTGTCTTGTGTTGGATACCAATCCCCGTAGCACCCCGAAAGCTTGTTGAGTCTTCCGCTGTATCAAATTTTGGGGGTGTTACAGATTGGTATCAGAGCCAAGGTTATAGAGAACTAGGTAAATAAACGCCTAAACTATAACCGTATTTTTATAGAAAATGATCCTTGACCACCGCCCGCCAGCCCGCCAAGCCGAAGCATCTTCTATTATTTGAGGTATTATGAGATATTTGAGATGATTGTTAGATTTGGGATTTATTGAGATGATTTGAGGTTTATGGATTTTAGTAATAAGATGGCGTTTTCGAGGAATTATATGATCTATATGTTTTATAAACATTTTAGTAATGCGGTGTTTGAAATTCTTTTTATTGAGATTATATGATTGAACTATTTGATGAGTATTTTTGGTATGGTAATATGTGTTGTGATTTAGTTGTTTTGAAACACTTACACCTACCCTACGCCGTTGTCACAGACCATGGCCTCCCATTTGCCCGATGTTGTTGAGGATATTCTTACTGCACCGGTTTTACCTGCACAGTTCATTATGGCATCTGATGATCCTTACCAGATGGCCATGTCTTCCGCTACTGTACCACAGGCAGCTTCTACTTCAGCACTACCTGCTGCATCTACGCAGGGACCCTCATCTTCTCTAGGGCTCCCTTGTACATCGAGGCAGCTTACTCTTCATCAGGCTTTGACTCGTGTGGCACCACGTTTTGCCCACCGAGCTACGACACGCATGTCGGTACGCCCTACTCCATCACCGTTACAGATTGATGCTCAGTCTCTTCTGTCTGAGGCGCCACCCACATCATTGCGTCGTCGTCCTAGATCACCTACTACATCTCCACATGTTTCACCTAGTAGGAGACGACGAATGATGAGGTACTCTTCCGATGAGGAGGAGGAGTACGAGGGTGAGGATGAGGCTGATGACCCTGAGCGGGAGGATGACCCTCAGGAGGCTGAGCAGGGTGATGATGATGACCCTGAGGAGGAGGATGACCTTCAGGAGGATGAGATGCCTGATGATGATGATGATGTGTTAGCACCACCAGCTCAGGCTGAGGAGCCTGATTCACCTGTACACCCGATTGAGCCTGATTCACCTGATCATCCGTTCTTGTTTGAGTTGCCACCTGGTAGTCCCATTGAGTCGGATGCATCTTCTGATATCTCTGCTGAGCATGCAGAGTTGGGTGAGATTGGCAGGTTGTGGGCTCGGATTACTGAACTTAGTGAGAGGGTTGCACGTGTATCTGATCGACTGGAGAGAGTTATTGGAGAGTTTTTAGCGGATTTGAGAGTTGACCCGACTGTCGTTGTGGGCAGGACTACTGAGCTGAGGAGAGTTTTGATAGAGGTCTACGAGCATATCGATAGTTTGCAGCGAGGATTTGTTACTGCTCGTGAGGCCGACCGCAAGCTTTGGCAAAGGAATGCCGAGCTAGAGAAGGAGGTGGCTGACCTCAAGAGAGACCGAGACACCCATAGCGTGGAGCTAGGATCGTTATGGAGGGATCTTGATGGCTTGAGGCAGGAGTTGAGTAGACTCCGCCAGCAGCGTGGCTAGTTGATTGGTTTATGTTGTCTTGTTGCTTCCTTAACCGAGGAGTGTTCGATTAGAAAAGCTATTTTCGTATTTTGATGTATTTTGCTCAGTATTCGTCTCTTTTGGAACGATTAGTACGTTTTGTGTTATCCGTTAGTTGGAACGATGTTAGATCGCTATTGTATGGTTGATGGTTATTAGTATATGGTATTATGTGATTTTGGGTGTTATGGAAATTGAGTCCTTATTCGCTTTATTGATGTTACGTGGTGTATTGTTGCTATTCTTTCCATGACTGGTTTCGTTGAAACGTTTTGTGAGCATATCGATAAGTTCTATTGGAGACTCATGAACTTGTGTGATGTTACAGATCAATGGCACCACGTCGAAACCCTGTTAGGGCTACCAGAACTGGTCCTGCGGTGACTACTCCTGTTCGCCGAGGACGTCGACCTACTCGAAATGTTGAAACCCCTACTCCTGACAACCTGGACACCACTAACCGCAACAACAGGAATCAAAATGTTGATGTTCAGGGAGACAATGATCATGTTCCACTTAATGCACCTACTGTGGATCAAGCAATGATCATTCAACTTATAGAACAAAGAGTTGCTGAACTACTAGCTGAGTCAAATCATTCCAACAATTTTGCTGGAACTTTTCCACCTGTTCGTGCTAATGGATGTCAATACAAGGAGTTCAAGATTTGTGGACCTATTGAGTTTGGTGGAACTGAAGGAGTGGTTTACTTAGTCAGATGGATTGAGAAGACTGAGTCAGTGTTTAATGTCAGTGGTTGTGCGGAGAATGCGAAGGTAAAGTTTGCTTCTTTTACTTTCAAGGATGAAGCTTTGACTTAGTGGAACAACTACCGAAATGCAGTTGGGAGTGATGTAGCTTATGCCATGACTTGGGAGCAATTTAAGTCTTTGCTGATTCAGACTTATTGCCCAAGGAATGAGGTCAAGAAGCTAGAGATTGAGTTTTGGAACCACAAGGTGAAAGGTAATGATATGGCGACTTACAATCGTCGTTACCAGGAATTGGCCTTGTTGTGCCCAGATATGGTAAAAACTGAGACTCAAAAGATCGAGAAGTATACTGATGGATTGCCTGTAGCTACGAGAAATGATGTGATTTCTGCTAGGCCTGCAAACATCCATGAGGCAATCACAATTGCTCAACAACTTATGGATTCATTGGAATTAGAAGAAGCTGATAAGGAGAAGAATGGAAAGAGAAAGAGAGACCGTCACTCTAAGAGTAATGATCACCGAAGCAAGAGACAAGCTAAGGCTTATGCTATTGGGAATGGAGATAAGAAGAATCAGAACGGTGATGCACCCAAGTGTGATCGTTGCCACCAGCGTCATACTGGATGGTGTAGTGTGAAATGCCAGAATTGCTCAAAGAAAGGACACACAGCTAGGGATTGTAGAGCCCGACCTCTTGCTATGGTTCAGGCTGCTCCTGAAATGAGAAACAAGGCAGATGTTACTTGTTATGGGTGTGGAAAGAAGGGACACTATCGGAATGAGTGTAGAGAATCGTGGAACCGTAGAAATCAAGGCTCGGGTAGTAATGGGTACAATCATGGAAACCGTGGAGCTGGAGGAAACCGTGGACGACAAGATAATGGGGACCAACGTGTGGAACCTGGAGCTGCTCAGGGAAGAGTGTATGCACTTGGGAATGAGAGAGGAGAAGATCCGAACGTCGTTACTGGTACGTTCCTTCTCAATAATCGTTATGCTTCCATACTATTTGATACTGGTGCCGATAGAAGTTTTGTGTCCACTACGTTTGCACCCTTACTAGAGAAACCCCCGATGGCCTTAGGAATTGGATATGATATTGAGTTAGCTAACGGGAACATAGAAAGGATTAATGCCATCATTCGCGGTTGTACGTTAAATTTCTTGAATCACCCTTTCAACATAGATCTTCTACCCGTCACGTTAGGAAGTTTTGATGTCATCATTGGTATGGATTGGTTGTCGAAGTATCGTGCTCACATACTTTGCGACGAGAAGATCGTGCGTGTACCATACGGAAAGGAAGTCCTAAATATATTAGGAGACCGAAAGGATTCTAGGAGCCCATCCCGATTAGCAGTGATTTCATGCACTAAATTACCAAAGCTAATGGAGAAGGGATGTTACCTTTTCTTAGCTCAAATTTCTGAGAAGGGAGAGACGAAGAAAAAGGAAAGGTGCACTGGAGATGTGCCTATAGTCCGTGATTTTCCTGATGTGTTTCCCGATGATTTGCCGGGAATCCCGCCGAGTAGACAAGTGGAGCTTCAGATTGAGTTGATACCTGGTGCTGCACCGGTAGCACGAGCGCCTTATCGTCTTGCACCTACCGAACTAGAAGAGTTGTCGAAACAATTGGCGGAGTTAGCCGAAAAAAGATTCATAAGACCAAGTTCTTCACCTTGGGAAGCCCCAGTCTTATTTGTGAAGAAGAAGGATGGATCGTTCCGAATGTGCATTGATTACCGAGAGTTGAATAAACTAACGGTGAAGAATAGATACCCGTTACCTAGGATCGACGACTTGTTCGATCAACTCCAAGGATCGAGTGTGTATTCGAAAATCGATTTGAGATCGGGATATCATCAACTTCGAGTTCGCGAGGAAGATATTCCGAAAACGGCTTTCAGAACCCGTTACGGGCATTACGAGTTTCAGGTGATGCCGTTTGGGTTGACTAACGCACCAACAATATTCATGGATCTCATGAATCGTGTGTGTAAGCCCTACTTAGACAAGTTTGTGATTGTATTCATCGATTACATTCTGATTTATTCAAAGAGTGAGAAGGAGCATGAGGAGCATCTAAGACTCATTTTAGAATTGCTCAGGAAGGAAAAACTTTATGCCAAGTTTACGAAATGTGAATTCTGGATTCCGACGGTACAATTTTTAGGCCATGTGATTGATAGACAAGGAGTCCACGTGGATCCTGCTAAGATTGAGGCGATAAAAGATTGGGCTACACCTACAACCCCAACCGAAGTACGTCAATTTTTGGGTTTAGCTAGTTATTACCAAAGATTCATTGAGGGATTTTCGAAGATAGCTAAACCATTGACCAAATTGACTCAAAAGAGTGTTACGTATGAATGGGGAGATAAAGAAGAGGAAGCATTTCAATTGCTTAAGAAGATGTTGTGTAGTGCTCCTATCTTAGCGTTACCGGAAGGTAACGAGGATTTCGTCGTCTATTGTGACGCCTCACATAAAGGATTGGGAGCCGTATTAATGCAACGAGAGAAGGTGATAGCTTATGCTTCCCGACGGCTCAAGAAGCATGAGAAAAACTACACTACCCATGATTTGGAACTAGGTGCTGTAGTTTTCGCTTTAAGAATATGGAGACATTACTTGTACGGAACCAAGTGTGTGGTATTTACTGACCATAAAAGTCTACAACACATCTTGAATCAAAAAGAGCTCAATATGAGACAGCGACGATGGATTGAGTTGCTAAGCGATTATGATTGTGAAATTCGCTACCACCCTGGTAAAGCAAACGTTGTCGCTGATGCTCTTAGTCGAAAGGAAAGAATACCACCGTTGCGAGTTAAGTCATTGGGAATGACTATAGTATCGCCATTACCGTCTCAAATATTTGAAGTTCAAACGGAAGCGTTGAAAGCAGAAAACAGATCTGCTGAGAATATATTTGGGATGGCTGAGAATGAGAAAGGATTTGTTAAGCGATCTGATGGATTGTTATGTTTTGGAGATCGGATTTGGGTACCTTTATATGGAGAAATTAGAGAGTTAATTATGCATGAGTCGCATAAGTCAAGGTACTCTATTCATCCTGGGTCCGACAAGATGTACCAGGATCTTAAGAAGTTCTATTGGTGGCCAAATATGAAGGCAGATATAGCATCGTACGTTAGTAAGTGCTTGACATGTGCTAAGGTTAAAGCTGAACACCAGAGACCGTCAGGATTACTAACGCAACCAGAACTTCCAGTCTGGAAATGGGAGCGGATTACTATGGACTTCATTACCAAATTGCCGAGGACAGCTAGCGGTTGTGACGCTATCTGGGTAATTGTGGATCGTCTGACAAAGTTTGCTCATTTCCTAGCTATTAGTGAGGATGATAGTGTGGATAAGCTTGCGAGGTTATATGTGAAGGAAATTATTTCGCGTCATGGAGTCCCGATATCTATCATTTCGGATCGCGATAGCCGTTTTACGTCAACTTTGTGGCGATCACTTCAAACGGCTTTGGGGACAAGGCTTGATATGAGTACTGCATATCATCCCCAAACCGATGGTCAAAGTGAGAGGACCATTCAGACGTTAGAGGATATGCTTCGTGCATGCATTATAGACTTCGGTAAAGGCTGGGAGAAGTACTTGCCTCTCGCGGAATTTTCCTATAATAATAGTTACCACACAAGTCTTAAGGCTGCACCATTCGAAGCTTTGTATGGCAGAAAGTGTCGTTCGCCTATTGGTTGGGCAGAAGTTGGAGATAGCCAACTTACAGGCCCTGAGCTTATTTTAGAAACTACAGAGAAAGTGGCTCAAATACGTGATCGATTGCAAGCAGCCAGAGATAGGCAGAAGAGCTACGCCGATCAGAGACGTAAACCCTTAGAATTCCAGGTTGGAGACAAAGTAATGCTGAAAGTCTCGCCTTGGAAGGGTGTAATACGTTTCGGGAAACGTAGTAAACTCAACCCACGCTACATTGGACCATTCCTGATCTTAGAAAGAATTGGGCCCGTGGCTTATAGGTTGGAATTACCACATGAACTGAGTAAAGTTCACGACGTGTTCCATGTTAGTAACTTGAAGAAATGTCTTTCCGATGAAATGCCCGTCATTCCAATGAGGGATATTCGTGTCGATGAGAAATTGAATTTCGTGGAAGAACCAATTGAGATTTTTGATCGTGAAGTTAAACGACTCAAGAGAAGTCGCATTCCGCTCGTCAAGGTTCGTTGGAATTCCCGACATGGACCAGAATTTACGTGGGAACGTGAGGACGAGTTCCAGAAGAGATATCCGAAGCTTTTCACTTCGTAGATGAATTTTTCCGAGTTTAACCAGGGACGGGTTTCCTTCTGAGACTGGGAGGATGTGACAACCGGCAGTTCAAGGAGCTATTTAAAAAAACCCGCATTACGATTAAAGTTCGTTTATAATTGTTATTTGAAATTTTATTTCACAACGAACTTGTAAGACCTATTTTATGGATGTTTTAATTAAAGACGTTATGGAATTCGTGAATTATGTTCATAATTCATTTTTGATTTAATGCTCGGTGATGTATTCTTAAATTCTCACTTGGTACTACGTTGACTCTGGCACTAGGTTTACCTAACGAAAATTTTATGATTCGTCTTACGAGTCCGACTATATTTTAATTATTTACGAGATGTTTTTCGAGAGATATTGAAGTTTGAAATGAGTTCGGGTTCGGGCCACATGTTTTTACATTTACCCACGTTACCCGCTCCACACCGTAGTAATATTATTATTACTATTACTATTATTATTATTATTATTATTATTATTATTATTATTATTATTATTATTATTATTATTATTATTATTATTATTATTATTATTATTATTAACATAAAATAAAAAAAATAAATAAATAAAAGAAGAGTAAACTACAAAATTGGGTCCTTGTGGTTTCGGTACACAACAAACCACACCAACACCTCACCATTTCCATCTCTCTCTTCCCCCTCATCTCCCATCTTCTCTAAACCCTAGCCGCCGCCCCTTTGGCCGGCCACCACCGTCACACCGCCACTCCCACACCAAAAATAACACCACCACTTTAACCCTCTCATCGAGATCTTTCATTTGAGCTATAACACGCGCCCTAAAACGCGTATTAACACCACGAAATTCTTGTAGATCCGTTCGAGTTTTGTTATTTTTACAAGATCTATTCGTTTTTAGGTTTTTGAAGGTGAGTGAGCCCGTTTTGGTACCTTGGGTGTCTCGACATGGTGATAAATCCGTGGCTACACGGAAGTGTTTTATGGGAATCGAATAAATGGTTGGAAATCTATGTTTTGATATTAAAAATCATGTTTGGTATCCGGGTTTTTGGATTTTGAGGTGGTCGACTCGAAACCGAGAGCCTATGCTCTCGGCCTATCTTTATTTTGAGCATTTGGAGGAGTTTTGCTCGTTGGATTTGGTTGTTTCATGGTTATGTCGAGGATTGGATTCTTGATTCGAGCCTAACCGAGACCCTTGAGGTCTCGGGGTCACCTATGGTTGCTCGTATAACCAAGTCGAGACCCATATGGGGTTCTCGTTTGGGCGTGACTCGAGCCACGGGCTCGTTATTTTTTGTGGTTCGACCCTTGTGGGTCGCGGCTCTTAGCCGCATTATTATTGTTGTTGCCGAAGACCTTAGGGGTCGAATGGCTAAATTGTTGTGCTCGTTGGAGCTTATTTGGTTACTCGTATGTTGGGTTCGAGCCGTTGTGCTCATGATTTGGACCGCGACTCATTTGAGTCGTAAAGACTCGGGTTTGGCTTGGTAAACCAACCCGAATATGAACCTTGGATTATAATCATTTTCATTATTATTATTGTGATATCTTGGTTTTGGCTTTGGTTGGATACTTTTGGCCGAATACTTGTGGGTCGAGACCACATTTGGTCTCGACAATGGATATTGGTTTTGAGGAGTTGTTGACGAAAAGTGAGATTGGGGACCGATTGTGAGACGGTCATTAGATTGACGGAGATAGGTTAGTCGGGTGCCGTAGTCGGACCCTCATGTTGTAGCACGTGGATTGGGATTGTTTGGACGGAGATGTATTGTTTTATGACTTTTACTTATTATATTGGACTTGGACAATGAGCCGAGAGTCATGACTCGGACATGTGACCATTTCGTATGACTCGATAACTATTAAAAATTAAAATGTAAATAATAAAACTCGTAATAACAATTATTGATAATATAAACGTTTATATGAATATATAGACGTGAATAACGTATATATAATTATATAGGCGCGTATATTAATAATAATAATAATCACGAGTCATATTATAAATAATACAATTAGATATATATTAGACTACGAAAGTGGTGTAATATTATTGAACGTATTATTATTATAAAAATGTGTATAAAACGAGAAACTCTCGACAATTATTAAACGTTTAATAAAATGTCATTTTGTATATATAACGGTTAAACTTATCGAGTTATGCGGAGTCGTGGTCACTCGAGTCCAGGTAAGTTATTATTCGTGATTTTCGTGTTGTCACGGATATATGACGATTAATATAAACGTTTTCTATAACTAAATAACTACTTAACCGTAGGGTTGAACCGGGTTATTCGGTTATATGAAATGAATATATTAATGGGCATCGTATCCTACAACACCCATAGGTGTAGTATATGTAAAGTGTAATAAATTACGAGTGTATATATCGGGAAATCTGGCCAATTTGACGATATATATGAGGAATTTATTAAACTATGATATGTACTATATAGTAATTATGTGCTATGTGCTTTAGGTTGTGTAACACCCCAACCCGATAAGGGTAGAAGTATTACATTACAGTGACATATCAGAACAAATACAAGCATGTGATACATAAATACAAAAGAAATTCAGGGTTTACAAATGAAAATCTGAAACTACAAGGTTACAAAAATAAATACTAAGTCTAATGAGGGGAAACTTCTTCTAATCATCTCTAGTCCAGCGTAACTATCAAAGCATAGTCTTCTAAGTCCAGTCACACTCTCTTCCCATAACCCAGCTTCCTACTAACACCTGCCGCAGGAAAAGGAAATGCGGCTGAGCTTAAAAAGCTCAGTGAACAGATATATAAACAAAGTAATGATAATGAAACAGAACAGAAGTATAGTGCATTGGGGAAATATCATAAGGAATAAGCAATAAGAGTAATAGATATGAAAAGAATGGGATAGTCATCCACCACGAGCCCAAAACTCAAAGTCATAACTCAACATCATAATCTCAAAGTCATAAGCCGTCAATACCATAATTCTTCAATATCATATAGAGGGGAGTCCTCTCAGATAATCAGATAATATGAGGGGTGTCCTCATTCTTCAAATGGGTGGAGTAGCTAGCTCCCAGAAATTGTGAAAGGCGTGTATTGCACACAGCACCAGTCACCTCAAAGTCAACTCAAAGTCATAGTTAAATCCACTAAACAGATCAGATCTAGGATTGCAATCCATACGCCCCTTACTCAAAGTCAATCTCAAAGTCATATACTCAAAGTCATAATGGCCATAATAATATCATAAAAGGGACGACGTGAGAAATCACTCACCCACGCATGAGTCATGCCAGTGGTGCATCACAGACACGCCTATGGTACCTCCATAGGTAGGGAAACAGAAATGGCTCGGGTATCAAACTAAGAGTCAGGTCTCATATCATACAAAAGGTCATATAGCAAAGGTGTATCATATCAAAGGTTCATAATAGCAGTTCATAACAAAGGGTTCATATCAGAAATAGTATTCAGGGTCCAATCAGAGTTTATCAGGTCAAGGTTCATATTCAAAAATCAATTCATGGTTCAGTTCAAAAGTCCGTTTCAAAAGTTTCTATTAAAAGTCCAATTTAAATAATCTTTTAAAACAGTTTTCATAAAAATGGTCTTTCAAAATATAGGGTTCATGAAAGTTAAATAACCTTTCTTTTTAAAAAGAAATTTAGCATCATTTATAAACATCTTTTCAAATCGGTTCTTCTCAAAACATTTCCATGGTATCATTAAGAAGGTTTTCATAGCATAGGTTCATAACGGAGGTCATATCAAGTGGGATCAACAGAGAAGGTTCAAGTAAAGGGAATCATAGCAATGGCATCAATTCGGGAACTAACGGATCAGAATATGAAAGAGATCATGAGAAACCTTTTGAGAAAGGTCAGAATATCTGTACCTTATACCGCAAGTGCACACATGACAGTAACATAAAGGTCGAAAGCAAAACTCCTTCTTCAGCGAATCTACACGAATTAATGGTCGGCTTGTTATTAATAACTTATTCAATTCAGATTTCTCATTTTAGTCGGCTTTCCAGTTTTAGTAACTTTCCATTTAAAGTGACTTTCCACTTTTAGCAGGTTTCCATAAATAGTAAGTTTCCACTTTTAGAAAGTTTCCATATTTAGAAAGTTGAATCATTATTAATGGAAATAAAGTATCTTTTAACATATTTACACATTTGGTCCTTAGGGTTTCATAACTTTGCATTTTATACCCTTTACTTTCCAAAATTACACTTTAAACCTTTTAGTATTCAAAGTTACACCTTAAACCCTTAACTTATCCATTTTACACCATGATCACTTATTTTATCATATAATACGAATGGATACTCAAGTATTCATAATTTACAGATTATACCCCTCTAGTTACAATATTTACAAAACAAGTCCTTTCATTTACATAATTCATGATTTAATTCCTCCAATACTTATGTAACTCAATTAAGCATTTTATTTTATAAATTTTCAGAATGTAATATCAGATTTATTCCTTGTACAAGTTCAGCCCCTCAGATTTCAGGAATTACACAATTAGTCCTTTAGCTTTTCAAAACTTACAAATTAAATCATAATTCCATACTAATTACACAATAGCCCCATAATTATTCATAATTACCCAAAATACTTTTAATATCATTATTTACTCAAAATAACTTCAAGATTCCAGAATTTACACTTTTAGTCCCTCTATTTTGTATAATTCCAAGTTATGCCATTTAAATACCATTAAACCATTTTCTTGTAATATTTACACTTAGAACCCTCAAGTTATATTTTTCCCATATTCCTATTGATTTATATAATATTACAAATTATCCCAGAAGTTTCAAAGTTGGCAAAACACCCCCTTATACTTTTAAAAACCAATCGGATTCCTATTAAAATTAACCCAAAAATGTTACAAGCCCTAAACTAATTCCCAATTATTACTCCATCATTAATTTAACCTTAAAACAATAATAATGATCAGATCTCAAGTACCAAACCCTAACCCTAGCTCGATTAGGGTTTCTTTTATTTTCTTCTTCATTTTCTTAATTAGCCGATTTGTAAAATAATTAATAACACAAAATTTAAGCTTCTATAATTCAAACCCATATTTTTACGAGATCATAATTAATATATGAAGTTCATAAAAATTATCATTCATATCCATAAAATTAATTTACAATGATATAGAGTTTTGTTGCGTTTTTAGGGTTTAATTCACCAAAACGTTATAGAGCATGCATGGATCGATTAGAACATTTTATTTGAGACTTATATGATGTAAGAGACGTGAGAAAAATACCAGACCAGATCTGGAACAAATATAATAGGCTGGACAAATTATAGCACACGCGTAGAGCCAAAACGATCCAGAAATCACCACGACTTCACCAATGATCTTCCAACCTTGAAACCAATTTTCGTGGGTCTTATATGATGTAAGGAACATCAGAAAAATAAGAAATCATTTTTATAGAGGTCGAATGAATCAAAACGAATTTTACCTTATTATATGGCTCGACAAAAGAAAATAACACCACGATCGAAACAAGCTTCCACAAATCAAAAAGGGATTTTTCTAGCACCTCTTGGATGATGATGGATCACAGAAAAATGCTTAGGATTATTGTGAGAGTCGAATAGAGGCTATGGGGTATTTTGTGTGTTTTGTTAAATCGATCTAGGGTTTTTGGGAAACAAATGGAATGATTTGACCTTATTCAGATTTTGGCCGAGTAGGGGGGGGGGGGGGGCATATGGGCCAAAAATTCGGCCTAGTAGCTGAGGATAAGTATTGATAGTTAATTTCCATATTTAAAAAGGTTTTTATTGTTTTTATTTCAAAGTAAATATAAATTAAATGTCATTCGGCCCTTGAGGGGTATTTTGGTAATTTTGTAGCTTGCATGAATGTTAAATTAAGTTGTTAAAATTATTTGATATCATAACTTGTGCATTGTTTGAAGTTTGGGAATTATTTGGATACTTTATAAGCTTTTAATTAAATTTCAAATTTGTAAGGGCAATTTGGTCTTTTCACATGCATTCGGATTTTAGGTGTTACAATTTCTTCCCCTCTAAAAAGAAAAATTTCGTCCTCGAAATTTGAAGTCGCAAAGTTAGACGAAGTCGTAGCAAACCGCAAAAGTCGTCACAACATTCTCACGCCCGGGGGGGTTCTTCCAAAAGACATTCAGACCAATTGGTTTCTCATGACTCGTAATTATTGTCAAAACAGTTTCAGATTTCTCAGAAGGGCATATCATAATGAATTTGAATCAAAAGGATAATGTATCAAACATAACGGATGATAATCGAATTCTCTAGGAAGAGGTATAAAAATACATAGGATTTTCATCGAATTGATTAAGCGAATCAGATGAGAATACATTGAATTGTAGCAAACATGGGGTGATATAAGGTTTAACTCTTCAGCTTCTCAGATAGTCTCGGCTTTTAGATAACTTTCCAAAGGTATTCTCATAAACAAACAGGTCTCATTTCCTCAAAGTCCACAATCACATATTTTACTCATAGCAGATCATCATGAACAACTTCGCGAATGCGAATCGTATACGGACAGAAAACATATCGTTAGATATCATCAACGGCAGAAATTTCCTAATGGAACCTAAGATCCTTATCAGAAGTTGCAAAGATCAGCAAAACACGTGTCGAGAGTCCAACGTATCGAATCGTATATCAAGGACAGCAGATTAAACGTATAGGTAGAATGAACCTAAAGTCTCACTAAACTCAGATGATCTTGATCAGATGTCAGAATTCTAAAGCTTCTAAGGCACTCCTCGAAATATCACATGCCCACCATAAGTGCACGTTATATGATGTAAGTATTATCACGTTGGCCAGGCGTCATAATACTGGCATCATATACATATGCCCTCATGCTGGTCATACTTTATCTCAAGTCGTGAACCACACAACTTATCTCAATCCACTTAGTCCACCTACATTCTCAGAGGTCCAAAATCAAACAACATAACTAAGAGGACGAAATTACTCGAAGAGTAACGGAAATCCGAGAATGTCATTCAACATTAAGGTACGCCATCAGTAACGTCAATTCTTTACAGCATCATCTCGTCTAAACACAATGTTCGCTTTCAAATCCGTCCACTCATTTACAAATTTCAAAATTTCTTCCAAGTTGGAGTAGTCTGTTTATTCTTGTCCGTCTTACCTCATGATTAAGAGAATTTAAAATTCGAGTCCGGTTCCTCAAGCCTCCAGCAACTCTTCTTGGTACTGTGGCGTCGTAGCGGCAGTCTCTGACACGATCCGATGCATCCCTCCATCCGCAGGTCTGCTTCTGCTCTCAATTCATCTTAGTACAACTAAAATGAATAGAGAAACAAGACTGCGTTTCTTCGACAGGTCTTCTGTCATGGCTCCAGGTTTTAAGGTACATGATGTTGTTGTCGACTCCAGGTTGTGTGTTGAATGGTTCGTCTTCTTTGGTCTGGTTGTCTTGGTGCCCAAACTGAAATCTTCACGTGTTGCATGATGTATGATTGAGCACTATCCCAGTTCCTCACTTCTTCTTGTATGCTTCTTCCATGGTAATGCTTGTCGCAACCATCTCCTACTACTCTTCCACCAGGTTTCTAACTCCGATAAAGGTCTTCAATCTTGGTCCCTCTTGTGAAAGCTCTGTCTTTACATTATACAGGGTAGTGTTGTCTATTATGCTTTCTGAACGTCAATCAATTTTCTCTTCCAGAACAAAGGGTCGTCTCACCAATAATCTCTATGTTCTTCTTTCGTTTTAGAACACAACACAATGTCATACTATGACAATTTGTCCAAAACACGCGAAAAACATGATTATTCTAGCCAACACCATTGGCATCATTCAAGTTCATAAATGTTATAACGAGTGCAAAGACAACTTCAGAAATCATCTCGGGGAATTTTCACATCGCCTTCTTTCTTCTTCAAGAACTGATATACTTCCCCAAAGGTTACTCTCAGTTAGTTAACCCCCTTCTTAGAAGTTTTTGTGGTTGCTTCTTCAGTCCTTCAAATCTAAAATGATGCAATCAGACGCGGAGTTTCAAAGGAAGACCAAATTAATTATTGATGCGCGGAAACAGATAATGATTAGTGATAGTGGTACGTTTAAATTCACGATAGTTGATACGTCATCGCATACTTCTTTCGTTCTTATTCATAAACAAACAAGAGTATCTAAAGAGAAATCACCAAGGTTGGCAGAAATCATATTCCATCGGCTCCTTCAATCTCTCAACTTCTATGGCACCATGGTTCCTTCACTGATATCAGTTCAAAGTCCACTCTACTTCTTAAGCAGGAAGGAGTACCAAAAGGTTCATCAGAGAATACCGGAAAATCTTCGTATGACAAAATATTTCCCAATAGTAGAACTTTCCAAGGGTTGATAATAATGGTTTTCAGGGAAACTTGATAATCACATGAGTTCGGGTTTGGGGTTTCCATAGTGACAGAAATTTTAGCAGATGTAGAGAGTCATCATAATGGAATAGGGTGAAGCAGATTTTTAAGGTCACATTTCAGATATGGTAGTCTATGGTATCTTCACGAATAGCCATTCAGTCCAAAAGACCGTACGATCAGACATCTCAAAGTCAAAGGATTCATAGAGTGAATACAGTCGTCAAATCATACAGATAGTTCATATATCAGAGTCAAGTACATGGTTCAACAAAAATGTTGGGATGGATACACGAACAGTTCAATGTGTGGGAATTTAGCTAAGTAGCAGGTAGGATGTGTATCATTGGTAATACGAACATCGTATAATTGTCAATCGTGAGAGTTACAGAATCTCAGTCATCAGCATCATTATGCTTAGTTAACAAATCCACACAGAGATAGTATTTACATCATGCCCTTCCAAAGGAAACGGTTGGCAGGACAAGGTTCGTCATTCAAAGAGAGGAAACAAAACTTCTCATATTCGTGGTTCATGATTACCAAAATTCTCATAGGAGTAATAATGGATCATACAGAGTTAAGTAGTATTGGATGATACATTCATACCCAGCATAAGTAATGAATTTACAGAATGTGTCGAACACATTGTGGTTGAATGACCTATGATGTGGTCGAAAAGGTGTCAACCAGCTTATCAAACAAATCGGAGGCGGAGATCAAAATCTGAAGGTGAAACTTAAATGTGTAAGGTATCCAGGTAGCCTTCCGAGGTATTCCAAACTTACTTGGTTACTAAGCTTAAGTTACAAAACTTCTAACTTCTGAAACAAAGGTCCTTATAAGGCTTATCTAAGAGCAAAGGCACGATCAGAGTGATGCGGAAGTAAATGATACTTACATGAATGTCTTAGTCTACCCATTCCTCGCCGGTAATAACTTGGGTTCCTATGGGGAATCCTAATGTAAAGTTTCAAAGGTTGTCTTATGAGCGCCTACAGGGAAACTTAGGGGTCCAAACTTCACAGGTCAAGGGTAAATGTATTACGAATCGCAGCCTGGTCTCTGATACCATAATTGTAACACCCCAACCCGATAAGGGTAGAAGTATTACATTACAGTGACATATCAGAACAAATACAAGCATGTGATACATAAATACAAAAGAAATTCAGGGTTTACAAATGAAAATCTGAAACTACAAGGTTACAAAAATAAATACTAAGTCTAATGAGGGGAAACTTCTTCTAATCATCTCTAGTCCAGCGTAACTATCAAAGCATAGTCTTCTAAGTCCAGTCACACTCTCTTCCCATAACCCAGCTTCCTACTAACACCTGCCGCAGGAAAAGGAAATGCGGCTGAGCTTAAAAAGCTCAGTGAACAGATATATAAACAAAGTAATGATAATGAAACAGAACAGAAGTATAGTGCATTGGGGAAATATCATAAGGAATAAGCAATAAGAGTAATAGATATGAAAAGAATGGGATAGTCATCCACCACGAGCCCAAAACTCAAAGTCATAACTCAACATCATAATCTCAAAGTCATAAGCCGTCAATACCATAATTCTTCAATATCATATAGAGGGGAGTCCTCTCAGATAATCAGATAATATGAGGGGTGTCCTCATTCTTCAAATGGGTGGAGTAGCTAGCTCCCAGAAATTGTGAAAGGCGTGTATTGCACACAGCACCAGTCACCTCAAAGTCAACTCAAAGTCATAGTTAAATCCACTAAACAGATCAGATCTAGGATTGCAATCCATACGCCCCTTACTCAAAGTCAATCTCAAAGTCATATACTCAAAGTCATAATGGCCATAATAATATCATAAAAGGGACGACGTGAGAAATCACTCACCCACGCATGAGTCATGCCAGTGGTGCATCACAGACACGCCTATGGTACCTCCATAGGTAGGGAAACAGAAATGGCTCGGGTATCAAACTAAGAGTCAGGTCTCATATCATACAAAAGGTCATATAGCAAAGGTGTATCATATCAAAGGTTCATAACAAAGGGTTCATATCAGAAATAGTATTCAGGGTCCAATCAGAGTTTATCAGGTCAAGGTTCATATTCAAAAATCAATTCATGGTTCAGTTCAAAAGTCCGTTTCAAAAGTTTCTATTAAAAGTCCAATTTAAATAATCTTTTAAAACAGTTTTCATAAAAATGGTCTTTCAAAATATAGGGTTCATGAAAGTTAAATAACCTTTCTTTTTAAAAAGAAATTTAGCATCATTTATAAACATCTTTTCAAATCGGTTCTTCTCAAAACATTTCCATGGTATCATTAAGAAGGTTTTCATAGCATAGGTTCATAACGGAGGTCATATCAAGTGGGATCAACAGAGAAGGTTCAAGTAAAGGGAATCATAGCAATGGCATCAATTCGGGAACTAACGGATCAGAATATGAAAGAGATCATGAGAAACCTTTTGAGAAAGGTCAGAATATCTGTACCTTATACCGCAAGTGCACACATGACAGTAACATAAAGGTCGAAAGCAAAACTCCTTCTTCAGCGAATCTACACGAATTAATGGTCGGCTTGTTATTAATAACTTATTCAATTCAGATTTCTCATTTTAGTCGGCTTTCCAGTTTTAGTAACTTTCCATTTAAAGTGACTTTCCACTTTTAGCAGGTTTCCATAAATAGTAAGTTTCCACTTTTAGAAAGTTTCCATATTTAGAAAGTTGAATCATTATTAATGGAAATAAAGTATCTTTTAACATATTTACACATTTGGTCCTTAGGGTTTCATAACTTTGCATTTTATACCCTTTACTTTCCAAAATTACACTTTAAACCTTTTAGTATTCAAAGTTACACCTTAAACCCTTAACTTATCCATTTTACACCATGATCACTTATTTTATCATATAATACGAATGGATACTCAAGTATTCATAATTTACAGATTATACCCCTCTAGTTACAATATTTACAAAACAAGTCCTTTCATTTACATAATTCATGATTTAATTCCTCCAATACTTATGTAACTCAATTAAGCATTTTATTTTATAAATTTTCAGAATGTAATATCAGATTTATTCCTTGTACAAGTTCAGCCCCTCAGATTTCAGGAATTACACAATTAGTCCTTTAGCTTTTCAAAACTTACAAATTAAATCATAATTCCATACTAATTACACAATAGCCCCATAATTATTCATAATTACCCAAAATACTTTTAATATCATTATTTACTCAAAATAACTTCAAGATTCCAGAATTTACACTTTTAGTCCCTCTATTTTATATAATTCCAAGTTATGCCATTTAAATACCATTAAACCATTTTCTTGTAATATTTACACTTAGAACCCTCAAGTTATATTTTTCCCATATTCCTATTGATTTATATAATATTACAAATTATCCCAGAAGTTTCAAAGTTGGCAAAACACCCCCTTATACTTTTAAAAACCAATCGGATTCCTATTAAAATTAACCCAAAAATGTTACAAGCCCTAAACTAATTCCCAATTATTACTCCATCATTAATTTAACCTTAAAACATTAATAATGATCAGATCTCAAGTACCAAACCCTAACCCTAGCTCGATTAGGGTTTCTTTTATTTTCTTCTTCATTTTCTTAATTAGCCGATTTGTAAAATAATTAATAACACAAAATTTAAGCTTCTATAATTCAAACCCATATTTTTACGAGATCATAATTAATATATGAAGTTCATAAAAATTATCATTCATATCCAGAAAATTAATTTACAATGATATAGAGTTTTGTTGCGTTTTTAGGGTTTAATTCACCAAAACGTTATAGAGCATGCATGGATCGATTAGAACATTTTATTTGAGACTTATATGATGTAAGAGACGTGAGAAAAATACCAGACCAGATCTGGAACAAATATAATAGGCTGGACAAATTATAGCACACGCGTAGAGCCAAAACGATCCAGAAATCACCACGACTTCACAAATGATCTTCCAACCTTGAAACCAATTTTCGTGGGTCTTATATGATGTAAGGAACATCAGAAAAATAAGAAATCATTTTTATAGAGGTCGAATGAATCAAAACGAATTTTACCTTATTATATGGCTCGACAAAAGAAAATAACACCACGATCGAAACAAGCTTCCACAAATCAAAAAGGGATTTTTCTAGCACCTCTTGGATGATGATGGATCACAGAAAAATGCTTAGGATTATTGTGAGAGTCGAATAGAGGCTATGGGGTATTTTGTGTGTTTTGTTAAATCGATCTAGGGTTTTTGGGAAACAAATGGAATGATTTGACCTTATTCAGATTTTGGCCGAGTAGGGGGGGGGGGGGATATGGGCCAAAAATTCGGCCTAGTAGCTGAGGATAAGTATTGATAGTTAATTTCCATATTTAAAAAGGTTTTTATTGTTTTTATTTCAAAGTAAATATAAATTAAATGTCATTCGGCCCTTGAGGGGTATTTTGGTAATTTTGTAGCTTGCATGAATGTTAAATTAAGTTGTTAAAATTATTTGATATCATAACTTGTGCATTGTTTGAAGTTTGGGAATTATTTGGATACTTTATAAGCTTTTAATTAAATTTCAAATTTGTAAGGGCAATTTGGTCTTTTCACATGCATTCGGATTTTAGGTGTTACAGGTTGGGTGTAATCTTGGAACGGTATGTTACGTAAATAAATATGAGGATTATCAAATCGATGATTCGATAAACTTCGGCGATTTATTTAAATGATATATTGGGCTAATATTAGATCCATAGTTTATTTTATTATTCTTGGTGTGATCTTTTGGTTTGTTTTGAGTCGACCCACCACCCGTATGGATACCAAACGTAAACACACCAAACTAATACGAAATTGATTTTCGGAAATAAAACGGATTCTCGTCCGGGTTTGGGAATATTATAAATTTGAGGAAATGATTTCTGAACGAGTTAATATTGTTAGGTCGTGCCAAGTCCGTAGTTGTTGTTTTGTGAGTTATCATACATCCTATTTCTACCGACTTCTTCTTGCTATTTTCTGGACTTGAGGTGAGTCATAGCCCCACTTTTCTTGAACTATGTTTTCAATACTTGGGGTGAGAAACGTGCAAATTATTTTATGTGGACTATTATCGCTTTTGTATGCTTTCTAAACTTGCTATGCGTATGGACTAGGATATATTGTCAGCTTTAGTCACATAGTTTTGTGTGTACTATTCAAGGTTGGCTTATTTGGTTATTGATGGATTGTCAGCTTTAGTCACATATATGTTGTGTGTATTATTCAAGGTTGGCTTATTTGGTTATTTGGAATTGTCAGCTTTAGTCACATATATGTTGTGTGTACTATTCAAGGTTGGCTTATTTAGATACTATAGTGTGCAACTATAGGTTATTAATACTCCGGAGGTTATCCGAGTATTTATTGGTATTGCGGGGGTTACCCGAATATCTATGTTAGTACGGAGGGTATCCGTGTGTTATGTTGGAGCGGAGGGTATCCGCAGGCTTTTAGCGAATCCTTAGTCTAGCTAGCAAGCGTTTTGCGTATATGTCCACTATATTGTTAGATGAATTTAAACCTATGATCTCACCAGCGAAAGCTGACTTTTAGCACGTTTTCTCAGGTAGTTAAGTGATGAGATGCATGCTTGGAATGGAAGGCTCGGCCAAGGCTTATGGTTTATGGATCTATTTTTCTAAACTCTGATAACTAAATTTGGACCTACTGTTATTTTATTTTGGGCCTAACTCTGAATGATGATGGGATAAATGTAAACCTTAAAACCCCGTTTTGGTTGTGTTTTTATTATGTTTACTTTATCTCGTTCTATATTGTCTTGTGTTGGATACCAATCCCCGTAGCACCCCGAAAGCTTGTTGAGTCTTCCGCTGTATCAAATTTTGGGGGTGTTACATAATAAAACCTAAAAATGTAAAAAGATATAAAATGTACGTTTAAACGTAAACGTACGAAACTAAACGTGAATTCTGTCAATTATAACTCCCACAAATGTGAAAATTATATTTTTGGAATCCTAAACTTATAAGAAAATTATTAGAAAATGAAAATTATTTTTTATAACTATTTAATTAATTATTATTATTTAATAACTATTTTTAATTAATTAACATTACACTAATAAATAAGAAAATGTAAAATAAGCATAGAAAAATAAAATTAAAACTTAGAAAAATCTAAAATATTATAAAACTTATTTTAGAACTAAAATTATATTTTTCACACTATTTATGTATTTATTATTAATTAATTATTTAATAATACACTAAAATACAAGAAAATATGAAAATTACTTAGAAAAATGAAATTTAAACTTGGAAAATTTTAAAATAAAATAAAACTAATTTTAAAACAGAAATTCTATTTTTAAGACTTTTTATCTAATTATTATTAATTATTAACTATTTATTAATTATTAAAAACTAATTTAAATTATGAAAAATAGCAAATGAACAGTGAAAAATCTAAAACTTTTTTTAAAATTAATTTATAACTACTAGAAGCTATGAAAATTATAAAAATGAGAAAAGCTTTTGAAATAAGCTGAAAATAAGCCAAATGGCTTAAATAGAAGCTATCACTTTCCTCAAAGTTGGCTTTTTATAATTTCTTTTACAGAGCTATTAAAATACTAAAAATATGAAACTTTTGTAAAAACAACTAACTTGGAAATCAAAAATAAACACTGTGAGTGCTTATTAGCTTTGACAGTTGACTAAGTTTGACCAAACTAAGAAATAAGCTCAAATGAGCTTATGTGGGGTCCACAAGGGTGGAATCTGGTTTACCTAAGTTAGGTGGACTTGTTTAAGCTAGATTTGACAAGATAAGCTCATGGAATAAGCTAATAAGCCACAATAAGCAACTGCTTATTGGGTGACTGAGACAGAAATGGGACAAATTTCAAGGGGTGATTCAGGTGGGACCTAGTGAGCTTGAGCTAAAAACCAAGCTCAAGACTTGAAGGTGGGTAGGAGGGGGGTTGAAAGAACCAATTTAGAGCTAATGGGACCCATTAAGGGGGTCACAATCAACCACAATTGTGGTGGGTGTGGTGGTGGTGGTTTGTGTGGCAGGGGAGCTTCTTCCCCTGCAAGTGTGTTTGAGCCTGTGTGGCTTGCACAAGAAAAATCACAAAAATATTTTGATTATGGGAATCAATAGTCTAGCTGGTATACTACTAATCCTAAAAAGCAGAAGTCTTAAAACTCAACACAAAAATCAAGAAAAATCTTGCAATTTTTGCAAAATCTGAGGTAAAGCAAATTTGACTTTTTCTATTTTTGAACTAAGTTGACTAAAATGGCTTTTGATCTTGTCCTACTTACTGATTTAAGTATTTTAAGCTATATTGTGACTTATTTAGGCTACCTTAACTATTAATGTACTGAATTGAAGCTTATCTGAGCCCTTCATCTTTATACACTTTTCTGACTTCCCACATGGTTTTGAACATTTCCCACATCTAATCTGAGCCCTTGAATAACTGCAACTCATCTTGGCCGTTTAAAATGCTTTTGGCGCCAAAAAGTCATATAGGTAGCTTGTGGGTGTTTTATTGCAATTAAAGAATTTTGGGAGATTGTGGAGGTGTAAGGGACAAGGAAAAGTAGTTTAGTAGCCAAGTTGATGGGTTAGTGAAGAAAACTTGGGTGTGTGAGTGTAACAGTGACTGAGTGAAAGTGGGGAAGCATTTAATGCAAAGTCGGATTGAATTATGAGTTGGAGGGAGTAGGTGGTGAGCTGGGGAAGACAGGTGGTGAGGGAGAGGTGGCAAAACCACCCTGGTATGGTGACTGGATGGTATGGAGGGGAAGGGTGAATAGTGATTGTGGTTTGGTGGGGGTTGACCAGGGTCAAACCCTGGTATATATTAAAAAAGGGTGTGGGCCGGTTTGTTTTGGGCTCGGGTAAAAGGTAAGGGTGAGCTTGGGTGTTGCTTGTGTTTGGATTTGGTTTTGGTTTTATAATATAAAGGGTCCGGTTTGGTTATGGCCCAAATATCACAAGGACTAAAATTGTAACTTCTGAATTTCTTGAGGACCTCATGTGACAAGCTTCCAAAAGTTATCATAGGGACCATACCTGCAACATTAGATAATACAAGGTTTGGAAAACTAGAAGGGGGGTTGAATAGTTTTCCCTTCTTTTTCATTTTATAAAAACTTTGTTTCAAAATGTTGATTCAAATTTATTCAATTGTTTATTTGGAAAACTTCAATTAGAGTTTAGTATGAAAACAACATGTAATCAATATGATCAATTATATATGTAAGCTTTTGGAAAAGCTTAGTTTTATGAATGAAGCTTTGGTCGATCTTTATGTGAATACGTTTTCCTTTTAAAATTTTAAAACGTTTTGTATCAAATTATCTATCAAGTCAAACTTAATATGAGAAGTGTGAATAATAATCTATTTGACCATATCATGCAATTATACACACAATCACAATATTAACTACTATGTTCAACACAATCAATCATCACAACTATATAAGCAACAACTAAGACATGTAGGCAAGCATAGAAGTAAAGCGATAAATGCAAGAACAAATGATAAGAGATAAGAGAAAGGAAATGCAAACCGGACACGATGATTTATAGTGGTTCGGCTACAAGGACACCTTCCTTGTTCCTACTCCACTCCCTGAGTCACCTACTCGAGAGTTTTCTTCACTACTCAACAAGCTCCCTTTTGGCGGAGAAAACTGTACACAACTTTTGCTTACACCATTTAACGACACTAAGCTAAATGTCGAGTTCTAATAGCAGCTAGAACCAATCTCACAACACAAATTCGATCACTACACAACTTCTACAAAACTTCACGACTTCACGACTTCATCACAACTTCTTCTAAACTTCTTCACGGCTTCACAACTTCTTCACGTCTTCACGACTTCACAACTTCTTCTAAACTCCACTACTTAATCAGACACCTACATCTTCACAACTACATGTCTTCTCCACACTACTACTTCCTTCCACTACTTCTTACTCACTCATTAAATCACTACTAAGTAAGATCATCTTGATCTACATATTACATATGCATAACTCACAACTTCACATAAGCACTAACTAGATCCTAATACATCTTTGGCTTTATGATAGGGAGGATTCTTCTCTTGCACATTGAGTGATGAGAAATTGGATCACTTGAAACAAAGATTAATAATCTTATGATCAAAGGGTTTTAGAAGGATGTTTAGAGAGAGTTGGATCTGAAAATTTTTGTGCAAAAGGTGAGAAAAATTCCAGGTTTGAGGTGGCATTTATAGGGAAAATTTTTTGACCAAATCTGACAGGGGAGCGTGGCCGGTCCCCTTAATTGTGTCCCGGTCCCCTTAAAATTAAGGGGGCCGCCCTTTATAATTAAGGGGGCCGCCCTACTGAAAGGGCCAGATTTTCTGTCTTTTAGTGGGGAAAGTTTATTTGGTGAAAAACTAACTAATTTTGGTTAAAAGTTTGAAATCATATATTTAGTATGATTAAAATATTTTTCTTTATTACCAAAAGTGTTTTTCAAAAATATATAATATGTTTATATAATTAAATAAACTTTGTATTAGTTAATTAAATACCCCTTTGATCATGAGATGTATTAAACACTTGTTTTTCCATACCTTAAGTGATTGTTGAAGCATACTTGAGACGTTGAGATGTCGAGGCTTGTTGACGTAAGAATGCATAGAAGAATTGTGATCATAAGTAACTTAAGCACTTTACGTTATATGTGGTAACTTACATCTTTGTCATCATGAAAACATGAAGAGGATGTTTAGATTAAATATCGTAATATTCATGCCAACAATCTCCCCCTTTTTGATGATGATAAACTATGTAAACTATAACTTATAGTAAAATGTATAACTTACTTGTTTACACTTCTTCTCCCCCTTTTGTCGAAGCAAAAAGGTGGACTCTAAGACGAGACTTCTACTACGCTTGAACTCTTGAGATAGAATCTAAAAGGGGAGCTTGCATCATCGTAAGTGAAGCCTTGATCCTAGAAACCTCAATGCTCCCCCTTGGTGTATGCTCAAAACTTGTTTTGGCTACCAAAGAATCGAGCGGTGAAGTAATCCTTCAAAACAAAGTTAGTAGACAAGTGCACATATATATAATGATGATAATAGATATATGCATGAAACTAATAGGGGAACAATATATGGACATATTAGGTATATGCACTAAAAGTATGACACATGCAATTATTGTTTTAAAAACAACAACCTAACTTCCCAAAAAAAAATACCATGACCAAAGCTTAAGACATGATAATGATTGGAACCTAATGCAAAGATTCTACCGACATATTTTGGCAAAAGATACCAAAATATATATTCTAAAAGAGAAAAAAAAATGATAATGATGCCTTCTTTTAAAGAAGTTGAAAAATAAAGAAGGATGAGCGTGAATGAAAAAGGGAAGGTAATGACAAAAGGTTTACAAATATGGTTTAGATTAATATAACATTTGACAAGGGTGGATAATTTGGAATCAAGGGATTTTTAGGTGTTCTGTTGGTTGACGACCGAAAATTGATATGTGAATGAGGTGGTGATGGCTTGACAACACTTGAAGCATGGATATCTTCTTTGTGTTCTTCACTTGCTAGGAAGTGGAAAAGATGCATTTCATAAAGAAATTCGCTTGACTTTTAGGGGTGTAGATTTAGGAGCGGAAGAGGTTGATTGAGAGTTTGGATGTTGTTCAAGTGATGATGTTTGTTGAGATCTTGTAAGAAGACACTCAATCCAAGTGAGGTGCTCATTCAAGGCAATGGTTTGTTGTTGAAGGAAGATGCAACAAGGGCAATTGTTGACATGCTTCTCAACTTGGTTGATGTTGTGTGGTGATGATGGTGAGCTTGATTGGGTTGGATCCAAATTGCGTTGCGCAAGATGTAATGCTAAAAGAGCGCCAAGCTCATGAGCCTTTTTTAGCTCCTCAACGAACTTCAAGTGTTCGGAGGAAGGTGATGATGGTGGAACATGATGGTTGTCTTGGGTGAAGGTTTGAACATGCAACATAGGAATGGCATATGAGGTTGTAGAATGTGGTGGTGGTACTCTTGGTGGTGGAGACATGGTTGAGCTTGGGTAGTCATAAAAACATGAAATGGGTGGAAGAGGTTCTCCAAGAATGAGTGGTGTTTTTGTTGAATGAGCAACATGTGAAGTATTGATTGAGAAATTGGGATTGTTGTTTTGGGATTGAACATGCTCATCATAAGAAGAAGCATGAATGAGGGAATAAGTGGGTGATAGGTTGTGAGATGAGTCGTTATTGTGGGTTTGAGGTTTAGTAGTTGGTTGACTTGGAACAACATCACTTGAGTTATGACAAGAACCAAGTTTCCTCCTCCAAACGGGTTTGACGGAGATCCTTGCGGTTCTTGAAATCTTAGGTTTCTGGTTGTTGGGAGATGACATGTTTGGGTGTGATGGCATTAATGATGGGAAGAGGATATTTATAGTGTAGGAAGGATGTGGTTTAGGAAGGTAAATTTTGAGGGCATGGAAATGGTGGATGACTCGAGATTGGTAGTATAAAGGATGATTCGGTTTTTCATTTCACATGGGTGGTTTGAGGATGTACTAAAGAAGGGTTATGAGGTTTGAGTGTAAGGTAGAGGGATATATGTGAGTGAGTGTGTTTTCCCTTCCCATTAAATTCGTGCTCATCCGGACATAGAGTTAAGCATGTAAAGGCATACAATCAAATCACATAGGAGCAAATAAACATCTAGAAACAACATATATGCGATATGCCATAAATCTAGGAATGAAAGAATCTAATGAGAAGCAAAGTTCATAAAAGTAAACTAGCGTTAGGTATATATAGGAAGAGCAATTTAATCAAGTTGGAGAATGAGTATGAGACTATTACTAGTGGTGCTCAATTCAGGCTAAACACAACCATTTTTACGGGTTACACACACCCAACTTCTCACATAGAAGCAATTCAACCGTTAGGTTAAATTGAATTTCTAGTCAATAGATTCTCCAGTAGTCATTCTCTTTTTAGAAGAAATTGAGTTCCTAAATTTACCTATCGAAGATTACCAAACATGAAGTTTGCTTGATTCACTAATACTTGGCTTAATGTGACTCAAACATCATGTTTTAATGAAGGTAAATCTTGATGATATATTTTATTCACGATCCTAATAGAGATGTGTTGAATGTTTAGATAAGAGTAAACAAAAAGTTTTAATCTTTTCTTCATGATTTACCGGTTGTTTGGTTTTGATGACATATTACTTGATTTAATAATTGTGCTAAACTTAAGAGTGCACCTTAGCATCTCTTATGAAATGAATCTCATTAAGATTATTTATCTTAAATGAGTTTGTGATTCTCAAATGATATCAAAACTAGACATTAATATATTTTTAAACAAATATTATTTTCTATGATTTTTGCCAATGTTATATATCATACTTTAACAAGTATTTGAAAAAAAAAATTATTTGTTTATGGATTGTGACAAGTTATTTTTCACTTCTAATAACTTATATTATTTCAAAAAGGAAAGTGTAGTGCATTATCTTGTAACACAACCATTCATGCTACAAAGAAAATGAAATACATAGAATATATAGTGTGTATTATTCTTAAAAATGTATTTTATCTTGAAGTGACGATTTTAAGTAGTGTGAGCAAAGTTTACATATGTTGTTAGTTTGCTCATGTTTGGTTTTTCGGATATGACACATTTATCCATTGCATTGCAATGTAAATTGCTTGAATATTTCGAACGAAACATCCAAGTCGTCAATCCTACTTCATTGTATATTTTATAAATGTGTTTAAAATGTTATTCTAATATTTGGAACACAATTATTGGACAAGTAGATTCAATATGACATTATCAACACAAGTGTGAGTTATGATCCAATGCACACTCTTTTCATCTACAAAGGATGTAACTATTTTCATATCAATCTAGTGTGATCTAGTATGTAGATTCAAGACTATATCCTTTGTTAAAATTTGGTGTAATCTTGAAACTAAACAAATAACAATCCAATTTCTTGTCCATACTCAAAAACATGTCAATTAGATTTGATGAATATATCAACCATAATTTGAATAATGAATTGATATAATATCAAGATCTTTCTTGACCCTTCATTTAAAATAAATAGACATTTTGATAGTGTGTTCCATTAATCCTAAGATTATTAATGAGTAAGGTTAGTGAGTGATTGAAATTTGACTTATTACTTCATGATTGTTATAAGTTTTGTTTATGTGAAAGACTCTTCATTGTTACTCATAATGAACACACTTTAGATTTTGAAAATACTTTTTCTTTTGTATTACTACTAATGTTTTACAAAGATTCAATTTCTCTTATTAAACAACTTAAGGTAAAACAAGGTAATTTGTTGAAAATATTTAAGTGTGTTGTTAAGAATATATTAAATTGTTTGAAATATTTAGGTGATTAGATTTAACTTATTTACAAGATGTTTGAGTAACATTAAACCATCTATACCTATATGCAATGCAAGCATAATATTGCAATCCTAACGCAAGAAATCTAGCATAAGATCTAGTTAAGTATAAGCCAGAAAACTAGCTATAAACTAATAGAGTACAAGGCACATATGCTAAGATATTCAAATAGCTAAATTACAAATAGCAACGATTAACAAAGTAAAATCACAAATGAGTTCACATAGCACATAAAACACTTGTCGTCGTTTTGTGTATTATATATACCAATGTTTACTTAGCTCGATTTTATTTGAAAATAAAATAGTTTCCTATCCATTTTAAAATTTAATTAAGATCAATATTTTGAAAACATAAATACTTAATTTTTCAAAGATATATCGACAAGGAATGCCCGACTTGAAGGAAAAAGTAAAATACAAGTTTTACGTTAAAACAAGACTTATTTAAGTTTGTAATGGTTACTTGTAAGTATTTTTAAATGAAAGTAGACTCAATTACCTTAAAAACGCCGGGTGGCACGACTTCAACGGAGTTACGGTTAATTTTATATGATTTTTCAAAGTTTCTTAAAAACTGTCGAACAGACAGGTGGACCCCTTAAATTTAAGGGGGCCGCCAAGTATTTAAGGGGGCCGCCCAGAAAATTAAAGGGGCCGCCCATCTGATACTCAAAAATGCAATTTTTGTTAAAAGTTGTTTTCTGACTTTGTGGAAAGGTGTGTAACTTTCTGATTTTAAGAACGAACATATAACACTTGTTTTAAGCATAATTCTTATCTCGAGCTAGTATAATTAGTGTATATAATATCAAAACTAATACAAGTTAATCAACAAAACACTTTTCATATTAAATCCTCCTTAATGGGTAATTTGATACATGGATCGTACTTAATTTTTAAAACCATTTGTTTTGAAAATTTGAGCGACGTGGCTCTGGTACCAATTGTGGAAAACTAGAAGGGGGGTTGAAGAGTTTCCCCTTCTTTTTCATTTTATAAAAACTTTGTTTCAAAATGTTGATTCAAATTTATTCAATTGTTTGTTTGGAAAACTTCAATTAGAGTTTAGTATGAAAACAACATGTAATCAATATGATCAATTATATATGTAAGCTTTTGGAAAAGCTTAGTTTTATGAATGAAGCTTTGGTCGATCTTTATGTGAATACGTTTTCCTTTTAAAATCTTAAAACGTTTTGTATCAAATTATCTATCAAGTTAAACATAATATGAGAAGTGTGAATAATAATCTATTTGACCATATCATGCAATTATACACACAATCACAATATTAACTACTATGTTCAACACAATCAATCATCACAACTATATAAGCAACAACTTAGACATGTAGGCAAGCATAGAAGTAAAGCGATAAATGCAAGAACAAATGATCAGAGATAAGAGAAAGGAAATGCAAACCGGACACGATGATTTATAGTGGTTCGGCTACAAGGACACCTTCCTTGTTCCTACTCCACTCCTCGAGTCACCTACTCGAGAGTTTTCTTCACTACTCAACAAGCTCCCTTTTGGCGGAGAAAACCGTACACAACTTTTGCTTACACCATTTAACGACACTAAGCTAAATGTCGAGTTCTAATAGTAGCTAGAACCAATCTCACAACACAAATTCGATCACTACACAACTTCTACAAAACTTCACGACTTCACGACTTCATCACAACTTCTTCTAAACTTCTTCACGGCTCCATAACTTCTTCACGTCTTCACGACTTCACAACTTCATCACAACTTCTTCTAAACTCCACTACTTAATCACACACCTACATCTTCACAACTACATGTCTTCTCCACACTACTACTTCCTTCCACTACTTCTTACTCACTCATTAAATCACTACTAAGTAAGATCATCTTGATCTACTTATTACATATACATAACTCACAACTTCACATAAGCACTAACTAGATCCTAATACATCTTTGGCTTTATGATAGGGAGGATTCTTCTCTTGCACGTTGAGTGATGAGAAATTAGATCACTTGAAACAAAGATTAATAATCTTATGATCAAAGGGTTTTAGAAGGATGTTTAAAGAGAGTTGGATCTGAAAATTTTTGTGCAAAAGGTGAGAAAAATACCAGGTTTGAGGTGGTATTTATAGGGAAAAATTTCTGACCAAATCTGACAGGGGAGCGTGGCCAGTCCCCTTAATTGTGTGCCGGTCCCCTTAAAATTAAGGGGGCCGCCCTTTATAATTAAGGGGGCCGCCCTACTGAAACGGTCAGATTTTCTGTCTTTTAGTGGGGAAAGTTTATTTGGTGAAAAACTAACTAATTTTGGTTAAAATTTTGAAATCATATATTTAGTATGATTAAAACATTTTTCTTTATTACCAAAAGTGTTTTTAAAAAATATATAATATGTTTATATAATTAAATAAACTTTGTATTAGTTAATTAAATACCCCTTTCATCATGAGATGTATTAAACACTTGTTTATCCATACCTTAAGTGATTGTTGAAGCATACTTGAGACGTTGAGATGTCGAGGCTTGTTGACGTAAGAATGCATAGAAGAATTGTGATCACATGTAACTTAAGCACTTTACGTTATATGTTGTAACTTACATCTTTGTCATCATCAAAACATGAAGAGGATGTTTAGATTAAATATCGTAATATTCATGCCAACACAAGGACCATTTTTGCATATTTTTTTCATGTTTACAAAACCAAGGACCTTTATGTCATTTTCTGAAAATTGAAGGGTTGAAGTTGTAATTTCCCAAAAGTTATCAAAAGGTCCATTTATGCCATTTAAGAATAGTACAAGGTTTACTTTTTAATATTTTTCCATTTTTAAAACCTTAAGGACTAATTTTGACATTTTTCAAACTTGAGGGACTAAAGTTGTCATTTTGCAATTTTTAACTTTAAAGGACTAATCTTGACAACTTATGAATCCCTAAGGACCTTTGATGATATTTTTCATGTTTTGATTTACCAGGGACTAGATTTGCCAAATTTTCAAAATTCAGTGACTGAAATTGTAAATTATGTGAAATATGTTGTTTTTCATTAGTTTTCAATCCTTTTGCATAAAAACACAATCCAGGGATATTTTAAGGCATTTCTGTGTGTTTTCAGATGTTTTTCAGTCTAAATGTAACAGAAATGATGAGTATTTACACACTCATCACTCACTCACAAAAACAACACCACGCAAAGGGATTTAGTGCCAAAACTCTCCTATATCACACATCCATCACTTCAATCACCTAAGACACACCAAACAAACGTCAACCGAGTCAAGACTATCAGTCAAACTGACCTGCTAAAACCACGGTTGTTACAATACCTTTTGCGTTTTCTACGTTCGGTGAACTTGATTCGGAGGCTCTTGATACACTTTCTCGTATTAAGTCTATTGCCATTAGTCACTCAAATAACGCTAAAGGTTGTGTTTTTATTTTTCATAGAGTTAGCTTTTGTATTTAGAAATGGGTGGGATCACAGCTTGTGTCTAGACTCCCATCCAACTTTATGTAAATTTTATTATGTTTTGATAATAACAATAATAATAATAGTAATAATAATAATAATAATAATAATAATAATAATAATAATAATAATAATAATAATAATAATAATAATAATAATAATAATAATAATAATAATAATAATAATAATAATAATAATAATAATAAAAATAATAATAATAATAATAATAATAATAATAATAATAAAAACTATGCTTTTCTTGCATTTAGACTCCAATCTACTAGCTTACAGACTAGGCTCCTCCGACATTCTGGCATCGTAACTTCTGGTTCTTCCTTCGATGAGGCCTTGCACGCTTTTAATGCGAAAATGGAAACTGACCTTTTAGGCAGCGCAAGTGAGATCGCTGCCCCCAAACTCATGAAGAAACTGGCAGACGTATATTTCACACGTGTTGCCAAAATGGCCGAATCCACCTTTTGCTTATCTTCTAGACAAATGGCTTTATGGAGATCGTAAAATGAGGACCACGCTTCAGATTGGCTTAGGGTGATCCCGATCCCTGGGTTGGGACAGACCATGAATGCCAGAACTTATCGATGTGTGCTATGCTATCGGTTGGGTATTCCCCTATTCTCTACTCAAATGCCGTGCTCAGCTTGTTCCAGGGTATTTACGGGGGACACTTATGGAGATCATGCGGCTTCATGTGCTGGTGTCATCGGGATTGAACATCGACATAATATAGTACGTGATACCCTTATTAACATATGTTCTCGGTCGGGGATCTCGGCTCGTAAAAAGGTTGACATCGGGTTATGTGGAGACAGGGACAAAGCCTTACGCCCAGCTGATGTGTTACTCTATTCTTGGGATGATGGGCGGGACACATGTGTTGATTTAACAGGGGCCTCTCCCCTGACACAGACCAACATGGCCGATTTTGTACCTGGGCGCGCGGTTGTTGAAGCTGCACAACGCAAACGGGCTAAGTATGAGACTAAATGCGCGGACATTGGTTATGGGTTTCTCCCCTTCTCATTCTATTCTTTGGGAGAACTTGAGAAGGGTGCGGTGACATTACTAAAACGCGTCCGTAGATTCTCGTTGACTCAGGACATTGGAGCACGTGCCGCTGATCATATTTTTAGTAGGATTGGCTTTGCTATTGCTAAAGGAGTGGGGGCCCAGCTTATTTCTCGGCTCCCCTCTAATTTCTTGTAAATCCTATGATTTTCTAATGAAGTGACGTTATAATAATAAATAATAATAATAATAATAATAATAATAATAATAATAATAATAATAATAATAATAATAATAATAATAATAATAATAATAATAATAATAATAATAATAATAATAAAGTATCGATTTTTAAAAACAACAACTTAAAAAAGAGGGAATAAGTAATAAAACTTTAATAGTTGAATACTAAATAATTTATGTGGACTTAAATGTATTAAGTTTGTGGATATAATTAATATACATATGACTGGATTCGAACACGAGATTATTGGATTACGTACTTTACGTATGAAAATCGATATTTAATAATTAATATAAAATATTATATTTAATTAATATAAAATGTTAGTACTTAATGGTTAAGGTCTAACGGTCATTAAATATTAAGTAAAGGGACTAGAGATGAAAATAGAAGGCAAGAAGGATCTGGAACCCTTCCTAATAATGAAGGTCGATCGGTTTGGGGTTTAACCTAATCCAAACCTAACTTGGAATCCAAGATTGCATGAGTATAAATACAAGGCTTTGTATTCATTCTTGTTAATTTTTGTTCACAAGTGTTTACCCTAACTTCTTGTTCTTCTCCCCTCTTGTGCATAATCGGTCAATTTGTTTAGCTCAACTAAAGTGTTTAGGTTGGTTATTGTGAATCAAGGAAACTAGCATTTGCATCGAATCACTAATAATACGTGTGTACAAGAACATATGACAAACACCACTTGTGTTTGTGATTTCCCTTGCTCGTCTTTATTGAAGTTGATTTACATAAACCCTAATAAATTCTTAGAGTTTAAGTTTTTTGGTAATTTGATTGCTTGAAATTGCTAAAAGGTGCGTGTTAATATATGCATGTCATGTTATTAAATTCCAACAAGTGTAAACTTATAAGTTTCATTTTTTCATAACATTAAAAAATAAACAAATACACCTTTAGACTTTATACTCTTCTACTTTATATTTTAAAAATTCTACACTATATAATAAGCTAAGCATGACACATCATCATGGCTAGAAATGCCACCTGAATACCACCTAAACACAAAGAATGGAACATAAATGCCTCTTGGCATATCAATTTATAGCAAAATAGGCTGGTGTGCACCTATAGGAATTTATGTTGGTTTCTGATATGAGATGAGATGTTATTGATGCCTTGGTCTAGTATATCAAACTTATGAGCATTTTAGTCTACTTTCACGTATTTTTTTGAGTCTAAACCTATGAACTCACCAGCGTTAGTTGACTCTTTAGCATGTATTCTTAGGTACTGAGTAATGTATTTGTTGGTGCTTTATCTGGATGGGAAGCTTGGCAAGTGACGTGGTTAATAGATCAGTCAGACTCTGATAAAATATTTGGGACCTATCTTTTATTTATTTTGGCTTACTACTTTCTTTTTGGGAATAAATGTAAACTTTAAATCTCGACTTTAGTATCTCGGCTCCCCACTAATTTCTTGTAAAATCCTATTTGTTTTTCAATAAAGTGATGATTATAATAATAAAAAATAATAAAAATAATAATAATAATAATAATAATAATAACAATAATAATAATAATAATAATAATAATAAACACCTCCATCTAAACCTGAACTATTACCACCGGATTTCCGTCTTCAACACCGATAAACGAAACCAGAACAAACGACAATAAGCTTTGCTATCTAGTGGTTTATCTACAAAAACCATATCAATAGGTACACAGATAATATAAATAAGTATGCACATACAAATTGTCGCAACCAAATTTTATGAAAATGTATACACCATCGGTGATATACACGAGTTATCGCCTAGTCATTTAATGAATTACGATGTCATTAAACTATTATAATAGTTAATTAAGTACTAATGTTTTCTTTATATTTGCTAATTTTATTATCCTAACTCTAAGCTCATGATAAGTATTAAGAGGTTTTATATAAGATTGTGCAAAGTGTGCAATCGCATAAGCTTTTAAAAAGTTTAGGGGATTCTAAATGTATATTCTATTTTATATTTGGTGCCTTTAAATTAACTTTCATAAAGTATTGTTGATTTAATATAATTTTAGGTTCTAAATATTCATGGCCGGATTTGAGCATGTGCGGGGTGCTCAACCGCACAAGGCCTCCATATTTTCAAAGGCCTCAAGATTTTAATGGCTGTAGTGTTTTTGTTTTGGTTTTTCTTGTAAAATTGATGAAAATGCATTGTAAAATCTAAGATACAATGATTTTGATCAAACCTATGTAAGAATTGAGAAGTTTTAAGCTTTTATAAGGTAAATGGCAAAAAAGTTGGGTTATGGTTGTTTATAAGTCTTGAAGAAGATGATAATTTCAGAAAATTTCACTTTGCACCCCTAACATTTTTAGTCTTTGCATCTTCGCCTAATATTTCAGTTTTGTTTCTAAATAAGTACAAATATGTTTATGAAATTAACATTTTCAACACAAGTTTGAGACAAAGTTTAGAATTAACCCAATTTGTTTCCTGGACAATATATTTTTTGATTGTTGTACAAAAAGTTTAAAAGGTGTTCTAGTTCTATCAGTGAAAAACATATAAACTTGTTAAAAACCGTTAATTTTAGTGTTTTTGGGTATTTAACCTTTTTTCATTATTTATTTTTAAATACATATCTATAATCTTTCGTGTTGCTTAAGGCGGCCCAAATTTTTATTATGGCACAGGGCCTCCAAAATTTACGGGACGCCCTGTAAATATTGTTATAATTGAAGCAAGATTGCTGGAATACTAGCTACACTCTATATTTGAATAGTTAATATGACATATTTTTCATTATTATGTTTAGTTATAGCCCAAAATTTTGGACAATGCTTTCGTTAGCTCACCTGTGGCCCTGCGTTAACATCAAAGAATGAGATAAGAGAAATAAATAGTGGATGACGCATGTCAAAGTTTACGTCAAGAGAAATAATTAAATAGCTGATAGTAACAAGACTTGAAATTGACGTAGACTTTATTTATCTTTCTTAGTAATTAAATATTTTAAAGTAATAATTACACAATATTAAAGTAGCATACTTAAAATATGATATCAATGTGTACATTTGAAGAATGAAATTTATGTGATAAAAGAAAATATATTATTCCACTTCAATTTGAATTATATTTTTTTTTTAAATCATATTATTATGTTGATCTAACCCGAGATACACACGACCTTACATAAAATAAATAACATTGCATAAAATATATGCTTTAAACATCGTTATAACGCACCGTCATATATAACACAACTTCTGAAAATTGTTTTATATGAAGTAGAAAGATGTTAAAGTTAAAATTTTGCATTTTTTTTTTGTCTATGTTACACATTGTTAACAATATATGATGTTTGAGAAGATGTTAGCGCGCAAAAAAAAAAAAAAAAAAAAAAAAAAAAAAAGAAAAAAAAAGAAAGGTGTGTCACATTATTTAAACAACGTTCAAACCTCAGATGTTCTTTTTATCTTTTCTTTTGACGAAATTTTATTTAGTGCTAAAAAGTTTTCAAACAAAGTTAATGGAATTTTCAATTATTTTCGTGCTTTTTATCCGATAGGGTATTCTCTCATGTGATTTTGTGTAGGTTTTTTTTTGTGTGGCCTACTGTGTCTCATGAGATACTTTTTTCTTTTTCTTTTTCTTTTCTGTTTCTTTTTCTTTATGTAGTTTTCTAGTGTTTTTGTTAAAAAAAAACAATGTCGTCTTCAAGTGTAAGTATTGTTTGAGGTCATCTTTTATATAATATAAGAATAAGAATTACATTATTTCGGAGTGTTTTTTCAAACCTTTCTCATCTAAAATTAGATTTATAAGAGAGATCGATTTTGCCACGTGGGCAAAATCAAGTAATATAATTGGTCAATAAAAAGTCAAAATTAAATTAATTTTGGTCAAACTTTAATAAATTTGGTGGAAACATTTGGTTAAGAAAAAACACATAAAAATATTTGTGTTAAACTTGTGAAAACAAAAACTTAAAAAAAGATGAAGTAATTAATAAAACTTTAGTGGTTGAATATTACAAAAATTATATAGAGATAAGTGTAAAATTATAATTTCCATATTTTTTAATAACTTAAAAAAAATAACAAATAACCCCTTACAGTTTATACCCGTATACTTTATAAGACGAACTTTGTTTAAAATTACATAAGTATTATTATTATTTTCAGACTTTTATCTATTAAAATTAAAATTTTTTGTAATTATACGAATTAGTTTTAATATACATTAAATATTTTTTTAAATTGAGATTCGTTCTAAACTTTCATCCATTAAAATATTTTTTTTACTATATACGTTAAATAAAGACTCATGTTATTTTATTTGAAAAGTTTTATTTATGCGCACACGGGCTTGAATATTAAATACGGCTAAACTATTGTTAACGGGAATATGAATATCAAATGTAAGCATGAATTATTTTGATCTGAAAATAAATATACGTTATTTTACTTATAACAACGACTCATGAAATTCTTATTTAAAGTTTATATATGGTTATTTAGAAAAATATTTTTGAAAAACTTTACGGAGCATATTTTAACCTCATCAAGAGGATTCCCTCACTACGAAAAGTGTCTCATGGATGACATACTGATATATCTCCTATTCGTGCTAATTATGTGCTACTAAACTCGCACATTTTTTACAACACGATATGAATAATTAAAGTTAAACAACAACATCAATCTCAACTTCAACATTTATGTCAGATAAACAAAGTTAAATCTTCAACCAACATCTTTTGACAAATTATTATTATAATAGAGGTTAATACATAATAAAAAATCCTGGACAAGGTATTAGTTATACTTATGTCACAATTTTTACGGGTAAATCTTATATGTCCATATACTAAATTAAAATTTTAAAATAAATTTGATTAATGTGTAAACCCCGTACGAGCACGAGACTTAAAAGGTAGTTTCATTAAAAAAGAAAAACATGTTACACTATTACTTTACTATTATCTCATTCTCATATAAGATCTACCCACTTAAAACTTTGTATTAGAATGATGCCACATACGCACATCAATGTTCGACACATCATAACTAAAATTGATAAACTAATGCCGCCACTACTACATACCAGGTCTTTAGCGACACTCATTTTCGTCGGAAATCCATCGGTAAAAGTGGTTTTTGACGAATTTGTCATAGAAAAATATCGTGTTGGAGAAGGTGTCATAATGCTTCTTATCGTCTCCTCACTTTTTTTCTTGCTTTAGTTTTTTTTTTCTTTTTTAATTTGTGCGATAATTTTTCTTGACCTTTCCTTTGATATTGATAGTACACTAAAGAGAATTACCCTTTTCTTTTTGCTAAATAAATAATGTACAAAATAATGAAGATGATGATGCTCAAATTTACGAGTTTTTCAAACAATAGTAATATATAACTAGTTTGCGGAATTAATTTATTGCATGTGTAGTATGAAATATTTTTTTTTTCTCGCAATCTTATGATTGTAAAGTAAATGATAGTGACAATTTGTAAAATGATGAAGATGTTCAACCAAGTGCGAGTGCAACACAATAACAATATATGGTTACTTTTTACGGGATTAAATTGCGACATAATGTCCTTGAATATTACATTGCTAAACTATGTTAATTTTGTGGCTCAAATGTTCCATATAATGTTTAAACACGTATATGTTTCTTAAGAATAAAATCGATTGTACTTATATCATTAAGACATTTAAAAAAGTATAAAACAAACAATATCGATTGATTAAGATTCAGATATTTACGCTTTAGATTTAGACTTATATGTGCGAATCAGATTCAGATTCAAAGCCTCTTAATAAACAAACAACATTTTCGTTTATTTGACTAACTATTTCAATACTCTCTAATAAGCCTAACCTTTGTATAAACCCAACAATCCCAATACCTAACAGAAACTTTTATGATCTCTAAGTGACATACCTTTGGTAAATAATGAAGTTACAATTATTCATATTTTATACCAAAAATGTTCTCATTTATGCAAAATTATAGCAAAATTACGGTTTAAGTTGCAAATATTATGTCTACTTGTTATTTTATTTTTAAGATACGTTTAAAAATTGAAGCAAATGAAGAGCAAAATGAGAAGATTTTCATCAAGATTTATGTAAAGCTTTGCCCAAAGTAAAACAACTTATGATCTTTAAAGTCGACTTTAAGAAAGCTTTCGATTCCTTGAGATGGTACTTTTTAGATTTAGTTAAGGATAAGCTTGGGTTCTATGCAACATGGCGATCTTGCATAAAAGGTTGTCTTAGTAATGCCCGTGCTTCCATTTTGGTCAATGGGTCTCCCACGGTGGAGTTCGAGATTTCTAGGGGCTTAAGACAAGGTGATCCTTTATCACCTCTCCTTTTTATCTTGGCTATGGAAGGTTTACATGTTCTCATTCGTAATGCTACTCATCTTGGCATTTATATAGGCGCTCATGTTGGTGATAACAATATGTGTTTATCTCATCTTATCTAGGCCGATGATGTCATCTTTATTGGTGAAAATAATGCTCATAACTTGCTTTGTATCCTCCGCTGTTTTTATTTAGTCTCTGGGCTAAAAATTAATGTCCATAAAAGCAACATTTCTAGTGTTTGTGTTTCTGATGATAAAGTTTTGATCATGGCTAATGTTCTTGGATGTGGAGTTGCTAAATTACCTTTAAAGTAACTTGGTGTTCCGTAGGTTGCAACATGGCAAGGTGTTCTAATTGGGATGCCATCGTTCATAAGTTCTATTCTAAGCTCACGCAATGGAATGCTAGGTTACTTTCTGTAGGTGGACATCTCTCATTAATTAAGGCGGTTCTTGGAAGTTTACCAACATACTATATGTCACTTTATAAGGTGCCTGTTGCAGTTTGTAACAAGTTGGAGTTCATGCGGAATCATTTTTTTTATACTGTCAAGCCAGCATCCACACCTGTTGATGCTAACAAACCTTTGGGAAAAGATGAAGATGGAGAAGATGTTGATGTCAAACTATACAGGTCTATAATTGGATGTCTAATATACTTAACTGCATCTAGACCTGACATTACTTTTGCTGTTTGTTTATGTGCAAGACATCAAGTTCAACCCAAGGTTTCACATTTGAATGCTGTCAAGAGAATCTTTAGGTACCTTAGGCAACAACCTAAGCTAGGATTGTGGTATCCTAGGGAGTCCTCTTTTCATCTACAAGCTTTTTCAGACAGTGATTATGCTAGTGATAACTATGACAGAAGATCAACTACTGGAGGATGCCAATATCTTGGAAACAGATTAGTCTCTTGACAACGCAAAAAGCAAACAATTGCAGCAATATCTTCCACAGAAGCAGAATATGTAGCTGCTGCAAGTTGTTGTGCACAAGTACTTTGGTTGCAAAATCAGCTTTTAGTTTATGGATTCAACTTCAAGAACACTCCAATCAACATTGATAATGAGAGTACCATTTATATTGTGAAGAATCCATTTTATCACTCCAAAACAAAGCACATTCAGACCATACATCATTTTATCAGAGATTGCTATGAGCACAGGCTCATTAATGTGGTTAAAGTCCATACAGATGATAATGTAGTAGATTTACTCACAAAGGGCTTCGATGTTTCAAGATTTACCTTCTTAGTAGTGAGTATTAGTATGATAAATAATTAAGCTATTTTTGAGGAGAGGCATTAGTAGCTAGTCATTATTTGAGGGGAGGCTACATGTATCATGCAAAAGAAAAGACATTTTATTCATTCTTATTCTAAAGTTGTTACATTCATCAGTTCAGAAACACAAAAACAACCATGATAGAGATACCCAACCAAGACAAAGAGAGAACTAATCCAAACAACCTACACCAAACCTACCCAACCTATACCCTACACACCCTACTCCATTGGCCTTTTCCCTTTTCCTTGATACCTCTGCTTTCCCTTCTGAGCAGTCTTTCTTTTGTCATCAAAAGAAGCTTGCTTCCTTGGGCATGCCAGGCCAAGTATTTGCTTGGGAGGTCTCTCTGGTCTTGCAGGTTTCCTTTGAGCAGGCCACTTCATGTTCTTTAAGGCAGACTCAAGAGCCTGTGTTAAGGTGAGTGGGAATTCCCTAGAAAGAGTTGGAGCTGGAGGAGGGACAGACACATTCTTGTTAGGTTTTGGGTTGGTTGAGCTTGCTGCATCAGGAGGAAAGTAACCACTCCATCCTGCATCAGAGTCAAAGTCAGAATTAGAGTAATAACTAATTTTTGAATCAGTGGAGTCATTAGAAGTGATGTAAACTAAAGGGAAGTGGCTCATGATGTTGATTAAGGGTTTTTGTGATGTGAGTTAAAATTTTTGATGAAGAGAAGTGTTGATTGCAAGTTCTTTTTGTAGGCAAGAAAGTCTCAAGGGATATTAATGATGATCATTCAATTCTACTTGCTTTGGTAGCCTTGGGGAGTAAATATGGAAAGTATCAAATGTCTCGGGTTGACTTTTAAGATATTTTGGTCAAACAGTCAACGCAATTAGATATTTTGTTGTAAAAGTACTATGCCAAAGTACTTTTTTGTTCATGGATGAAAGTACTGCTCCATGTTATATCGAAAGTACTGCTTGGTGTTTTGAAGAATACCTTGACATGTCAGGATACTGTTCCAACGGTCAAAAATACGGGTAACAACCTTTTGAAAGATATGGGGAAGATAACTTCCCAAAATAACGGTAAAATAATTTATTAACCGCGATTTTTTGTATATTATCTCTCTTTATGCATATCTTTTTCATCTTTACAAACTCGTATTCATTCATCAATCCCACCAAATTCATCAACGATCATCATTCTTCTTTCAATCATACTTACAATGGCAAACCGTCCCACTATCACCAAACACAATATGATTGCTAACCTAGAGAAAACACAAAAGAACCTTGATTTTCATGGGATCATTGACTTTCTCACTAGATCATCCATCAATTACTCGCTTTTAGTGAATCCAGAAGTTATTGGACCTTGGATACAAGAATTTTGGGCTACGGCTAGGGCTGAACTAGAAGATGGGGAGGATGTAATTCATGCTACAGTTGTAGGAAGAGCAATTCATATTACTGAAGCAACAATCAGGGAGGTCTTGTTGTTTGATGATGAGGGAGGTACTATTTTGTTTGACAAACAAGAGGTTTGGGATGCACTTAGGGATATTGGGTAAGAAGGACCTTTGAACAAGATTACTTTTCAGAAAGCATTGGTAAGTCCTCATTGGAAATATCTCATTCATGTTTTGCTTCATTGTTTGAGTCCCAAAAGTACTGCTTGGGATCAATTTGTAAATGCCATAGCATCTGCCTTAGTTGGCCTAGTTACCAATCAGCCATTCAATTTTTCTTACATGATCCTTGATGGTATGATTGCACACTTTAAGGCTGGTTCACCATTCTTGATGTACCCTAGATTTGTTCAGCTTTTCTTAGAAAAACCACTTGAAGGGACACCAAAACCTCATGATTATATACCTACTATTATGCTTCCACCTAAGGTGTTTACATTTATGTCTCACAAGGGTGTTAAGTTTTCGGGTCACAACACACCTTTGAATGCTTATATATTGGAAGTAGCACAAGCTGTTAGGGATGAGGTTGCTGAAGAAGGTGGTTCTGCTCATTCTGAACATGCTGAACAATCTGAAAATTCTGAATCGGTACATACTCCTACACCACCTCTTGCTTCACCACAGCCTATTGATTCAAGTGAAAGAACTGCCTCAGTATATGTTTCTAGGGAAAAGACTGTTTCTACTGAAAGTACTTCTCCACATTCTGTTTCGGAGGAAGGTACTTCTCTGCAAGGTACTGCTTTAGAGCATAATACTCCAGTACTTTCTCCCAATGATTATACTTCCACAGGTGGGTTTCAAACACTTGGAGGAGATGAGGGAGGTAAGGGACCCTTGGATAACTATGCTTTGACTAGGGAGTTCAGTAGAATGAAGAAAGTGATTGATAACCAGGCTGCAGAGATTACAAGATTGAGGAATAAGTTCAGATGTTTGAAGAGGTTTGTGTGGCCACTTGTGCAGAACTTTAGACTTTATGTGAAAGAACAAAAGCAATCCAAGAAGAAGAAGTCTAAGTCAGCCAAGAAGGGTTCTAAATCTAAAAGGAATAAGAAGCAGTCATCATCTTTCAAATTGGGGAGGAATCAAGAAAATAATTTGAATGAAGATGATGTTGGAGTTCAATATTCCGAAGATGCTCATCTTTGGCATTATCCAGAGGAAACCTTTGAACTTTGTGCCAGAGAAAAAGGTTGATGAAGCTGAGAACATTGTTCAAGAAGAAAAAGTTGATGAGCAATATGCTAGAGAGCAAGTTGAAAATATTCAAAGTACTCACATTCAAAGTACTGATGTTCAAAGTATTGTTGATGAAAGTACTGTTATGCAAAGTACTGGTGTGCAAGGTACTACTGCAATGAATATTGATGAAATTGATTGATCCGAAATTATTTATTATATGATCAGTGGGTCGGTGAAGGTAACCTCGTACAACTTGATCAATTTTAATATATATTTATGGTTCGGAGGAGCAGTGTTGTTGTCGTCTATCGTATTTATTGGATGATAAATATTCAAAGGCGTGGAGAGGTATTAATTGTTCATGGGAAGTGGTATTTATTTTCAAAGAACAGATGTTGGGGCAGAGATTCGAAACGCATATGGCATATGAGTTTGTGTTGTTTGGTTCTTTTTAGTACTGGTCGATGTCTATTTTAAAACTGCTGCTCCTTCTACAGCTGGACCTTCTATAAAAGCATTTGAAGATGAAGCTGGTCCTTCTAATCCCATTCAGCAAGAAGAAGTCAAGGAGCATACAGCTAGTGATGATGAGACAATAGCTCAGATAATGCTCAATTTGGATAGACCAACATGTATACATATTTCTGAGCCTACACAACAAGTCTCTGAATCTTCTTATGAACCTGAAGCTTTAGATCCAAAAGACAAAGGAAAAGGGATCATGAAGGAAACCAAGAAGAAAAAGAAGAAGTTAACTCTTGCACATCTGAGAGAAATTGAGATTGCTAAGAATGAAGAGATTTCTAGACAACAACAAGCTGTTTATGATGCAGAGTACTTAGAAGAGACAAGAAAGTCAGTTGCTGTAACAAGAAGACCAATGACTATTGCTCAAGAGAGAAATTGGATGATAAGTTTTTTGAAAGGAAGAGGATACAAGAATCTACAAAGGCTAAGATATCCAGATGTAAAAGCACTGTGGGATAGTGTTCAAGAATCTATTAAGAGAGACCTGGATAACTTTGTGCCTATGGATGCTGAGAGAGAAAAGAAGTTAGAAGATGTGATGAAAGAACAAGCTGAGAAGAGAAAATTAAAAAGGAAGAAAGCTATCCAGGATGATCAATTGTCAAAAAGGCTCAAAATGATAAGATCAGATACAATTGATGAACTGAAGAATTATTTCAGAGTTGTTAATTTTGAAAACAAGAAAACAGAAGACTCTGGAAAGAAGTCTAAGATTATCTCATTCTCTGTAGTTGAATCAACTGAAGGAAATTATCTCATGTTTAACAGAGAGGATGAAAGCTTTACTGTGTTCAATATGCTATGGGATGTACTGCACATGATAGACAGAGAAGATCTATACAACTTGTATTTTCAAGTGCAGACTTATTATGAGAATATTGAAGTAACAAGAGTGAGATTAATCTTTCTTAGAGATTTGATAACTATCTTGGAAACTGAAGAAACAAGTAATGATACTCTCTGGAATGATCAAGAAAACTGGGAGATAACAAGATGGAGATTCTTTGAGTCATCAAGAGTTCATTCACTTGATATGGAAGATGGTACCATGATTCATATGTTAGCTGAAAGAAGATATCCTTTGATAAGAGAACTTATGCTCAGGATGTTGGATCATGGAATAGAAGTTGAGGATGAAACAGAAGTAGCATTCATGGTGATCAAGCTATTCATAAGGTGGACTACTTCAGAAGAATAATATTGCATAAGTACTAGTATGATTTGTTTTGAATAATAAGTATTTTTCTCAAAGTACTTTACCAAAGTACTGCTTGCTGCATAAAACCAGTAAAAGTCTTTTGTAAAACAAAATAAAAGTTTTTGAAGCTTTAGATGATATAAATAAAAGGACTTGAAAAGTAATACATGGTGTTAGTACTTGTACTACACAGCAAATGGTAATCAACTCACCATGTCTAACAGACAAGAAAGAGTTTGACTCATCATGAGGGTACGACTCTGATGTGATAATCAAATCCGTTTTTAGTTGAAAACTTACTAAAAATAGTATGGTGTTCAACTCACCATATCTGTAACAGTGAAGAGTTGACTAGCCCACAAGAAAATGGCTTGTGGTAAAGGCTGTGGAAAATCCATTTATGGTAATTAGTTCACCATGGTTGAAATCAAAGAACTAACTAGTCCAAAAGCAAACGGCTATTGGCAAAGACTAATCAAATCCGTTGATAGCTGATGATTTGCTAAAAATCATATGGTTATAAATGTACCATGGTTGTTCTAACCTAAACATTGGCTACTCCAGAGTTAATGGCTTTGGTAAAGAGACATCAAAATATATTAAAAGTTTAATGATTCACCTCTCACAGAAGTTTACACATCTGGAAGTGATGAGAATAGTATGAAACTTTAAAAAGATTTGATGTACAGTTTGTCAAAATTTTGCTGAGTTGCTGTAAAGATATCATCTGAAGCTGGTCAAGAGCACTTTGACATACAAGACAGAAAAGAGATAAAGATACAATTTTCCTTGATAATAAAGATGTTGAAGATCAAAGAAAGCAAAGAAACTTGAAATCAAGCAAGTGGAGTTCAAGTTAGGGGAGGATTGTTTGGATATGAAGATCAAAGTACTGCTGGAAAGATCAAAGTACTGCTATGTCAAAGTACTGCTCAAAAGTCAACATGCTGATCAAAGTCAAAATACTGCTAGTTATTGAAGATTATTCAAAATACTTCGAAGAACAAGGACTAATGTGCAATATTGTTTAAGGATTATTATGTAATATTGTATGAATATTCTAGAATTAGTTAGGGATAGTTTACTTGTCGTTCAAGTAATTATTGTAACCCGACTTAAGGTTTTCCTTATGCCTATAAAAGGAGCCTTAGGATGGTATTAGACATATGAGTTTTAGAGTTTCACATTAAGATTTCTAGAAAGCGATTTTAGTGAAGTTAGGGATTGTTATTGAATCTGTGTTTAGAGAAGCAGGTTCAAAATTTGGTTTTAATATAAACAAAGTTCTTCTTCGCTTTGTGTTAGTAGATTCCGCATTGATGAGTGTGTAAATACTCATCATTTTTGTCTTATATGAACTGCCAAAACGTCCAAAAACACTCAGTAATGCATCAAAATACTAAAAATATTCCAAAATTGTGTTTTATACGTTTTATATGCAAAATGTTTAAAAACAAATGAAAAATGAACAAAGTTTGCATAATTGGCAGTTTCAGTCCCTCAAGTTTCAAAAATTAACAAAACTAGTCCCTGAAGTTTTAAAACGAAAGAAAAGTCAACCCAAGGCATTTAAAAGAGAAATATAATCAAAAACGATCCTTGGGTGAAAAAGTTTGAGAAAATTACACTTTTACCCCTCAAAATCCAAAATTGACGTAAAAGGTCCCTGGAGTTTCAGTATTTGGCAGATTTGGTCCCTGGTGGGATAATTTTGAAAGAAAAAATCATTTTTGGTCCTTAAAAATCATAAATTATCAAAAATGATCCTTTGGTGTGAAGTTTGAGGAAATTACAATATTGGACCCTCAAGTTTGGAAACTTGTCATTTATGGTCCCCGGGAATTTCAAAAGTGGAAAAATTGCATTTATGGCCCATGAGAATTCAAAACTTGGCAAAGTAGGTCCTTGTGAAAACTTGGAATAGTTTGCAAAAATTACCCCTGAACTTTCAGCTTATTACACAATTGGTCCTTGCAATTATAACATATACCAAATGGACCTTACAATTAAATAAACAAACAACTCCAACAGCCCACTCCTGAGCCCAAATAAAACCCAAACCACCCCAGGTTTGACTTCGGTCAAACCCACCTTCTCCTTTCCCTTTTTCCCTCTCAACCAAAACCGCCAACAAAACCAGTGATATTCCCCCCCCCCCCTCTCCACTTGCACCTGGCCACTACCACCCTTATCCTTCCCCTCACACTTCCCAACACCTATCATCTTCGCCCCTACCCCTAGCCTGCAAACACAGACCCAATTGCCCATAAAATCCTTTTCCCGCCAAAACTGAAGGGAGAGCTAAGGTGATCCAAATAGCTATATTATTGGTGGGATTTGACCCTGAGGGACCCACAAACTCTATGGGATGCTATAAAGAGCAAGAGAAGCAGAAGTGAAGAACTAATTAGGAGTAGTGTAATTTTAGGGCACGTATTAATGTAATTTAAATTCTCAGTTGTAATTTTCATTTAAATCAGGTTGTAATCAGTATCTTAAATGTAATGTTAACTCACTTTAAGTATAATTTCAATTTTAAGTTTCTATTTCAAAGTCTCTGTTAAATCATTGTGTTAAATTATTGTTGTGCAAAACCATTTTAAGCTTTCATTTCTGTTCAAATAAGTTTGTATGAGCTTATTTTAGCTTTAGGAATAGATTACTAGTTTCAATTCTGATTTAGTCCCAATTTTCTAAAAAAGTCAAGAAAAGTCAAAGTTTAGTCAAATAAGCTACTTGGTGGTGATAAGCTGAAGTGGATGAGTTGAGTGGTGTTTTAGCTTGGTATTGACACACCAAGTTTGGTTCTAATCAGTTCCATTCATTTCAAATCCTCAAACAGTTGTAAGCTTATGTTCTTAATTTTTACATGTTTTTAGTGTTTTATTATTTTTATGATATTCAGCTGTTTTCCTTTGTATATTTAAGCTTCATTGGTCCATTAGAGTTAGAGAATTGCCTAAAACTTCATGCTTGTTCATAAAATTCCATCTGTGCTCACTTATCACATCTCCACTGTCAAATTAGCTTAGTATGAGATTTTAGGTGCTTGTAGGATTTAGCTTAAGTTTCTGTGATAACTTAAGTTTCTTTAATCATAAGTAATTGTTAGAAGTCAGTTTCATAATCTAAATTTCCCATTTGCTTTAAAAAACTTAAACAGTTAACATTATAAGGGGTGTTTGGTTCAGTGGATCCCAAGTGTTCTACTGAGTTTTTGCCATTACCATTTATTAGAATATGTTTAATTAAGTTGCAATAGGTCATATAAATCATAAAATAGGTGGATTCAAGGCAGAAAGTCATAATGAGCCTTATGTCTCATTTCTGAGTTCACTGTTGCGAATTGAGGGGTTCAAATCCTCACAGTAGTTACATAAGTTGTTTATACCACTTAATTTAGTTTCATTTCCTCTTATAATATCATTTTCAGTGATCTAGGTTGGTTTAAAACTCATCAAAGTCAAAAGTTTAAGTTCAAGCAAAAGTCAACTTTACCCATTTTCAGATTTTCACAAAAGTTCCAGGATTTTTAGTGATTTGTGTATTTGCTTTCATGGATTGAAATCTGTTCCTATGTAAAGCCCCCCACCTCAACTTTGTGTTCCAACCCTTGTTATAATTTTAGGAATTTTGTGTGGGCCCCACCATCACCACAAACTTACCTGCAGGGCAGACTACCTGCTCTGTCTCAGCAGCTACTCACCCACACCACCCACTTTGTGGTGGTTTTGTGACAACCACAGTGGGCCCCACACCTCCAAATCAGGTTCTCCCAACCCCCTCCTGGTAGGCATGGGAAATTGACTAATGGGTTGACCTAGAAATGCCTGGGCCCCACTTGAATTGATCAAAAAAAGCTGTCCCATTTCTGAGTTGATGAGTAGTTTGGAATAAGCTTATTCTTACTTATTGGCTTAACATGTGAGCTTATTTGTTCAATCATTGCATAATTATGTTCACTTAGCTTAGTTTAATCAGTTTTACCCATTGTGAGCCCCACACAAGCTGGTTCAAGCTCAATTCCTTGTTTGGTCAATGAAAGTCAACTGTCCCAATCTTTAGCTTGTTCACAGCTTATTAATAAGTTCTAAAAAAGTTGTTTTCACAAAAAGTCTTTGTTTTGAGTTATAAAATAGGTTTGTAAAGTAAAAATCCAGAAAATCAAATTAATTTTTAAGTGATAGTTTCTATTTAATTTTATTTAAATTTTAATTTTCATTTTTAATTTTTTTATTAAGTACATAGTTATTTTATATTTTTATTAAATTCATATTATATTAAAGTAGTTATAATAATTTTCTCAGATTTTTATTTTGTTGTTTAGTATTTATTAGAATTAATCTTAATTTTATTAATAATTAATTAATATTAAGTTTAAAATAGCATAATTAGTTTTTATTAAGTAAAACCTTGTTTTTATATTTTTTATAGCTTTTATATGTTATAAAATAATTTTAAAAATTTTATTAGAATTTTTACTGTTCATTTAGTATTTTTCTTAATTTAAAATAGTTTGTTTAGGTAATTAATGATTAATTACTAATTAATTAATAAAAAAATCACAAAAAGACAAAAGCACTTATTTTTATTTTTAAAACTTATTTTTAGTTATTTTATAATTTTAGAAATTTTATTTTCATTTTTCTAGTATTTAATTAGTATTAAATTATATTTAAGTGTTTTAAATATTAATAATTAGTAATAATTAGTATTTAATTAATATTAAATAATTAATTAGGGTTAAAATTTATTTTAATTTTCTAAAAATTTTCTTTTACCCTTAGGTTTGTAAAAAAGTCATTTTCACCCCCTGGGTGTTTTCAGATTTCAGTTTTTACTTTTTATTTCGTACACTTACGTTTTATTTAAACGTGAACGTACGCGTTTTAGGTTTTAAACGTTTCTGGGTTTTCAAACTTTCCAGTCTTGTTAATATAGTGTATTTAAGCTGTTTTCTTTCATATTCCAGTAGTGTAATCATCACAACTCACTTAAAACCCATTCCTGTCCAATTTCACCCGATCACAAACCCGTTTTAATACCATCCACACCTCGTCGGGACATAACGACCCGGGGAAACCCTATACTTCCACGGAGATTGATTCTAAGCTGTTTGACTTTTACGGTTGACCATTCACAAGTGGTTGACTAATAATCGTCTGACCGTTTGGAGCCAATCAAATTTTGGCGCCGCTGCCGGGGAAGGTTGTGCGCGTATTCTAAACGGTTTTGCGTATTAGTAAACCTGGATATACATCCATTGTATATTTACCATCCCTTGTTCATATTTTCCTATTATCAAAACAAAACTCTTCCTGAAAACTTTGTAAAATTAGTTTTCAACGAACACAAAAACACAAAAAGATTTTCTTTCTGATAAAATGTTTTTCAAAAATCCCAAAAATATTCATCTTAACCCTTCTACCTTTTTGATTCTCCATTTCTTATCCTCCAAAACCTTTTGATTCTTTCTATGTCTCATCCACACCTTCTGGTTTGCCAGTGGTGTGGTAGTTCTTATAATGGTGGCAATTGCCCCAGTTGCGGCATGATAGAGTCAGGAAACGGGTCTGTCTATAACCAAGATCCCTATTCCTATCATGACACCACTGATTCATTCCACCAGCTACCACACCCTCAGTCTCAGCAGTTTTACTGTTGTGAGTACTGTGGTGGTTCACATTACAGTTCCGATTGTCAATCGGGAAGCACGCTTGTCTATGAGCAATTTCCTGATAACAATTATAACTCAAACACATACAACCCACAGCCACATCAGTTTCATTGTTGTGATTACTGTGGAGGTCCACACTTCAGCTCTGATTGTCAAACGAGGAATCCAATTCCTTGTAACAATTATGACTCTTCGTATCAAGACCAACCTCCACAGTATCAAACTATCCAAGCAACTCCTCAAATCCAGCAAGACTTTTTTGAGGTTCTTGAGAAATTTAAAGAACTTAAGGAGGAGTTAGCTAATATGTCACTCCGCCATACTCCAAGTTCTTCTTGTGCATATTGTGGGGGTCCTCATAGTGATTTTCAATGTCAACCTTCCGGTTTTGACACATCCACATCCCCACAATTTCCTTTCATTCCAAATTCTCGTGGGAAAACTATGGCAGAATTACTTGCTGAAGAACGAGAATCTGGAAAAAGCATGGAAGAATTATTGGCTGAGCAACGAGCAGCTAAATTACGTGCTAATATTCGCAATACTGCTCTATTTGATGACTATGATGACAGTGATGATGAAGATAACATTGTTATTATTCAAAAACATTCATCAAGTTCATCAGTTGATATCCCTGCAGTTGAGATTTCATCTCAAACGACTGCTATCACACCTGAGGTTTCCACTCACTCTCTAAATATGGGGGATGAGCATCTTAGCACTGTTCCTCATAAGGAATCGGACGAATTCATAAAGTCTAGTGCTGAGAACCTTATCCCAATCCCAAGAGAGTTACAGGGAATTTCTGATCATATGTGTGATTTACCTTCCCCTCTTGAGTGTCCAAAAGCTCAATTTGAGGTTTTCTCCAATTGTAGCGAAGATTGTGCATCTTATGGAGACATCGAGTATGTTGAGGCATCAATTCCACATATTGATGCTGATCATATTCTTGAGGAGATCACCAAAATCAATTCACTTCCAACAGAAAGTGATAATGGTCTCATTAACTCCGAAACCGAAATTGAAAATCTCTTAAATCATGATCTGTTACTCAATTCTGATCCCAACAGTCCAATAGAGAACATTGTTCCCGAAACTTTCAATACTACTCTCACCAATCCTCTATTTGAATTCGAATCTGAATTCACTTTGATTTCTGATAATCCACTCTTTGATATTCAGAACGAGGATTGTGATGAGTCTATTCCGAAACATGAATTCACAGATTAACATCTTGTGAATAATTCTCTTCATGAGAAGTTCTCCGGTGAACTCACTCATCATGTCATGACTCCTCCGGAGTTTGATAGCTGATGCGTGGGAATCGCACCTTGCTTTACCTCTCGAGGGATCTCGCGAGGCTTACAACCCCCACCAGGCAGTTTACCTGATCGTTGTAGTATAGTATAGTGACAAGTACCGGGGGATTGATCGTTCAGCTTAGGAATAGTGTCGCTAGGATTAGAAAGCCTAATTAATAGTTCTAAAGATGAAAGATGATTATTTTTGTGTTTTTTATATTTTATGAAAGCAAGTAAAATCTCGGGTTTTGAAAGAGTGGGCGGAATCAGTTGTTATTCAACTAACCCAAAAGCTACTTTATAACTAATTAAACTAATGAAAATGAAATTAAACTAATATTAAACTAAGGTTGTGAGCAGTAATTGGAGAAATTGTGTTTACTTAGACTTCATTACTCCCTAGATATCTTTTACATGTCAATTACTTGTTACACTTGTATGGATGACGGATTGTATTCCTTAATACCATTCGTGGGGTGGCATACATAACTCCCCAACTCTATGAGCTCTTATCTCCTCCTACACCATGACCCAGCACAACTATAGGGATTGTAAACAGTGGCTCATGCATTAAATACAACCAATAAAGACCTAGTACGCCTCGGTTCATGTTTCTTAAGACGTTCAAGCATGTTACCATTTGGAGATCTGCCAGTTTTCTTAAGCCTAACATATAATATCATTCATCCAAGAACAAGAATAGACAAGTAATTAACACATAATCAACATCTAGGTTTCATTAGATCTAAGCAAACACAAAGGAAATCTAGCCTAGCATAGTAGAATTAAGATAAGAACAAAAGATAAACAACCAACACATAGACATATTGATTGAATTAAGAGTATACTTATCTCAATTACAATGCAAGGTATCAAGGGTTTGGAACCCTTGAAAAACCTGTAAAAGAGGCACCAAAATCGTCATTAGGGTTTCACCAAAACTTCTCTCCCTCTTTTAATGAAAAAACTAGAAAACTATATATAGGAAAATCGTCCTGACGGCGTCAAGAGTTAAGTCTGACGCCGTCACCTCGCCGCCAATAACTTCCTCGGACGCCCTAGATCCACTTGTGACGGCCTTGGTGACGCCGTCACTACCTACGGTAAAATATTCTTGGCCACTTTGACGCCGTCATCTCTCCATCTGACGCCGTCACAACCTACGGTAAAATATTCATCTTGTCTGACGCCGTCAAGAGTAATACCTTGACGCCGTCACCTTGTGTTTCCAGCTTGGATTTTTGGTACTTTGTTGTTTTCTTCACTTTATGCTCCAAAAACGTCCAAAATAGCCTCTTTTCCAGAATTCACTCTCCAAACACCTAAAATCACAAAAGGAACGATTTAGGGCAATATTTGATCAAAATATTTCGGATTCGGTCTTAAATGACCCCCTAAAAACGGATCATTTTTCGCCTCATCATATACCCTTACACTTGAGATTTGCTTGTCCTCAAGCAAATGAGCTTTTATTCTACTCAAAAGACAAGTTAGGGGTCATTTAACACTAATATAAAAGTAATTACAACAAATAATCGTTCCACTAAAGACCAATAGACAAGCACGGAGGTCATACACAAGCACCTCACAAATAGTGTTTAGATACTCACATCTCTCGGGTGTAATAAAGTAATATAACATTATGGAAATGGAAGATATCTCTCACTACCTGTCATAGCAAAATAGATTACTATAGGCTTGGGAAAGGATCAAACCTCCACCACATGGCGTAAGCACCTAGGATAAACTATCAAAGAGGTCTTTTTAAAGGGTTATAACGTTAGGTGTAGGGATATGAATTACACGGTTTTGTTGGATAAAGGGAATTTTACTGGTGGCGAGTTAACGATCTTAGTAAATTACATGTACAAGATGGCGTTGCTAAGCCAAGACTAGACTCGACTTAAGCTAATAAATGAAAAATAACAAAAACATAAAATGAATATAGAATGAAAACGGGATGGTAGTCCGTATGTTTTTCTTTTCTTTTCTATATATATATATATATATATATATATATATATATATATATATATATATATATATATATATATATATATTTTAATTTTTTTCGATTTTTTTTTTCTTTTTTTTTTTTTTTTTTTTTTTTTTTGCACACACTCTTACCCTACCATCCAAAATAATACATCATAGGGGTATGAGCAATCCCCTTACACTTGAATCTTTACATACTTTACATTTAACTAATCTAATGACTCGAATTAAGAAAATCAAAACACTTGGAGCACTTTTAAGATTAACGTACATGTGGGGGTAATATATGATGTTCTTCCCCATTACTCCATAAAATAAGTACTTACCCATGAGTCCCAATCGTCCCAAAACAATATGTACAAGGATATGACTCGACTTAGCAACCATGTAATCAATTAGAAAGTTAACTTAGGGTTTAACAAATAACAATAATGCACTAAAAATGAGCGCATACACGGAAGGCTAAGGCGGTTTGGTTGTACATTTAAGTGGGGTGTAACAAATTCTTCCTTTAAGTAAAATGCTTAAAGTTAGAAACGAAAAGATAGGCTCGGAGGGGTGTACTAGGGGTATCGTGTACTAAAAATGAGTACAACGTTAAGGGTGTGGGGAAAAATTAGTTGACTTAACTAGCCAAGTAATATGACTTAAATGGTCAAGTAATTATAATACGGGTTTAACACAAGGGTGATCCTAATGCCTCTTATCATGTAGTAAATCCTACCACACGAATGTAGTCTCACTAGCGGTCTCGGGATGCATCACTAACGCAAGTTCTCGAATCTAAATGCTACCGGTACACTCATAAGCACCAATAATAAATGCTTTTCCTATCAAATCTAAAGGCGAACCTCACATTTTTGGGTAGAAATTTTTTTTGAATATACGGTTATGTGCTAGTCATACAACCTCCTATCCATGAGACGCTTGCTATGGCTAAAGTTTCACTCCTAAATGTTGTAAAAAAATTTAAATTTGGCGCTAAAATTACACTAACAAGTATTTCTCATAGTTTTATTACTCATCTACTATCAAACAAAACAAACTCAAGCGAAAGTGCATATGTAAGGTATCATCTTTTTACCCTCCCCTTACACTTAGGATGAACATTGTCCCCAATGTTCAAGTAAAGAATGTAAAAGTAAAAAGTAAAGAGAAAGAAATCAAATACTCCCCTGATTCGCTCGGTATGGATTTTAGGTTGGCCAGGTTAAATCTTCCTTCAAGAAAATGAACAATCAAAGCTTCCCTTCCAGAATATAAATCATCTTCTTGTCTTAAATAACCTGTAAATCCTGACAACAATAGACAAGGCAACCTCGCGTAAAATCGGCGGCATCCTATATAAGTTACTAAATCCTAGAAAACAAAGTAAGATTGATGCGTGGGAATTGCACCTTGCTTTACCTCTCGAGGGATCTCGCGAGGCTTACAACCCCCACCAGGCAGTGTACCTGATCGTTGTAGTATAGTATAGTGACAAGTACCGGGGGATTGATCGTTCAGCTTAGGAATAGTGTCGCTAGGATTAGAGAGCCTAATTAATAGTTCTAGAGATGAAAGATGATTATTTTTGTGTTTTTATATTTTATGAAAGCAAGTAAAATCTCGGGTTTTGGAAGAGTGGGCGGAATTAGTTGTTATTCAACTAACCCAAAAACTACTTTATAACTAATTAAACTAATGAAAATGAAATTAAACTAATATTAAACTAAGGTTGTGAGCAGTATTTTGGAGAAATTGTGTTTACTTAGACTTCATTTCTCCCTTGATATCTTTTACATGTCAATTACTTGTTACACTTGTATGGATGACGGATTGTATTCCTTAATACCATTCGTGGGGTGGCATACATAACTCCCCAACTCTATGAGCTCTTATCTCCTCCTACACCATGACCCAGCACAACTATAGGGATTGTAAACAGTGGCTCATGCATTAAATACAACCAATAAAGACCTAGTACGCCTCGGTTCATGTTTCTTAAGACGTTCAAGCATGTTACCATTTGGAGATCTGCCAGTTTTCTTAAGCCTAACATATAATATCATTCATCCAAGAACAAGAATAGACAAGTAATTAACACATAATCAACATCTAGGTTTCATTAGATCTAAGCAAACACAAAGGAAATCTAGCCTAGCATAGTAGAATTAAGATAAGAACAAAAGATAAACAACCAACACATAGACATATTGATTGAATTAAGAGTATACTTATCTCAACTACAATGCAAGGTATCAAGGGTTTGGAACCCTTGAAAAACCTGTAAAAGAGGCACCAAAATCGTCTTTAAGGTTTCACCAAAACTTCTCCCCCTTTCATGAAAAAACTAGAAAACTATATATAGGAAAATCGTCCTGACGGCGTCAAGAGTTAATTCTGACGCCGTCAGCCAGCCGCCAATAACTTCCTCGGACGCCCTAGATCCAATTGTGACGGCCTTGGTGACGCCGTCACCACCTACGGTAAATTAATCTTTGGCCATTTTGACGCCGTCATCTCTTCATCTGACGCCTTCACAACCTACGGTAAAATATTCATCCTTTCTGACACCGTCAAGAGTAAATCCTTGACGCCGTCACCTTGTAATTCCAGCTTGGATTTGGTACTTTGTCGTTTTCTTCACTTTATGCTCCAAAAACGTCCAAAATAGCCTCTTTTCCAGAATTCACTCTCCAAACACCTAAAATCACAAAAGGAACGATTTAGGCAATATTTGATCAAATAAAGTCGGATTCGGGCTTAAATGACCCCCTAAAAACGGATCATTTTTCGCCTCATCATATACCCTTACACATGAGATTTGCTTGTCCTCAAGCAAATGAGCTTTTATTCTACTCAAAAGACAAGTTAGGGGTCATTTAACACTAATATAAAACTAATTACAACAAATAATCGTTCCACTAAAGACCAATAGACAAGCACGGAGGTCATACACAAGCACCTCACAAATAGTGTTTAGATACTCACATCTCTCGGGTGTAATAAAGTAATATAACATTATGGAAATGGAAGATATCTCTCACTACCTGTCATAGCAAAATAGATTACCATAGGCTTGGGAAAGGATCAAACCTCCACCACATGGCGTAAGCACCTAGGATAAACTATCAAATAGGTCTTTTAAAGGGTTATAACGTTAGGTGTAGGGATATGAATTACACGGTTTTGTTGGAGAAAGGGAATTTTACTGGTGGCGAGTTAACAATCTTAGTAAATTACATGTACAAGATAGCGTTGCTAAGCCAAGACTAGACTCGACTTAAGCTAATAAATGAAAAATAACAAAAATATAAAATGAACATAGAATGAAAATGGGATGGTAGTCCGTATGTTTTTTTTTTTTTTTTTTTTTTTTTTTTTTTTTTTTTTTTTTTTTTTTTACATACACTCTTACCCTACCATCCAAAATAATACATCATAGGGGTATGAGCAATCCCCTTACACTTGAATCTTTACATACTTTACATTAAACTAATCTAATGACTCGAATTAAGAAAATCAAAACACTTGGAGCACTTTTAAGATTAACGTACATATGGGGTAATAAATGATGTTCTTCCCCATTACTCCATAAAATAAGTACTTACCCATGAGTCCCAATCGTCCCAAAACAATATGTACAATGATATGACTCGACTTAGCAACCATGTAATCAATTAGAAAGTTAACTTAGGGTTTAACAAATAACAATAATGCACTAAAAATGAGCGCATACACGGAAGGCTAAGGCGATTTGGGTGTACATTTAAGTGGGGTGTAACAAATTCTTCCTTTAAGTAAGATGCTTAAAGTTAGAAACAAAAAGATAGGCTCGGAGGGGTGTACTAGGGGTATCGTGTACTAAAAATGAGTACAACGCAAAGGGTGTGGGAAAAATTAGTTGACTTAACTAGCCAAGTAATATGACTTAAATGGTCAAGTAATTGTAATACGGGTTTAACACAAGGGTAATCCTAATGCCTCTTATCATGTAGTAAATCCTACCACACGAATGTAGTCTCACTAGCGGTCTCGGGATGCATCACTAACGCAAGTTCTAGAATCCAAATGCTACCGGTACACTCATAAGCACCAATAATAAATGCTTTTCCTATCAAAACTAAAGGCGAACCTCACATTTTTGGGTGGAAAATTTTTCTGAATATACGGTTATGTGCTAGTCATACAACCTCCTATCCATGAGATGCTTGCTATGGCTAAAATTTCACTCCTAAATGTTGTAAAAAATTTTAAATTTGGCGCTAAAATTACACTAACAAGTATTTCTCATAGTTTTATTACACATCTACTATCAAACAAAACAAACTCAAGCGAAAGTGCATATGTAACGTATCATCTTTTTACCCTCCCCTTACACTTAGGATGAACATTGTCCCCAATGTTCAAGTAAAGAATGTAAAAGTGAAAAAGTAAAGAGAATGAAATCAAATACTCCCCTGATTCGCTCGGTATGGATTTTAGGTTGGCCAGGTTAAATCTTCCTTCAAGAAAATGAACAATCAAAGCTTCCCTTCCAGAATATAAATCATCTTCTTGTCTTAAATAACCTGTAAAACCTGACAAAAGTAGACAAGGCAACCTCGCGTAAAATCGGCGGCATCCTATATAAGTTACTAAATCCTAGAAAACAAAGTAAGACATAATGCTTGTGGAATGAAGTTTGTAGATTTCCTGGAGATTATAAAACTTAATAATTCACAAAAACCATAAGACTCCGTTAGAAAAATAAAACTGGTAAAATTTCCAGATTTTTACTCCTGACGCCGTCAAGAGCAATTGCCTGACGCCGTCAGAATGGACCTGCAGAAATCTTTATGTTAAGTTTCCGGAAAATTTCTGGAAAAACCTCGTCCTACTTCCTGGAAAATCCTGCAAAACTTCATTATGACTCGATACAAGCATTTGACTCTAACAAATACGAATATACATGTTCATTAAATATTGTGGAGAATCATGATCGGTTTGTTTCTTAAAAACATATTTGGGGTTTCCCCTTACACTTACCTTTTGCAAAAATACCTTTAGGTTGAAGTTAAGACTAGGCCAAACCACATAATAAAGTATTTCACATTTTAATTGAGAAACATGATCAACCAACAATAGAAATAAGACATGCATACGGAAGCAAATAACAATCAAACAATTAAAATCAAACAAAACATGGGTTGCCTCCCAAGAAGCATTTTTCTTTATGTACGAGTCTTGTAGCTAGACTCAAAGTCGTGGGTTACTACGTGATCTCATCATTGGTTCCACTCTCTAGGTCATCTTCTAAACCAGTTTTGTATTCCGGACCTAGTTGCAAGCATTCTTTGTAGAAACCAAGCATCCTATTTCTAACATACTCTACTCCTCTACGTCTATCCTCCTCATTCCTATAATAAGCCGCTTGCTTGTGTTCTTTTTCGAAATTAGAGAGAAGGCGGTATTGTTCGATCTTGTAAGGCATTTGATAAGCGACCTCATCATTGTCTTTATTGAATCTAACTATCCCTAAAGTCGGATCATAACTCATCCTAGTGGCCTCAACAAATGGTTTCCCGAATATTATTTGGCTTAGGTCAGCATCAATCACTGGGCGAGTGTCTTCTACTATCATAAAATCAATCTCATAGGTGAGATTCCCTATAATTACATGCAATCCTTTCACTCTTCCTACAAAATTACTTATTAGATTCTTACCGGGCATCAACCTAAAATTGAGTTGCTTCTTCATCACCCAATTGTAATAAGTCCTAGTCATTATGTTCACGGGTGATCTAAGGTCGATGTAAGCTTTCCATATATGCATGTGCCCTATATTACATGGGATGTTAATGTTGGAGGGGTCTCCCATTTTGATCAGGGGATTGCCAAAGATATAAGTTTTCTCGGGACTATCGAATAGATCCTTATGGTATTCCCGTTCCTCCTCGGTTGGCAACTTATCAAAGTATTTCTCTATAGGTTCTATCTCCTCCAATTTCTCATCCTGTTTAACCTCAACTTTCCCATTCTCATCCTCACTATTGGCTTCTACCTTAGCTTCATCCTTTTCACTCTCCTCTATCTCTCTATCTATTGGCTTGATGGTGACAACATTGACAAAGTGGACATGTTTGGATGATGAGGGGTCCTTAGTTTGAATTCCACTATTTGTGTCCCTAGTGTCCTTCCTAGGTGTGGCTAATGTTTGGTTGTTGAGGGCTTTCAACAAATTGTCGATTTTGTTGGTCATCTCCGTTTGTTGTTGGTTGAATTCGTTTTCAAACCTAACTATGCGGGCTTCTTGAGATGCCATAAATTTCGACATCAATCCTTCAAGATTGTTGGTACTACCATAGTTGTTAGAAGGATTGTTGTTGAAGGTACGGTTGGATGGTGGACCGTTTGATTGGTATCGATTAGGCGGGTTGGAAGAATTGGGTTGATTTTGCTTCCACCTAAGGTTTGGGTGATTTTTCCATGAGGGGTTGTATGAATCACCGTATGTGTTTGGCTCGGGTTTGAAAGTGTACCACTTATCTCCCGCTTCGTCGGTACGCGTGGATGCGTAGTCCGCAAAAGCTGTTCCGGGGAGTTCCATACAATCACGAGTGTCATGGGGACCACTACATAATTCGCATGAAGAAGTGATTTTGTTCACTTGGCTTGAATGCTTCGGAGCTTCGTAAGATTTCATGAGAAACTTGACTTGGTCCTCAAGTTCCATGATCCTACGGTCGGGAGTGCTTGAATTGTTCGAAGGCAAAGATATTGCCTTGACCGTTTTGTTCAAATCACGGGGATCATTCTAACTTTCGTTGTCATAGAAAGCAAGATCTTCTATGAGTTCCCATGATTGTTCCGCACTAAGATCACGTAGCTTACCACCGGCCGATTGGTCAATGGTTCTTCTCGTGGGGATATCGATATGGTCATAGAAAATTTGGACTTGAAGCCAAAGATCTATGCCATGATGAGGGACTTTTTGGAGTAAGTCCTTGAAACGAGTCCATGCTTCGTAAAGAGATTCATTTTGACGTTGTTGGAACATCAAGATGTCATTCCTAAGCTTAGTAGTTCTCCCCGGTGGGAAAAATTGAGCAAGGAAACGAGTGGTGAGATCATCCCATGTGGTGATGGATCCCGCGGGTAAACGCTCAAGCCATTGACTAGCTTGATCCCGTAGAGAGAATTGGAATAGGCGTAAACGGGTAGTCTCTCTAGTTTCAACACCTAGGTCTATGGAATCTACGATTTTGAGGAAATCCTTAAGGTGTTGGTTTGGATCTTCGGAACGAAGTCCATGGAATGCACATCCGCTTTGCACCAACCGGATGGTGTCGGATCGCAAGGGGGTCACATTGGCTCTGGTGAGCTCAAAGGTGTTTCGGTAGCCTTGGTGGCTAGGTCGGGAATACTCTCCTAAGGTTCGGGGCCTAAGAGGTTCTAATGGTGGGTTTTGTTGTGGTGGGATGACGGGTTCAAAGATGTTACCACCTTCCATGATGTCGGATGGTAAAGAGTTACGAACAAAGGCACGAAGAAATAAGATAGACTAAAGAAGACCTAAAAAAAAAAAAAAAAAATCTTACTAGAAAGGAATCTAGCAAGTAGACCTAATAAAAAGAAATCCTAACCTAGACAATAACTATTCCCCGGGCTGCGGCGCCAAAAACTTGATGCGTGGGAATCGCACCTTGCTTTACCTCTCGAGGGATCTCGCGAGGCTTACAACCCCCACCAGGCAGTGTACCTGATCGTTGTAGTATAGTATAGTGACAAGTACCGGGGGATTGATCGTTCAGCTTAGGAATAGTGTCGCTAGGATTAGAAAGCCTAATTAATAGTTCTAGAGATGAAAGATGATTATTTTTGTGTTTTTATATTTTATGAAAGCAAGTAAAATCTCGGGTTTTGGAAGAGTGGGCGGAATTAGTTGTTATTCAACTAACCCAAAAACTACTTTATAACTAATTAAACTAATGAAAATGAAATTAAACTAATATTAAACTACATAACTCCCCAACTCTATGAGCTCTTATCTCCTCCTACACCATGACCCAGCACAACTATAGGGATTGTAAACAGTGGCTCATGCATTAAATACAACCAATAAAGACCTAGTACGCCTCGGTTCATGTTTCTTAAGACGTTCAAGCATGTTACCATTTGGAGATCTGCCAGTTTTCTTAAGCCTAACATATAATATCATTCATCCAAGAACAAGAATAGACAAGTAATTAACACATAATCAACATCTAGGTTTCATTAGATCTAAGCAAACACAAAGGAAATCTAGCCTAGCATAGTAGAATTAAGATAAGAACAAAAGATAAACAACCAACACATAGACATATTGATTGAATTAAGAGTATACTTATCTCAATTACAATGCAAGGTATCAAGGGTTTGGAACCCTTGAAAAACCTGTAAAAGAGGCACCAAAATCGTCTTTAGGGTTTCACCAAAACTTCTCCCCCTTTCATGAAAAAACTAGAAAACTATATATAGGAAAATCGTCCTGACGGCGTCAAGAGTTAATTCTGACGCCGTCAGCCAGCCGCCAATAACTTCCTCGGACGCCCTAGATCCAATTGTGACGGCCTTGGTGACGCCGTCACCACCTACGGTAAATTAATCTTTGGCCACTTTGACGCCGTCATCTCTCCATCTGACGCCGTCATAACCTACGGTAAAATATTCATCCTTTCTGACGCCGTCAAGAGTAAATCCTTGACGTCGTCACCTTGTAATTCCAGCTTGGATTTGGTACTTTGTCGTTTTCTTCACTTTATGCTCCAAAAACGTCCAAAATAGCCTCTTTTCCAGAATTCACTCTCCAAACACCTAAAATCACAAAAGGAACGATTTAGGGCAATATTTGATCAAATAAAGTCGGATTCGGGCTTAAATGACCCCCTAAAAATGGATCATTTTTCGCCTCATCAAAGATATAATGCTTGTGGAATGAAGTTTGCAGATTTCCTGGAGATTATAAAACTTAATAATTCACAAAAACCATAAGACTCCGTTAGAAAAACAAAACCGGTAAAATTTCCAGATTTTTACTCCTGACGCCGTCAAGAACAATTGCCTGACGCCGTCAGAATGGACCTGCAGAAATCTTTATGTTAAGTTTCCGGAAAATTTCTGGAAAAACCTTGTCCTACTTCCTGGAAAATCCTGCAAAACTTCATTATGACTCGATACAAGCATTTGACTCTAACAAATACGAATATACATGTTCATTAAATATTGTGGAGAATCATGATCGGTTTGTTTCTTAAAAACATATTTGGGGTTTCCCCTTACACTTATTTTTTGCAAAAATACCTTTAGGTTGAAGTTAAGACTAGGCAAAACAACATAATAAAGTATTTCACATTTTAATTGAGAAACATGATCAACCAACAATAAAAATAAAACATGCATACGGAAGCAAATAACAATCAAACAATTAAAATCACACAAAACATGGGTTGCCTCCCAAGAAGCGCTTTTCTTTATTTACGAGTCTTGTAGCTAGACTCAAAGTCGTGGGTTACTACGTGATTTCATCATTGGTTCCACTACCTAGGTCATCTTCTAAACTAGTGTCGCTCTCATAGTGTAAGTACTTTGGATCTTCAAATTCTAAAACATCCTTTCGATACTTAGAGCCAAGCTTACTAACATCCTTAAAGAACCCACAAGATAGATCAGAAACATTTCTACAACTTCTTCTAACATCGTCATCACACAAAACCAGTTGGGAGCTCATAACATCGAGCCCGTCGCAATCTATCTCCCTAAGGTCTCTTCTTTTGTATGGCGTTTGGTATGAAATCCTCCTAATCCCGTCAGTGAAAGTCATGATTCCGTTCAAGTCATCCACTATCAACTTAGTGATTTCGCAAAAGGGCGCTCCAAATACAACTTGCGATAACCTAGGGTCAACGAAGTCTTCTATGTTGTCCACAATTGTGAACTCCATAGTGAATGCCATATTTCCTATGAACACTTGGATTTCATGATCCTTACCAACCACTTTCTCTCCCTTGTAAATCATCCCCCATCTGCAGATATTGTTATAGTGAAACAACGACATGAAATTCTTTGACAAGAATACATTAATGTACACGTTCTCGAATTATTTGTGACCAATCATGCAGGGGATTTTTAGGTTATTCGGATTTCGTCGTTTGATTTTTTTTAACTCTCCTCCCTTTGACCCGTACGGATTCCCTTCAAGGGAGGGACGATACTCATAGACTTCCTCACCATCCCTACGAAAAATTACCATTCTAACACCATTGGTGAATAATACACTACCATCTTTCTCGTCAAGGATTGCTCCCGATTCATTGATAAATGGTATCCCAAGGACGAGGTTGGTCAATGCTTGATTGGCGATAGGGTCCACGTCATCAACCACGGTGAAGTCAGTATCGTAATCAAGTCCTCCAATCCTAATTGATACATTCTCTATTACTTTCTTGCATACGACGTCCTCTGGGAAGGTTTTGTGGTATAGAGAAAGTGGGATTATGCTGACCGAGAAGCTAGGATCTATATGGCTACTAATTGAGACCTTTCCCTCAATGGTACAGGGGATTTTGAAAAGCTTATAGTCGTTCCCCTCGGGTTGATTGCTATCCCTACTTATAGCATCCTCATTTTCGGATTCTTTTATAACCGATTTGCTCAAAATGGTTGGGTCTTTCTCCTGTTCCTCCGATGTCTCGTTCCAATCATCCAGTTTGTCGGGTTTCTGCACGGTACACTGCTCGGGTGAGTTGGCAGGTTTCCTTGCCGAAGCGTGGTCAACCTTTTGTGTCACATCATTTGTTGTCTGACTAAGGTTGTCAATTTGTTGTTGGGTTGGTTTGGATGCAGCAGCTGATATCGTGGTGATGGTGTTTACAAAGTGGATTGGTCCAGAGGGGTTGATAGGTCCTTTCTTGTCAGGGGATAGATGTTTGAATAGCTTACCAGGACTTTTTATCTTCACAGGGGAGGCTGGTGGACTCATGACGGTAGCAGACTTAACCTCATCAACGTGAATGGGCTTATTATCAATATGCTCTTTGATAGCCGTCAACAGATTACAAATCTTGTTGTTCACGTCCGCCTGCTGTTGTTTGAATTTTTCCTCGAGTGTAGTAAGCTGCAGTTCTTGAGAAAGAATGAATTTTTTTAAATCATCTTCACAGCTTTGCCTAGAGGTATCTTGTGATGGAAAATGTGCGGACCAAGTAAAGGGTGAGGAATCATTAAATGATACACTTCGTGTTTGGTACCCTCTAAAATTAGGTTTATCCTTCCATGCCTCATATGCTTCGGCAGAAGTTCGAGGACCCTGCCCTACGTGTGATGATGTGAATTCGTTATAAGCACGTTTTGGAAGTTCCATGCAGTTGTAGGTCTCATGAGGGCCATTGCAAAGTTTGCATGTAGAAGCGATTCTGCTTACTTGGCTTGAGGGCTTATGAATTTCGTAAGATTTCATGAGAGACTTGACTCGACCTTCAAGTTCCATGATCCTACGGTCGGGAGTGCTTGAATTGTTCGAAGGCAGAGATATTGCCTTGACCGTTTTGTTCAAATCACGGGGATCATTCCAACTTTCGTTGTCATAGAGAGCAAGATCTTCTATGAGTTCCCATGATTGTTCCGCACTAAGATCACGTAGCTTACCACCGGCCGATTGGTCAATGGTTCGCCTCGTGGGGATATCGATATGGTCATAGAAAATTTGGACTTGGAGCCAAAGATCTATGCCATGATGAGGGACTTTTTGGAGTAAGTCCTTGAAACGAGTCCATGCTTCGTAAAGAGATTCATTTTGACGTTGTTGGAACATCAAGATGTCATTTCTAAGCTTAGTAGTTCTCCCCGGTGGGAAAAATTGAGCAAGGAAACGAGTGGTGAGATCATCCCATGTGGTGATGGATCCCGCGGGTAAACGCTCAAGCCATTGACAAGCTTGATCCCGTAGAGAGAATTGGAATAGGCGTAAACGGGTAGTCTCTCTAGTTTCAACACCTAGGTCTATGGAATCTACGATTTTTAGGAAGTCCTTAAGGTGTTGGTTTGGATCTTCGGAACGAAGTCCATGGAATGCACATCCGCTTTGCACCAACCGGATGGTGTCGGATCGCAAGGGGGTCACATTAGCTCCGGTGAGCTCAATGGTGTTTCGGTAGCCTTGGTGGCTAGGTCGGGAATACTCTCCTAAGGTTCGGGGCCTAAGGGGTTCTAATGGTGGGTTTTGTTGTGGTGGGATGACGGGTTCAAAGATGTTACCACCTTCCATGATGTCGGATGGTAAAGAGTTACGAACAAAGGCACGAAGAAATAAGATAGACTAAAGAAGACCTAAAAATAAAAATAAAAATCTTACTAGAAAGGAATCTAGCAAGTAGACCTAATAAAAAGAAATCCTAACCTAGACAATAACTATTCCCCGGGCTGCGGCGCCAAAAACTTGATGCGTGGGAATCGCACCTTGCTTTACCTCTCGAGGGATCTCGCGAGGCTTACAACCCCCACCAGGCAGTGTACCTGATCGTTGTAGTATAGTATAGTGACAAGTACCGGGGGATTGATCGTTTAGCTTAGGAATAGTGTCGCTAGGATTAGAAAGCCTAATTAATAGTTCTAAAGATGAAAGATGATTATTTTTGTGTTTTTTATATTTTATGAAAGCAAGTAAAATCTCGGGTTTTGAAAGAGTGGGCGGAATCAGTTGTTATTCAACTAACCCAAAAGCTACTTTATAACTAATTAAACTAATGAAAATGAAATTAAACTAATATTAAACTAAGGTTGTGAGCAGTAATTGGAGAAATTGTGTTTACTTAGACTTCATTACTCCCTAGATATCTTTTACATGTCAATTACTTGTTACACTTGTATGGATGACGGATTGTATTCCTTCATACCATTCGTGGGGTGGCATACATAACTCCCCAACTCTATGAGCTCTTATCTCCTCCTACACCATGACCCAGCACAACTATAGGGATTGTAAACAGTGGCTCATGCATTAAATACAACCAATAAAGACCTAGTACGCCTCGGTTCATGTTTCTTAAGACGTTCAAGCATGTTACCATTTGGAGATCTGCCAGTTTTCTTAAGCCTAACATATAATATCATTCATCCAAGAACAAGAATAGACAAGTAATTAACACATAATCAACATCTAGGTTTCATTAGATCTAAGCAAACACAAAGGAAATCTAGCCTAGCATAGTAGAATTAAGATAAGAACAAAAGATAAACAACCAACACATAGACATATTGATTGAATTAAGAGTATACTTATCTCAATTACAATGCAAGGTATCAAGGGTTTGGAACCCTTGAAAAACCTGTAAAAGAGGCACCAAAATCGTCTTTAGGGTTTCACCAAAACTTCTCTCCCTCTTTTAATGAAAAAACTAGAAAACTATATATAGGAAAATCGTCCTGACGGCGTCAAGAGTTAAGTCTGACGCCGTCACCTCGCCGCCAATAACTTCCTCGGACGCCCTAGATCCACTTGTGACGGCCTTGGTGACGCCGTCACTACCTACGGTAAAATATTCTTGGCCACTTTGACGCCGTCATCTCTCCATCTGACGCCGTCACAACCTACGGTAAAATATTCATCTTGTCTGACGCCGTCAAGAGTAATACCTTGACGCCGTCACCTTGTGTTTCCAGCTTAGATTTTCGGTACTTTGTTGTTTTCTTCACTTTATGCTCCTAAAACGTCCAAAATAGCCTCTTTTCCAGAATTCACTCTCCAAACACCTAAAATCACAAAAGGAACGATTTATGGCAATATTTGATCAAAAGATTTCGGATTCGGGCTTAAATGACCCCCTAAAAACGGATCATTTTTCGCCTCATCAATAGCCCGGGGGGAATTGCTCTCAATTATGAGAATTTGCAAATTCCAACCCACCCTCCCGGGATATTTACGAGCTTAACCCTTGAAATCCAAATTCAGGCTACTGAGCCTGTTCTCGAGGAAGAATATCAAATCATGATTTACATCATGGTTTTCTTCCTTTTCTTCACCTACAGGGTGACATCTCCTGTTCTTCACTCTTTCGGGAATGAAGACATTATATTTGATCCCGGCATTTTCATGTATCATTATCTTGAGCCGGGATTATATCTCATCGGTGTGGAACTTTCACGTGCTTCAAATGTTTATCCAAACATCTTGAATGAAAGTCCGAGTGAGATTGTTTCTTCCACATCATGCTTCCCCAAGGACTAATGAATTCGGGGTCGAGTCACGCTAGCGACTCGGTAAATAAAAACAGAGCATGCTTTTAGGGTTTTCACCCTAAGTGTGGGGGAGTCCCCATTGCTATGGTTACAAATGAAGTGAAAAACAAATGGTGTTTTCCACGCTTAGCTTGTAATGTTGCCCTTTTACGTTCAAAGGGTCGGCATAATAGCCGGGACTTTGAATATTGAGGACAATATTCATGCTTAGTGTGGGGCGGTATTCGCTATTCTAGCGAATTTTATCACATTTTACTATATAATACCCCCGTTTTTAGCCAAATTTTTTTTTCAAAAATTTTTCACTGGAGCTCAAAATATTTTGTGGTAATCAATCTGCCTTGTCTAACCGACAAAAGGGATTGGCTAGTCCAGGAGCAAACGGCTCTTGGTAAAGACAACTCAAATCCGTTTACGGCTAGCAATTTGCCCAAAATTGTATGGTTCCTCAATTCCCCGAAAACAAATGAGTTGGCTAGCCCGCAAGATTATGGCTTGTGGTAAAGGCCGTGGAAAAACCATAATTGGTAATCAGCTCACCAAGATGCTGACTATTCCATCAAGAGTTGGCTAGTCCAGGAGCAAACGGCTCTTGGTAAAGACTAATCAAATCTGTTGACAGCTGGTGGTTTGCTCAAAATCACACGGTTATCAGGTGTGCCACAGTTCTTACACCTGGCTACTCCAGAAGAGATGGCTTTTGGTAAAGAGTTTCAAATCCATTAATTTTTCTCAAAAGATTGCTAGGGACTAGCAATAGTTTAGTGTGGGGGATTGATGAGTGTGTAAATACTCATCATTTTTGTCTTATATGAACTGCCAAAACGTCCAAAAACACTCAGTAATGCATCAAAATACTAAAAATATTCCAAAATTGTGTATTATACGTTTTATATGCAAAATGTTTAAAAACAAATGAAAACGAACAAAGTTTGCATAATTGGCAGTTTCAGTCCCTCAAGTTTCAAAAATTGACAAAACTAGTCCCTGAAGTTTTAAAACGAAAGAAAAGTCAACCCTAGGCATTTAAAAGTGAAATATAATCAAAAACGATGCTTGGGTGAAAAATTTTGAGAAAATTACACTTTTACCCCTCAAAATCCAAAATTGAGATAAAAGGTCCCTGGAGTTTTAGTATTTGGCAGATTTGGTCCCTGGTGGGATAATTTTGATAGAAAAAATCATTTTTGGTCCTTAAAAATCATAAATTATCAAAAATGATCCTTTGGTGTGAAGTTTGAGGAAATTACAATATTGGTCCCTCAAGTTTGGAAACTTGTCATTTATGGTCCCCGGGAATTTCAAAAGTGGAAAATTGCATTTATGGCCCATGAGAATTCAAAACTTGTCAAAGTTGGTCCTTGTGAAAACTTGGAACAGTTGGCAAAAATTACCCCTGAACTTTCAGCTTATTACACAATTGGTCCTTGCAATTATAACATATACCAAATGGACCTTACAATTAAATAAACAAACAACTCCAACAGCCCACTCCTGAGCCCAAATAAAACCCAAACCACCCCAGGTTTGACTTCGGTCAAACCCACCTTCTCCTTTCCCTTTTTCCCTCTCAACCAAAACCGCCAACAAAACCAGTGGTATTCCCCCCCCCCTCTCCACTTGCACCTGGCCACTACCACCCTTATCCTTCCCCTCACACTTCCCAACACGTATCATCTTCGCCCCTACCCCTAGCCTGCAAACACAGACCCAATTGCCCATAAAATCCTTTTCCCGCCAAAACTAAAGGGAGAGCTAAGGTGATCCAAATAGCTATATTATTGGTGGGATTTGACCCTGAGGGACCCACAAACTCTATGGGATGCTATAAAGAGCAAGAGAAACAGAAGTGAAGAACTAATTAGGAGTAGTGTAATTTTAGGGCACGTATTAATGTAATTTAAATTCTCAGTTGTAATTTTCATTTAAATCAGGTTGTAATCAGTATCTTAAATGTAATGTTAACTCACTTTAAGTATAATTTCAATTTTAAGTTTCTATTTCAAAGTCTCAGTTAAATCATTGTGTTAAATTATTGTTGTGCAAAACCATTTTAAGCTTTCATTTCTGTTCAAATAAGTTTGTATGAGCTTATTTTAGCTTTAGGAATAGATTACTAGTTTCAATTCTGATTTAGTCCCAATTTTCTAAAAAAGTCAAGAAAAGTCAAAGTTTAGTCAAATAAGCTACTTGGTGGTGATAAGCTGAAGTGGATGAGTTGAGTGGTGTTTTAGCTTGGTATTGACACACCAAGTTTGGTTCTAATCAGTTCCATTCATTTTAAATCCTCAAACAGTTGTAAGCTTATGTTCTTAATTTTTACATGTTTTTAGTGTTTTATTATTTTTATGATATTCAGCTGTTTTCTTTTGTATATTTAAGCTTCATTGGTCCATTAGAGTTAGAGAATTGCCTAAAACTTCATGCTTGTTCATAAAATTCCATCTGTGCTCACTTATCACATCTCCACTGTCAAATTAGCTTAGTATGAGATTTTAGGTGCTTGTAGGATTTAGCTTAAGTTTCTGTGATAATTTAAGTTTCTTTAATCATAAGTAATTGTTAGAAGTCAGTTTCATAATCTAAATTTCCCATTTGCTTTAAAAAACTTAAACAGTTAACATTATAAGGGGTGTTTGGTTCAGTGGATCCCAAGTGTTCTACTGAGTTTTTGCCATTACCATTTATTAGAATATGTTTAATTAAGTTGCAATAGGTCATATAAATCATAAAATAGGTGGATTCAAGGCAGAAAGTCAAAATGAGCCTTATGTCTCATTTCTGAGTTCACTGTTGTGAATTGAGGGGTTCAAATCCTCACAGTAGTTACATAAGTTGTTTATACCACTTAATTTAGTTTCATTTCCTCTTATAATATCATTTTCAGTGATCTAGGTTGGTTTAAAACTCATCAAAGTCAAAAGTTTAAGTTCAAGCAAAAGTCAACTTTACCCATTTTCAGATTTTTACAAAAGTTCCAGGATTTTTAGTGATTTGTGTATTTACTTTCATGGATTGAAATCTGTTCCTATGTAAAGCCCCCCACCTCAACTTTGTGTTCCAACCCTTGTTATAATTTTAGGAATTTTGTGTGGGCCCCACCATCACCACAAACTTACCTGCATGGCAGACTACCTGCTCTGTCTCAGCAGCTACTCACCCACACCACCCACTTTATGGTGGTTTTGTGACCACCACAGTGGGCCCCACACCTCCAAATCAGGTTCTCCCAACCCCCCTCCTGGTAGGCATGGGAAATTGACCAATGGGTTGACCTAGAAATCCCTGGGCCCCACTTGAATTGATCACAAAAAGCTGTCCCATTTCTGAGTTGATGAGTAGTTTGGAATAAGCTTATTCTTACTTATTGGCTTAACATGTGAGCTTATTTGTTCAATCATTGCATAATTATGTTCACTTAGCTTAGTTTAATCAGTTTTACCCATTGTGAGCCCCACACAAGCTGGTTCAAGCTCAATTCCTTGTTTGGTCAATGAAAGTCAACTGTCCCAATCTTTAGCTTGTTCAAAGCTTATTATTAAGTTCTAAAAAAGTTGTTTTCACAAAAAGTCTTTGTTTTGAGTTATAAAATAGGTTTGTAAAGTAAAAATCCAGAAAATCAAATTAATTTTTAGGTAATAGTTTCTATTTAATTTTATTTAAATTTTAATTTTCATTTTTAATTTTTTTATTAAGTACTTAGTTATTTTATATTTTTATAAAATTCCTATTATATTAAAGTAGTTATAATAATTTTCTCAGATTTTTATTTTGTTGTTTAGTATTTATTAGAATTAATCTTAATTTTATTAATAATTAATTAATATTAAGTTTAAAATAGCATAATTAGTTTTTATTAAGTAAAACCTAGTTTTTATATTTTTTATAGCTTTTATATGTTATAAAATAATTTTAGAAATTTTATTAGAATTTTTACTGTTCATTTAGTATTTTTCTTAATTTAAAATAGTTTGTTTAGGTAATTAATGATTAATTAGTAATTAATTAATAAAAAAATCACAAAAAGACAAAAACACTTATTTTTATTTTTAAAACTTATTTTTAGTTATTTTATAATTTTAGAAATTTTATTTTCATTTTTCTAGTATTTAATTAGTATTAAATTATATTTAAGTGTTTTAAATATTAATAATTAGTAATAATTAGTATTTAATTAATATTAAATAATTAATTAGGGTTAAAATTTATTTTAATTTTCTAAAAATTTTCTTTTACCCTTAGGTTTGTAAAAAAGTCATTTTCACCCCCTGGGTGTTTTCAGATTTCAGTTTTTACTTTTTATTTCGTACACTTAGGTTTTATTTAAACGTGAACGTACGCGTTTTAGGTTTTAAACGTTTCTGGGTTTTCAAACTTTCCAGTCTTGTTAATATAGTGTATTTAAGCTGTTTTCTTTCATATTCCAGTAGTGTAATCATCACAACTCACTTAAAACCCATTCCTGTCCAATTTCACCCGATCACAAACCCGTTTTAATACCATCCACACCTCGTCGGGACATAACGACCCGGGGAAACCTTATACTTCCACGGAGATTGATTCTAAGCTGTTTGACTTTTACGGTTGACCATTCACAAGTGGTTGACTAATAATCGTCTGACCGTTTGGAGCCAATCACGCATACATTACAAAGTAATATCAGTGTTTCAATATTAATTATTTTGAGTTATTCAAGATTGTTAAAACCTTACAAGCTACAAAGTAGTTTGGTTAGAGTATATCGATCCAACATCTATGTCTCTCAACCTCCAGGCTTTGAAGATCCTCAACATCCCAATAAGGTTTATAAAGTGGTTAAGGCTCTTTATGGCCTACATCAAGCTTCAAGGAAGTGGTATGAAACCTTAGCTATATATCTTTTGAACAATGGGTTTCATAGAGGGAAAATTGATCAAACTCTGTTCATCAAGAAAGACAAGGGTGCTATTCTATTGGTTCAAGTATATGTTAATGATATCATCTTTTGAGCTACTAAACAAGAGATGTGCAAAGAGTTTGAAAAATTGTTGAAAGATGAGTTTCAAATGAGTTCTATGGGAGAACTTACTTTCTTTTTGGGACTGCAAGTACAACAAAGAAAAGATGGCATCTTTATTAGTCAAGACAAATATGTGGCTGAGATTCTAAGAAAGTTTCACTTTACTGATGCAAAACCTTCAAATATCCCTGGTGATAAGACTACTCATCTCTTGTTGAAGAATGTTAGTGGAGCAGATGTAGATGTGCATACTTTTAGATCTATGATTGGTTCCTTGATGTATCTTACTTCATCAAGACCTGACATTATGTTTGTTGTATGTGCTTGTGCAAGATTTCAAGTCACTCCAAAGACATCACACTTGACAGCAGTAGAGAAGATTTTCAGGTATTTGAAGACATATCCTAATCTAGGATTATGGTATCCAAGAAAATCTCCTATGGAGTTGATCACATACTCAGATAATGATTATGCTGGTGCAAGTTTGGATAGAAGGTCAACTACAGGAGGATGTCAATTTCTTGGATGTAGATTGGTGTCATGGAAATGCAAGAAACAGACAATGGTGGCTACTTCAACAACTGAAGCAGAGTATGTAGCTACTGCAAGCTGTTGTGCTCAGATCTTATGGCTTCAGAATCAGTTGTTGGATTATGGGTACAATTTCATGAACACCGTTATGTATATAGACAATAGTAGTACCATATGCATTATTAAAAATCCTGTGCAACACACTAAAACTAAACATATAGAGATTAGACATCATTTTATCAGAGATTGTTTTGAGAAAAAGCTCATTCAAGTTGTCAAAATTCATACTGATGACAACTATGATGATTTGTTAACAAAAGGGCTTGATGTGGGTAGGTTTCAGTACTTGGTAACAGGTATTGGAATGCTCAACCCATAAAAATTTTGATGTCTACTGGTCTTTAGTGTTGCAGGATTGTTTTTAGGTACTAATATTGTTTGTATATGTTTGTATGGTTTTCTACTAACTTGTATGCAGAAGAATTAGAGCTCAGTGGAAACCATGGTACAAACAATGGAAAGTTTTGCTCTCATAGTGGTAAAAGAAAAAGATAAAGTACTTTCATTCAACCATTTAAAGGAAACAAAGTACATCAAGTAGAGAGTAAAATACATAAACAAAATAACAAAACATAAAAGCTTCACATCCTAACACCCTGCTCTTCAAACAAGCTACTACATGGGCTTCTTGCCTTTCCCCTCATAGTCATGCTTTTCCTTAGAAGTTGTCTTCCTCTTTTTATCAAAGAAAAGTTGCTTCCTTGGGCAAGCAAGACCCAACACTTGTTTTGGTGGATTTTGGAGTCTTGTAGGCTTTTCCGGTGCAGGCCACTTCATATTTACCAGGGCTGACTCTAGGGCTGTTGTAAGTGCTTTTGGAAGCTCCTTGGACAAGGTGTAGGATGGATCATTATCATCATCTGAACAAGAACTTGAGTAGAATTTCAAAGATGGAGCAGGAGCAGCTGAGACCTTCTTACTTGGCTTCATGTTGGATGAAGTTTAAGCACTTGGAGGAAAATATCCACTCCATCCAGATGATTGCTCTTCAGAGTCAGTATAGTAGCTGATTTCTCCATCAGATGAATCATCTTATGAGATATAGATTAGTGGAAACCAATTCATGATGAATTTGGGGTTTGTGATATTGGAGAATTGTTTTGATGAAGACTTGTGTTGTATTAAGCCCCTTTTATAAGCAAAGTCAAACCCAAGGGTTAATTATGAGGGATATTAAATCTTATCAGTTTTGATAGGTTGGAGAAGTAAATTTGGATATTATTTATTTAATCGGGTTGACTTTGAGAAGATATTTTTGTGAATAGTAACTTGGTCAAAAAGTTACTTTGGAATAAAATATATTGGTTATGAATTGTGTTTTTCAAATATGCAGAACAACAACCAATATTTGTTGAGTGATTGGAGTAATAAGGTGTGTAACTAAGACACACAACAAATGGTTATTGATTCACCATGTCTAATCCCTATAAGAATCAACTAGTCCAGAGCAAACAGCTACTGGTAAAGACTTCTCAAATTCATTTATGGTTGATACTTTACCAAAAACTATATGGTCATCAACTCACCATATTCCAAGTGATGAAGAGTTGGCTAGTCCACAGCAAACGGCTCATGGTAAAGACATATCAAATCTGTTGAATAGCTGATAGTTTGCTAAAAACTATGCTAAGAGCAGCTGAACTTTTACTTGATTTACTTACCACTGCTCTTGAAAATTTTGTGAAAAAATTACCACTGCTAGTTTACAGTTACCAATGCAAGTGAAATTTTTACCACTGGTGAACTAGCCGTTACAACTGTTGTGTCAGTAATCTTATTTTTTAACTAGCCGTTGAGAGTAACCGTGTTTCCTTATTAATAGGGTAAATTTTTGTGCATTATCCACTTACCTATTTTAATTTATTCTTTTCCCGAAGATAAATACATTCTAAAGATAATTCATATTACGTATCCTTCTCAAAACTCTATTACTATATAATTAACTCTCATACGGCTTGATCATCATTCTCGATTACTAAAACTTTCATATTTTTATCACAAAACAATGGCAATTCTAAACTTTGCAGATGAGCACAACCAAGTGGCCTACTTACAAATTCAAATGAAAAGAGTGGCCCTGTTTTTCATCAGATTGTGGATTTTCTCAACACTACCCATATTAGGTATGCTTTAACAGTCAATCCCACAATCTATGTTTCTCATATCAAACAGTTCTGGAACACTGTGGAGTCCATAACTATTGAAAAGGGAGACTGTTGGGTCTAAAACTGCTGCTATAAGTGAAACTGCTGCTAGTGGTAATGATTCTGCTGCTAATGTCAAAGTGCTGCTGAGGTTAAATGCTGCTGACAGAATCTACTGCTGATGGGATAAGGATGTATACGGTTTAGATAAATACAGAATAGATTGTGTAAATATTATATTTATCTAGAATATACTTATCGTGTAGAGAAAGGTATTGTAAACCTAGTAGGATTCCTTAGTCTATAAAAGGAGGATCCTAGGGTTAGTTTATGTACGTATTATCATTCACTTCAAGGTTGTAAAACCCTAGCATTGTTGAGTGATCGTATTAATAATATTGAAGTGTTGAAAGAGAATCATTATTCTTCTTAAGTTAAGCTTTTACATTCCGCATATTAGCTTAAGTGTTTAATCAAGTTAACTTCTATACAAGATCGTTTAAGCTCAACTGGGATCAACAAGTGGTATCAGAGCTTGTGATCTAGAAGTTATTATCAAGAAAATTTTGTTTCTTAAAAGTTTGCTGTTCCAAATATATTGCTAAGATGGGTGATGAAACTCATATGGTGACTGCTTCTAGGGTGCCCATGCTAAATCCTTCTGAGTATGAGCTATGGAAGAGAAGAATCAGACAGTACATTCGCATGATTGATTTCAACATGTGGAATGTGATTGTTAATGGTGATTCTGTACCTGAGAAGAGTGTTGATGGTAAGGAGATACCAATCAAGTCTGCTGAAGCTAACGCAGTAAGGAAAATGGAAATCAAAGCACACAGTATTCTTTTAATAGGAATACCTAATGAATTCCAAATGGACTTTGATGACTGTGAATCTGGAAAAGAATTGATGGATGCTGTTGAATTCAGGTTTGGAGGGAATGATGCTACTAAGAAATCCAGGAAAAACATGCTGAAGCATCACTTTGAGAATTTTACTTCTGAAAGTGGAGAGAGATAATTGACACATACAACAGGCTAAACCAACTTGTTAGTCATCTAAAGCTTGTTGGCTATGTGGTTCCACAAGAAGATGTAAACCTAAAGTTTCTTAGAAGTTTTGCACCTGCATGGAGTATGTACACAGTTGTGTGGAGGAATAAGCCTGATTTTGAAACTATGAAGTTGGAGAGTCTTTACAACAATTTAAGAGTGTATGAATCAGAACTATCTACCTCTTATACTTCATCTTCTAGTACTCAAAATCTTGCTTTTGTATCCTCTAAAGGAAAAGGATCTCAAGAATCTCACTCTGCTGCTCATTCTACTGCTTATGGAGTATCTGCTGCTAGTTCAAATGATAAGATCTCTACAAGTGATATTGCTTTGTTTGCATTCTTGGCTGAGCTCAAAACTACTATAAGATCACATGTCCTTAATCAAGACTTGGATTATATTGATCCTGATGATCTTGAAGAAATTGATCTTAAATGGCAAATGGCTATGTTGACCTTGAGGGCAAGAAATTTTTTGAAGAAGACTGGTAAAGAAGTCAAGTATAAAGCCAAGGACAGTCCAGGCTTTGACAAATCAAAGATAGAGTGCTACAATTGCAACAGGAAGGGACATTTTGCCAGAGAGTGTAGAGCTCTAAAGAAGAATGCTGATGCTACAAAGAAGGTTACTGAAGAATCAAAGACTGCACTGGTGTCTTGTGATGGACTGGGAGATTATGATTGGAGTGATATGGTTGAAGAAGAACAAAATTTCTCTTTGGTAGCTGTTGCTCAACCCAAGGTGCAGAACTTTGCACTTATTGCCTATGGTTTATCATCAGGCTCTGACTCTGAGGTATCAAATGATTCAGACTTATCTGTGTGTTCTTTTAAATCTTGTGCTGACACTATAGAAGAACTTAAGTCTAGGAATGAAAGTTTAAATAGAGAAATTGAACACCTAAAACTTGATAACTTAGGTTACAAAGTAGGTATTCAAAATGTTGAAAGGAGGTTAGAATATCTCAAAGAGTGTGAGAAGGAATATGTAGATCAACTTAATCTCAGAGATATTGAAATTTTTCAGAAAAACTGTGAAGTAGAAGTTCTTAAAAATAAGTTAGAAGAAGCTGAAAAAGAAAAAGAGGAAGCTCTTGCTGAAAAAGATAAACATGTAGTAAGAGTACAAAAACAACAATATGCTTCTGATTTGGTTCATAAATCTATAGAGAATAACTTGATGAGAAAAGGTAGTGGAATTGGGTATAATGAAGTGGCTCCTCCAACCAAAAGTGCTTTTGCTCCACCAGGAAAAGAACTATCCTTCATTAGTGAGCTAAATATTGAAAAACCTGTAGGTGAATGTAGCACAAGTGTTGATGAAACACCTAAGGTTGAGGCTAGAAAATTTCCTGAAGCTCCTATAATTGAAGATTGGTATTCTGATAGTGATAGTGATGAGGAACAGGTTAAACAAGAACAAAGTGTGAAAAAGTAAGAAAATCCTACAAAGTTTCAGCCTAAAATTGAACAGGTTAAGTTTGTCAAACCTGTGTTAGGAAATAACATGATGAGTGCTTAATCACTCATCCTTTTTAGACCTTAATTCAGAGCGAATATACCAAATACTAACCAAAAATGCCAAGAGAATGTACGTTTTTGTATTTGTGTATGTGCAGGTACGGATATGTTAAAAATGAACAAAAACGATGCCAAAACCGACAAAAACGAGCACGAGAATGGAAAAAGGTCAAAAGCCAGAGCCGGGAAAGAAAAATGATAAAGGAAAGCTCAAAAAATCATCAGAAGTCCTCAGGAATTCATAAAGTTGCATAAATAGTTCCTGGACAAAGTTTAGAAGAATTGACGATCTTAGTCCCCGCACTTTCAGAAAAGGACAAAAGTTATCCTTTGAAGAATTGTTATGAGAAAAAGTCAATTGTGGTCCTCCGTGAATCAAAGAAAGTCAAAAATGGTCCTTGGAAGAAGTTTTGATAAAATACAGTTTTGGTCCCTGAGCTTTGCATTAATACAAAATTGGTCCTTGAATATTTAAGCTTAAACAAAAACACAACCGGATCAATAATAAAAGTTACCCACTACATCTCCAAGCCCCATCTAATAAAACCTTTCACCTAAAGCCCAAACAATAAACAAGCCCACTTCCTTAGCCCTTGACCCGGTCCACCTTTTTAACCCAGATCCACCCCAGTTGTAACCACCCGTAATTTTCGGACTATTATTTTAATGGTGGAACAATTAATTTTTGAACTATTTATTTTCTGATGTTTACTAATGATTAAAAACTCAAAAATGGGAGGTTATCTCGTTCATTCTGAAAAACGACAACACACGCGTACCGACACTACCTTAGTAGCGACAAACATCCAATATGTGTTATCCTGAGTCGATAATGGTGTTTTTATATTACTTTTATAAGAACGTTCTAAAAAAATTCTATTTTATGCACGTTTGCGCCAAACCGGAGTACCACGTTTACACCAGAGCTCAACGGGACACGAAGTACACACAACACACTCCTTAATAACAAAAAACAAAACCTTACTACAAATACCTCTTTATTTACTAACTTATTCATTTATTCATCTTTTATTCCTAATTTATCTTCTTTCTTTAACTGATTCCCCACACACTAATAATAATAATAATAAACCTTTGTAAAATTTTATTCACTCCTTTTTGTCCAAAATCCCACACACGTTTTCTCCCTTGGAAAGAGACACGTTATCCTCTCTTCTTCCCAGGCAACACAGATCCACGCCTCTCTCTTTTTCCCCCTCTCCAAAAATTAGATCTATGAATCATAAATCAAAAACAAATGTGAACTACTATTTCCTCTCGAGTATCGCCCCAAAGAGAAGCCTCCTCACGCAAAGGGGATCACTGTTCTCTTTTCTCTTCATCCCAAACGAGTCACAAGATGGGTTATGAAGACTCAAAAGCTTGTTCTTTATCCATTTATAGTTATGGTCAAGTTTCGAAATCAAAAAGGTAGGATTAGGGTTTCTATTTTCTTTCTTTTTATTTCCCAATCGAATCTTAGTGCACCACATCTTCTTCCTTGGTGTGGTTACTGCTTGGATTCGGATTGGACTCTTGTTTCAATTTCTCTTCAAGTGTTGTAAGAAACTAAAACCCTCTTGTTCTATTTTAATGTTTTCGATTCATATATGTGATATGTTCTAAATGGTTCTGTTGTTTAATATATTTGGCACCTTTTTACTAAACTCGCGATTGAGGTTATCTTTTTCGTGATACTGTCAATTCGTTCTAACCCATGTTCTGTGAATGAATTATATCTTTGTTGTTGTTGCTGTTATTGTGTGGCAAATTAAATAACTCACAACTAAATAAAACTAGTTGAGGCTCAGATTTGGAAGTGCTTATTTTGATTTACAAGTTGTATCTTACGTTTGTTTATTATCGACTTGGTTGCTGGTCATAGAGCGTGCTTGTTAGCAATATGTACCAAATTTTTAGTTATGTCGAGTCGTATGTGTTTGGTATGGTGTTGGACTCTAGTTGAGTCTTGGTCTCGTTACAGCAGTGAGCACCAAAGGGGTGTTCACTTTCAGCTTAATTCCCAACTCGTTTTCCAACTTTGTTTTCGCTTATTTTCCAGCTCATTCATCGGCTTATTTTCAGCTTACTCTCGAGCTTCTTTAACAGCTTATTTTCAGCCTATCGAATATGTGTTAGTGTTGTGGTATTAGTGTGTTAACATGAACGAAGGGTGTGCGACAGGCTGGCTAACAACAACATAAAGGGGTGTCAGATTGGTAAGTTATGCTTTGTGTCCTTGTTTGAGTAAATGTCTTGCTCAATCAAAGGGCCTCAAGCCATTACACTAAGAGTGCGGTTGGTTCGCACCTTGCTCACAAGGCCGAAAGTATGTTCGGCTTGCTTAAACTTGGTCACTCGATGCTTGGTGTTAAACATTTGCTTCACTTCCTTTGAGTTAAAATTCTCACTTCGAAAATACCTGGTCTTGTTCTGGTTGTTATTACTCACAGATTGGGCCAAAGCCCATGTGGTTCTAAGGAGCCTGTATATTGGATCAACTCCTCACCACAGGCCCACTTCATTTTTGTTGTTGTTCCTTTTCGAAAACTGATTGGGTGCGTTTGGAGATGAAAATTTACCAAATAGATAATTTTATTTTCTTTCAAACATAAAACTTGCAAAGTGTAAAGCAAATAAAATGGCGTAGTACCAAGTTTACTCGAATTGTCTTTCTGATCGAGTCACATCTTTCTGATCGAGTCAAGCTTACTTTCTTTCTTGGACTATCCCACGACTCAAATCACGACTCTTTATACTTTTATTGATAGCCTATTTCACATCACGTTTTATATCAAGTTTATAAAAAGTACCTATAACCTAAAACTAAATATGTACTCTACACATGTTCCAAAAAAAAAAAAAAAAAAAAAAAAAAAATAAAAAAAAAAAAAAAAAAAAAACTAAACTTGTAAATGTTTAACATACTTATATTGCCTATCTAAATTTGTAAGTACTTCAAATGCTATAAAAACCAACTTAAGTTTTATAAACTTATAAAACGACTACTACTAAAGCAAGCATTTTTGTAACTTATAATTATCACATAGAACACAAGCGTGCATGCTCGAGTCATGCCCATTTTTCTCAATGTATATTTAGCTTACATATATTTCTCTTTTATAAACATAAATGATAAAGTTTGATCACGATAATGCTGACGCCAAACTCGTTTTAGCTATTTTTATGACTACGATAAATATTGTTACATACACACTATGCATTATAAATTCTTTTTACAAAAGGTTTATAAAATCCGTCAACGTCTAACATTTATTCGTGATTATCTCCTCCCACTTTATCTTACGGTCATTTTCAAACCAAGGACATCTCGTCCTCGATGTATTATTCGTTGTACACTTACACACTTCCAAGAGCCAATACACATAAACATTTAGAAAACTGTTTTTTTTTTTTTTTTTTTTTTTTTTTCCAAAACGCTGCCACACAAGCAACAATAACACAAATGCTTTAAAACTTTTAAACACATCAAGTCTTAAACTGAAACTGTGAACTAAACTTGTCATACTAATCTAGGTCGCGTGTCGGTGTCGCGCACTATCACTACTTGATACTTTACTCTATTCAGACTACTGTTCTGAGGTGAGTTCATGACCCCTACTTTTACTTGTTTTATAATTGTTTTGGGGGAGAATACATGCTCGTTTTTTTTTTACTTAACTCAATGCTTGTTTTATTTGAATGCGCAATTGTTTACTTAAACACTACTGTTTCTCTGTATACTTGATTGATTGTTCAAATGCACCTATGTGTATATTGGTTGCATACTTGATTATTTTCTCACATACACGAGTGTTTTATAAATATGCAACACACTTTATTAACTATTGCTCTTATGCAACACACTTTATGAACTATAGCTATTATACTACACACTCTATGAACTATTGCTTATATGCAAACACTTTACAAATCTTTGTTGTTACGCAAACACTTCTATTGAATGACAATTGGTTTTATGCAAACACTTTTATGGACCACACTGAGACTTATGCTGTATGTACACTATTACGCGGATTAGCCTAAGACACTGAATCCCACAATGCCCAAACTCATGAATCGTCAATTCCTGCTGGGAAGCGCGAATGCTATAAATAGATCTATTGGGGTTGACACCCCGTTCGGTTTGGCCGGATAGGCAAACGCGAGCGTATAACATGTCGAAACACGAGTGTCACGGGATAGACACTTGCAAGGGCTTTATTTAACGTGCTTCTAGAGCATGCACACTGTCAAGCTTCGGTTGCATGAACTTAGTGCTAGCGTAATAGACTTTTACTTTTGGGTGACATTATATTCGTTGTAATGATCACATACTTTGCCTATGGTCCAACTTTATGCTTAATACTTATGGTCTACTTTACTGATATTTTTCATGACGCTGGGAGTAAATCAGTCGTCACTAAAACTGAACTTGATTTGTATGTGAAAGGTTACTCACACTCGAAAACCTTGTGGTCCACATTACTAAATTTACTTGAAAGTAAACTATATTTTCATGACATTGTGAGCGACACAATGGTCACAAAACTTTTATCGAACTCTCATTTTCTTTCATACTAAATTGCTATTTATACAAACTTATGAACTCACCAACCTCGTGTTGACACTTTTTAGCATGTATTTTCAGGATTAATGTGATAGCTAACGGTTGAAGGCTTTGGCATGGCATGGCATGGTCATAGATGACTCTGATATAATTGGGACCGTATAAATCATCTTATGGGCCTGTATTTCCGCACTATATTTTGAAGGATGTAAACAAAATACTTTTGACTATGAAATTTCTTTTAAACGGTTGAGCTAAAAATCGTTCTTTATACTTGTGTTGTGATACCAATTGAGTAGCACCCGAGTGACATGTATGCTTCCGCTGGACCCGATTTTGGGGGTGTTACAGATTGGTATCAGAGCCTTGGTTATAGAGAACTGGGTACTTATATAAAACCTAGACTATAACTACTTTTATAAAAACTTGACTCTATGACCGCCACATGCCTGCCTGCCAAGCCTGCTGCGTTACTTATGATAGAACATTTTCCTTTAAAGTAAGGATATATTACTAGTGTAACGGAGCTGAGTATTTCAAAATTTATTGAACCTTGGTGGAATATAGACTGATCACCTATATTCGACCATGGACAGTGGAACATAGCCTGATCACCTATATTCGACTCAGAGGTAAATTTTGCAATACTGAGAGTAGTTACAATGGAATTATGTCCAGATTGATTTTCTACTTGATTTTTGAATGTTTCAAAAATTTCTGCGTGTGTATATAATCATTGCATAACATGAACATTCACATCTACAGACAACACACTGGCATCACAATACTTTTTCTTAGTTGGAATACTCTTTTATTACAATCTGGTTATGTTACAGTCACCTTCACCTCAAACCCTACACTCGATCGATGTTGTGCCTTCCGCGTTAAGTACTAAGTACACTACTGAGACAACCAACTGATTGCTAGTAGCAATCAACACCCTCCTTAAACTCTAAACTTGCCAAATTTCACATTTAGCAGGGATCCTCTACCCAACGGAAACCTTAAAAACTTTATGTAGTAACCCAAACCACTATCTTTAGAACACCTAATCCTGCACACATAGTCCTTCACTTATCCCTTGGAAATAATTATTGTCTACCTTGCTACCCTCTTATAAGATAATAAACTGTATCACTATTAGCATACAAACTATTTTTGGTTATTCTACATACCATTTTGCGGTCATCCTACAAAATTTGTTACTGCTATCAAGATTTTGACCCTGCTATTATTTTATAAACAGTAAATTGTTTTCTACTTTCCTATAAACTTTTTTACGAATCATCTTTACAACTATTTTATCATGATGTAATAAACCGATTCATTATCTTACTACCATTCTATAAAACAACAAACAGTTTCGCTAGAATTTTGTAAACAATATTACAATTATCCTACAAGTCTTACTACACTTTACAAACTATCTTACTCCCTTATGAACTACTTTGCTACTAAATCACAAAACTAAACTACAATTTTGTTGCAATTCTACAAATAATAAATTGTTTTTCTATAAACTATTGTCCAACCTATTCTATAAGCTATTTTGCAACATGTGAACTATTTACCCAATTGAAAAGCACTTTATGTTACTACATCTTGGTACTGTTATAGTAAATTGAATAATTATGTGTATAAAAATTCGCTTGATATTAAATATTGAACCCCACTCAGGCTTGACAGCTAGACTCAGTCATTAAGCACCTGAAAGTTGTTGAAACAAACATACCTGACTACACATTTTTCCTTGACATCTTTATTATTATTATTATTATTATTATTTGTTTTAACTTTCCTTTTGGAAATGCGTTTAAAGAAATCACAAAACTCGTAATGGTATTTTCCCGAGATACTCATTTTGATGTGCCAAAATTTCTCTCATTAAACTTTATTGAGACTTGTATATTAAAGGGGTGACTAAATGTTAACCTTTGAGACATGGTTTTACCCACACCATGTTTAAAGACTGTTTTAAAGAAATCGAGTCTTTTGAAAACGTATCAGTTTACCTAACTGCAAATTTTCAGCAAAGAACCAAAACCTATTCCTATCGACAAAGTTCGTAGAAACTCGCAAAAAGGAACTAATTCCACGTGGGGAAACGTGAAGATGAATTCTCGTGCGTATATACCCATCTCTTTTCGACCGTAATGGGTAACTTGAATTAAATCGCGAGGACGCGATTCCGTTTAAGGAGGTGTGACTGTAACCACCCGTAATTTTCGGACTATTATTTTAATGGTGGAACAATTAATTTTTGAACTATTTATTTTCTGATGTTTACTAATGATTAAAAACTCAAAAATGGGAGGTTATCTCGTTCATTCTGAAAAACGACAACACACGCGTACCGACACTACCTTAGTAGCGACAAACATCCAATATGTGTTATCCTGAGTCGATAATGGTGTTTTTATATTACTTTTATAAGAACGTTCTAAAAAAATTCTATTTTATGCACGTTTGCGCCAAACCGGAGTACCACGTTTACACCAGAGCTCAACGGGACACGAAGTACACACAACACACTCCTTAATAACAAAAAACAAAACCTTACTACAAATACCTCTTTATTTACTAACTTATTCATTTATTCATCTTTTATTCCTAATTTATCTTCTTTCTTTAACTGATTCCCCACACACTAATAATAATAATAATAAACCTTTGTAAAATTTTATTCACTCCTTTTTGTCCAAAATCCCACACACGTTTTCTCCCTTGGAAAGAGACATGTTATCCTCTCTTCTTCCCAGGCAACACAGATCCACGCCTCTCTCTTTTTCCCCCTCCCCAAAAATTAGATCTATGAATCATAAATCAAAAACAAATGTGAACTACTATTGCCTCTCGAGTATCGCCCCAAAGAGAAGCCTCCTCACGCAAAGGGGATCACTGTTCTCTTTTCTCTTCATCCCAAACGAGTCACAAGATGGGTTATGAAGACTCAAAAGCTTGTTCTTTATCCATTTATAGTTATGGTCAAGTTTCGAAATCAAAAAGGTAGGATTAGGGTTTCTATTTTCTTTCTTTTTATTTCCCAATCGAATCTTAGTGCACCACATCTTCTTCCTTGGTGTGGTTACTGCTTGGATTCGGATTGGACTCTTGTTTCAATTTCTCTTCAAGTGTTGTAAGAAACTAAAACCCTCTTGTTCTATTTTAATGTTTTCGATTCATATATGTGATATGTTCTAAATGGTTCTGTTGTTTAATATATTTGGCACCTTTTTACTAAACTCGCGATTGAGGTTATCTTTTTCGTGATACTGTCAATTCGTTCTAACCCATGTTCTGTGAATGAATTATATCTTTGTTGTTGTTGCTGTTATTGTGTGGCAAATTAAATAACTCACAACTAAATAAAACTAGTTGAGGCTCAGATTTGGAAGTGCTTATTTTGATTTACAAGTTGTATCTTACGTTTGTTTATTATCGACTTGGTTGCTGGTCATAGAGCGTGCTTGTTAGCAATATGTACCAAATTTTTAGTTATGTCGAGTCGTATGTGTTTGGTATGGTGTTGGACTCTAGTTGAGTCTTGGTCTCGTTACAGCAGTGAGCACCAAAGGGGTGTTCACTTTCAGCTTAATTCCCAACTCGTTTTCCAACTTTGTTTTCGCTTATTTTCCAGCTCATTCATCGGCTTATTTTCAACTTACTCTCGAGCTTCTTTAACAGCTTATTTTCAGCCTATCGAATATGTGTTAGTGTTGTGGTATTAGTGTGTTAACATGAACGAAGGGTGTGCGACAGGCTGGCTAACAACAACATAAAGGGGTGTCAGATTGGTAAGTTATGCTTTGTGTCCTTGTTTGACTAAATGTCTTGCTCAATCAAAGGGCCTCAAGCCATTACACTAAGAGTGCGGTTGGTTCGCACCTTGCTCACAAGGCCGAAAGTATGTTCGGCTTGCTTAAACTTGGTCACTCGATGCTTGGTGTTAAACATTTGCTTCATTTCCTTTGAGTTAAAATTCTCACTTCGAAAATACCTGGTCTTGTTCTGGTTGTTATTACTCACAGATTGGGCCAAAGCCCATGTGGTTCTAAGGAGCCTGTATATTGGTTCAACTCCTCACCACAGGCCCACTTCATTTTTGTTGTTGTTCCTTTTCGAAAACTGATTGGGTGCGTTTGGAGATGAAAATTTACCAAATAGATAATTTTATTTTCTTTCAAACATAAAACTTGCAAAGTGTAAAGCAAATAAAATGGCGTAGTACCAAGTTTACTCGAATTGTCTTTCTGATCGAGTCACATCTTTCTGATCGAGTCAAGCTTACTTTCTTTCTTGGAGTATCCCGCGACTCAAATCATGACTCTTTATACTTTTATTGATAGCCTATTTCACATCACGTTTTATATCAAGTTTATAAAAAGTACCTATAACCTAAAACTAAATATGTACTCTACACATGTTCCAAAAAAAATAAAAATAAAAAAAACTAAACTTGTAAATGTTTAACATACTTATATTGCCTATCTAAATTTGTAAGTACTTCAAATGCTATAAAAACCAACTTAAGTTTTATAAACTTATAAAACGACTACTACTAAAGCAAGCATTTTTGTAACTTATAATTATCACATAGAACACAAGCGTGCATGCTCGAGTCATGCCCATTTTTCTCAATGTATATTTAGCTTACATATATTTCTCTTTTATAAACATAAATGATAAAGTTTGATCACGATAATGCTGACGCCAAACTCGTTTTAGCTATTTTTATGACTACGATAAATATTGTTACATACACACTATGCATTATAAATTCTTTTTACAAAAGGTTTATAAAATCCGTCAACGTCTAACATTTATTCGTGATTATCTCCTCCCACTTTATCTTACGGTCATTTTCAAACCAAGGACATCTCGTCCTCGATATTTTATTCGTTGTACACTTACACACTTCCAAGAGCCAATACACATAAACATTTAGAAAACTGTTTTTTTTTTTTTTTTTTTTTTTTTTCAAAACGCTGCCACACAAGCAACAGTAACACAAATGCTTTAAAACTTTTAAACACATCAAGTCTTAAACTGAAACTGTGAACTAAACTTGTCATACTAATCTAGGTCGCGTGTCGTTGTCGCGCACTATCACTACTTGATACTTTACTCTATTCAGACTACTGTTCTGAGGTGAGTTCATGACCCCTACTATTACTTGTTTTATAACTGTTTTGGGGGAGAATACATGCTCGTTTTTTTTTTACTTAACTCAATGCTTGTTTTATTTGAATGCGCAATTGTTTACTTAAACACTACTGTTTCTCTGTATACTTGATTGATTGTTCAAATGCACCTATGTGTATATTGGTTGCATACTTGATTATTTTCTCACATACACGAGTGTTTTATAAATATGCAACAAACTTTATTAACTATTGCTCTTATGCAACGCACTTTATGAACTATAGCTATTATACTACACACTCTATGAACTATTGCTTATATGCAAACACTTTACAAATCTTTGTTGTTACGCAAACACTTCTATTGAATGACAATTGGTTTTATGCAAACACTTTTATCGACCACACTGAGACTTATGCTGTATGTACACTATTACGCGGATTAGCCTAAGACACTGAATCCCACAATGCCCAAACTCATGAACCGTCAATTCCTGCTGGGAAGCGCGAATGCTATAAATAGATCTATTGGGGTTGACACCCCGTTCGGTTTGGCCGGATAGGCAAACGCGAGCGTATAACATGTCGAAACACGAGTGTCACGGGATAGACACTTGCAAGGGCTTTATTTAATGTGCTTCTAGAGCATGCACACTGTCAAGCTTCGGTTGCATGAACTTAGTGCTAGCGTAATAGACTTTTACTTTTGGGTGACATTATATTCGTTGTAATGATCACATACTTTGCCTATGGTCCAACTTTATGCTTAATACTTATGGTCTACTTTACTGATATTTTTCATGACGTTGGGAGTAAATCAGTCGTCACTAAAACTGAACTTGATTTGTATGTGAAAGGTTACTCACACTCGAAAACCTTGTGGTCCACATTACTAAATTTACTTGAAAGTAAACTATATTTTCATGACATTGTGAGCGACACAATGGTCACAAAACTTTTATCAAACTCTCATTTTCTTTCATACTAAATTGCTATTTATACAAACTTATGAACTCACCAACCTCGTGTTGACACTTTTTAGCATGTATTTTCAGGATTAATGTGATAGCTAACGGTTGAAGGCTTTGGCATGGCATGGCATGGTCATAGATGACTCAGATATAATTGGGACCGTATAAATCATCTTATGGGCCTGTATTTCCGCACTATATTTTGAAGGATGTAAACAAAATACTTTTGACTATGAAATTTCTTTTAAACGGTTGAGCTAAAAATCGTTCTTTATACTTGTGTTGTGATACCAATTGAGTAGCACCCGAGTGACATGTATGCTTCCGCTGGACCTAATTTTGGGGGTGTTACACCAGTCAACTAAACCGGTCAAACAAACAAATAACAAAACACACCTAAGAAATACCCCGCCCCCCAAATCATTTTTTACCCAGAAAATAAACACTGTAGTAAGAACCCTAGCCTTAACCCCCACCAAATTACCCCTCGTAACTTTAATTACCCAATGATTAGGGTTTCTAGAAGGTGTCAGGGTTAGTCAGGAGTGGTCAGGGACACGTGGACCAGTGAGATTACACACTAAGGATCGGTCACATCACTAAATTTAATCCAACAGCTGAAGATGATGGATTGGGGACCAAGGCTATCCAAGGGCTGATATCAACTCAAACAAACACAACCTTCACAAGGATTGGTGACCTGGCAAACCTCTCAGCAGGCTATATAAAGCCCTCTCCTAGCTCATATGTAATCGTCCAATTTTTCATGTATTTAGAGAGATTTAGACCATTTTATTCTTGTCATTTAAAATTCTTGTCAATTTAAATTCGGGTTTATTGTAATTTCAAGCTTTGTACTCATTTTCTCATTATCAATATAATTCAATTTCTTTTACAGCTTATTGTCTTATTTCTCCTTATTGTTTGGTTCCAAGTTTTTGCTTTACAAATAGCTTAAATCATTTAGTGCTAGTTTATTTCTACAAGTTTTTATTGTTGTTCATCTTATATTGAAAAACCAAAAGAAAAAAAAAATTGTTTCAATACAAATCTAAGCTTCAAATAGATTGTTTATATTGTTTTAAGCTTTTCAAAGCAATTCAAGCTACTATTTTATCAGAATTTTCAAAAAAACATCAAGTCAACTAGTGGTCAATTGTTTGAGCTTATTGTAATAAGCTGATGCTTATTGGAGTTTGGCAGCCATAAGGTGTCCATTTGGCCTGTCACAAAGACAGGCAAGCATAGTGAAACTCCCTCTTTTGTGCTGAGGGAGTATTGTCTTTGTAAGTTTTCCGTTTTCATTTTCTCATTTGCAACAGTAGTATAAATAGTAGTTTAGCTCTTTAATTGTTGTTTATTTCTGTTTTGCTTAGTAATTTTAAATATAGTCTCAGTCCATTTCTAGTTTAGGATTTTATTTGTTTGTAATTGTTGTGCTTTTGTTCCTTCTTTTGTTTCATTGATTGATCTATCTGTGATTCTGTGTTCTTTGGTTAAATTGCATCTGATATCTGATTCTCTGTGTTCCATTGGAGTTTGTGAATCATTTTCAATAACTGAGTTGAGGTTTAGATTTCATTAGGTGGATCTGTGGTGGTGTATTGAGTAAGTCTGTCTCATATGGGATGTTTGGATTTGAGTAGGGTACTGTGTAATTGAAGGTTCCTTGATTCTCTTTTGATTTAGGTAGATTACATTAGGTATAAGCAGGGCATAAATAGTTTAAAATACACAGGTTAAATTGATAGAAGTCAAATTCACTTGGAATTCCATTCAACAGTTAGTTTCTAGGCTGCATAATCTTGGATTTTGGTGCAAACTAGTTACACTTAGGATAATTAACTTTTAGGCTAGCTTAATACTACTAGTAAGATAAGATTTAATCAACTGAATTTCATTTTGGTCAAAACTTAGAGTGTACTAAAATAGTCAAACCTGCAGGCCTTACAGTTTCAAAAAAACCTGATCTCAGGTTCATTTAAGGGCCCAAGTTGGATTGGAAATCAAAGCATTGTGGTTTTATTAATTCTCAGCTTGTTAGTGAGTTTTGCCCCCATAAGCTGATTCTCCTGAGCTTATTTAGACAACTAGTTAGGCTTGATAAGTTGAGTGATTGAACTATTATCTGTTTTCAATTTGATGCCTGCTATTGTGTTTTAGTGTTCAAATCTGTGTTTTGTTGCTTATAATAGTTCCTTAGTTCCTGTAGTTGAGTTACTCATTGCATTTGTGTCATTTGCTTATCAAGTTGATTAACTGCTTATTTCAATTTAGTTTATTTTCACCTTATTTGCCCAAATCTGTGTTTCTGTGTGTGCGTTAAGTGAAAAACTGTTCCATTACACTTTGCTGAGTCCTAAAATCATTTGGTCAAAGGTTGCGGTCAGATTTAGTCAGAGTGCTTATTAATAAGCACTCCAAATAAGCTGTTTTCTAGCTTTTCAGCACTTTTATAGCTTATTTTTCTTTCAAAATTTTTTCTCTAGTTTATTTTATTATTTTAGATTTTCTATAATTTTTTCAAAATTTTCTAAGTCCATTTGCTATTTTTCTTATTTTATTTTCATTTTTAATCATTTTTAATTACTTTTTAATTACTGAAAAATCCCAAAAAATCTGAAAAAGCTAAGAGAAATCCAAAAATATTTTAGAAAATTATTTTTAGTTATTTTAGAATTTTAGAAATTTATTTTGCATTTTTCCCATTTATTTTGAATTAATTTTGAATTTTTAATTAGATTTAATAGTTTTTAATTTCCAAAAATTACATAAAAAGCCAAAAAAATTAGTTTTCAGTTTTAAAATTACTTTTTAGTTATTTTATAATTTTCAAAATTTAATTTTCATTTTTCTCACTTAATTTCCATTTTCTTTTAATTTTTAATTAGTCAAATTAGTTTTTAATTCATAAAAAATAAATAAAAAGTCAAAAAAATATTTTTCTTTTTCTCAAAATTTTCTTTTATCATTTTTAACTTTTCAAAATTATTTTCAAGTCCGTAGGAGTAGCGTAGCTTAAAAGTCGCGTTTTATTTCGTATGTTAACGCTTATTTTCCGTTTTAAGCTTACGTTTTTGATTTTTCGTTACGTTTCTAATTGCTTTACTTGAATTACGTGTTTAGTTGATTATTTGTGCTTCATTTACTATTTCATTAGTATAATCTCATTCGAATCACTTTTTACCGTTTTCACGACACGTTTCACGATTCGGGAATTCGAAATTCCATTCATCCTTCACATAAAACGACAACATGAAAATTTTTGGCGCCGCTGCCAGGGAAGGTTGAAGTGAATTTTTCGTTTTCGTTTTTCGAAATTGTGTTTTGAAAACCTTCCTTGTATATATTTCTATAAAAACCAAAAAAAAAAAATTGAAAAATCAAAAACACTTTTGCTAAAGTGTTTTCAAAAATACCAAAAAAAATAATAAAGTTACAGCCTCGTCTCGACCGAAAGGAAGAGCGTTGTAAACCAAATAAGTCTCTCAATATAACTACGCGTGAAATAAGTTGCTAATCGGATTACTTTGGATTCTACGACCGAATAAGCGGAAAATACGGAAGCTTTGACATTAAATTGCAAGCTGAAGAGAGATCCATTCTTCTCTCCCGTTCCGTCGCGAGTAGATTTGAGGGAAACGGTTTACGATTAACGTAACGTTTGAAAAACAAAAGAGAATAAAAGTTTTAAGTTTTCAAATTTTGTTTTCTAAAAATAAAAATACAAAAAAAATTTTCCTTTCCATTTTGATTTTCTTCTTATTTGATTTTATGATAATTAAAAACCAAAAATAATCTTCTTATCCTCTTATCATTTGATTCTTCTTCTTTAACCCTCTAAACCGATAATTCTTATGGATCCGACTTGTTTTAAATGTGGAGAACCGTTCTTTGAAGGTTCTTGTGTTTGGTGTACATGCGGACGGTGGGTAACGATATTCGAGACGGAAGTTGCTTGTTTTGCAATTCATTTGCTTATGCACCTAATTCGTACAACAACTTTCCAAATTTTTCCGACTACCCACCTCAGCCCGATTCATTCAATCAACATATTTGCAAAGAATGTGGATTTACTTATGGATTTTGTATGTGTTATGCTTCGAAAGTTGAACCCACATTCACATCTGATTATGATCCGAACTTTTCCAATTATTATCACCACGATTTCAACTCATATGAGCAAGTTCTATACTTCAATAATGAATCGTTTCAAAATGCACCGATTTCACAACAAAACGGTTGTGAGTATTGTGGAGGTCCACACTTTAGCACCGATTGTCAAACAAGGAAACCGTTTCCTAATAACAATGATTATCACGACCAACCTCCACAATATAACACGATTCTCATGGTTCAGAATGAGATCTTTAAAATGATGACTGCTCAAAATGACTTTAATGAGCAATGTCTAACTGCAATAAAACTTTTTAAAGAGGAAATTCGTAGAAGAGAACAAGTTAATACCATTGAGAGTGATGAAAACGAGCTTTATAAAGAAGAAAATTTTACGATTAATCCCACTCCGTCTTGTGAACCTTTAAATGTTGAAGATTGTTCTATGACATCTCTCGACGACGATTTCTTTAAACAAAAGGTTTTTAAAATAAAAATGGAACAACTTTACGTCTCATCAAAAATTGCAAAAATTCGTGTTGATTATGATGAACCATCGGTTCCTACTCCCTCTCGGGTGAGGGAAATGGAACAAGAAACCAAGGTGACAAAGGACTCGGTACTTTCCGCTGACAATGAAAGTGCTAAATACGTCCAACCTATGGTTGTCCAAGAATCAATTGTTCCTAATCCGTCAAGATTTGATCCTAACCTTTCTGGATTTATGGTTAAGAGTTCGTCAAGCAAACGTGCTGAGCTTAAAACGGTGTTTAGAAGAAACGACTTACCTAATCTTCACGAACAAGAACCGGAGACCATAACGGAAGTGGTGGAAATTCCTAGCTCTGAGAGCACACCATTTGTCCCACCTCCGGATTCTTCAAGATGTTTTTCGAGACTTGAATCAATTACTCCCGTTTTTTCTCATCCTTCTCTCACACCGGGTGAGGGAAGTGATCCCGTTTTGTAAAAAGACAATACTTTTCTTGATAACAATGATTCTATTTCGACTGAGATTGTTACACCGTCAGATCCTTTGAAGCCCGAGCTCCAGGACTCTTTACCCAATTTTGAGAAATATGTTTTTGATACGGCTGAAGAAATTGAGTCATCCCCGATTGAAAATTCGATTGATCCTGATGAGATTTTCTCCGATTCTGACAATGACGATGCTATATCATGTGGAGACATCGAATATGTTGACGAATTACCTTCTGAGCTCGTCAGTTTAGAAGAAGAGAACGATGAAGAAGTTGAAACGGAAATCCAAGATGAAGCTCTTCGTGACAAATTATCCAAATTTTATCTTCTCATTTCTAAAATTGAGGCGTTGAAAAATCCTCCGAATTTTTCTCCTATCCCCGATATGGATAGTGATTTCTTACCCGAACTTGAAATTTTTCGATTTGAAGAGACGAGTAGTGGCAATCCCACTATTCATGCTTTCTCTCTACCGGATTATGAGTGTTTTAATTTTGAGACTGAGTCTGTGTTTATTTCCGACAATCCATTACGTGACTCTCTTTTAGAGGATGTTGATCGATTTCTTGCTACGGATGACTCGATACCACCGGGTATTGAGAATGACGAGAATGATATTCTTTCCGATTTACCTTCTTCTCGTCCACCGGCGAAACCACCGGATGCAGATTTTGGTACGAATAAAGTTATTGTTGGAGTGGTGGACGAGATTTCTGAACGTGATGTTCCTGTGCTTGATATTTTACCCACCCAACCCACCCGTGATTCAGTAATCGACTTTGCTTTTATCATCTGGGTGTTTCAACCGTTCTTTTCTTATCCTCTCATTTATTCACTTTTCCACTCCACCGGGAGTGAGGATACCGTTTTTGACCCCGACATCTCCGTTTATGCCGGTTGTCCGTTCAATCTGCTCTCCCTAAGGACGAATTAATTCGGGGATCGAGTCAAGCTCATGTGACTCGGTGAACAAAAACAAGCGCTTCGTGGGAGGCACCCCATGCTTATCCATTTTCATCTTCTTAATTTTCTATTTTCTTTAATAACGTGACGTGAGGGGGGCGACCCTTTCCAAACTCGTGTTTTCGTGGTTGTTTGTTAATGTTCAAGAATTTCCCCGAAGTTTGAGGACTCTCATGCTCGTGGTTTGTCGTTCTCTCCACTCGAGTCTCATCTTTCGCTGCTCTTTCGGAAATTCACCATATCCAAAATCTTATCGACTAACGTTTATCTCTTGGCATACTTAATAAACGGCCTTAGATTTTTCGTAGGATTACCTTTACCCTTAAAACATTGAGGACAATGTTTCACTTTAGTCTGGGGGGGGGGGGTGAATCTTCGATTCAATTTGACCTGTATCTTCGTCTGAGCTGTTTAACTTACGCAACTCTGTTTTCCACCAAAAATTTTAATTTTTGTCACCGCTTTATAATTCCAAAAAAAAAAAAAAATGAAAAAATATATATGATATGAATGATAAGTTTTGACACCTTGTTTTGACTTTCCTACCGGCGAGAGTAGAAATAAATGTTCTGACTTGACCGGGCGTGTTGAGCCCTAGCTCGTCTCCTTTAACCAAAATAATCATAAGATTATGGCTAAGCATCCGCGGATCTCATTACTTGGGATTTTAAATTTGCGGAGATCGAGGAATGATAGAGTTTATTTAGAAGTTTCATGCTATACACGGATCGCATTACTGGGATTTAAAAAACCCACGAGAGGTACTTGTGGCCTCCTTGTTCCCACAAGCTTGCACACCAATAATAATAGATCTCTAGGATTAATTAAGGGTATACGGTTTGGGCAATACTTAGTTTTTTCTCGTTCCTAACAAAATCTCTGCATATGGGGGTTTGGTACACACAGGGGTACTGCCAGTGTTACGGTAAAATAGACTATTGCATCTTGCCGGTTCGTAGCCGATGTTGTGATCTTAATAAAAACCGTAGGACTCGGGGTTTGGCATATGATTATGAATATCGATAATAATAGTCCAAAGCCAAATAAAAAGGCAGAGGAATCCAAAGCTATAAAAAAGCAGCGGATAGAAATCCAAAGACATAATAAAGCTCTTACATCTTGGCGGCTCATAAACCGTTGACTGTAAAAGAAATAAAGGACTAAGGACCAAAGTATTATTAAAGTGCTTATGATTATGCAAAAATGCCAAGCTTCGACTCCGGGGGTTTCCCTAATAAAAAGCTTCCGTTTCGGGTATCAAACATGGTATGTCTCGGTCGTAAATAAAAAGGGAACCCCTACAAATCGTGTTAAATCAGAGACCTTCATGTGGACCCGATTTCTGTATGCAGGGATTTTCGAGGGAAAGTTTGGAAACTACTTAGCGTTCAAATTTTGTGCTCTTATCGGACTAACAAATATCGAAACGAGAAAATATGAAGAAATTCATTTCTCAAAAATTAAAATCTTGAGATACAAAACTTAGGACCTGGGAACAAGAGGTAATACACAATTAACTTTTGTAGGCAGTGTTAGCATCTAACTTCTGGATAAACAATGATCTCGATTTTACGCGTAGTTTGGGAGCTTGTGAAAAATCAAGGATGACGATTTTTATCCGTACGGTCTCATCTCTGTGAGAAGTGTTTCTACTCATTGACCCTGAAAGTTATCAACAGATAAGAATTGATAATGAAAGTCAAAGCAAACCGTCACATATATAAAAATGAAAAAAGTACAAAAAGAGTAGTTGTAGTTATTATTCAGAAAAATCGGAAAATGGAGCGTTTTTGAGAATAAATGATTTTACTATCTCTTTTGAACATCATTGCTAATTTACAACGTCAGTAAAGAGAGGTTTTGAAATTATTTATCTCTTAAGCGTGAGGTGATGACATTGCGTGAGGACACGGCAATACCTTAGTCTGGGGAATTTTGATGAGTGCTTAATCACTCATCCTTTTTATACCTTAATTCAGACCAAATATACCAAATACTAACAAAAAATGCCAAGAGAACGTATGTTTTTGTATTTGTGTATGTGCAGGTATGGATATGTGAAAAATGAACAAAAACGATGCCAAAACCGACAAAAACGAGTAGGAGAATGGAAAAAGGTCAAAAGCCGGAGCCGGGAAAGAAAAATGATAAAGGAAAGCTCAAAAAATCATCAGAAGTCCTCAGGAATTCATAAAGTTGCATAAATAGTTCCTGGACAAAGTTTAGAAGAATTGACGATCTTAGTCCCCGCACTTTCAGAAAAGGACAAAAGTGATCCTTTGAAGAATTGTTATGAGAAAAAGTCAATTGTGGTCCTCCGTGAATCAAAGAAAGTCAAAAATGGTCCTTGGAAGAAGTTTTGATAAAATACAGTTTTGGTCCCTGAGCTTTGCATTAATACAAAATTGGTCCTTGAATATTTAAGCTTAAACAAAAACACAACCGGATCAATAATAAAAGTTACCCACTACATCTCCAAGCCCCATCTAATAAATCCTTTCACCTAAAGCCCAAACAATAAACAAGCCCACTTCCTTAGCCCTTGACCCGGTCCACCTTTTTAACCCACATCCACCCCAGTCAACTAAACCGGTCAAACAAACAAATAACAAAACACACCTAAGAAATACCCCGCCCCCCAAATCATTTTTTACCCAGAAAATAAACACTGTAGTAAGAACCCTAAACCCTTAACCCCCACCAAATTACCCCTTGTAACTTTAACTACCCAACGATTGGGGTTTCTAGAAGGTGTCAGGGTTAGTCAGGAGTGGTCAGGGACACGTGGACCAGTGAGATTACACACTAAGGATCGGTCACATCACTAAATTTAATCCAACGGCTGAAGATGATGGATTGGGGACCAAGGCTATCCAAGGGCTGATATCAACTCAAACAAACACAACCTTCACAAGGATTGGTGACCTGGCAAACCTCTCAGCAGGCTATATAAAGCCCTCTCCTAGCTCATATGTAATCGTCCAATTTTTCATGTATTTAGAGAGATTTAGACCATTTTATTCTTGACATTTAAAATTCTTGTCAATTTAAATTCTGGTTTATTGTAATTTCAAGCTTTGTACTCATTTTCTCATTATCAATATAATTCACTTTCTTTTACAGCTTATTGTCTTATTTCTCCTTATTGTTTGGTTCCAAGTTTTTGCTTTACAAATAGCTTAAATCATTTAGTGCTAGTTTATTTCTACAAGTTTTTATTGTTGTTCATCTTATATTGAAAAACCAAAAGAAAAAAAAAAGAAAAAAAAAGAAAAAATTTTTTCAATACAAATCTAAGCTTCAAATAGATTGTTTATATTGTTTTAAGCTTTTCAAAGCAATTCAAGCTACTGTTTCATCAGAATTTTCAAAAAAACATCAAGTCAACTAGTGGTCAACTGTTTGAGCTTATTGTAATAAGCTGATGCTTATTGGAGTTTGGCAGCCATAAGGTGTCCATTTGGCCTGTCACAAAGATAGGCAAGCATAGTGAAACTCCTTCTTTTGTGCTGAGGGAGTATTGTCTTTGTATGTTTTCCGTTTTCATTTTCTCATTTGCAACAGTAGTATAAATAGTAGTTTAGCTCTTTAATTGTTGTTTATTTCTGTTTTGCTTAGTAATTTTAAATATAGTCTCAGTCCATTTCTAGTTTAGGATTTTATTTGTTTGTAATTGTTGTGCTTTTGTTCCTTCTTTTGTTTCATTGACTGATCTATCTGTGATTCTGTGTTCTTTGGTTAAATTGCATCTGATATCTGATTCTCTGTGTTCCATTGGAGTTTGTGAATCATTTTCAATAACTGAGTTGAGGTTTAGATTTCATTAGGTGGATCTGTGGTGGTGTATTGAGTAAGTCTGTCACATATGGGATGTTTTGATTAGAGTAGGGTACTGTGTAATTGAAGGTTCCTTGATTCTCTTTTGATTTAGGTAGATTACATTAGGTATAAGCAGGGCATAAATAGTTTAGAATACACAGGCTAAATTGATAGAAGTCAAATTCACTTGGAATTCCATTCAACAGTTAGTTTCTAGGCTCCATAATCTTGGATTTTGGTGCAAACTAGTTACACTTAGGATAATTAACTTTTAGGCTAGCTTAATGATGCGTGGGAATCGCAACAGGCTTTACCTCTCGAGGGATCTCGAGAAGCTTACAACCCCCACCAGGCAGTGTACCTGATCGTTGTAGTATAGTATAGTGACAAGTACCGGGGGATTGATCGTTCAGCTTAGGAATAGTGTCGCTAGGATTAGAAAGCCTAAATACTAGTTCTATAGGTGAGGGATGATTATTTTTGTGTTTTTATATTTTTTTAGAAAGCAATTAAAATCTCGGGTTTTGGAAGAGTGGGCGGAATTAGTTGCTATTCAACTAACCCAATACTAAGATGCAATCAAAATAAAATACTAAAAATGAAAATAAACTAATTATACTAAAGTTGTGAGCAGTAATTGGAGAAAATGTGTTTACTTAGATTTCATTACTCCCTAGATATCTTTTACGCGTTAATTACTTGTTATAATTGCATGGATGATGGATTGTATTCCTTAATGCCATTCATGGGGTGGCATACATAACTCCCCAATTCTATGAGCTCTTATCTCCTCCTACACCATGCCCAGCACAACTATAGGGATTGTAAACAGTGGCTCATGCATTAAATACAACCAATAAAGACCTAGTACGCCTCGGTTCATGTTTCTTAAGACGTTCAAGCATGTTACCATTTGGAGATCTGCCAGTTTTCTTAAGCCTAACATATAAATCATTCATCCAAGACAAGAATAAACAAGTAATCAACACATAATCAATATCTAGGTTTCATTAGATCTAAGCAAACACAAAAGAGATCTAGCCTAGCATAATGGAATTGAGACAAGAACAAGATATAGACAACCAACACATAGACATATTGATTGAATTAGAAGAACACTTATCTCAATTACAATGCAAGGTATCAAGGGTTTGGAACCCTTGAAAAACCTGTAAAAGTTGCACCAAAATCGTCTTTAGGGTTTCTCCCAAAACTTCTCTCCTTAAATGTGAAAAACTAGAAAACTATATATAGGAAAATAGGGATGACGGCGTCAAGAACAAAGGTGTGACGCCGTCATCTCGCCGCCAAATACTTCCTCGGACGGCCTTGATCTACTTCTGACGCCGTCAAGGCCTAGGCCATCACAAAAATTACTCTTGACGCCCTGTGTGTGACGCCGTCATCAACCACGGATTTTTATTATTGAGGTTTGACGCCGTCATGAGTTTACTCTTGACGCCTTCATGTACTGTTCCCCGCATGGAAAATTGAGACTTTGCCGTTTTCTTCACTTTTATGCTCCAAAAACGTCCAAAATGTCTTCTTTTCCAGAATTCACTCTCCAAGTACCTAAAATAACAAAAGGAACAATTTAGGACAATATTTGATCAAATAAAGTCGGATTCGGGCTTAAATGACCCCCTAAAAACGGATCACTTTTTGCCTCATCATATACCCTTACACTTGAGATTTGCTTGTCCTCAAGCAAATGCGCTTTTATTCTACTCAAAAGACAAGTTAGGGGTCATTTAACACTAATATAAAAGTAATTACAACAAATAATCGTTCCACTAAAGACCAATAGACAAGCACGGAGGTCATACACAAGCACCTCACAAATAGTGTTTAGATACTCACATCTCTCGGGTGTAATAAAGTAATATAACATTATGGAAATGGAAGATATCTCTCACTACCTGTCATAGCAAAATAGATTACCATAGGCTTGGGAAAGGATCAAACCTCCACCACATGGCGTAAGCACCTAGGATAAACTATCAAAGAGGTCTTTTAAAGGGTTGTAACGTTAGGTATAGGGATATGAATTACACGGTTTTGTTGGATAAAGGAAGTTTTACTGGTGGCGAGTTAACAATCTTAGTTAATTACATGTACAATATGGCGTTGCTAAGCCAAGACTAGACTCGACTTAAGCTAATAAATGAAAAATAACAAAAACATACAATGAACATAGAATAAAAAGGGATGGTAGTCCGTATGTTTTTTTTTTTTTTTTTTTTTTTTTTTTTTTTTTTTTTTTTGCATACACTCTTACCCTACCATCCAAAATAATACATCATAGGGAATGAACATTTCCCTTACACTTGAATCTTTACATACTTTACAATTAAACTAATCTAATGACTCGAATTAAGAAAATCAAAACACTTGGAGCACTTTTAAGATTAACGCACATATGGGGGTAATAATATTATGTTCTTCCCCATTACTCCATAAAATAAGTACTTACCCATGAGTCCCAATCGTCCCAAAACAATATGTACAAGGATATGACTCGACTTAGCAACCATGTAATCAATTAGAAAGTTAACTTAGGGTTTAACAAATCACAATAATGCACTAAAAATGAGCGCATACACGGAAGGCTAAGGCGATTTGGTTGTACATTTAAGTGGGGTGTAACAAATTCTTCCTTTAAGTAAAATGCTTAAAGTTAGAAACGAAAAGATAGGCTCGGAGGGGTGTACTAGGGGTTTCGTGTACTAAAAATGAGTACAACGCTAAGGGTGTGGGAAAAATTAGTTGACTTAACTAGCCAAGTAATATGACTTAAATAGTCAAGTAATTATAATACGGGATTAACACAAGGGTGATCCTAATGCCTCTTATCATGTAGTAAATCCTACCACACGAATGTAGTCTCACTAGCGGTCTCGGGATGCATCACTAAAGCAAGTTCTAGAATCTAAATGCTACCGGTACACTCATAAGCACTAATAGTAAATGCTTTTCCTATCAAATCTAAAGGCGAGCCTCACATATTTGGGTGGAAAATTTTTCTGAATGATACGGTTTTGTGCTAGTCATACAATCTCCTATCCATGAGACGCTTGCTATGGCTAAAGTTTCACTCCTAAATGTTGTAAAAAATTTTAAATTTGGCGCTAAAATTACACTAACAAGTATTTCTCATAGTTTTATTACACATCTACTATCAAACAAAACAAACTCCAGCGAAAGTGCATATGTAAGGTATCATCTTTTTACCCTCCCCTTACACTTAAGATGAACATTGTCCCCAATGTTCAAGTAAAGAATGTAAAAGTGAAAAAGTAAAGAGAATGAAATCAAATACTCCCCTGATTCGCTCGGTATGGATAATAGGATGGCCAGGTTAGATCTTCCTCCAAGAAAACAAACAATCAAAGCTTCCCTTCCAGAATATAAATCATCTCCTTGTCGAACATAACCTGTAAATCCTGACAAAATAGACAAGACAACCTCGCGTAAAATCGGCGGCATCCTATATAAGTTACTAAATCCTAGAAAACAAAGTAAGATATAATGCTTGTGGAATGAAGTTTGCAGATTTCCTGGAGATTATAAAACTTAATAATTCACAAAAACCATAAGACTCCGTTAGAAAAACAAAACCGGTAAAATTTCCAGATTTTTGACTCCTGACTCCGTCAAGAGTAAACTCATGACGCCGTCATAATGGACCTGCAGAAATTCTTATGTTAAGTTTCCGGAAAATTTCTGGAAAAACTTGGTCTTACTTCCTGGAAAATCCTGCAAAACTTCATTATGACTCAATACAAGCATTTGACTCTAACAAATACGAATATACATGTTCATTTAATATTGTGGAGAATCATGATCGGTTTGTTTCTTGAAAACATATTTGGGGTTTCCCCTTACACTTATCTTTTGCAAAAATACTTCTAGGTTGGAGTTAAGACTAGGCCAAACAACATAGTAAAGTAATTCCACATTTTAATTTAGGGACATGATCAACCAACAATAAAAATAAAACATGCATACGGAAGCAAATAACAATCAAATGAAATGAAATCACACAAAACATGGGTTGCCTCCCAAGAAGCGCTTTTCTTTATTTACGAGTCTTGTAGCTAGACTCAAGGTCATGGGTTAACGTGTATCGCTTATGCTCACATAACCAAGTGTGAGCCATCTAATAGTCGCCTCATCTTTCTTATACTCGTCTCCTAACTCTAAGCACCCGCGATAGTATTTTTTATTCTTTTCATGCGTGTACTTAAGTCCTTTTCTCTTATCATTCTCACTTAGCATTTCCATGGGCGGATACCTACCACACTTTTCCATGGAAAAATCTTTGAACCTAGGGTGCGTGCGGGGCATTTGATAGACAAAATCTTCATCCCCATCCGAGAATGTAATTAGCCCTTCTATGAGTTTTTCATCAAGGTTGGTCAACCGTTTGAAGGGTTTTCCAAACACAACTTGGGTCAATTTATTATCAATAAACTCTCCTAGATTCTCCATAACCATGAACTCAACAAGGTAAACCAACCTTCCTACAAACACATGCAATGGTGTTGCCTTAGCAATAATGTTTTTCCTTTGTATTCTAACTCATCTACCATGATTTTATTGTATTCATTACGTGAGATTATGTTCATTGGAAGAGATGAGTTGAGATAGGCGTTAAAGCTCTTAAATCCAATCTTACAAGGGAGTTGCATGTCAAATGAACTATCACACTCAATCCTAGTTCTAGGGTCGACATACCTAAGAGGGTTTATTTCCTCTTCCATTCTATCCTCATTAATCACGTCACCATCATCAAGATCCTCATCGGAGTCTGAATAGTAAAAAGGACTAGCCCTACGGTCATCATCATGATCAGACTCTTCTAGCTCAGAATTATTGTCAAAGTGGTGGTTGGGTGAGAGGTTAGGTGGGTTCTCATTTTCTGCTAAAGGAAGTGGGGCAGGCATTTAGAAAATCCTACGACGAAAAACACGAATAACAGGTATCAAACGATCAATGTTATTGTTATCCATCGAAATAGTTTACGAACAATGGACACAAAGAAATAAGATAGACTAAAGAAAACCTAAAAATAAAAATAAAATCTTACTAGAAAGGAATCTAGCAAGTAGACCTAATAAAAAGAAATTCTAACCTAGACAATAACTATTTGATGCGTGGGAATCGCAACAGGCTTTACCTCTCGAGGGATCTCGAGAAGCTTACAACCCCCACCAGGCAGTGTACCTGATCGTTGTAGTATAGTATAGTGACAAGTACCGGGGGATTGATCGTTCAGCTTAGGAATAGTGTCGCTAGGATTAGAAAGCCTAAATACTAGTTCTAAAGGTGAGGGATGATTATTTTTGTGTTTTTCTATTTTTTTAGAAAGCAATTAAAATCTCGGGTTTTGGAAGAGTGGGCGGAATTAGTTGCTATTCAAATAACCCAATACTAAGATGCAATCAAAATAAAATACTAAAAATGAAAATAAACTAATTATACTAAAGTTGTGAGCAGTAATTGGAGAAAATGTGTTTACTTAGATTTCATTACTCCCTAGATATCTTTTACACGTTAATTACTTGTTATAATTGCATGGATGACGGATTGTATTCCTTAATACCATTCATGGGGTGGCATACATAACTCCCCAATCCTATGAGCTCTTATCTCCTCCTACACCATGCCCATCACAACTATAGGGATTGTAAACAGTGGCTCATGCATTAAATACAACCAATAAAGACCTAGTACGCCTCGGTTCATGTTTCTTAAGACGTTCAAGCATGTTACCATTTGGAGATCTGCCAGTTTTCTTAAGCCTGACATATAAATCGTTCATCCAAGACAAGAATAAACAAGTAATCAACACATAATCAATATCTAGGTTTCATTAGATCTAAGCAAACACAAAAGAGATCTAGCCTAGCATAATGGAATTGAGACAAGAACAAGATATAGACAACCAACACATAGACATATTGATTGAATTAGAAGAACACTTATCTCAATTACAATGCAAGGTATCAAGGGTTTGGAACCCTTGAAAAACCTGTAAAAGTTGGACCAAAATCGTCTTTAGGGTTTCTCCCAAAACTTCTCTCCTTAAGTGTGAAAAACTAGAAAACTATATATATAGGAAAATAGGGATGACGGCGTCAAGAACAAAGGTGTGATGCCGTCATCTCGTCGCCAAATACTTCCTCAGACGGCCTTGATCTACTTCTGACGCCGTCAAGGCCTAGGCCGTCACAAAAATTACTCTTGACGCCCTGTGTGTGACGCCGTCATCAACCACGGATTTTTATTATTGAGGTTTGACGCCGTCATGAGTTTACTCTTGACGCCTTCATGTACTGTTCCCCGCATGGAAAATTGAGACTTTGCCGTTTTCTTCACTTTTATGCTCCAAAAACGTCCAAAATGGCTTCTTTTCCAGAATTCACTCTCCAAGTACCTAAAATCACAAAAGGAACGATTTAGGACAATATTTGATCAAATAAAGTCGGATTCGGGCTTAAATGACCCCCTAAAAACGGATCATTTTTCGCCTCATCACTTAATACTACTAGTAAGACAAGATTTAATCAACTGAATTTCATTTTGGTTAAAACTTAGAGTGTACTAAAATAGTCAAACCTCCAGGCCTTACAGTTTCAAAACAACCTGATCACAGGTTCATTTAAGGGCCCAAGTTGGATTGGAAATCAAATCATTGTGGTTTTATTAATTCTCAGCTTGTTAGTGAGTTTTGCCCCCATAAGCTGATTCTCCAGAGCTTATTTAGACAACTAGTTAGGCTTGATAAGTTGAGTGATTGAACTATTATTTGTTTTCAATTTGATGCCTGCTATTGTGTTTTAGTGTTCAAATCTGTGTTTTGTTGCTTATAATAGTTCCTTAGTTCCTGTAGTTTAGTTACTCATTGCATTTGTGTCATTTGCTTATCTAGTTGATTAACTGCTTATTTCAATTTAGCTTATTTTCACCTTATTTGCCTAAATCTGTGTTTCTGTGTGTACGTTAAGTGAAAAACTATTCCATTACACTTTGCTGAGTCCTAAAATCAGTTGGTCAAAGGTTGGGGTTAGATTTAGTCAGAGTGCTTATTAATAAGCACTCCAAATAAGCTGTTTTCTAGCTTTTCAGCACTTTTATAGCTTATTTTTCTTTCAAAATTTTTTCTCAAGTTTATTTTATTATTTTAGATTTTCTTTAATTTTTTCAAATTTTTCTAAGTCCATTTGCTATTTTTCTTATTTTATTTTCATTTTTAATCATTTTTAATTACTTTTTAATTACTGAAAAATCCAAAAAAATCTGAAAAAGCCAAGAAAAATCCAAAAATATTTTAGAAAATTATTTTTAGTTATTTTAGAATTTTAGAAATTTATTTTGCATTTTTCCCAATTATTTTGAATTAATTTTGAATTTTTAATTAGATTTAATAGTTTTTAATTTCCAAAAATTACATAAAAAGCCAAGAAAATTAGTTTTCAGTTTTAAAATTACTTTTTAGTTATTTTATAATTTTCAAAATTTAATTTTCATTTTTCTCACTTAATTTTCATTTTCTTTTAATTTTTAATTAGTTAAATTTGTTTTTAATTCATAAAAAATAAATAAAAAGTCAAAAAAATATTTTTCTTTTTCTCAAAATTTTCTTTTATCATTTTTAACTTTTCAAAATTATTTTCAAGTCCGTAGGAGTAGCGTAGCTTAAAAGTCGCGTTTTATTTCGTACGTTAACGTTTATTTTCCGTTTTAAGCTTACGTTTTTGATTTTTCGTTACGTTTCTAGTTGCTTTACTTGAATTACATGTTTAGTTGATTATTTGTGCTTCATTTACTATTTCATTAGTATAATCTCATTCGAATCACTTTTTACCGTTTTTACGACACGTTTCACGATTCGGGAATTCGAAATTCCATTCACACCTTCGCTGGGACACGACCCGGGGAAATACTTTCCTAAGCATTTCTTCGGTTAAAAAAACTAAACTACAAAATGACAACATCATAACATCTCTAAGAAAATGGTAGAATACAATGAGGTACCTAGAGAACAGATGGAAAGATTCAATAATAAGCCTAGGGGTAACCAGAGAAACTTCAACAACCTAGTTTCACACAGATTAGGTAATCAGTTTCAATTACAAAAGAAGGCTTGTTATAAGTGTGGTAGCTTTGACCACTTAATTGTTAGATGTCCTGAACACCAAAAGCCTTTTTGGAATCAATACTCTAGGGTGAATCACAAATATGTAACTAAACAAACTCACCCACATCCTAATAGAAATATGGTTCCAAGAGCTGTTTTATTGAGATCTGGTGCAACTAGATCTATTTATGCTGCTAAATCAAATGGTGTTTTCAAAACCACAACTGGTTCTTCTACTGGCTCTACTGCTAGTAAGCATTCTGCTGCTAGTATGCACTCTGCTGCTAGTAAGCAACCTGCTGCTAGTACAAAACTTTCTACTTCTGGGCCAAAAGTTTTAACAAATACAGTTGTTGGTAATCACTTTTATGCTGTTAAGGCCTCAGCTTGCTGGACTTGGAAACCAAAAACTAATGATTCAAATTCTGTTTCCAAGAATAGCAGTGTGTTGGGAATAAAATGCACAAGGTAAAGAGTCTGCCAGAAGAGCCTGCTAGTGAAAGTTAAGCCTGCCTCTTCAGTTTGCTGATGTTGAAGATATACTAACAGTACCTTCTGGGTAAGAAGGTACTGCTAGTTAAAGAAGGTCCTGCCAGATTTCACAACAAGTTGCTATATTTTAATTAGAGATATTTACTTGTATTATTAGTCTTTGTACAAAGTTATACGTTAAGTAAAAGTAGTACATAAAGTCTCAGTAGATGTAATGGAGTGTTTTACCTTGAAAGGTGTAATATTAGGATAAGATAAATCTCTAGTATATTATATTAAGCAACTTGACCACTTGTAACAAGGGCTCGTTATACTATAAAAGGAACCCTTAAGACACCTTCTTAGAAATAACAATATATAGAACTACACTCATCTTTTCATGCATAACTTCCATATTTGAACTCTTTCACATATCAAAGATTCAAGGTTACACTTGTAATCTTGGTGATAGTTTAGATCACCCGTATTATTTCATCAATAATATTGAATCATTTTGTGTTATTCTTGTTGCAACTCATTCCATTTTACTTATTCACCACCTTTGTTCCTTTAGTGTGTTTTAGTAAATTCCGCGTGCTAACTCACATTCATTCATAAATATCCTAAACACATTACTGAGTTTAACATCTCAAGTGTTTGCACAATTCAATACAAAGTAAAGAATCCTTCCACAAGTATTCAATACAAAGTAAACAATCTTTCCACAAGTGGTATCAGAGATTGGCTGATATTTACGACATAAAAGAACAAAGCAAAAATGGATGTTGAGCACATTCAAACCAATGTGGCTGCAAAACTTCCATTACTCAAACAAAATGAGTTTGAGATGTGGAGACTGAGGGTTGAACAATACTTCCAAGTGCAAGACTATGCACTTTGGGAGATTATTGAAGAAGGAAACTCATTTAAACCAACATCCACCACCTCCACAGTAGATTATGCACTTATCACAACCGTACAAGTAAACCCAATAACCGCTGAAGAAAGAATTCAAAAGAGAAATGATCTTAAAGCCAGGAGTATGCTTCTTATGTCTATTCCAAATGACCAGCTTCTAGTCTTTAACAAATACAAGTGTGCTAAAACCCTTTTTCAAGCTATTGTAGCTAGATTTGGTGGTAATGATGCTACCAAGAAAACTCAGAAAACACTTTTAAAACAACAGTTTGAAAACTTTTCAGCCACACCAAATGAGTCATTGGACAGCATGTTCAATAGACTACAAAAGCTTTCTAGCCAGTTAGCCATTCATGAAGTGATAATATCTCAAGAAGACTTAAACTCCAAATTTCTTAGAAGTCTACCCTCTGAATGGGCCATGCATGTCATTGTCTGGAAAAACAAACCAGACATTGATTCCATGAGTCTCAATGATCTTTACAGCAACTTCAAGATAGTAGAGCATGAACTAAAGAAGTCTACTAGTTCAAGCTCTGGAAATATGGCATTCATGTCATCTCATGGTACTACCAAGAAAGTTGATGAAGAAAAAGATGGTAGAGAAGAAGGTACTGCCAACACAAATTTTGGTACTGCCAGTACTTCCAGCAGTACCAAAACCATTTTAGATGAAACAATTGGTTGTGCTTTTCTAACATCACAACACAATGGTTCCACATTGACCTTTGAAGATCTTCAAGAGATCAGTGATGATGATCTTGAAGAAATGGACATAAAATGGCAGCTTTCACTTCTTAGCATGAGGGCTAAGAAATATTTGATGAGGACTGGAAAGAAGATTGTCATCAATAGCAATGAACCTGCTGGGTATGACAAATCTAAAGTGGAGTGCTACAACTGCCACATGAAGGGTCACTACTCAAGAGAATGTAGAAGACCAAAGAAGCAGGGTGATAAGGGAAGAGGTTTTGAGAACAAGAACAAGGGAAACAATGAGAACAAGAGCAAGGAAGTGGACATCACTGAAACAAGAGCAATGGTGGCCATTGATGGGCTGGGTTTTGATTGGAGCTTTATGGGTGAAGAAGAGTCATCCTCAAATGAAATAGCCTTAATGGCTCTCTCAAATCCTGAGGTACAAATTACTAAATGTTCTGCTACTTGTGAAGTTTTTAAAGACCTAGAAATCTTAAGAAAACTTTATGATGAGCTGAAAGAAGAACAAAGAAAAACTCATCAAGACCTAGTTAATCATAAGTGTGGTATGTCCAAGCTTGAGAAACAGATAATTCACTTTAGAGAAAATGAACTTACCTTTTCTGACACAAAAGCTATTCTTAATAGAGACATATTTCTTAAAGATGCTGAAATAAACCTGTTAAGAACTTTGTTTGCTAAAGTGAAACAAGCAAAAGATAATATTCAACTAACTGTTACAACATTAGAAAATGCTTCTGCTTGTACTAAAAGTATAGTTGAGAACCAAATGAACAAGAAAATCAAATCTGGGATTGGATACAACACATGTCCTCCTCCTTACAGAGGAATTCCTTGTCCCCCAGGTTTAGATCTTGCTGAATCAGGTCTACATGAGCTCACAAATAAACCACTAGAAAAAGTAAAACCTGTAGAAAATAGTGAACCTTTTGAGAGTACAAGTAATACTTCTCTCTCCAAAGAAAAGGTGCTCACTGATAAGAGCTCAGATGTTACAACTATTGAAGGTTGTACATCTGATGAGAATAGAAAAGAGACTGTTTCTAAGAAAGGAAACAAAGTAGGACTCATTAGTCCTAAAAGTGTAGAGAGTATGACAAAGACTAAAGTTGTTCTAAAAACTGTTGAATGTTGTGCTAAATGTAATAGCAAACCTAGAGGTAGTCAGAGAAATTGGAACAATCTTAAGTCACATCAACTTGGTGATGACTTTGTTTTGTACAATAAAGCATGCTATTACTGTGGTAGTTTTAATCATACTCATGCTTATTGTAACAATTGGGTTTCTGGGAGTACATCAAGGTCTAAAACAAGTAAAACAAATCCCAGAAAAGGTTCTGTTAAATCTAACACACCAAAAGTCAATCATACTGTTAGAACAAATGAGCCTGTTTACCCAAAGTTCACTACTAAGGGTGCAAGTAATGCTTTCAAAAATACACCAAAAGTTGTGAAAAGTCATATTGAAAGGAATTTTGTGGATAAATCACAAGACTGGAAACCAAAACCAAAAGGTTCTGCTAGACCAAATGGTACTGCCAAATTTGGTACTGTCAGACCAAAAACCACAAAATGTGTCAAAAATAAAAATGCTGTTAAGTCCTCAGCATGTTGGATTTGGAGACCACTTCAACCAAATGGTGCATCAACAGTCCTAAAAAGGTTTGATTACATTGATGCACGAGGCAAACCCAAGTCAGTCATGGCTTGGGTACCCCAAAGAAACTAATATGTGTATACATGTGCAGGAACATTCAAATGATATTGCAGATCAAGGATATGTAGATAGTGGATGTTCAAGGCACATGACAGGCAACATGTCTTACCTCACAGACTTCAAATCATTTGATGGAGGATATGTTACCTTTGGGGGAGTAATCAAAGGAAAGATTACTGGTAAAGGTACAATTAAAACCAGTAAATTAGATTTTGAAAATGTGTATTTTGTGAAAGAACTACAGTTTAATCTCTTAAGTGTCTCACAAATGTGTGACACAAAGAACAAAGTTCTTTTTACTGACACTGAATGCATTGTGCTTTCTCCTGATTTTAAAATCCCTGATGAAAGTCAGATTCTTCTTAAAATCCCTAGAAAGAACAATATGTACATTGTTGATTTAAAGAACATTGTTCCTAAAGAGAGCTTAACCTGTCTAGTAGCAAAAGCCTCATTGGATGAATCTATGCTTTGGCATAGAAGACTTGGTCATGTAAACTTCAAAACAATCAATACAATTGCAAAATATGATTTGGTCAGAGGTTTACCCAAAAAGATTTTTCAAAATGACCAAACCTGTGTTGATTGTCTAAAAGGCAAACAACATAGAGCTTCTTGTAAGCCCAAGACCCATAACTCAATTTCTCAAGCTTTATACATGCTTCATATGGATCTCTTTGGTCCTACTTCTGTGAATAGCTTGAATGGTAAAAAATATTGTCTTGTAGTTACTGATGATTACAGCAGATTCTCTTGGGTTTTCTTTTTAAGAACTAAGGATGAAACAAGTGAGATCCTTAAGTCCTACATAACAGGGATAGAAAACCAAATTGATAAGAAAGTAAAAGTAATTAGATGTGACAATGGGACAGAATTCAAGAACAGAATTATGGATGTATTTTGCAAAGAAAAAGGAATAAAAAGAGAATATAGTGTAGCTAGAACCCCACAGCAAAATGGAGTAGCAGAAAGGAAAAATAGAACACTTATTGAGGCTGCTAGAACAATGCTAGTAGATTCTAAGTTGCCTATTTCATTTTGGGCTGAAGCAGTAGGTACTGCTTGTTATGTACAGAATAGGGTTCTTGTAATTAAACCTCATAGAAAGACTCCTTATGAACTTTTGTTTGGTAGAACACCATCTCTAAGTTTTATGAGACCTTTTGGATGTCATGTCACTATTCTCAATACCAAAGATCATCTAGGAAAGTTTGAAGGAAAAGCTGATGAAGGCTACATGATAGGGTATTCTTTGCAAAGTAAGGCCTATAGGGTGTATAATAAATGCACTAGGCTAGTGGAAGAAAACCTGCACATAGAGTTCCAAGAGAAACTACCAAATGTTGCAGGCACTGGACCAGATTGGTGTTTTGACATTGATAAGCTTTCAGAATCTATGAATTATGTGCCTGTCACAGGTACAAATACTAATGATAATGCAGGTTCTGAAGACAATGATGAAACAACTGAGGGTCAAGATTATATCTTGATGCCAATTTGGACAGGATTGGACTCATCTTCAAGTCATGGAGAGCCTTCAAATTCTTCAAATCAAGGGATTCAAGAAACAAATGAAGGTATTGAAGATGATCATGAAACTCAAGATCATGGAACTCAAAATCAAGGAAATCAAGAAAATTCTGAAAATGGAAATGGTACTGTCAATTCTCAAGATGGTACTGCCAGTTCAATAGATGGTACTGCTAGTTCACAAATTGGTCCTGCTGAACCATTAAATGTTCTATCAGATGATTCCTTTCAAGAAGATATAGGAATTGGAAATCTTCCAATTTCCTATGATGTTCCTACAACACACAACACAAGAATTCTCAAAGATCACTCCATTGAAAATGTGATTGGCAGCATTGATTCTGGTGTTAAAACAAGAACTCAAGTCTTATCTTCAGACAAAGATGGGTTTGTCCTAGCTGTGTATGAAGAAAAGAACCATGAAGTTGCCCACATATGCCTGTTTTCATGCTTTCTCTCTCAAGTAGAACCCAAAAACATTACAAAAGCCTTAGATGATTCAAGCTGGGTTGAAGCAATGCAAGAAGAGCTACTTCAATTTAAACTACAGAAGGTTTGGGTACTGGTTGATTTGCCCAAAGGATACAGGGCAATTGGAACCAAATGGGTTTTCAGAAATAAGAAAGATGAAAGGGGAATAGTGATAAAAAACAAAGCCAGATTGGTGGCCCAAGGGTATACTCAAGAAGAAGGAGTGGATTATGAAGAAGTTTTTGCTCCAGTTGCAAGAATTGAAGCAATTAGGCTATTTTTGGCCTATGCTTCTTTCATAGGATTCACTGTCTACCAAATGGATGTCAAAAGTGCCTTTTTATATGGTACTATTGAAGAAGAGGTGTATGTTTCTCAACCTCCAGGCTTCATTGATGCAGAATATCCAGACAAGGTGTACAAGGTTACCAAAGCTCTCTATGGTCTACACCAAGCTCCTAGAGCATGGTATGAAACATTGGCTTTCTATTTATTGGAGAATGGATTTCAAAGAGGCAAGATTGATCCAACTTTGTTCATCAAAAGAACCAAGAAAGACATCTTGCTAGTGCAGATTTATGTTGATGACATTATCTTTGGATCTACAAATCAAGAATTGTGTGTAGAGTTTGAAAAACTTATGCATAGTAAGTTTGAAATGAGTTCTATGGGGGAACTTACTTTCTTTTTAGGTCTCCAAGTGAAACAATCAAATGAAGGCATATTTATCAGCCAAGATAAATATGTAGCTGAGATCTTAAGGAAATTTGGGTTTGCAGATTCAAAGGTTGCAAGTACACCAATGGATCCAGAAAAGGGGTTACACAAAGATGCTGAGGGTGAAGATGTTGATGTGCACAACTACAGATCAATGATTGGGTCTCTAATGTACCTTACATCATCAAGACCAGATATCATGTTCTCAGTATGTGTATGTGCCAGATTTCAAGTCAATCAAAAAGTTTCTCATCTCACAGCAGTCAAAAGGATCTTCAGATATCTCAAAGGCCAGCCTAAGTTGGGTCTATGGTATCCAAGGGAATCATCTTTTGATTTGGTAGCTTACTCAGATAGTGACTATGCTGGTGCAACCCTAGACAGAAAATCCACAACTGGTGGATGTCAATTTCTTGGATGCAGACTCATATCATGGCAATGCAAGAAGCAAACAATGGTGGCCAACTCTACAACTGAAGCAGAATATGTTGCAAGTGCAAGTTGTTGTGGCCAAGTTCTTTGGATCCAGAATCAATTGCTTGACTATGGGTACAATTTTCTGAACACCATTATGTACATTGACAATAGTAGTACTATATGTATCATCAAAAATCCAGTTCAACATTCAAAAACAAAACACATTGAAATCAGACACCATTTCATAAGAGATTGCAATGAGAAAAGGTTAATTCAAGTTGTCAAAATTGATTCTGAAAATAATTTTGCAGACCTTCTCACCAAAGCTTTTGGTTTAGGTAGGTTTAAATATCTGGTAGCAGGTATTGGTATGATAAATCTTTGAAAACATGTGTTTTGTATATAAATAAACAAGTTCTGGACTCTAAACATGGTACTGCTAGTTAGTCATAAGGTACTGTCAGTACAAAATTGGTACTGCTCGTTCAAAGTTTGCTCTGCTTTTGCTCATCTTGATATTTAAATGTTAACAATGCTATAAAACAAGTGCTTTGCACTCTGTTCTTTTTGTTTACTACTAACCATTTCAGGTTACTCAAAGCTTGCTAACACAATCAAGATATGGAAATGGTAATCAGTTCACCAAGTTGTTCAAAACTTTAAGAGCTGACTAGTCCAAAGCAAACGGCTCTTGGTAAAGACTTATCAAATCCGTTGATAGCTGATAGTTTGCTAAAAACTATAAGGTAATCAGTTCACCCAGTTTCAAAAACTTAAACGAACTGACTAGTCCAAAGCAAACGGCTCTTGGTAAAGACTTATCAAATCCGTTGATAGCTGGTAGTTTGCTAAAAACTATATGGGATATTCTCTAAAATTTCAAAAAGACTGCCAAGTTTTATTTCAAAACAAGGTACTGGTAGTTCAAATTTTAGTACTGGTAGAGTAAAATGGTACTGCTACATAGCCGTTGAGTCTGTCAGGCTAAATTATAGCCGTTGCTCTTAAAAGGGTATTTTTGTGAATTCTTCATGTTTTTAAGGATATAGTTATTATAATAAAAGATCTTTTTAACCGCCTCTTCAATTTCTTATCCATAACTTTTATAGTCGGTCAAAAGTTATTTTTCTCATATTCAATCCTTATCATAATTCACACTCACCTTTCATTCTCTACCAGTACAACAATCAAATCCCACCATTAAAATCAAACCTTTAACCATGGCTCGTCTAAGTTTTGTCAAACGTCACAATCAATTGGCATTTTTGGAAAAATCTGATGCCAATGAATCTTTTCATCAAGCAGTGGATTTTCTAAACAATTCTTATGTCAGGTTTGCTTTACTCGTGAATCCCACTATTTTTGAATCTCAAATTTCACAATTTTGGCAAACTGCTAAACTTAATACTCTTGAGAATGGGATTCAAGAGTTAATGGCCAAAGTGGATGGTAGAACCTTGACTTTTACCGAAGCATCCATTAGAAGACATCTTCATTTGGATGATTCAGATGGCATTAGTCAACTACCTGATACTGAAATCTTTGAAAAATTGACAAAAATGGGGTATAATGTAACTTCTACAAAGCTTACATTTCTTAAAAAGCATTTTACCCCTCAATGGAGATTTTTGATTCATACCATCCTTCATTGTTTAAGACAAAAGAAAACCTCATGGGAGCAATTTAGTGGTAACATGGCTGCAGCTCTCATTTGCCTGGCAACAAACAAGAAATTCAACTTTTCAAAATACATTTTTGAAGGATTGGTTAAAAATGTGGACAGTGATACAAAGTTTTTGATGTACCCAAGGTTCATTCAGTGTCTCATAAACAAATCCAAACATTTGTTGCTTCCCCCAAACAAACCTTTTAAGACTCCCAAACTTACACACAAGGTGTTTTCAAACATGAAAATTGGTTTTCAAGGAGAAGAAGTACCACTTTTTGAGGAAATGTTACCACAACATTCTGAAGAACCTAATCATTCATCACCACATCCATCACCAGTACCATCACCCACACCACCAGTACCATCAGTCACACCACCATCAACAGTACCATTACCATCTCCTCAACAAACACACACACCATCTGCAACATCACCATCATTATCACATCATAACTCACCACCTCAGTCTCCTCCACAACAAAATGTAGATGCTCAGACTATCAAGGAATTAAAAGAGCAAGTGCAGAACTTACAAACTTCACTTGAAAGTCAAAACAAGCATTTTACAGAGATCAACACAAAGTTAGTTAAGAGGGTTGAGAAATTAGAGTTGACAGTGAAGATGTTGAAGGGTAAAAAGTCTACTCAATTGTTTGTTTCTAGTTCCTCAAGTTCAGATGCAGAGGGTTTGGGTCTCTCTTCCAAAAAGGGGAGGATGGGTAGTTCTAAAGATGAAGAAGAAATTCCATTTTAGTTTCATGAAGGAACTCCAGTGATTGATGAAGAGCCTGCTACTCAAGAGCAAGAGCCTGTTAGCTTGAAAGATACTGCTGCTACAGATACTGCTGAAGCAGAGCAAGAGCCTGCTGGGATTCAGAGGCTATTAGATATGAATTTAAAAGGATCTGCTCAAGTGTCTTATAAAAGAAAGAGAGGATCACAACCTCAGGGGAGGTTTAGTGTCTCTGATGAGCAATCTGCTGCTCCAAGTCCAGTATCATCACCAAAAGACAAAGGCAAGAAAATTGTGGTTGATGATGAACCAAAGCCTAAAAAGATGAAGCAGCAAGAACAAGTACAATTGGCTGTAGATGAAGAGTTGTCCAAAAAGCTTCATGAAGAAGAAGTATTGAGGGCTGAAGAAGAATCAAGAATGCTGCAAGAAAAGTTTGATGCTCAGCTGCAATACATCATCTCCATTGACCCAATTGTAAGAGGTGAAGCTTATACCCTGATTTGTGATGAATCTCTTAGCTCAGAAGAAATGACAATCAAGCTCAATGATTTCATCACCAAGAAATACAATCAAGAGGCATTGGATGATGTCTATCAGCAGATTCAGAAGAATCAGAAGAAAGGATTCAAAATGCCACATTCTGAAGCAGATCAGAAGAAGTTCTTCAAGATATATCTGAAAAGAGAAGTAAACATGAAAGATCATCAACTCAAAGATAAATCCTTTGATGAATTGAAGCTTCTATACTTAGAGGCTTACAAAAGAAACAAAACCAGTTTTCTAATGGATACTCAAGAAAGACCTTCCAAAGGAAGAGAAGATGATCAGAAGGAACAAAAAGAGAAAGCAGAATTACCTTCTGTTCAATCAAGAGAAATGGTTGTCCATATTCCACAAGTTGTTTTTGCTGAACCATTACATGCAAGGCATCCAGTCATAGATTGGGAAATATTCAATGACAAGTTTGGCAAAGCATGGAAGATAACAAGAGTTGGAAACAAGGTTGAGATTTTCAAGAACTTTGAAAATCTACTCAGAGCATGTAGCAGAATGGATTTAGATGAATTATGGGTATTAGTTCAAGAGAAGCTGAAAACCAAATACAAGCCAGATGCAAAGGAGCAAGAGCTATGGGTAGAATTCAGCAGATTGTATGATCCAAATCCTACTGATACTCATTGGAAATTTCCTTACTATGATTTATCTGTTACATGGGAATACTTTAGCATGAGTCATGTTCATCATCTTTCCACTCAGAGTGGAATAGAGCTCTTTATGCTAGGTGAAAAAGAGTACCCTTTAAGCTATGAAGTGTTGTCAGTCTTGATCTCCAACAAGCTATTATGTGAAGAAGAAACTGATGCAGTCAAAAGATTGAAGGAAAGCATACTTGATCTGTATGAAAGCCTAAGAAGATCTAGATAAAGTTTTTGGAAGAGTTCCCTCAAAATCCTCAAGGTATGAATTTTATTCACAAAAGAAACTTGGTTATTTTGTATGGGAATAACAAGTTTAGGGGAGGATTGTTGGGAATAAAATGCACAAGGTAAAAAGTCTGCCAGAAGAGCCTGCTAGTGAAAGTTAAGCCTGCCTCTTCAGTTTGCTGATGTTGAAGATATACTAACAGTACCTTCTGGGTAAGAAGGTACTGCTAGTTAAAGAAGGTCCTGCCAGATTTCACAACAAGTTGCTATATTTTAATTAGAGATATTTACTTGTATTATTAGTCTTTGTACAAAGTTATACGTTAAGTAAAAGTAGTACATAAAGTCTCAGTAGATGTAATGGAGTGTTTTACCTTGAAAGGTGTAATATTAGGATAAGATAAATCTCTAGTATATTATATTAAGCAACTTGACCACTTGTAACAAGGGCTCCTTATACTATAAAAGGAACCCTTAAGACACCTTCTTAGAAATAACAATATATAGAACTACACTCATCTTTTCATGCATAACTTCCATATTTGAACTCTTTCACATATCAAAGATTCAAGGTTACACTTGTAATCCTGGTGATAGTTTAGATCACCCGTATTATTTCATCAATAATATTGAATCATTTTGTGTTATTCTTGTTGCAACTCATTCCATTTTACTTATTCACCACCTTTGTTCCTTTAGTGTGTTTTAGTAAATTCCGCATGCTAACTCACATTCATTCATAAATATCCTAAACACATTACTGAGTTTAACATCTCAAGTGTTTGCACAATTCAATACAAAGTAAAGAATCCTTCCACAAGTATTCAATACAAAGTAAACAATCTTTCCACACAGTGCATCAAGTGATTTAAAGAAATTTAATTATGTTGATGCACAGGGTAGATCCAAGTCAGTAATGGCTTAGGTCGTCAAGAGGAACTAATGTCTCTACTTTTCATGTGCAGGTCAATCTACTGGATGAGCTTAAGGATATGGTTATTGTTGACAGTGGATGTTCTGGACACATGACAGGAGATGAGTCTCAACTTGAAGACTTTGAGGCTTTTGATGGTGGTTATGTTGCTTTTGGGAATGATTCAAAAGGTGGAAAGATTGTTGGAAGATGAACTCTAAAAACTAGAAATTTGGACTTTGAGAAGGTGTTTCTTGTGAAAGGACTTAAGTTTAACCTTTTTAGTGTCTCACAAATGTGTGAGAAAAAGAACTTTGTTCTTTTTACAGACACTGAGTGTATGACCATTTCTCCTGACTATCAATTGCCAGATGACAAATCTGTGCTTTTGAAGGTCCCTAGAAATGAGAATATATACAGTGACCATATTAAGAACATTATTCCTAAGAGGGCTTTGACTTGTCCAATTGCAAAGGCCACTGTTGATGAGTCCAAATTATGGCATTGGAGATTGGGACATCTGAACTACAAGACCATGAACAAATTGGTAAAAGGAAATCTGGTCAGAGGAATGCCTACAAAGACTTTTGAGAATTGTGAAACTTGTGTTGCCTGTCAAAAGGGTAAACAACACAGAGTTTCATTCAAGTCCAAAACTGTGAACACAAATACTGAGCCATTACATCTACTGCACATAGACGTATTTGGGCCTGTATTTGTCAAAAGCTTGAACAAAAAGTCATATTGTCTTGTTGTCACTGATGACTTCAGCAGGTTTTCTTGGGTATTCTTTCTAGCCACTAAAGATGAAACTCCAGAAATACTCAAGGCATTTATTACAAGAATTGAAAACCTGTACAATCACAAGGTGAAGATAATCAGATGTGACAATGGTACTGAGTTCAAAAACAGTGTAATGAATCAATTCTATGTGGGGAAAGGAATTCTTAGACAGTATAGTGTAGCAAGAACTCCACAACAGAATAGTGTTGCAGAAAGAAGAAACAGGACACTTATTGAGGCTGCAAGAACAATGTTATCTGGTTCAAAACTACCTATCCCTTTTTGGGCTGAAGCTGTGAACACTGCATGTTTTGTGCAGAACAAAAGTAAGGTAGTCAAGCCTCACAATAAGACTCCATATGAGTTATTTCATGGAAAGAAGCCACTGATTGATTTTCTCAAACCATTTGGATGTCCTGTTACAATTTTGAACACTAAGGATCAGCTAGGCAAATTTGATGAAAAAGCTGATGAAGGGAATTTGGTTGGTTACTCTGTGATTAGTAAAGCTTTCAGGGTATACAATAACAGAACCAAACATGTAGAGGAGAATTTGCATATCAAGTTTTCTGAGAACACATCTAATTCTGAGGGAAAAGGACCAGAATGGCTGTTTAATGTTGATATGCTTACCAAAACAATGAACTATGTACCAGTTATTACCAGTGTTGACAAACCATAAGAAGAATTTGTTTTGGTTGAGAAATTAAAGGTTGGTCCTACCTTACTACCCTTTCAGTCAGATCCAAGTCCTAAAGAAGATGTGGTTACTCAAGAGAAACCTAAGGAAACTGAAAAAGGTATTGAAATACATATTAAAGCAGAAAAAGAAACTAATGCGGCTCCCAAAGTAGTTGTTGATGTCTCTCCTACAAAGCCAGAAGACTCTGCTGCTGACTCAGAAGACTCTACTGCTAGGCCAAAAGATACAACTACTGCTCTACCACATTCTGCTTCCAAGCCTACTAACTCTACTGCTACTTCAATGTTTCCTAATTTGGACTCTCAGGGTAGACCTATTGCTGATTCTATGTATCCTGATGATCCAAATATGCCTCCTCTTGAGAATATTTATTATGACACAGATGATGATGCACTTGATGGTCAGTTATTTGGAGCTGCTGCAGACTTTACTAATTTGGAACTCAATATTCCTGTTAGTCCCACAACTACCACAAGAGTACATAAGGATCATCCCAAAGATCAAATTGTAAATGATCCACAATCATCTATTCAGACAAGGCAGATGACTAAAGCACTGAAAGATCTTCAACATCAAAGTTTCTTTGCCAGATCTCTGCATCAAAGAAATAGTCATAAAGATCTTCAAAATTGCCTGTTTGCATGTTTTCTTTCTCAAATTGAACCCAAAAACACTTACAAAGCCTTACAAGAAGCAAGTTGGGTGGAAGCAATGCAAGATGAGCTTCTACAATTTAAGCTGCAAGAAGTTTGGACTTTGGTTGATCTGCCAAATGGAAAAAGAGTGATTGACACAAAATGGGTTTTCAGATGCAAAAGAGATGAGAGAGGAATAGTCATAAGGAATAAGGCAAGGTTAGTAGCACAGGGATACACACAACAAGAAGGCCTTGATTATGATGAGGTATTTGCTCCAGTGGCAAGAATAGAAGCAATTAGAATATTCTTGGCTTATGCTTCATACAAAGATTTTGTAGTGTATCAAATGGATGTGAAAAGTGCTTTCCTGTATGGGACCATTACAGAAGAAGTTTATGTGTCTCAACCACCAGGCTTTGAAGACCCTGATCATCCTGACAAAGTTTACAAGGTAAATAGAGCAATGTATGGCCTACATCAAGCTCCTAGAGCTTGGTATGACACTTTGTCAACATACTTGCTAGAATCTGGGTTTAGCAGAGGAAAGATTGATAAAACTCTGTTTCTCAAAAGACAAAAGGATGATATTTTGCTGGTTCAAATTTATGTTGATGACATCATCTTTGGGTCTACAAACAAAGCTATGTGTGTCAGTTTTGAGAAGTTTATAAAGGACAAGTTTGCTATGAGTTCAATGGGAGAACTCACCTTCTTCTTAGGTCTGCAAGTTACACAGAAAGAAAATGGTATATTTATCAGTCAGGATAAGTTTGCCAATGATATTTTGAAGAAGTTTGGATTTGAAGATGCTAAACCTGCCAAGACTACCATGGAAACCAATAAACCATTGCTGAAGGATGAATATGGAAAGGAAGTGGATATACACTTGTACAGGTCTATGATTGGCTCATTGATGTATCTTACAGCATCAAGGCCTGATATCATGTTTGCTGTGTGTGCCTGTGCAAGATTTCAAGTGTGTCTTAAGGAATCACATCTCAATGCAGTGAAGAGAATTTTTAGATATCTGAGGCATCAACCAAAATTGGGCCTTTAGTATCCTAAGGATTCACCATTTGATTTGGTCTCTTATTCAGATAGTGACTATGCTGGAGCTTCTTTGGATAGAAAGTCTACAACAGGGGGTTGTCAATTTCTATGAAGTAGATTGGTGTCATGGCAATGCAAGAAGCAAACAGTGGTGGCTAATTCTACAACTGAAGCTGAGTATGTGGCTGCTTCAAGTTGTTGTGGACAAGTTCTATGGATGCAGAATCAATTATTGGATTATGGGTACAATTTCATGAATACCAAAATTCATATTGATAACAACAGCACACTTTGCATAATTAAAAATCCTGTTTTTCACTCTAAAACAAAACATATTGAGATAAGACATCATTTTATCAGGGATTGCTATGAAAAGAAGTTGATCCAAATTGTTAAAGTTCATACTGATAACAATGTTGCTGATCTTCTCACTAAACACTTTGATGTGGGGAGGTTTCAATTTTTAATTGCAAACATTGGTATGATAAATCTTTGAAAAACATATCTCTTTGTTTTTGTACAAGTGTGTAAAGGAATTGTGCTGCTTGTTACTCTGCTGCTTATCTTAAAGCATATGTTTGTGATGGAATGTACTATGCTGCTATTTCTAACTCTACTGCTAGTACATATGTTTGTTTGTTTTGTGGTGTTTGGTCTAATATTGTGCAGGAATAAGTCTTAATGATGATTTGCAATAACATTATTATGACAACAAAAGAAGAACATTTTTCATTCATCATTCATCAAGTTCAGAAGTTCATACATCAAAAGAGAAATTACAAAGACTACTTCTGAAACCACAAAAGAGTGCAACAATCTAAGATGAAATTAAAGACTACTAGCACTACTTCCTAGGGCATGGAAGTCCAAGAACAATTTTTCTTTCATTAGGGAGAGGAGAGTTTGTCTTTCTTGTCTTCTTTGTCTTGGTGGACTTCTTTGGTCGTGGCCTTGATGACTGAGGCCTCTCGGGAGAGGAAGGTGGTTCATTTGGAGGCTCATCCTCATCTGATGATGTATAGATGAAAGGGGAAACAAGCTCCCTTGGGGATGGTTGCCTGACAGGGATCCACGCTTGGTCTTCTGATGATTCTGAAGACGATGGAGATTTTGGGGACATCACAACTTTACCCCTGGATGTGCTTGGGGTTTAATTTAAATGCAGAAGATCTTTGAACACAAGGAGATCATGCTTTCTATTTTTGGCTTGCTCGTTGGTTCTACAACCGTCATGAGGAGGACGGAAGGGCGACACATATGTTTCAAAGGGGGTTTCATCTTCAGATGATGAATCGGAAGAGATATTGATGATTTCGGGTGTTGATTTCATGATTATTTGATTTGATTTGGGTTAATTGAAGTTTTGATTTGGTTGATTGGCGTCTTGATTGTGATTAGGGTTTGATTGTGGTAAATTAGGGAAAAGATTTAGTCCGTTTTTATAGGGATTACGGCATATCATCACATTAATTGCTGAGGATTCTTGACTTTTTGACCAAGCTTATTTCGTCAACTCTGCTGCTGGAATATTTCACTCTGCTGCTAGTTATATAACTCTGCTGCTAGTGTTATTGTGCTGCTACGGTTGAAAGTATGAGGGTGGGATGTGTAACTTCTTTAATCAATTTAAAACCTAATTGATCTTTCTAATTGGTTTTCTTATGTTTCAAATTGAAGTTATCACAAACCCTAACACCTCATCTCTCTCAAAGTCAAAAATTCCCAATTTCCCTAAACCCTAACTCATGGAGTGCGTTCGTACCTGGGCAAAGCAACACAACAGTGTGGTCGTTCTTGATGCAGAATCCATTAATGAAGAATTCACAGACATGGTAAAATTTTTGAATGCTACTTCTCTTAGGTATGCACTCATTGTGAATCCTACTATATTTGCTTCCCACATCAAACAGTTTAGGCTTACTGCTAAAATCAAAACTAATAATGGGAAAAAATATGTTAGTGCCTTAGTAGATGGGCAAAAAGTTCGTGTAACTGAATCATTAATAAGAGAAACTCATCTCTTAAATGATGAAACAGAGACCACTTCTCTTGCCAATTCTGCTATTTTTGCTGGGTTAAAAGATTTGGGATATGAGGGGAATCATACAAATTTACAATTTCAAAAATCTCTCCTCTGTCCTCAATACAAGTTTTTGATACATCTTCTTCTTCATTGTTTGAGTCCTAAAACTTCTAGATGGCATGAGTTTAGTACTATTATTGCTTCTGCAATGGTATGCTTAAGCATAGGTCAATCATTCAATTTTTCAAGAATGATTTTGGAAGGGATGTTTCAAAGTATCAAAGAGTCTGGTTCCTATTTGATTTATCCAAGGTTTATACAACTCTTTATTCAAAAACAACTTACAAAGTTTAGATGCCATATTGATACTTATGATGCTCCAAAATTGGTTTCTAAAACCTTTACTTTCTTGGTTAAACATGGAAAAGGTTACAAATCTTACACCTTACATGGTGCAACTTGTGCAAAACAATCAGGGTGAAGGATCAAGAAATCCCACTGATTCACAAGATTCACCTCTCGGACCTGGTTACACAGGTCGAAGTGATGAGGACAGACCAGTGACCAATGAATTGACGGAAACTCTTGTACATGATGACAATGTCCATGATTCACCTCTCGGACCAGGTAACACAGGTCGAAGTGATGAGACTATTATGAAACTCATTCAGGAATTGACGGTTACTTGTACCAACTTGGGGTTGAAATGTACTACATTGGAGGACAAAGTTCTTACTCTTTCATCAGTTGTTGCTGATCAGGACAAGACTATCATCAAATTGCAAAAACAGATTAAGAACTTTCAGAAATCAAGATCTTCAACCTCTTTGAAAAGATTGAAGAAAGTGGGCACTTCTCAGATTGTTAGTTCTCCTGATGTCTCTACTCACTTGGAAGATGATGCTTCTAAACAGGGGAGGAATCAAGAGGCAATGGGTTCAGGGGAGGCAAATTTGGAAATAGATGATAGTGCTATGGGTTTGAATGATGGAATGGTTTCAGGGGAGGTTCCAGTGATTGGTGATATGGATGTTAAAAGTCCTCAGGATGCTAAAGAGTTTGTGGTTGCTGATAAATCAGGGAATGATGTTGTTATGGAAGAGGTAATTGCTACTCAAGAGAAGGTGGTAGAACAACTTACAACTTTGGAGCCTGAGCAATTAGTGAAGGCAACAGGGTTGATGGGTGAAACATTGATGAAGTTGGGAGATTTGGTGAAAGACAAAAGTCTTGACTCTGCTGCTCAAGAATCTACTGCTAAGGAAATTACTAACTCTGCTGCTAGTGGATCTGCTGATGCACAAGACTCTGCTGCTGGGTCTGGTGACAATGCTGCTGCTGAAGCCATGGTATTGTTGAGCAAGAAAACTACACCAGTATCAACTCCTTCACTACCACAACAAACTACAACAACAATCAAATCACCAGCACCTAGAAAACCTGAAAAAGGTATTGTTATTAAAGAACCTACTTCTCAACAAAAGAAGGTTATTTCTTCATCTTCTACTGATAAAGGCAAGGGCAAGCAAGTTGAAAAACCAAGGATAATGTATAAGGGGATTGATTTCACTGATGTACCATTTGAGTCTTGGCCTAAGGCATTACAAGTTGAACATGATACAGCTGCTGCACTTAAAGCACAAGAGTTGATTGATATGGAAGATTAACAGTTAGCTGAGAAGGAGGCTGAAGGCTTAAAGAGGTATGATGAATGGATAAATGAGAAGATCAGAATAGCTGCTGATATTGAACTCAATAAGCTGATCAAGATTGAAGAAAATGAAGTTCCAACTTTTAATGTGCAATCTTGGTACAGAGAGTTTACTACTAAGAAGAGAAAAGAAAATGCTACTGCTAGAAGAAAGATAAAGATATTTAAAGGTCCAACTGTTAAACAACAAAGAAGAGAATATGAAAGGTATCTAAAGAATATGGCTGGATGGACATTGGTATAGTTGAAACCTTATTCTGATAAAGAAGTTTTTGACTTGTATCAACAAGCTAAGAGGAGAACAGATACTTTTTATGCTATGGGATGTGCTGAGGATTTGGAACAAATTGCTCAAATGAACAAGAAGTTGGTACCTGAAAAAGTAGCTGAAGAAGAGCATATTCAAGAAGCTGATGTTGTTAAATAGCTTGATATTGATGCAGCAAAGACTATTTCTTCTGTGCAAGGTGATAAAAGAAAAGGTCTTATTTATAAGTCATCTGCAAATAAGAAGAGAAAGATTGGGGAAGGAAGCAGTTCTATGCCTGAAGGTGATGAGTTTAAACATGATCTTGATCACATTCCTCCTGAACATCTAAAAGAACAATTGAAGGTTTACACTATGGTTGGCAAGATGGAAGATCCTGAAGTGGTTGATGCTAAACCAATTGGTGTCAAATATCCTATTATCAAAGTAACTACAGGATATGATACTAATATTGGAGCATTTCATGATGTCCAGAGATCTGATGGTAAGACTCACAGGTTTCTTAGATTTCAACAGATGCTACATTACTTTGATAGAGAGGATGTTGAAGACTTGTGGAAGTTATACAAGGCAAAGTTTGGAGATAAGAAGTTTGATGGTAAAAAGTATGAGATAGATAAAATTGATCACATTATAACTTCTTCTGATAATGTTATGTGGAGAGCTCTTAAACTTATGTTTGAACCTTCAATGGATGATTCTGAATGGACAGAGATAGTAGTTTACAAAGTAAGAAAATGGAGACTCTTTCAAGATTCTGGAGTTCATGTGTTAGATATTGGACCAATTACTTTGTATATGCTAGCTGAAATGGATTATCGAGTGGTAAGATACTGGAATATTGTCAATCAGATGGTTAATGGTGATAAATCACTTAAGTTGCAGAAAGACTATGATTCTGATGATCAAGCATTCAATTTGCTGTCAAAGTATAAGAAGATATTTGATCAACTGAATTCTCAAGAGTTGAAGTGTTTGGAAGCATCCTCCAAGTGATTAATTGTGCATAGAAGAAACTTACTTATTTAGAAATAAATAATAAGTTTAGGGGAGGATTGTTGGGTCTAAAACTGCTGCTATAAGTGAAACTGCTGCTAGTGGTAATGATTCTGCTGCTAATGTCAAAGTGCTGCTGAGGTTAAATGCTGCTGACAGAATCTACTGCTGATGGGATAAGGATGTATACGGTTTAGATAAATACAGAATAGATTGTGTAAATATTATATTTATCTAGAATATACTTATCGTGTAGAGAAAGGTATTGTAAACCTAGTAGGATTCCTTAGTCTATAAAAGGAGGATCCTAGGGTTAGTTTATGTACGTATTATCATTCACTTCAAGGTTGTAAAACCCTAGCATTGTTGAGTGCTCGTATTAATAATATTGAAGTGTTGAAAGAGAATCATTATTCTTCTTAAGTTAAGCTTTTACATTCCGCATATTAGCTTAAGTGTTTAATCAAGTTAACTTCTATACAAGATCGTTTAAGCTCAACTGGGATCAATAGAGACACACATGAATCTGTGGAAACTATTAGAGACACAGTGGATGGGGTAACTATTGATGTTACTGAGTCATCTTTGAGGAGAATTCTCCAATTGGACTCAATTGTATCATCACATTACCAAATTTAGACATTCATAAACATCTTTCCACAATGGGGTATGATACATCTGATAAAAAGGTTACTTTCAGAAATGGATGTTTTTGTCCCCATTGGAGGTTTTTAATTCATACTCTTTTACATTACCTAAGTCCTAAGAGAACTTCTTATGAATAATTTAGTTCAACTATGGCTTACCCTTTGGTTTGCTTAGCCACAGATAGGACTTTTAATTTTTCAAAGTTTATTTTTAATAATATGAAGGGTAATGTAAAGAGTTCATATAAAATTTTGATGTATCCAAGGTTTGTGCAAGCAGTGCTAAATAAATTTCCACTGTAAACCCACAAAAGAGTTTATAAAATCCCCTGTCTCAAGCCAAAAGTTTTTCAAAATTTGAATAAGGCTTCAGAACTTTGGAATGGGGAGGCTAAACCACTTTTTCCTGAAATGCTTTCAAAGATTTCACAGGTACAGGGTGAAGATGCAACAATCCTAGTTGTATCCCATCACACACCTACAATTGTTGTTCCACCTATTCAACACACCATTGCAACATTGCCTTTTTCTGAGCCTTTTGGTTTAGGAACAAGCAGTGGTGGTTCTAGGCTTCAATCTAGTCCAACTAGAGAAGAGCCTGAATCAATGCCCTATGATTCACCTCTCCCAACAGGTCACACAGTTGGAAGTGTTGAGGGCAGTGTGCAAACTAATGAATTGATGGAACATTGTACCAACTTAGTCACACAGGTTAAAGCTCTGGAGAAAGAACTGGCACAGATAAAACAACAACATGCCACAGAGCTTGCTCAATTGAAAGCAGAAAATAAGAACTTGCAGGAAGAAGTTAAGGGGTTAAAGAAGCAAAGATCTGCAAACATTGGGCTTTCATCTTCATCCTCACCTCAAGATGTTGCTTCAGAAGATTTCAGTGATGATTTAGGAAATCCTTCTAAACAGGGGAGGAAGACAGATGCTGAAATTAAGGGGAGGAAGATTGATTTTGAAGATGATTATAGTTTTGATGCTGACTTTGACTATGGCACTGAAGATTTGAAAATTGATGAAACAGTTCCTCAAAATATTTCCACTGCTGAGTTTATGGTTCCCACTGCTGGTCAAAATGTTACAACTGCAGAACAAAATGTTACCACTGCAGAAGAAGAAGTTGCTAGAATTAGGGTAGAGAAAGGTAAAGCAGTTATGACTAGTATAGATCAAGTGCAACCAAGGAAGATTTCTAGAAGGGAACAAGCTCAAATAGATTATGATGCTGATATGGCAAGGAAATTAGTGGAAGATGAAGCTGCAAACATGTAGAAAAGACAAGAAGAGGAAGAGATTGTAAGTTTTATGGAGGCTAAGAGGTTGGATAAGTTAGAAACAGTGCTTGAAGAACCCATTTCCACTGTTCCACCATCAGTGCTAAAAGAGAAACCACCTATGTACCTACTGTAGAAGAGATTGAATATATGATTGCCAATGATCCTGTTGTCAAGAAGAAGGCAATTGAGCTTGTTGCTAACCAGACTTTGACAGAAGAACAGAGATCAGCTCAATTAGCTAATTTTATTCAAATAAAGAATCAACAAGCACTTGATGAGGTTATTGGAAAAGTCAGAAAAGGTCAAAAGAAGCAAAGACAACCAACTAAGGCACAAGTGATTGCAGAGATGAAGACTTATTGCTGCCATGTTGGGAATTGGAAAATGTCTCAATTCAAAGGCATGTCTCATGATAGGATTGAAGGAATCTATTACAGGCTCAAAATATAAGATAGTGATTTTATTCCTATTGACTTTGAAGAAGAAGAAAGAAGATTTCCTAAGTCTAAAAGGAAAGCTACAACTTCTGAAGAGAATGTCACTAAAAAGACAAGGCTTGCTCAAGAAAAAGAATCTCAATCTGAGAAACTTACAGAAGATCAGCTGAGTGCTATGATAGTGATATAAGAAGAAGATTTCAACCCAGATCCTATACAAGTAAGGCATCCAATTATTTATTGGGAAGTATACACAACAAAGAATTTTGCTCCAACATGGAAGATTACAAGGTTGGGAGGTGAAACTTCATCCTTCATTCAATTTGAAGATCTTATTAAAGCTTGTGACAGAGATGATCTTGATATGCTTTGGAAATTAGTTGATGAAAGATTCAAGGCTGATACTCTCAAAGATATGAAGGAAATGCAGCTATGGGTTAATTTGAGGAGACTTTATGAACCAGATCTTAAAGATAGTTACTGGAAGTTTGAAGCTACAGATTTGCATACCACATGGTCATACTATGATTCATGTGAGGTTCATCATGTTTCTACAACAGCTGGAGTGGATGTATTCATGTTTGCTGAGAAGGAATATCCACTTAGAGCAGTAACCCTCACTGCAATGTTGACATCAAGATTGAGAGTTCATGAAGATACTGAAAAAGTTAGAGCTTTGATTCAGAAGATCCAAGATCAGTGTTCAAGGGCTATGCAGGCTTTAAAAAGAAAATGAGGTGTTTGGAAGAATTCCCTATATCCTCAGTGATGCTGATTAATTGAAAAAACTTATGGATTTATAAAGGAAATCATAAGTTTAGGGGAGGATTGTTGGGAATTACACTAACAGTTACCACGGCTAGTATGGAGATTACAACTGCTGAAGAATGCACTATCAGTGGAAAATCATTACCACTGCTAGTACATATTATTACCACTGCTGTTAGGATAATTGTTAGGAAACTTGTATAGATAAATATAGAATAGATTTTGTGTATATCTTATTCTATTAGTCTTATACGTATCTTGTAGAAGAGGACTCCTTTTGCTATAAAAGGAGGTCCTAGGTTATGGTTTGAGATACATTTTTCTTAGAGCTTCAAGGTTGTAACCCTAGTGATACAAAGATCACTCGTATTATAATTATTAATAATATTGGAGATAACAGTTTGGTTCACTCATTGTTCACATTCATATACAACTGTTTTTACTCATATACAAACTTCTAAATACTACTAAGTAGATTCCGCATACTTGGTAGTATAACTCAAAGTATCATTCTAACATAAATCAAGGTGTGTCTAGATCCATCAGATTCTTTTTGTATTTTTATATTTTAAATGAAAGCAAGTAAAATCTCAGGTTTTAAAGGAGTGGGCGGAATTAGTTGCTAGTCAACTAACACAATTAACTAAAGATGCAATCAAAATAAAATAAAATAAACTTAAACTAAATTGTGGTGTAAACAATAATGAGAGAAAGTGTGTTTACTTAGGTTTCATTACTCCCTAGATATCTTTTACCGGTTGATTAGCTTGTTACAATTGCATGGATGACGGATTATATTCCATAATACTAGTCATAGGGCCGTGTACGATCTTCCATAACTCTATAGGCTTCTACTTCATTCTAGGTCGAGCCGACTACTAGCTCCTAGCGTAGTATCACTAGCAGTTGCCTACGCATTAAATACAACCAATAAATTGTAGTATACCTCCGATCATGTTTCTTAAGACGTTCAAGCAAGTTACCAATTGGAAGTCTGCCAGTTTTCTTAAGCCTAACATCGAATTCATTCATCCACACCAATTAAAAACAAACCATCAACCAATAATTAACATCTAGGTTTCATTACATCTAAGCAGACACGAAAGAAACCTAGCCTAGCATGTTAAAGAGAAGACAAGCGTAAGATATAATCAAACAACACATAGACATATTGAATGATTTAATGAAGTACTTATCTTCAATTGAACATGGAAGAAACAAAGGGTTGAAACCCTTCAAAAAGCTGGAAAATTCATCTAGGGTTTTATTCCCTTAAAGTTGCACACAATGAATGAAAAATAGAAAACTATATATAGATTTTACAATCTGACGGCGTCAAGATTTAAGTCTGACGCCGCCACTCTATATGGGTTCTGGGCCATCACTCTTTACAATTACTCTTGATGGCCTTGGAATATTTGTTCATGACGCCGTCAGATCCCCTTCACAAAACATTATGGCGCGTCACGTGTATTTGATTTATCCACCCTTTTGTCAACTCATGACGCCGTCACTAATACCTTGTGACGCCGTCAAAGGCAATTTCCAGCATGCTTTTGAGACTTTGTCGTTTTCTTCACTTTTTCGCTCAAAAAACGTCCGAAATGCTTCCTTTTGTAAAATTCCTTTCAAAACTACCTAAAATGAGAAAAGGAACGATTTAGGGCAATATTTGATTAAATAATCTCAACTACCCAATTATTTAAAACAAAAATAAAGGATCCCAGAACAAGGAAACACCACTTCAATTATCTCACGGATCCGAATAAAGAATCCAAATAAATTTTAAACGAGACAAAAACGGTGGGTTAAAGACTACTCAATCAAAACATATCTTAAAAATCTTTAATATATTTGAGAATTATTCTTATTATATTATTGAACTTGAGTTATGAGTACAAATGATTTATTTTCAGCAACGCAGCTAAATAAAAATGACTATGAGTTAAATTGAAATTTGAAATTATATTATAGAATAATTCATTTTTACAGATTTTCAATTTATTCTAATTCTAATTTTATCCATAGACAAAACATCATTTTTTCTCGAGCCGTACGAGGAGAAAACTTCCTATACGGTTCTAGGGGGGGTTCTTTTTCATCTACATCTATACCGATGAGCAGTCTATCGAATCGTTGCAATTGATGTTCGATCCCCGAAGAGAAGGAAGAGATCTTCAGAAAGTGGGTTTTTATGATCTGATCAAGAATCAAACTTATTTAAACATTCTCGCTAGTAATAGCAACGAGATTCCCCAATATCATGCTAAGAATAGCTAGGATTTCTAGAAGAAGATGCCATTCATTTGATGAGAAATAAAAAGGAATATCAAAAATTCGAGTGGCTGAAGCTGAAGCAACTACTTTCGAAGTAACAGAAAGAAAAGCAACGACTGGAGTAGGAGAGTTAGAGTCGAAAAGAGGATTCCTCACTTCTTTCTCTCATTCAAAACCGTGCATGAGACTTACATCTCACACGGATCCTAAGTGGTAAAAGAAAGAAGAACTCCTATTCTTTCTTTTTTGATTACCTTCCTCGCGTATGTATAAGACCGAATCCATTCTATTTCTAAAAAAGATTACTAATCCTTGACTTTTCGAGGAATCCTTCATCAGTGGTTGTGAATGACTGATTTTTTCAATCTTTTCGATCTTGGTTCCGTAGGAGCAAGTCAGAAAGTAGAACCATCTGATTTGATTCGTTCTCAATAGCCATGAGATGATCATCTTAGGGTGATCCTTTTGTCAACGGATGCTCCTATTACACTCGTAGTCTCTGAAGGATGAGAACCAACTATGTAGCATCTACACCGAGAATTCAAGTATTGTATATGTCATTAGTCTGATACTTTGTAGGAACTACCCGTAATAACGAACTTACAAAACGGATCTGTTTATCATAATGAGATTCGTCCCAAAAGCGGTACACTTTTCGCTTCATCAAATACCCTTACACTTGAGATTTGCTTGTCCTCAAGCAAATGCGCTTTTATTCTAATCAAAATACAATTTAGGGGTCATTTAACACTAAGATAAAAGTAATTACAACAAATAATCGTTCCACTTCAATCTAAAAACAAGCACGGAAATTATATACTAGCACCTCACAAATAGTGTTTAGATACTCACATCTCTCAGGTGTAATAAAGTATATATCACAATAAGGAAATGGAAAAAATTCTCACTACCTGTCATAGCAAATAGATTTCCATAGGCTTGGGAAAGGATCAAACCTCTACCATTTGGCGTAAGAACCTAGGATCAACTATCAAAGAGGTCTTTTAAAGGGTTATAACGTTAAGTGTAGGGATAGGATAAACACGGTTTTGTTGGATAAAGGCAATATTTACTGGTGGCGAGTTAATAATTTTGGTTAATTACATGTACAATGTGGCGTTGTTAAGCTAAGACTCGACTCGACTTAAGCTAATCAAAACTACAAACTATGAAACAAACATAAAATGAAACGGGATGGTAGTCCGTATGTTTTTCTTTTCTTTTTTCTTTTTCTATTTTTTTTCTTCTTTTTCTTGATTTTTATCGATTTTTTTTTAGCATACACTTTTGCGCTACCATCCAAAATAATACATCATAGGGAATTTACGTCCCCTTACACTTGAACTTTTACATACTTTACAATCAACTTTTCTAATGACTCGAATCAAGATAATCAAAACACTTAGAGTACTTTTTAAGATTAACGCACATATGGGGGTAATATATGATGTTCTTCCCCATTACTGTATAACACAAGTACTTTACCCATGATTCCCAATCATCCCAAAACAATATGTACAAGATATGACTCGACGTATGATGAGTGTCTAAATACTCATCAATTTATACCCATCTGAACTGCAAAAACAGTTAGAAACACTCAGATTGTCACATAATACTACAAATATTCTTGGAATGTGTTTTTATATGTTTCGGGTGCAAAAGGACTAAAAACAGATGAAAAACGAGTAAAGTTTGCACACTTGGCAGAATCAGTCCCTGAACTTTCAAGAAATGTCAGAAATGGTCCCTCGGAAATTTATTTTGAAGAAAATTCAACAACAGTCCCCTAGGAATCAAGGAATGACAAATTTTACCCTTGAAGTTCAAAATTGCAAAAATGACAAAATTGGTCCCTCAAGTTTCAAACTAGACAATTTTGGTCCTTGGATGTTTATTTTGGAAGAAAAGTCAACATGAGTCCTTGGGAAATCAAACATGTTCACTATTAGTTCCTGGATGATAATTTTCAAGATTTAGCAGAAAAGGTCCTTCAAGTTTCAAAAATGGCAAATATGGTCCCTGGGTAATCAAAAATGGAAAATTAACAATTACTACCCTTTGACTATTGAAACTTGGCATGAATGGTCCCTTGATTAAACTTTAGAATATTGCCAAATCCTACTCTCTAAAATCTGAAAATTACATTATATGTCCTTGTGAAAATAAACAAACCAAATGGATCCCTTTCATTAATAAAACCAAATCCAAAACACAATACACAACGCAAACAAAACTAGGCCTGCCTATTACTTTGAAAAAGCCCAAAACACAAAAGGCCCAACTCCCTTATTAATAAAACGGGGTCATTGACCATTTGACCCCCACCCTCCTTCAACCTCTTCCACATCCTGCTTCCCCTGCTACTACTCTCCCTCTTCTCCACCTCCACCTTACACCTTCACCACCTCACTACCCTACCTGTTAACCCCACAACAAAACCAACCCATTTGGTTTACCCCTGGGTATGCCATGTATCACACCTACAACCTGCCCCCTATAACCTGCAAACCTGACAAAAACCTGCCTCCACCACCCCAAACTCACCCTACTTGTCCCTTTCACCTCTAAAAACAACCAATAACCTTTAATTGCTTCAAAACTTCTCAATCCCACTTGTATGAATTTTGGCGCCAAAATCAACTTAAACGACTCTGATCAAATTGGAGCAATCCAAAGGCTAAAATATGGTGGGATAGTTTCAGAAGGACACGTGGAACCTTTTGGGATGCTATATAAGGAACAGGAAGCAGTAGAGATGAAACAATAGATTAATTAGTATAAGTAGTGTAGCGATGCGTGGGAATTGCACCAGGCTTTACCTCTCGAGGGATCTCGAGAAGCTTACAACCCCCACCCGGCTGTGCACCTGATCGTTGTAGTATAGTATAGTGACAAGTATTGGGGGATTGATCGTTCAACTCAGGAATAGTGTCGCTAGGATTAGAAAACCTAAAAACTAGGTCTAGAGGTGAGGGATGATTCTTTTTGTATTTTTTTATAAAAGCAAGTAAAATCTTGGGTTTTGGAAGAGTGGGCGGAATTAGTTGCTAGTCAACTAACACAATAACTAAGATGCTATCAAAATAAAATAACAAGAATGTAAATAAAGCTAATTACTAATGTGGTGTGAACAATAAATGGGAAAATTATGTTTACTTAGATTTCATTACTCCCTAGATATCATTTATAGGTTGATAGTTTGTTACAGTTACGTGGATGACGGGTTATATTCCTTAATACCAATCGTGGAGTGGCGTACGTACTTCCCCATCTCTATAAGCTCCTACTTCACTCCTATGTTGAGCCTGCAAGAAGCTCCTAACATGGGATCACTAGAATTCGCTCATGCATTAAATACAACGATAAAACCTAGTACGCATTGGTTCATGTTTCTTAAGACGTTCAAGCAAGTTACACAATGCAAGTCTGCCAGTTTTCTTAAGCCTAACATCGAAATCATTCATCCGTAACAACTATAAACAAGCGATCAACCCATAATCAACATCTAGGTTTCACTACATCTAAGCAAACACACAAGAGATCTAGCCTAGCATGTTGAAATCAAGACAAGCGTAAGATATATTCAAACAACACATAGACATATTGAATGAATTGAAAGGATACTTATCTTAATTGAACATGAAAGGATTCAAGGGGTGAAAACCCTTGAAAATACTGGTAAAATCGTGCTAGGGTTTATTCAATTCGTCTCTAATACTGTCCACCTTTTTGAATGAAAATTACAAAGACTATATATAGATTTTCTAAGGTGACGACGTCAAGAAGAAATTTCTGACGCCGTCAACCCGCCGCCCATAATAAAATCGGATTGCCTAGATCCAGATCTGACGCTGTCAAGAGCATTTCTCCTTTGGGCCGTCACGTGTTAAGGGGCCATGACGGCCTATGGTGACGCCATCATGCCCTAGTGCAAAAGTGTTCTGGACCGTCATGGACTCCATCGTCTTCACCTTTTATTTTTCCTCTTGACGCCATCATTAAGAAGCAAGTGACGCCGTCAGGTACTGTTCCCAGCAAGGAAAATTAAGAATTTGCCGCTTTCTTCACTTTTATTCTCCAAAAATGTCCAAAATGATTCCTTTTCCAGAATTCACTCCAAAAGTACCTAAAATCACAAAAGGAACGATTTAGGGCAATATTTGATCAAATAAATTCAATTCCGGGCTTAAATGACCCCCTAAAAATGGATCATTTTTCATCTCATCATATACCCTTACACTTGAGATTTGCTTGTCCTCAAGCAAATGCACTATTATTCTAGTCAAAATACAAATTAGGGGGTCATCTAACACTAATATAAAAGTAATTACAACAAATATTCGTTCAACTAAAGACCAAAGACAAGCACGGAGGTCATACACTAGCACCTCACAAATAGTGTTTTGATAGTCACATCTCTCGAGTGTAATAAAGTATATATAACAATATGGAAATGGAAAACATCTCTCACTACCTGTCATAGCAAAATAGATTACCATAGGCTTGGGAAAGGATCAAACCTCCACCACATGGCGTAAGCACCTAGGATAAACTATCAAAGAGGTCTTTCAAAGGGTTATAATGTTAGGTGTAGAGATATGGAATACACGGTTTTGTTGGATAAAGGCAATCTTTACTAGTGGCGAGTTAATAATCTTGGTTAATTACATGTACAATATGGCGTTGCTAAGCCAAGACTAGACTTGACTTAAGCTAATAAATGAAAAATAACAAAAACATAAAACAAACATAGAATGAAACGGGATGGTAGTCCGTTTTTTTTATTTTTTATTTTTTTTTTTTGCATACACTCTTACCCTACCATCCAAAATAAACATCATAGGGAATGAACATTCCCCTTACACTTGAATTTTTACATACTTTACAATAAACTAATCTAATGACTCGAATTAAGATAATCAAAACACTTGGAGTACTTTTTAAGATTTACGCACATATGGGGGGTAATAATATGATGTTCTTCCCCATTACTCCATAACATAAGTACTTTACCCATGAGTCCCAATCGTCCCAAAACAATATGTACAAGGATATGACTCGACTTAGCAACCATGTAATCAATTAGATAATTAACTAACGGTTTAAACAAATAACAATAATGCACTAAAGATGAGTGCATACACGGAAGGCTAAGGCGATTTGGGTGTACATTTAAGTGGGGTGTAACAAATTCTTCCTTTAAGTAAGATGCTTAAAGTTAGAAATGAAAAGATAGGCTCGGAGGGGTGTACTAGGGGTTTCGTGTACTAAAAATGAGTACAACTCTGAGGTGTGGGAAAAATTAGTTGACTTTACTAGCCAAATAATATGACTTAAATGGTCAAGTAATTATGATACGGGTTTAACACAAGGGTGATCCTAATGCCTCTTATCATGTAGTAAATCCTACTACACGAATGTAGTATCACTAGCGGTCTCGGAATGCATCACTAACGCAAGTTCTAGAATATAAATGTTACCGATACACTCATAAGCACTAATAATGAATGCTTTTCCTATCAAATCTAAAGGCGAACCTCAGATATTTGGGTCGAAAATTTTTCTGAATGATACTGTTTTGTGCTAGTCATACGACTCCTATCCATGAGACGCTTGCTAAGGCTAAAGTTTCACTCCTAAATGTTGTAAAAAAATTTAAATTTGGTGCTAAAATTACACTAACAAGTATTTCTCATAGTTTTATTACACACCTACCATCATACAAATAAACTCAAGTGAAAGTGTATCCTATAAGGTATCATCATTTACCCTCCCCTTACACTTAGGATGAACATTGTCCCCAATGTTCAATTAAAGAATGTAAAAGTAAAATAGGTAAAAGAATGAAATCAAATACTCCCCTGATTCGCTCGGTGTGAATAGTGTGGTAACAAGGTTAGATCTTCCTCCAAGAAAATGAACAATCAAAGCTTCCCTTCCAGAATATAAGTCATCTTCTTGTCATACATAACCTGTTAATCCTGAGAAAACAAACAAGGCAACCTCGCGTAAAATCGGTGGCAACCTATATATACTAATAAATCCTAGAAAGCAAAGTAAGATATAATTCTTGTGGAATGAATGTTTGCAGATTTCCTGGAATTTATAAGACTAAAGAATTAACAAAAACTTTAAGACTCCGTTAGAAAAACAAAACTAGCAAAATTTCCAGAATTTTACACATGATGCCGTCAGGAATTTCTTCCTGACGCCGTCAGAAGTGACCTGCAGAAATCTTTATATTAAGTTTCCAGAAAATTTCTGGAAAAACTTATGTCCTACTTCCTGGAAAATCCAGCAAAACATCATTATGACTCGTTACAAGCATTTGACTCTAACAAATACGAATATACATGTTCATTTAATATTGTGGTTTCCCCTTACACTTATCTTTTACGAAATAACTTTGGATGATGTTAAGACTAAGCCACGAAAAAATAAAGTATTTTCACCATTTTAGTTTTGAAACATGATCTACCAACAATAAAAATAAAGCATGCATACGGAAACAAATAACAATCAAACAAATAAAAATCACACAAAGCATGGGTTGCCTCCCAAGAAGCGCTTTTCTTTATTTACGAGTCTTGTAGCTAAGAGTTATTACGTGATATGGGTGAGTTCCTCATTGAGGACATCTTTGGGATCAAACTTAGGTTTCAACTTCCTATCGGTTTTCTTAGTATGGTATGACCTTTCAAACTTTTCTCCATCCGGATCATACCGAATCATCTTCATATGCCATGATCCGACACCTTCCTTAGTTGGCTTGTCCCACCTCCTTTTACACTTATCCCCCTCTCTCTTCCACTTGTTCATCTCTATGTCAATAGGACTTACGCTTAAGAACTCAATCATTTTCCTTAAGACTAGGGGGTCCTTAAAGGGGTCTTGCTCTTCATCTCTAGCTATGAGTTGTTCCACCGAATGTGTTTTATCGATGAAATCTTTTTCTAGATAGAATGGGCGTTGAGGTCCTATAAAGTTTCTTTCTATCCAAGGTCCATATCTAGATGGTCTCCTATTCATCTCTACCCAATGTGGTGTCGGCTCATCCTCACAATCGTAGCTACGTTTCTTAACATCATATACCGACCAAGTATCGCCCTCACCTACCACTATCTTAGACTCCTTACAATCTATCATGGCGCTAGCAGTTGCTAAAAATCCTCTTCCTACTAATAATGGGCATGTAGTATCACTAACCATATCTAGAACGTGAAACTCCACAAAAATAATTAACTTCCCTACGTGAACAACTACATCCTTGATCATCCCAACCGGGTGGGGCAATACTCCCATCCGCAAGACCAATCAATACCTCCGTCTCTTCTAACTTTCCTAACTTGAGAGTGGTGAAAAGGGATAAGGGAATCAAGTTGAGGCTTGACCCTAAATCGGCTAGTGTGTCGAAAGCTTCGGATCTACCTATCTTACAAGGCAAAACAAATATACCTGGATCATCAAGCTTTTTAGGCAACTTGTTTTGAACGAAGTCGGTCCCATTTTTACCTAGTTTAAATTTCTCATATTTTTCTAGGAGGGCACTATAGTAGGGAGCACGGGCTAAGACATCAATGACGGGACGTTCAAGGTGAAGCTCCTTGAATTCATCGTCAAGGTCTTCTGTAGGAGGTGTTTCAACTATGCTTTTGACCAGTTTGATATCGGGTGTTTCATTTGATTGGTCCTTTTGAAGAATTTGGTTTTGCTTGAAACACGTGCTCATTAATTTAACCAAGTAGTATTTCGGACAAGAAGTGGGTGACGAAACTGATGATATGGAATTAACGTTTAGTTTTGGGTTCTTGACCGTGTCGCTTGGGAGTGCTCCCATTTCTCGGTCATTGAGATCTTTCAACAATGTGTCAATTTTGTTGGTCATCTCGCTTTGCTTTTGTTTGAAATCGGCTTCAAACTTAGATATGCGAGCTTCTTGAGATGCCATAAACTTGGACATCAATCCTTCAAGATTGTTGGTACTACCATAATTATTGGAAGGATTGTTGTTGAAAGTACGGTTGGAGGGTGGACCGTTTGGTTTGTAATGATTAGGCGGATTGGAAGAATTGTTTTTTTTTTGTTTCCACCTAAGGTTCAGGAGATTTTTCCAAGAAGGGTTGTAGGAATCACCATACGGATTTGGCTCGGGTTTGAAAGTGTACCACTTATCTCCCGCTTCGTTGGTACGCAAAGATGTGTAGTCCGCAAAAGCTGTTCCAGGGAGTTCACGCAATCACGAGTGTCATGGGGACCACTACATAATTCGCATGAAGAAGTGATTTTGTTCACTTGGCTTGAAGGCTTAGGAGCTTCGTAAGATTTCATGAGAAACTTGACATGGTCCTCAAGTTCCATGATCCTATGGTCGGGAGTGCTAGAATTGTTCGAAGGCAAAGATATTGCCTTGACTGTTTTGTTCAAATCACGGGGATCATTCCATCTTTCGTTGTCATAGAGAGCAAGATCTTCTATGAGTTCCCATGATTCTTCCGCACTTAGATCACGTAGATTGCCACCGGCCGATTGGTCAATGGTTCGCCTTGTAGAGAGATCGATATGGTCATAGAAGATTTGGACTTGGAGCCAAAGATCTATGCCATGATGAGGGACTTTTTGGAGTAAGTCCTTGAAACGAGTCCATGCTTCATATAGAGTTTCACCTTGACGTTGTTGGAACATCAAGATATCATTTCTAAGCTTGGTAGTTCTCCCCGGTGGGAAAAATTGAGCAAGGAAACGAGTGGTGAGGTCATCCCATGAGGTGATGGATCCCGCGGGTAGACATTGAAGCGATTGACTAGCTTGATCACGTAGAGAGAATTGGAATAGGCGTAATCAGGTTGACTCTCTGTCACAACTCACCATTTCAGGTCATTTCCCAAACTTCGACATTTTACTATTCATAAATCACTATTCATAAAAACACTATTCATCGTTTTACTATTCATCATTTTCGAGGTCAGTTTGATATTCTGAGAAACATTTGAGAAATTTACTATTCACTAAACACTATTCATTGCCGGAAAAGTTTTCACTATTCACTTGCATTACTCATTTCATCGTAAATTTAGTTTACAGGTATTCAAATTCGCGTAACCGGATTGGTTTAGGTGCGAATTCATTTCATTAGTACTAAGGACACAGCAGACGGACTAGAGACAGTCTGCATATCATCATAACAGCATTTTCATGTTATACCACTCTTAGGATTTTCAAATTTATATATTTGATACATTTAACGTTTTACGTATAAGTATTTATAATAAACGTTAACACCCGGATTATATATACGACGAATATATCTAAATATTTCCACAATGGTCCCGACATATTTTTATATCCATTTTATCATCATAATAGTTATAACATTCATTTACCCAGTATTTTGGAAATTTATTTTATTTATAACGTAAGTTTATAAATATTACGACGGTTTTCGTGAAAACTAAACAATAATCACCCGAACACTTAGTAATTGTACCCAACATATTTTTTAACATATTTACAACTTTATTTCATCCCGGTTAATTTTGTTAACATTTATTTCTATTAAACCTGGTACCCGATTTTAACTAATAACTCATATATACCTTAAACCTTACACTAATTTCCTAATTAAATCAAAACTACCCCTACCCCCCCCCCCCCTCATCCACCATGAACCGGTCCCCTAAAGTCCTCATTAGGCAAAATACTAACAATTCTTATACTTTGGCATTTATGTGTACATATAATACTATATACTTATACTAGTATTTACATAAACCACAAAAACATAAAGTTACGTAATCTTAAAGATCAAAAAGCTCTCATTCTTCATCCTCATCACCAAAACCCACGACCTCACCACCAATCCATGATCAAGAGAAGATTTTCCAAAAGTTAAAGCATCAAAGTTGTTCATTTTGTCTTCCTAGTCAAGAATCATACCACAAAAACACAAGTAATCCAAGGTTTCTAATCATCTCATCACCAAGAATTTCAAAGTGAGTTATCAAATTTATTTTCATGTTTTCATCTAATTAACACTTATATCTCATGGTATTCATGCTTAATTTCATGCTCATACTAGTTATACCACTTTATTTTTGAAGACTTTTGAAACATACAAACCCTAGAGTTGGTTTTAGGTACTCCCTTGTTAAATTAACTTGTTTAGTGATCATTAGGAACCCATGTGACCCTAAGAAGGTGTATGTTAGGATTAGTATAGATTTGTGGAGTTTGCAAGAGTTTTTGTTGATGTAGAAACTAGTTTTGAACCTTGGAAATGGTTTTGTAACAAGTAAATATACCTACTGTCCCATTTTGTTAAATTCTGGAAAAGCAGTAAAAACAAAGGAAACTTTGGCAAAATTTTTAGAAAATGCTTTGAAAAACGAATCCGTAGGCGAAAGAACGGATTAAAAAGAGTTTATAACGAAGAAGTTATGATTTTTGCAAGTTTATTGACGAAAAGTATCTTTCTGAAAATTACATGCTGTTGGACATTTTTCGTCGGACAAAAAGAGGCTTTAGACATAACCCGGAGGAGCCAAGCTTTTCAAAATATATCACTACATACTAAGACGTAACCATGGATATAAACAACAAGTAAAACGGACTTATAACGACAAAGATATTCACGTTTGAATATCGGCAAAACTCATTTTTGTTTGACAGCTTTTGGAAATATAACGCTAAAACTACGTAGTAACTCTAGATTTCTAGAAATAATACCAAGTACCCAATTTCATAACTAACGAAGTATTAGTGATTACAAGTATATTTTTATCACTACAAGGCGTTATTTCAAGTATTTCAACCCGAGGATTTCAACAGTAACAATGATACATACGATATATATATAAGTATATATATTGCAACTAGCTTTATTTTTCTAATAGGCATATTTTTCCTAAGTCTTGGAATATATATTTTTTTTACAACAACAAGTATTTTTCCAAAGAGTATAGTGGTATAGTAACAAGTGCATGGACATTCATAACATCATTTGGTGATCTAAATTAGATCGTTCATCATTCATATTAGGTTGTGGCAGCTAACCGTTCATTGTTGTTCATTTCACATCATCACAGTATCATCAGTTAAGGTGAGTTTTCATATCCCCGTATACATTTTATGATTGTTTTCAAATCCCACGGGGGAGAATACATTGCACCATTTTAGTACGAGCCCAAGTATCAAAACCTATGTACATTGCTTAAGTAGCTTGTCTGCCATGTGATAAGTCCCCTAGTATCATCATGAACCGTTAATTTGCCTTTAAGTGAGAGTGAGTGGATATATCTATTGAGGGTGTTGCCTTCATCCGTGGTAGTATTTACCAACAGTAAGCGGATGCATTTCATGTCTGTTACATTTGAGTGTTTTGGCAGAACATTCAGGAGGGGCATAATTTCCTCAGTCATAGCTTCGGTGTCATGAGCTTAAGGTCTATTGTACTATTTTTACGTGACTTTTGTCATGCACTTATACTTGTGGTGGCCGTACAACATTACATTTCATAAACCTATGATTATTCACCAACATTCGTGTTGACCGTTTTCGCAATGTATTTTTAGGTAACTAAGGTGTCATCATATCATATGCATGGAGTCACATTAGGGTGTGCCAGGGATGACGCACTACATTTTGGATTTTTCATGCACTTGTAAATTATCGTTTGACATTTCCTGAACTTGTTTTCTGTAAACGTTTCAACCTTTGGGACCCCTGTTTTGTAGCACTGAATGCTTTTAAATAAATCAAATGATATGTATTTTCCAAACGACACTTTAGGTCGTTCAATATATCCTTGTTATGGTGCTATGACAGTTACACCCTGATGAGGCGAAAAATGATCCGTTTTTAGGGGGTCATTTAAGCCCGAATTCGAATTTATTTGATCAAATATTGCCCTAAATTGTTCCTTTTGTGATTTTGGGTACTTTGGGAGTGAAATCTGGAAAAGGAAGCAATTCGGACGTTTTTGGAGCATAAAAGTGAAGAAAACGCCAAAGTCTTAGTTTTCCATGCTGGGAACAGTAGGTGACGGCATCAAGAGTAACTTCCTGACGGCGTCAAGAGCAAAATTCCATGACGGTCCAGTAGAGAATTGACGGTGTCACGAAGTAGGGCGTCAAGAGTAAAAGTCATGACGGCCTGAAAATGATTATCACTTGACGGCGTCAAATGTAGATCAAGGCAGTCCGAGAAAAGTTTTGGCGGCGAGGTGACGGCGTCACAAGTTTATTCTTGACGCCGTCAGACCCCTTTTTCTATATATAGTTTTCTAATTTTCACATTAAAGAGGGAGAAGTTTTGAAGAAACCCTAAGTACGAACTTGGTGCGAATTTTACAGGTTTTTCAAGGGTTCCAAGCCCTTGATACCTTTCATGTGTAATTGAGATAAGTGTTCTTTTAATTCAATCAATATGTCTATGTGTTGGTTGTCTATATCTTGTTCTTGTCTTAATTCCATCATGCTAGGCTAGATCTATCTTGTGTTTGCTTGGATCTAATGAAATCTAGATGTTAATTATGTGTTGATTACTTGTTTATACTTGTCTTGGATGAATGATTTATATGTTAGGCTTAAGAAAACTGGCAGATCTCCAATTGGTAACATGCTTGAACGTCTTAAGAAACATGAACCGACACGCACTAGGTCTTTATTGGTTGTATTTAATACATGAGCCACTGTTTATAATCCCTATGGTTGTGTTGGGCATGGTATAGGAGGAGATAAGAGCTCATAGAATTGGGGAGTTAAGTGTGCCACCCCATGAATGGTATTAAGGAATACGATCCGTCATCCATGCAATTATAACAAGTAATTAACATGTAAAAGATGTCTAGGGAGTAGTGAAATCTAAGTAAACACATTTTCTCCACTTATTGCTCACAACTTTAGTATAATTTAGTTTATTTTCATTTTTAGTATTTTATTTTGATTGCATCTTTAGTATTGGGTTAGTTGATTAGCAACTAATTCCGCCCAAATCCTTCAAACCCGAGATTTTTAATTGCTTTTCATAAAATTATAAAATACAAAAATAATCATCCCTCACCTTTAGAACTAGTAATTAGGTTTTCTAATCCGAGCGAATCTATTCCTTGCTGAACGATCAATCCCCCGGTACTTGTCACTATACTATACTACAACGATCAGGTACACTACCTGGTGGGGGTTGTAAGCTTCTCAAGATCCCTTGAGAGGTAAAGCCTGTTGCGATTCCTACGTATCAAGTTTTTGGCGCCGCAGCCCGGGGAATAGTTATTTTCTAGGTTAGAATTTCTTTTTATTAGGTCTACTTGCCAGATTCCTTTCTAGTAAGATTTTATTTTTGTTTTTAGGTTCTCTTTAGTCTATCTTATTTCTTTGTGCCTTTGTTCGTAATTCTTAACCATCCGACATCATGGACAACGGGAATATCTTTGAACCCGTCATCCCACCACAACAAAACCCACCATTAGAACCCCTTAGGCCCCGAACCTTAGGAGAGTATTCCCAACCTAGCCACCAAGGCTACCGAAACACCATTGAGCTCACCGGAGCCAATGAGACCCCCTTGCGATCCGACACCATCCGGTTGATGCAAAGCGGATGTGCATTCCATGGACTTCGTTCCGAAGATCCAAACCAACATCTTAAGGACTTCCTCAAAATCGTAGATTCCATAGACCTAGATGTTGCAACTAGAGAGACAAGCCGATTACGCCTATTCCAATTCTCTATACGGGATCAAGCTAGTCAATGGCTTGAGCGTTTACCCACGGGATCCATCACCACATGGGATGATCTAACCACTCATTTCCTTGCTCAATTTTTCCCACCGGGGAAAACTACTAAGCTTAGAAATGACATCTTGATGTTCCAACAACGTCAAAATGAATCTTTTTATGAAGCATGGATTCGATATAAAGACCTGCTCCGAAAAGTCCCTCATCATGGCATCGAACCATGGCTCCCGATCCAAATCTTTTACGATAAAGTTAACTATCAAACAAGGAGAGCCATTGATTACGCAGCCAAGGGCAGGCTAAATAGACTTAGCATTAACGAGTGTTGGAAAGTTCTTGAGGGGTTGGCACAATACGAAGAAGAAGGATGGGAGGACCCGATGTTCCCAAGCAAGGGAAAACTTGACTACGCATATGCCACACAAGAACAGTTGTTAGGAAGCATCGAGAAGCAGGTAAAAGAATTAATGAGTATTGAGAAACTTGCTGCTGAACCCATATGGAATCCTAATTTACGTAGGAATACGGTTACCGACCACAATTTTCCTGAACGTTCACGACAAGAGGAATTCGAAGGGATATTGGTAACCTTCATGGATAATCAGGAAAAACAAATCCAGCACCTAGAAGCACGCATGGAAAGCACTCACAAAGCTTTTATGAATTTAGCAGACCAATTCATATCAAGGGTCAAAGAAAAGATCAAAGAAAATTTCATACCTAAAAAAATTGAAAAAGTCTTCGAGGTTTCAACCCCTTTGGTGTTTGACCAAGAGTATAGTGGGAAATTTTCCCCAAGTGCTTCACCATTAACTATCCCCCGTTCTCATGAGCATCCCCATGTAGAGAAGAGTTCGCAATTCCATAACATTTTCGTTGGATGCTTGCGAACCACATTCCCGAACTTATCTAAGAGACGTTCTTTTGGTTTTAAACCCGGTGTAAAGAGGTTGTACCTCAAAAACACCACTAATTTGAAACCCTCTATGGAGCAACATCTCTTTTTACACACCAATGACCCGTGCATAGGTTACAACTTAGCCAAAACGTCACCTAACCCCTTCTACAACCTTACCTCTTTCTGTGACAGTAATGAGACGTTCGACCCTGGCGGACCTCGTTAACGGAATAGCTACTCATGAGTTTTACTAATGTTTAGCAATTCACGCAAAGTGCAGGGACTAAACATGGAATTACTTCATTTCTCACCTCACACGGGCATCTGACGGCGTCAGAAATAACTCTTGACGCCGTCACCTCGATAGATCAGCAATATTAACCCAAAACCAATCACTTTCAACCCATACCCTACAAATCTCACCCAAAGTGCTGCTACTACTCCGAATCCCCACCCTCTAATTCGACGTCTTCCGCAACCAATCTTCACTTGGTAAGTGATTTTTCTTCATTCTTTTTCGATCAATTGTCCTTAGGATCAATCAATTTGGAAAACCCCTTTCGGCCGAAACCCCATTCTTGACCCATCATTGACAAATCGTAATGCCATCCAATTGGTGATTCGTAAACATGGGGTTACCCATTGATTATGTTATCCCACTCGAATCATGCATTAGTTTAGGGAAAGCCACTCATGCCACGGATTTTTTTTGACCCCCCACCTATGTTTTCTGATTTAAGGAGCGTTTGGGTAATGGGTTAAGAGTTTGAAAATTGATTTTTCCCTCGCATTTGCATGGTTCAGATTCTGCTAAGACTGACGGCGTCAGGACTATTCCTGACGGCGTCAGATGTGTCTGACAGCAGGAAAATCATTAAAATTCTCGTTCTAATCGTTTCCGTTCACTCTACCTTTTTCCAGGACAATGAGCAAGAGATCTCGTCAACATCGGGGCAGTTCCTCTAGGTCCCAAAGAGTTAATTATGGAGAGTTGGTCCATGGTTGGAGCGAGTTTGACACTGTCGGCGCTACCACCAAGTATGCAGAACTTTGTAACCACCATATTGATGCTGGGGATGTGGTTGATTGGGAGTTTCTTAGGGCCCAAGGGTTGGAAGCTATGTTTTTGGAGAGGATCCACACTGATGGATTTGCGGCTCCTCAGTGGGAGAGGTTGTTTAGGATTAGGGAGACGGTGTATAGTGAGTTGGTGAGGGAGTTCTTTGCGACCTTCCGTTTTGATCAGGCTGAGGCTAGGACAGATATGGGGGGCACCACTATCTATTTTAGGCTAGAGGGGAAGTGAGGTCGTGTTCGGTCACTGAGTTTGGTTGGAGGATTGGGTTGTATACTAGGGAGGAGGTTGATGGGACTTTTATGCAGAGGTTGTTACATGGGGAGACTCAGAGGAGTGAGATGAGGTGTATCACTTTTTGACCGACCATAGGGGACGGGGTTTACACCTCGACTACTGGGGTAGCATTCATCAGGGACCCCATAGTTAGGTTGGCCCACAGGTGCATCACATACAGCCTGTCTGTCATGGCACCACACACCGTGTCATTGCTTTAGATCTTTTCTACCTGTACACGATCTTTTCAGCGGATGTTTACTGCAACATCCCATTTTGGGTAGCTAGTTATTCGAGGACCGGTGTGGGTGAGAGGGATATCGATAAGGTGTATGGGGGGATGTTCGTGACCCGGTTGGCTCATTCCTATGATCTTCTTACTCCTCAGATCCTGGGATACCTGAGCGACTGTGGGGCTTGTAGGGTGGTGAGGGCTAAATCCCTCAGGTAGATGAGCATTGTGATGCTAGAGAGGAATGGGACCTATAACTGGTATGAGGCAGGGGGCCCGATGATGAGGAGGATGCTGATGATGAGGTAGGGCCCCAGCAGCATCAGTTCCAGGGTTATGAGGAGGGGACAGCTGACTACTACCGACACATGGGTCGGGGAGACTGACTGGCACACCAGGGTGCCTGGATGGGTCAGATGGATGCATGGCGGACCACCACTGACCATCGCTTTGATTGGATGTATGATCACACCGTCCGCTAGATGCAGCACCTCTCCACCCGAGATCAGCTTGAGCCTCACCTGCAGATTGACCCATTCCCCAGCCGTGAGACTGACTACTGATGAGTGTGTAAATACTCATCATTTTATACCAATCTGAGCTGCCAAAACATACAAAAACACCCAAATATGTATCAAAAGACTTAAAATATCTTAGAGGTGTGTTTTATATGTTTCAAACACAAAATATGCAAAAACAAATGAAAAACGTACAAAGTTTGCATAATGGCAGTTTCAGTCCCTCAAGTTTCATAAATTTGCAAAACTAGTCCCTGGAAGTTTAAAATGAAAGAAAAGTCAACCCAAGGCAAAGAAAAGTCAAAATTTATCAAAATAAGTCCTTGGGTGATAAAGTTTGAGAAAATTACACTTTTACCCCTCAAAATCCAAAATTGGCAAAACAGGTCCTTGGAGTTTGTGAAATTGGCAAATTTGGTCCCTGAGGTTTAAAATAATACTTGTGGTCCTTGTGCTAATGTTTAAATCCAGGTTTGTTCCTTATGTGAATTTTGGGAAAAGTTTCATGATTGGTCCCTGGAATTACAAGGTTTGGCAGAAATAGTCCCTGGAAGGGTAAAATTGGAAAAAAAATCTTTTGGAACCCTCACACTATTCAACTTTGGCATTTTACACCCTTTGAAGTACTTCAAGAACATGCCAAAACCCAACCCTTAACTTTCCCATAATTACATTTTAAGTCCTTGTGATTAATTCCTAAAAACCAAAACCGGATCCAAATTAACGAAAACCAAAACCAAAACCAACACTAGCCTAGTCCATTTTGGGCCCAAAGAACAAACAAATCCACTCAGCCCAGTCCACCCACTCTTTGACCCGGGTCCATTTTGACCTCGGTCAACGCCCCCAAAAACAAAACCACCCCGAATAGCTTTTCCCTCCCAAACCACCACCACCACTCAGACCAAAACCACCATGGTTTTGCAGGCCACCACCCCCCACTTGCACCTCAATCATCACCATCCCACCCCCTACACCTACCCCTCACCTCCACAATTAATGCTCCTCCCCCATACACGCTGTCAGAGACAATTTGAAGAAATTAGTTTTGGCGCCAAATCCACGTGTAAACTCATTAGTGGACCAAATTAATCAAGTGATGGTGGGATATGCTCAGAAAGGTCAAGGGAACCCTAATATGCAGCTATAAAAGGAGGAGAGTGCAAGAAGAAAGGAGAGTAGTTTAATTTTAGTTTTATGTATGTCGAATTAATGTAATTTTAAATTCTAGTCTAAATTAAGTTGTTTAAGCAGTGTACTAAGGCATTTTCATGTATTGTAACTCTTTTTAATTAATTAATTTCAAGTTTCATTTGTTGTTTCAACCTATGCAGTTTATCCTTAATTTCAAAATAATAATTAAGCTAAATGGTTGTTATTGTGTAATGTAGTGGATTCTTAGGCTCATATAAGTTCCAAAAAGCTTGTTCAAGCTTTAGAGACTCCTAAAATCCAGTACTAGTAGAAGAAAAACAAAAAGTAAAAAAGGTCAACATTAGTCAACTGTTTGGTTTGATTTGATGTTTTCAGGTTTTAAGATGGAATGGTGAGCAAGATTGGAGCTGGAAATAGCCTATCTAAAGATAGGCATCATAGGAAAACTTCTTGTTCATGCTAGAAGTGCTCAGTAAGTTTTTACTCATTTCCATTTTCCCCTCAAAAGTTTAGTTTCTAATTTCCTTGCTTGTATCTGCAAATTTGTGCTTGCATTGTGTTTTTGATTGTTATTTGAGAAATTTTTAGTTTAATCATAATAGTTTGTTTGTTAAAATCTATATCTACTTAATCATTTAACTTTAACTGTCAAAACTTAGCTTTAGAGTAAAACTTGTGCTATTGTAGTGTTAATCTGTTTTCTAGTACTTAGATAAACTCACTTAGTAATATTCAGTAGGTTGAAATCAAAAACTTGAACCCTAGCATTCATTTGCTTTGAAAATCTTCAATTCCTAAATATAAGGGTGTGTTTGGATAATCAGTGTTCACTATGCTCAAGGGTGAATTGGTAGTAATTTCTGGCTCAGACAAGTCACATTAGGTCTAAGTTAGCTAAGTAAGTCACAAAATTGGGTTAGTATAGAGCAAAAAGTCAAAATCATTCTCTAATTCCCCACACAGTCAACTGTGTAGGAATTTGGATCCCATAAGCTCATAATCTGATAAGAAGTTGTTGATTTAGTTTTTAGTAAACTTATTTTAGCTTAAAACATCATAATCAGTAGTTTAGATCACTTAGAATCTCAATAAAGTCAAAATTTCAAGTTCTTGTCAAAAGTCAAAAGCTACCTTCTCAGATTTTCACCAAATTTCCAACTTTAATTGAGAACTGTGTAATGGATATTAGGTCTTGAAATTTTGTGTGGTAAAAGTCTATCAGCTTAAATTTTTGCTTAATTTGTTTAGAAGTTTAAGTGGGTCCCACAGACCTTCAAAGTGACCTGCAGGGCAAGGTTGTGCCCTGCTCACCCAGACACCCAGTCACCACCACCACTTTGGTGGTGATTTGTGGCCACCACAGTGGTCCCCACTCCTAGATTTTAGGTTTTTCCAACCCCCCTCCTAGTAGACTCCTAGGTTTGACCATTTGTTTGACCTTGGGACAAGTGGACCCCACCTGGAAATAGGCTTAAAGTTTGTCCCCAAACCTGGTTCAGTTTAACTTTGCTCAAGTGCTTATTTCTCTTTAATCAGCTTATTTGTGTTGCTTAATAGTTGTTTCTGGCTTAATTGTGTTTGTCTAACTTAGTTGCATCTGATTTCACCATTGTGGACCCCACCCAAGGCCATTTGACCTTATTTGACCAAACAGTCAACCAAAGTCAACTGATAAGCTAAAAGGGGTGTGCACAGCTTATTTTTAAGTTTTAAAATAGTTGTTTTCACAAAAAGTCTTTGTTTTTAGTTGTAAATCAAGTTTGTAAAAGAAAAATCCAAAAAAAAGTTAGTTTTTAATTAAGTGATAGTTTCTATTTAATTCAAGTTAATTTTAATTTTCATTTTTATAATTTAATTAAGTCACTAGTGCTTTTATATTTTTATTAAATACCTTATATAGTAAAGTAATTTTGATAATTTTTTCAGATTTTTATTTTGTCATTTAGTGTTAATTAGATTTAATTTTAATTTTCTTTATTATTAATTAATATCAAATATTAAATAGCTTAATTAGTTTTTATAAGGTTAAATCTAGTTTTTATAATTTTCCTAGTTCTAATATAGTATAATAAGTTTTTAGAAAATAAAGTTTGAGATTCTACTGTTCATTTTCTATTTTTCTTATTTTATTTGTTTAAAATAGACTTAAGTAAATTAATAGGTAAATAATTAGTTGTTTAATCTTAAAACATAATTTTTAGAGTTTTTATAATTTTATAGGATTCCAGTGATGGTTAAGTAATTTTATAAATTTTATCTTAATTTTCCAAGTTAATTAATATTAATATAAATTAAAAATAGTTTAATTAGTTTAATTAAGTTAAATAGTTTTTAATTAATTACAAAACCACAAAAAGACAAAAATATTATTTTAAATTTTTTATACTTTCTTCAAGTTCTAATTTAGGTTTAGAAAATATTTTTATTAATTTTTAGTTTAATTTAAATCATTTGTCATATTTAGTTTATTTAAATTAGGTTTTAATTTAGATTTTAAATAGTTTAATTAATTAAATAATAGTTTAATATTATTTTAATCACTTTTATAATTTCTTTTTCATTTTTAATTTTAAGTTTTGAAAAGTGTCAAAAGCACCCCCTGTAGTTTGATAATTACCAAAAACCCACTTTTCCAGTCCGATACGTGATCTTAATTGTCAATTTGTGCATATATCTGGTATCTCATTATTGTGAATATTATATCTGTTTGTCAATACCAAAATAACAGTAGCAAAATCAATTCCATATCATCTGGGCTACTGTCCTCAGTCCCACTCACTCATAAACGATTCCAGAAGCACCATTTCAATCTCGCTGGGACTTTTACGACCCGGGGAAACACTACACTATCACCGGAGTATTGATTCTAGGCTATTTTTGACTTATTGACCTTGGTCAATAATAATTAGACGGTTTAGGCTCAATCAAAATTTGGCGCCGCTGCCGGGGAGGTTGTTGCGTGTTTTAAAATCGTTTTAAGTTTAGTGGTTTTCAAAACCCTCCCTGTAAAAAGTTTTGTAAAAACAAAATCATATCAAAAACGTTCATTAACACTTTTCCTAAAGTGTTAAAAACACCAAAAAAATCAAAAACAACAAAACAAACTGTGAAGTTAAATTACTTCGTTTTCTTTAAGATTACAACCTGAAACAGTTGGTTTGAGGTAAGTTCTGACATTAAATTGCGAACTGAAGAGGAAACCTATTTACTTCCTCCCACCAGCCTGCGAGTAATCTTAAAAGAACGATTTCGGTTAACGAATCAGTTCCAAAAATAATTTCCAAGTTTTCTGCACACACACCCACAAGCCTAAAGCAGATTTTTCAAAATAATAAATACATAAAAGCTTACCACCGCAAACCAAGGCTGAACACCTACCAACTGGGGGTGTGAACATAATAAGTTCCCAAACTTAAGATTTAAAACTTGCCTTTGTATCCCTGTGAGTAGTGTACCTTTTTCAAAGAAGCTACTCACTTGTGATTATTGGTTTAAGTTCACTGTGGATTTGCCTCGAATTTGTGTTGAAAAATTGTTTTTAGTGCATGCGCACTCGGTCTCAAGCCAAGAATAAAAAACAGAAAGACGTACCCGAGTTACGTTCTAACACAGAAACCGAAATGGCCGCTGGCCTACCACCACCATTACCACCCCCTGACCCTAATAGGGATGAGCCAGCTCCCGATCTCCGAACTATGGAGGAGCTGTGCCAACCTACCATGCAAGGGCGGGGTGGGCCTATTGCACCACTCACTATTGGGGCTGCGGACTTTGGCCTCAAGCATCACATGATCCAACAAGTCCAGAATTCGTGTCAATTTCACGGATTACCGGGTGACGATGCCAACAAGCATCTTGACAAATATCTCACGGTCACCCAAAGCATGAAACAGCATGGTGTCACCGATGATGCCCTTCGGCTGTACCTCTTCCCCTATTCTCTCGCTCATCATGCCACTGCATGGTTTGACCGACTTCCAAAGAATTCTATTCGAACCTTTGATGAAATGGTAACCAAGTTTCTAGCAAAATATTTTCCACCATCCATGGTTACCAAGTTACGTAATGATATCAGCAACTTCCGGCAACTTCCTGATGAGTCTCTTTTTGAGGCTTGGGAGCGTTATAAGCTAGCCATTGATCGGTGCCCTAACCACAATATGTTACAAGTTACCATAATAGATACCTTCTATAATGGTCTGACATTGAGGCACCGAGACATTCTCAATGCTGCTGCTGGTGGGACCTTTATGAAAAGGCGTCCCGAGGAGTGCTATGACTTAATCGAGAACATGACTGCCCATCATAACTTTTGGGATTCCTCTGCGGAGAGGGAAGCGTCATGTCATTCCGTTACTCCCTCATCATCATCTCCTGAAATAATCGCTCTTACCAAAAAGATGGATGATATTTCTACGGCTGTGTTGAGAATGAACCAAACGATACAACATCAGGTTCAAAATCAACAGGTGAAAGCCGTGGCCCGAGGTTGTGAAACTTGTGGGGGCCCACATCTGTATTCCGAGTGTCCAGCTACTGCTGAATTTTCTCAAGAGAACGTTTATGCTGCTAACGGTTCCTACAACACGGGGGGTAATTCTTACCAACCGCAAGGGGACCGTAATCTTTTAAGCTATCGTTCCAACAATTTTCTCGGACCTCCAGGTTTTAACCAAAATCAAAACCGTAACACGAATCAGAATTTTAACCAAGGTCAAAACTCAAATTTCCAAAACCCGAACCAAAATCAAGGCCAGTTTAATCAAAACAATTTTCAAAATGGCAATCAAAACCAAGGTTTTCAAGGAAATTTTCAAAGAAACCAGAATCAAGGGAATTACAATCAGGGTAATTTCAATCAGAGAAACACTTTTCAGGGTAACAACAATCAAAACCAAGGGAATTTTCAAAACAACCGTGTTCAAAACCCCCCTGTTCAAAATCAAAACGTTGTTCCACCCCCGTCTTCCTCCGATGCTGAAATTAAACAATTCATGAAAGCACAAGAGGAAACAAATCGGTTATTGATCAAGACTATCTCTGAACTTCAGAAGTCTTTAAATGATCGACCCTCGGGCCCGGGTACATTACCGAGCAACACGATCGCTAACCCGAGGGGCGATGTCAAGGCGATCACTACCCGAAGTGGGGTTTCATACAATGGACCCTCGATTCCCTCTACCTCTTCTTCTCCTCCTAAGGTAGCGGAACGTGAACCTGAGGTCACCACGGACAAGGTACTTCCTACTAATAACGGAGGTACCAATAACGTCCAACCTCAAGTTGTCCCGGTCTCGGCTCGTAAGCCGAAAGTTGTATTTGATCCTCCTGTGTGTCCTGATGAAATCTCAAAGAATAGCCCTAAGCCGTCAATTCCATATCCTTCACGAGTGACTGAACAAAAGAACCGCGAAAAAGCTAACCATCAGATGGAAAAGTTTTATCAAATTTTCCAAGAATTACACTTTGATATTAGCTTCGCGGACGCTCTTCTTCTCATGCCTAAGTTTGCTTCAACAATCAAAAATCTGATAAGCAAGAAAGAAAAACTTTGTGAGATGGCAAAAACTCCTCTTAACGAGCATTGCTCAGCAGTGCTCTTGAAAAAGCTTCCCGAAAAGCTTGGAGATCCCGGGAAATTTCTCATTCCATGTATTTTCCCTGGGATGGTTGAATGCTTTGCCTTGGCCGATCTTGGCGCAAGCATTAACCTGATGCCTTACTCAGTCTGGAAAAGGCTTTCTCTTCCTACTCTCACTCCGACCTGCATGACACTCGAGCTTGCAGACCGTACCATATCCCGTCCTCTCGGCATTGCCGAAGATATCTTTGTGAAAGTAGGAAAGTTCCACTTTCCGGCAGATTTCGTGATTGTTGATTTCGATGCTGACCCATGAGTCCCTCTCATTCTCGGGAGAGGATTCTTAAGAACGGGTCGTGCTTTGATTGATGTATTCGAAGAAGAAATCACTCTACGTGTTGGTGGCGAAGCCATCACATTCAATCTTGATCAGACCTCAAGATACTCCTCCAACTATGACGTTGAAACGGTTAACCGTATTGATATCATTGATATTGCGTCTGAGGAGTATTCTCAAGAGGTCCTTGGTTTCTCATCCAGTGGCAGTCTTTCTACTGACCCTATCATTTCCGACTCTTCCCCCTCCCTCACTCCGTTTGAGGGAGGTGACTTCCTTTTGGAAGAACTCGAGGCTTTTCTTGCTCAAGATAGCTCAATTCCCGATGGATTTGATGAAAACTATCTTGACCCGGAGGGGGACATTCTTCTCCTTGAAAGATTGTTAAATGACGATCCTTCACCCTCTCCGTCTCCACAAATACTTCATAAAGCGGAAGTCAAAAATGTTGAAATAACTGAAGACTTTCCCGAGGTTGAGCTCAAGGACTTGCCTCCTCATCTAGAATATGCATTTTTGGAGGGTGATAATAAATTACCCGTCATTATTGCCAAAGACTTAAAAGATGAGGAAAAGGCTGCACTCCTAAAGGTTCTTAAGTCAAACAAACAAGCAATTGCTTGGAAACTCTCCGACATTAAGGGCATAAGCCCGAACTTTTGTACTCATAAAATATTAATGGAGGATGACTTTAAACCAGCTGTGCAACATCAGAGAAGGGTAAATCCCAAAATCCACGAAGTTATTAAACAAGAAGTTCTTAAACTTCTTGATGCGGGATTGATTTACCCTATATCTGACAGTCCTTGGGTTAGCCCAATTCATTGTGTTCCCAAAAAGGGTGGCATTACCGTTGTCACCAACGAGGATAACGAGTTGATTCCAACTCGTTTGGTCACCGGTTGGCGGGTTTGTATTGACTATCGAAAGTTAAATGAAGCCACCCGTAAAGACCATTTTCCTCTCCCTTTTATGGACCAAATGCTCGAAAAACTTGCGGGGAATGAATACTACTGCTTCCTCGATGGCTTCTCGGGTTACTTCCAAATCCCCATTGATCCCCAGGATCAAGAGAAGACTACCTTCACATGCCCCTACGGAACTTTTGCTTACAGACGTATGCCTTTCGGCTTATGTAATGCACCAGGCACGTTCCAGAGATGCATGATGTCTATTTTTTCCGACATGATCGGGAAAACTATGGAGGTATTCATGGATGACTTTTCGGTCATCGGGGATTCATTTCAGACTTGCCTCTCCCACTTGGAACAGATGCTTAAACGTTGCAAAGAAACGAATCTAAGTCTCAACTGGGAGAAGAGCCACTTTATGGTCAAGGAGGGCATTGTCCTCGGCCATAAAATTTCAAAAAACGGGATCGAGGTTGACAGAGCTAAAATCGATGTCATTGCCAAATTACCTCATCCCACCACCGTAAAAGGTGTTAGGAGCTTTTTGGGTCATGCCGGCTTCTACCGTAGGTTTATCCAAGATTTTTCTAAGATTGCCCGGCCTATGACCCATCTCCTCGAGAAGGATGCTCCTTTCATCTTCTCTCCTGAGTGCATCGAAGCTTTTGAAACATTAAAGAAAAAGCTTACCGAGGCACCGATTCTTGTTGCCCCCGATCGGGACCAACCTTTTGAGCTTATGTGCGATGCTAGTGATTTTGCCATAGGTGCGGTCTTGGGGCAACGAAAAGCAAAATACTTTCAGCCCATACACTACGCAAGCAAAACTATGACTGAGGCTCAAGGTCATTACACCACCACTGAAAAAGAACTCCTAGCTGTGGTGTATGCCTTCGAGAAATTCCGGTCATACCTAATCTTGACTAAATGCGTAGTGTACACAGATCACTCGGCTTTGAAATACCTATTTGCAAAACAAGATGCAAAGCCGAGGCTTCTTCGTTGGGTTCTCCTCCTTCAGGAATTTGATATCATTATCCGTGATAAAAAAGGAGCCGAGAACCTTGCTGCTGATCATCTCTCACGATTAGAGAACCCTCATCAAGATGTGTCCGAGAAAAAGGAAATAAATGAAACATTTCCTCTCGAGACACTCAATGCGGTTGCTTTTCGTGGTGACTCTACTACCCCATGGTTTGCCGACTTTGCAAATTACCATGCGGGTAACTTCATAGTGAAGGGGTTGACGTCCCAACAAAAGAAAAAATTCTTCAAAGACGTTAAACATTATTTCTGGGATGACCCCTTCCTCTTCAAAATCTGTGCCGATCAAGTCATCCAGCGATGTGTATACGGACAGGAAGCCACTGATATTCTCAAGGCTTGCCATGCTGGACCCACTGGGGGCCACCATAGTCCTAACTACACCGCCAAAAAGGTGTTTGACTCCGGTTTCTATTGGCCCACAATCTACAAAGATGCCCACGAGTTAGTCAAAGCCTGTGATGCTTGTCAGCGTCACGGGAATATTTCACAAAAGAACGAAATGCCACAAAATGCTATTCAAGTTTGTGAAATCTTTGACGTCTGGGGCATTGACTTTATGGGGCCACTCCCATCTTCTCGTGGAAACAAATACATACTCGTGGCTGTTGACTACTTGTCAAAATGGGTTGAGGCTAAGGCCTTACCCACTAACGATGCCCGAGTAGTTGTGAAATTCTTGAAATCCCTCTTTGCTCGTTTTGGAACCCCACGTGCCATCATTAGTGATCGCGGTACTCACTTTTGCAATGATCAATTTGCAAAAGTCATGCTGAAATACGGTGTTACTCATCGTCTTTCCACCGCATATCACCCCCAAACAAGTGGGCAGGTGGAGGTTTCCAACCGTGGTATTAAACGGATTCTTGAGAGGACAGTAGGTGAAAACCGTGCTTCCTGGTCGGATAAACTAGATGATGCACTCTGGGCCTTCCGTACAGCTTACAAAACACCCATCGGGTGCGCTCCATACAAGCTTGTATACGGGAAGGCGTGTCATTTACCGATCGAGCTCGAGCACAAAGCCTACTGGGCCTTGAAACATGCTAACTATGACCTTCATAAAGCGGGTGATCACCGTAAGGTTCAAATCAATGAATTAAACGAACTTCGTGATCAAGCCTACGAGAACTCTTTGATCTACAAAGAAAAGACAAAGAAGATTCACGACTCTAAGATTAAGAACCGAGTTTTCAACGTCGGTGACAGAGTCCTTCTTTTCAATTCAAGATTAAAGATCTTCTCAGGGAAATTAAAAACCCGATGGACCGGACCATTCACCATTGCTAAAGTTTACCCATACGGGACTGTTGAGTTATCTCAACCCGAAGGTCCCAACTTCAAAGTGAATGGTCACAGATTGAAACATTATTTTGGAGAGGACACACCACCCATGGTTGTCCCGGATCTCCAAACTTTCCCCATGGACCAATGAATTCGGGGATCGAGTCAAGCTAGTGACTCGGTGAACAAAAATTAGCAGCATATATGGGTTTTCACCCGTATTTCTGTCTTCTTTCTACTTTCTACCACCCTAGTGTGGGGGAGTGGCCATCCCCCACCGTTTCAAAAGTAAATATTTTTCAAAATTCAATAAACATGTTTTGTATGTATATTATGTCATTCATCTCCCGGGCTGTCAGGGCAAATTTACTACAGTTAATCATTCACAAGTGATTAGCTAGCGTGGTAAACCTGACACAAGCCTGGGAAGTGTATGTATATTATATACTTTATTATTCATCTTCCAGGCTGTCAGGGCAGATTTATTACAGTTAATCATTCACAAGTGATTAGCTAGCGTGGTAAACCTGACACAAACCTGGAAGGTGTATGTATATTATAAACTTTGTCATTCAACTCCCGGGCTGTTAGGGGCAAATTTATTACAGTTAATCATTCACAAGTGATTAGCTAGCGTGGTAAACCTAACACAAGCCTGGGAGGTAGTGAACCAAAAAAAAAAAAAAAAAATAATAAAAAAAAAATTGTATGTACAGATAAAATAAAGTGAAAAATAGAAATTTCCACAGTTAGAATCGAATATTAGCTTTTCCATTCAGAGATTCGGCATAATAGCCGGGACTTTGAATATTGAGGACAATATTCAGTTCTAGTGTGGGGGGGGGGAATTCTTACAAATTTTATCACAAAACTTTCCAAGTACCCCCATTTTAGGCCAAAATTTTTCAAAATTTTTCACTTTATTCCAAAATTTTTGTGGTTATCAATCCGCCAAAGTCTAAATGACAAAGGGATTGGCTAGTCCAGGAGCAAACGGCTCTTGGTAAAGACATCTCAAACCCGTTGATGGCTGGCAGTTTGCCAAAAATTGCATGGTTCCTCAGCTCCCCCGTATTCTCATAAGCAAATGAGTTGGCTAGCCCGCAAGATTATGGCTTGTGGTAAAGGCAGTGGAAAATCCATAATTGGTAATCAGCTCACCAAGATGTTGACTTAGTCCATCAAGATGCTGGCTAGTCCAGAAGCAAACGGCTTTTGGTAAAGACAAATCAAATCCGTTGACAGCTGGTGGTTTGCTCAAAATCACACGGTTATCAGGTGTGCCACAGTTCTTACACCTGGCTACTCCAGAAGTGATGGCTTTTGGTAAAGAGTTTCAAATCCATTAATTTTTCTCAAAAGATTGCTAGGGACTAGCAATGTTTTAGTGTGGGGGATTGATGAGTGTGTAAATACTCATCATTTTATACCAATCTGAGCTGCCAAAACATACAAAAACACCCAAATATGTATCAAAAGACTTAAAATATCTTAGAGGTGTGTTTTATATGTTTCAAACACAAAATATGCAAAAACAAATGAAAAACGTATAAAGTTTGCATAATTGGCAGTTTCAGTCCCTCAAGTTTCATAAATTTGCAAAACTAGTCCCTGGAAGTTTAAAATGAAAGAAAAGTCAATCCAAGGCAAAGAAAAGTCAAAATTTATCAAAATAAGTCCTTGGGTGATAAAGTTTGAGAAAATTACACTTTTACCCCTCAAAATCCAAAATTGGCAAAACAGGTCCCTGGAGTTTGTGAAATTGGCAGATTTGGTCCCTGAGGTTTAAAATAATACTTGTGGTCCTTTTGCTAATGTTTAAATGCAGGTTTGGTCCTTATGTGAATTTTGGGAAAAGTTTCATGATTGGTCCCTGGAATTACAAGGTTTGGCAGAAATAGTCCCTGGAAGGGTAAAATTGGAAAAAAAATCATTTGGAACCCTCACACTATTCAACTTTGGCATTTTACACCCTTTGAATTACTTCAAGAACATGCCAAAACCCAACCCTTAACTTTCCCATAATTACATTTTAAGTCCTTGTGATTAATTCCTAAAAACCAAAACCGGATCCAAATTAACCAAAACCAAAACCAAAACCAACACTAGCCTAGTCCATTTTGGGCCCAAAGAACAAACAAATCCACTCAGCCCAGTCCACCCACTCTTTGACCCGGGTCCATTTTGACCTCGGTCAACGCCCCCAAAAACAAAACCACCCCGAATAGCTTTTCCCTCCCAAACCACCACCACCACTCAGACCAAAACCACCATGGTTTTGCAGGCCACCACCCCCCCCCCCCACTTGCACCTCAATCATCACCATCCCACCCCCCTACACCTACCCCTCACCTCCACAGTTAATGCTCCTCCCACATACACGCTGTCAGAGACAATTTGAAGAAATTAGTTTTGGCGCCAAATCCACGTGTAAACTCATTAGTGGACCAAATTAATCAAGTGATGGTGGGATATGCTCAGAAAGGTCAAGGGAACCCTAATATGCAGCTATAAAAGGAGGAGAGTGCAAGAAGAAAGGAGAGTAGTTTAATTTTAGTTTTATGTATGTCGAATTAATGTAATTTTAAATTCTAGTCCAAATTAAGTTGTTTAAGCAGTGTACTAAGGCATTTTCATGTATTGTAACTCTTTTTAATTAATTAATTTCAAGTTTCATTTGCTGTTTCAACCTATGCAGTTTATCCTTAATTTCAAAATAATAATTAAGCTAAATGGTTGTTATTGTGTAATGTAGTGGATTCTTAGGCTCATATAAGTTCCAAAAAGCTTGTTCAAGCTTGAGAGACTCCTAAAATCCAGTACTAGTAGAAGAAAAACAAAAAGTAAAAAAGGTCAACATTAGTCAACTATTTGGTTTGATTTGATGTTTTCAGGTTTTAAGATGGAATGGTGAGCAAGATTGGAGCTGGAAATAGCCTATCTAAAGATAGGCATCATAGGAAAACTTCTTGTTCATGCTAGAAGTGCTCAGTAAGTTTTTACTCATTTCCATTTTCCCCTCAAAAGTTTAGTTTCTAATTTCCTTGCTTGTATCTGCAAATTTGTGCTTGCATTGTGTTTTTGATTGTTATTTGAGAAATTTTTAGTTTAATCATAATAGTTTGTTTGTTAAAATCTATATCTACTTAATCATTTAACTTTAACTGTCAAAACTTAGCTTTAGAGTAAAACTTGTGCTATTGTAGTGTTAATCTGTTTTCTAGTACTTAGATAAACTCACTTAGTAATATTCAGTAGGTTGAAATAAAAAACTTGAGCCCTAGCATTCATTTGCTTTGAAAATCTTCAATTCCTAAATATAAGGGTGTGTTTGGATAATCAGTATTCACTATGCTCAAGGGTGAATTGGTAGTAATTTCTGGCTTAGACAAGTCACATTAGGTCTAAGTTAGCTAAGTAAGTCACAAAATTGGGTTAGTATAGAGCAAAAAGTCAAAATCATTCTCTAATTCCCCACACAGTCAACTGTGTAGGAATTTGGATCCCATAAGCTCATAATCTGATAAGAAGTTGTTGATTTAGTTTTTAGTAAACTTATTTTAGCTTAAAACATCATAATCAGTAGTTTAGATCACTTAGAATCTCAATAAAGTCAAAATTTCAAGTTCTTGTCAAAAGTCAAAAGCTACCTTCTCAGATTTTCACCAAATTTCCAACTTTAATTGAGAACTGTGTAATGGATATTAGGTCTTGAAATTTTGTGTGGTAAAAGTCTATCAGCTAATCTATCAGCTTAAATTTTTGCTTAATTTGTTTAGAAGTTTAAGTGGGTCCCACAGACCTTCAAAGTGACCTGCAGGGCAAGGTTGTGCCCTGCTCACCCAGACACCCAGTCACCACCACCACTTTGGTGGTGATTTGTGGCCACCACAGTGGTCCCCACTCCTAGATTTTAGGTTTTTCCAACCCCCCTCCTAGTAGACTCCTAGGTTTGACCATTTGTTTGACCTTGGGACAAGTGGACCCCACCTGGAAATAGGCTTAAAGTTTGTCCCCAAACCTGGTTCAGTTTAACTTTGCTCAAGTGCTTATTTCTCTTTAATCAGCTTATTTGTGTTGCTTAATAGTTGTTTCTGGCTTAATTGTGTTTGTCTAACTTAGTTGCATCTGATTTCACCATTGTGGACCCCACCCAAGGCCATTTGACCTTATTTGACCAAACAGTCAACCAAAGTCAACTGATAAGCTAAAAGGGGTGTGCACAGCTTATTTTTAAGTTTTAAAATAGTTGTTTTCACAAAAAGTCTTTGTTTTTAGTTGTAAATCAAGTTTGTAAAAGAAAAATCCAAAAAAAAGTTAGTTTTTAATTAAGTGATAGTTTCTATTTAATTCAAGTTAATTTTAATTTTCATTTTTATAATTTAATTAAGTCACTAGTGCTTTTATATTTTTATTAAATACCTTATATAGTAAAGTAATTTTGATAATTTTTTCAGATTTTTATTTTGTCATTTAGTGTTAATTAGATTTAATTTTAATTTTCTTTATTATTAATTAATATCAAATATTAAATAGCTTAATTAGTTTTTATAAGGTTAAATCTAGTTTTTATAATTTTCCTAGTTCTAATATAGTATAATAAGTTTTTAGAAAATAAAGTTTGAGATTCTACTGTTCATTTTCTATTTTTCTTATTTTATTTGTTTAAAATAGACTTAGGTAAATTACTAGGTAAATAATTAGTTGTTTAATCTTAAAACATAATTTTTAGAGTTTTTATAATTTTGTAGGATTCCAGTGATGGTTAAGTAATTTTATAAATTTTATCTTAATTTTCCAAGTTAATTTAGTATTAATATAAATTAAAAATAGTTTAATTAGTTTAATTAAGTTAAATAGTTTTTAATTAATTACAAAACCACAAAAAGACAAAAATATTATTTTAAATTTTTTATACTTTCTTCAAGTTCTAATTTAGGTTTAGAAAATATTTTTATTAATTTTTAGTTTAATTTAAATCATTTGTCATATTTAGTTTATTTAAATTAGGTTTTAATTTAGATTTTAAATAGTTTAATTAATTAAATAATAGTTTAATATTATTTTAATCACTTTTATAATTTCTTTTTCATTTTTAATTTTAAGTTTTGAAAAGTGTCAAAAGCACCCCCTGTAGTTTGATAATTACCAAAAACCCACTTTTCCAGTCCGATACGTGATCTTAATTGTCAATTTGTGCATATATCTGGTATCTGATTATTGTGAATATTATATCTGTTTGTCAATACCAAAATAACAGTAGCAAAATCAATTCCATATCATCTGGGCTACTGTCCTCAGTCCCACTCACTGATAAACGATTCCAAAAGCACCATTTCAATCTCGCTGGGACTTTTACGACCCGGGGAAACACTACACTATCACCGGAGTATTGATTCTAGGCTATCTTTGACTTATTGACCTTGGTCAATAATAATTAGACGGTTTAGGCTCAATCAACTACCCTCCCTGCGGGTACACCGGACACCTCCCTCCTAGCTATGACTACCGCTTCGGTCCTCCTCCCCAGTGATCTTTCTTGATATCTGTTATTTGTGAACAATTTATTGATGGTTGTGTAATTTGAAACATTTGGTATTGTAATAGCTTAGGATGCGGCCTCGGTTGGCCTTGAACAATTTATTTTCATGTTTACGTTTGTTTGAAATAATTAGTGGTTCTCATGGTGACGTTATTCATTTTGTCCATTTCTTTGTTTGTTTATTTGTTTGTTTGTTATTTGCTTCCGTATGCATGCTTAATTTTTATTGTTGGTAGATCATGTTTCTAAACTAAATAGTGGAAATACTTTACTTTGTTGTTTTGGCTTAGTCTTAACTCCACCTAAAGGTATTTTTGCAAAAGATAAGTGTAAGGGAAAACCCCAAATATGTTTTCAAGAAACAACCGATCATGATTCTCCACAATATTAAATGAACATGTATATTCGTATTTGTTAGAGTCAAATGCTTGTATTGAGTCATAATGAAGTTTTGCAGGATTTTCGAGGAAGTAGGACCAAGTTTTTCCAGAAATTTTCCGGAAACTTAACATAAGAATTTTTGCAGGTCACTTCTGACGGCGTCAAGTGTAAAAATCTGGAAATTTTACCAGTTTTGTTTTTCTAACGGAGTCTTATGGTTTTTGTGAATTATTAAGTTTTATAATCTCCAGGAGATCTGCAAACTTCATTCCACAAGCATTATATCTTATCTTGTTTTCTAGGATTTAGTAACTTATATAGGATGCCGTCGATTTTACGCGAGGTTGTCTAGTCTATTTTATCAGGTTTTACAGGTTATGTATGACAAGAAGATGATTTATATTCTGGAAGGGAAGCTTTGATTGTTCATTCTCTTGGAGGAAGATTTAATCTGGCCACCTTATTATCCATACCGAGCGAATCAGGGGAGTATTCGATTTCATTCTTTTTAACTTTTTCACTTTTACATTCTTTACTTGAACATTGGGGACAATGTTCATCTTAAGTGTAAGGGGAGGGTAAAAAGATGATACCTTACATATGCACTTTCGCTTGAGTTTGTTTTGTTTAATGGTAGATGTGTAATAAAACAATGAGAAATACTTGTTAGTGCAATTTTAGCGCCAAATTTAAAATTTTTTACAACATTTAGGAGTGAAACTTTAGCCATAGCAAGCGTCTCATGGATAGAAGATTGTATGACTAGCACATAACCGTATATTCAGAAAAATTTTCCACCCAAATATGTGAGGTTCGCCTTTAGATTTGATAGGAAAAGCATTTATTATTAGTGCTTATGAGTGTACCGGTAGCATTTAGATTCTAGAACTTGCGTTAGTGATGCATCCCGAGATCGCTAGTGAGACTACATTCGTGTAGTAGGATTTACTACATGATAAGAGGCATTAGGATTACCCTTGTGTTAAACCCGTATCATAATTACTTGACCATTTAAGTCATATTACTTGGCTAGTTAAGTCAACTAATTTTTCCCACACCCTTAGCGTTGTACTCATTTTTAGTACACGAAACCCCTAGTACACCCCTCCGAGCCTATTTTTTCGTTTCTAACTTTAAGTATCTTACTTAAAGGAAGAATTTGTTACACCCCACTTAAATGTACAACCAAATCGCCTTAGTCTTCCGTGTATGCGCTCATTTTTAGTGCATTATTGTTATTTGTTAAACCCTAAGTTAACTATCTAATTGATTACATGGTTGCTAAGTCGAGTCTTATCATTGTACATATTGTTTTGGGACGATTGGGACTCATGGGTAAGTAGTTATTTTATGGAGTAATGGGGAAGAACATCATTTATTACCCCCATATATACGTTAATCTTAAAAGTGCTCCAAGTGTTTTGATTTTCTTAATTCGAGTAATTAGATTAGTTAATTGTAAAGTATGTAAAGATTCAAGTGTAAGGGGAATATCCATTCCCTATGATGTATTATTTTGGATGGTAGGGTAAGAGTGTATGCAAAAAAAAAAAAAAAAAAAAAAAAAAAAAAAAAAAAAAAAAAAAAAAATCTAAAAAAAATCAAGAAAAAGAAAAAAAAAATTAGAAAAAGGAAAAAAAGAAAAAACATACGGACTACCATCCCGTTTCATTCTATGTTCATTTTATGTTTTTTATTTTTCATTTATTAGCTTAAGTCGAGTCCAGTCTTGGCTTAGCAATGCCACATTGTACATGTAATTAACCAAGGTTGTTAACTCGCCACCAGTAAAAATTTCCTTTATCCAACAAAACCGTGTATTTCATATCCCTACACCAAACGTTACAACCCTTTAAAAGACCTCTTTGATAGTTTATCCTAGGTGCTTACGCCATGTGGTGGAGGTTTGATCCTTTCCCAAGCCTATGGTAATCTATTTTGCTATGACAGGTAGTGAGAGATATCTTCTGTTTCCATATTGTAATTTACACTTTATTACACCCGAGAGATGTGAGTATCTAAACACTATTTGAGAGGTGCTAGTGTATGACCTCCGTGCTTGTCTATTGGTATTTAGTGGAATGATTATTTGTTGTAATTACTTTTATATTAGTGTTAAATGACCCCTAACTTGTATTTTGAGTAGAATAAAAGCGCATTTGCTTGAGGACAAGCAAATCTCAAGTGTAAGGGTATATGATGAGGCGAAAAATGATCCGTTTTTAGGGGGTCATTTAAGCCCGAATTTGAATTTATTTGATCAAATATTGCCCTAAATCGTTCCTTTTGTGATTTTAGGTACTTTGGGAGTGAAATCTAGAAAAGGAAGCAATTCGGACGTTTTTGGAGCATAAAAGTGAAGAAAACGCCAAAGTCTTAATTTTCCATGCTGGGAACAGTAGGTGACGGCATCAAGAGTAACTTCCTGACGGCGTCAAGAGCAAAATTCCATGACGGTCCAGTAGAGAATTGACGGCGTCACGAAGTAGGGCGTCAAGAGTAAAAGTCATGACGGCCTGGAAATGATTATCACTTGACGGCGTCAAATGTAGATCAAGGCAGTCCGAGAAAAGTTTTGGCGGCGAGGTGACGGCGTCACAAGTTTATTCTTGACGCCGTCAGACCCCTTTTTCTATATATAGTTTTCTAATTTTCACATTAAAGAGGGAGAAGTTTTGGAGAAACCCTAAGTACGAACTTGGTGCGAATTTTACAGGTTTTTCAAGGGTTCGAAGCCCTTGATACCTTTCATGTGTAATTGAGATAAGTGTTGTTTTAATTCAATCAATATGTCTATGTGTTGGTTGTCTATATCTTGTTCTTGTCTTAATTCCATCATGCTAGGTTAGATCTATCTTGTGTTTGCTTGGATCTAATGAAACCTAGATATTAATTATATGTTGATTACTTGTTTATACTTGTCTTGGATGAATGATTTATATGTTAGGCTTAAAAAAACTGGCAGATCTCCAATTGGTAACATGCTTGAACGTCTTAAGAAACATGAACCGACGCGCACTAGGTCTTTAATGGTTGTATTTAATGCATGAGCTACTGTTTATAATCCCTATGGTTGTGCTGGGCATGGTATAGGAGGAGATAAGAGCTCATAGAATTGGGGAGTTAAGTGTGCCACCCCATGAATGGTATTAAGGAATAAGATCCGTCATCCATGCAATTATAACAAGTAATTAACGTGTAAAAGATGTCTAGGGAGTAGTGAAATCTAAGTAAACACATTTTCTCCACTTATTGCTCGCAACTTTAGTATAATTTAGTTTATTTTCATTTTTAGTACTTTATTTTGATTGCATCTTTAGTATTGGGTTAGTTGATTAGCAACTAATTCCGCCCAAATCCTTCAAACCCGAGATTTTTAATTGCTTTTCATAAAATTATAAAATACAAAAATAATCATCCCTCACCTTTAGAACTAGTATTTAGGTTTTATAATCCTAGCGACACTATTCCTAGCTGAACGATCAATCCCCCGGTACTTGTCACTATACTATACTACAACGATCAGGTACACTGCCTGGTGGGGGTTGTAAGCTTCTCAAGATCCGTTGAGAGGTAAAGCCTGGTGCGATTCCCACGTATCACACCCCCAGGCATTCCATTCCGCTGCACGTCAGGTAAATTGGGGGTGTGACAGATTGGTACCAGAGCCAAGGTTATAGCGAACTAGGATGCATCATGATAGGGTTTATGATGTATACGATCCCTAAGTAACCACATTATCATAGCATCTCATCATTTCATCATAAGTGCATGTTCATTGTTTTAGGTGATTCCATCATACGAGTTATTTATTTTATTTCACCTTGATTATCACAGAACCATGTCTGCAGACCCAAACGTTGTCATATTGTACTCTATCACAGACTCCGATGTTGAAGGCTCTATGTCTTCCACTGCCTTTTCACCACCACCCATTCCTCTTGTACCTGTGTTGCCACTCTCGGCATTAGGTGAGGAAACCGAGCCTTTTGAGGAGGATGAGACGGCTCCTACTCCTCATGTTTCCCCTATTGCACCACCCGAGATTACCCGTGAACCCACTGACACATCATCCTCTGCTACCACTATTCCATCAGAACCTAGACTCATGTTTCCCTGTAGGAAGATGACTATAGGTCCTAGTAAGAAAGTTGGGACATCGGGAGCTGATTGACTAGCTTAGGGGTGAGCTACCAGAGATACGGGATAGAGCTCAAACTATATAGGAGGCTCAGGGAGAGCTGACACACCAGTTGGTAGTAGCCAATGAGAGGTTGGCTATGATGGAGGGTAGAGATGCTGTTCTTCAGCTTCGTGTTCAGCATCTAGAGGAGATTGCAGTTATGATGGACAGGGAGATTCGTCGTTTGAGGAGTGCACTTGGAGCATCTGGAGCTCCTGGACCATCTAGAGCACCTGGAGGAGCCTAGACATAGACTAGTATTGTATTAGCTTTTACTATTTCCTAGTCCCGAGGTGTGGGACATAGTTCAAGAACTTGTAGTCTTTTGGTTGTTGTACAAACAAATATATCAAGTGCGACTCTACTATGTTGGAAATGTTGTGCTATATATATATATATATATATATATATATATATATATATATATATATATATATATATATATATATATATATATATATATATATAAAAGGGATAGAATATAGGTAACAATTTGATTCCTTGTGTTTTGTTCCAACGGATGATAAGACATATGTCCTTCTTTGTCTAGTGGGTTTGGTCTTCACTACTGAAGTTCGTGATCAATTTGTGATGTTCCTCCTAATTCCTTCATCACATAATCCAAATATTCTCTGTTGTCAAGTCACAAATCCTAAATGCATAAGCGATGTTGTAGAGAAGTTGGTTCTGGATATTTGTCTCGCGATTGTGAGTTTTTGTTGAAATCTTTTTCTGAATAAACGAACTTAGAAAAAATGGAGCAAATGATTTACTAAGTAATATTTTTCCTGAGGATTCAAAATTTCAGTAGTTATGAAGTAGAAAAATGTTTTCAAACATGTTGTGATTAAGACTGCTTACCAAAGTCTGATGTTTATGTATATTTCTCATTGTACAATAGTGTTGCTAAAGATTGACCAAAAAGGATCGTACTTGTTCAAAATAGGAATTTCAGAGATCATTTTTCCACAAGGTATGTGATTTATGTAAACGCATCAACTTTATTTAAAAGTGAAAACACTGAAAAGGATAAAATGGTAGAATAGGAAATGTTCGCTTAAATGCATAAATGTCTAACACTTAGTTCCTGAGGTTGAATAATGTCTATTGGTGGTTATCTGGCATAACTACAAGCATAGGTATTTAGACTAACTTAAGTCCTGAAATTGTTTATCGTTGTAATAGACAAGACGAAGGTATCACTTGATGTTGTGTCGATGAATGTCTATTCTGTTTACCCATGTAGATGAGGAGATATGTTCTGGCTTGCTCCCTTGCTTGGTATGAAGGTGAGGTTATCTGAAATTTCTAGTGACATAAGGCCTTAGAGGAAATTACATCGATATTCTTGATTCAAACAATTGTCCTTTGTGAAAACTTACTGCAGGAAAGTTTATGTATGGATGAGGCCATGTTTAAATGAAATGCTCTACAGTCTCAATTAGAAGCTTGGTTTATTTCTATTGTGTTGTCCTGCGGACATCTATATTGAGTTCAATTCTGTAGCTCAGTCTAGCTAGTACCTTTAAATGATAGAATTTGACAACTAAGTCAGAGATGGTGATTCGGATGTTCTTACAGTATCTTAGAATTTGTTGTTGAGTTATGAATTCTCTCACTATATACTTCTAGTCCTGGTTACTAGTTCTGTAATCCTTTCGTTGCTTCTATTGTATAAAGGAATCCTGCATGTAATTGATATGGAAAGTCTCTTCTAGGGAAGTCAATGGGAAAAATCCAACTTAATGGCTAAGTGAGTGACAGGTAGGGTAAGTATCCAGGGATAGTTCGGCAAAATGGATGTTTATGAAAGAGTTCCTTTGTTTACAAAACTTTTGGATGAAGATTGTTATTAACAATCCTTTGAAAAGGTAATTATTTCCTTCATGGCATAATCCTTCCTGAATTTTACATAGGTGATCAGGCTATGTATAATTGAGGACTAATGATGCGATGTTGGATTTTGTCAAAATATCATAACTTTCCTCAAAAGTTTTAGATGGTGTTCAACGCATTGTTATAAAAATGGTGTCATGATATTTTCTTTCAAGTAATATGAAAATTGCTTCGCGTAATAATAGTAAAAGTTAGTGAGGATATAAATCTGGTCTAGGGACTTCCTGGTGTCCCTCTGTGTGAAATCAGGTTTGTGGCATCATAAGGTCGAGATAGTCCTGAAGTGGTGTCTGAAGTTGCGTATCTATCAAATCTTAGATAATGTAGGTTTTGAACCATTCCTGAAGAATCTGCGGATGTTTCTGTTGAGTCCGTGATATTGGTATTATCTACTAGGTGTCATCTAGTTCATGGCAAGTGGGAATGGAAAAGGGAAATGACAATGATAGTACTAGTGAATGGAATACTACCCTCTTTCGCGCTACCTCGCGACATCCAAAAGGTAAAACTAAAGTACACACTGTGGGAAGGCCAATAGTGTAATAAGTAACTGATGGTGGTGATAGTACCTGAGTAGTAAGTGCCCTACTAGTGATGGAAAGAAAACACACTATCTTCCTTGCAATAAGCATCCTAATAAGTCCATTAAGATTAATTCTGAATACACTACCAAAAGGCATTCTATGTACGGGCTGAATGATAGGAAAACCCTGTTCCTATGGCAAATCAATAGTACTAATGGTGGTGTAAATGCAACTGGTGGTATAATGGTAGTGGAAGATGACAAGGCATCTTCAATGTTGGAATCCGATAAAAGGATGTCAGGGTGAGTATCTGAAGACAAGTCACTTGTGAACCAGGTCAATAAAATGATATACATATATGGATATGAGTATAAATAACTCGCACAGGGTATGTATGAAACAACATGTATCATGATTATGCACTTATGATGAAATGATGAGATGCTATGATGATGCGGTTATAGTCTAGGGTCCAAGATACATCCTAGTTCGCTATAACCTTAGCTCTGATGCCAATCTGTCACACCCCCAATTTACCTGACTTGCAGCGGAATGGAATACCTGGGGGTGTCTGTCATAGCACCACAGTTACAGTTACATTGAACGACCTAAAGTGTCGTTTGGAAAATACTGCATTTGATAATTGAAATAATCCAGAGTTTACAAAATGAGGTCCCCAAAATGTGTTGCATGTTTATGAAAAACAAGTCATACTAGATCAAATGTTTACATAAGTGCATGAAATAATGATGAGACGCGTCAACTCCGCGACTCCATGAAGGTCCAAATGCATGTCACATGAGCTACCTTAATAACCTGAAATACATTGCTAAAACGTCAACACGAATGTTGGTGAATTCCATAGGTTTGTAAAATGTAATGATGTACGGCCACCACAAGTAAAAGTGAAAGATAAAAATCTCATGAAAATTGTACAATAGCCTTAAGCTCATGACACCGAAGCTATGACTGATGAAACTCTATGCCCCTCCCGAATGTTCTGCCGAAACATTCAAATGTAAAAGACATGACATGCATCCGCTTACTGTTGGTAATCACTACCACGGATGGAGGCGTCACCCTCGATAGATCTATCCACTCACTCTCGCTTAACGGTAAATTAACGGTTCATGATGTTACAGGGGACTTATCACATGGCAAGGTAACTTAAGCAATGTACATGTTTGAATACTTGGGCTCGTACTAAAATGATTGATGCAATGTATTCCCCCCGTGGGATTTGAAAACAATCAAAAATGTTGAATTGAAAACGGGGCTATGAAAACTCACCTTAACTGATGAAACTGTGATGAAGTGAAATGAACAACAATGAACAATTAGCTGCCGCAACCCAATATGATGGTACCATGAACATGTAATGAGATGAAAAACAAGGCGCGCACACTAGCCGCAACCTAATGTGAATGATGAACGATCTACTTTAGATCATGAAATGATGTTATGAATGTCCATGCACATGTTTCCTATAACACTCTACTCTTTGAAAAACACTTGTTGTTATCAAAAGTATATATTCCAAGACTTAGGAAAATATGGCTATTAGAAAAATAAACTAGTTGTAATATATATACTTATATATATATCGTATGTACCAATGTTTGTGTTAAAATCCTCGGTTTGAAATCCTTGAAATAACGCCTTGTACTAATGAAAATATACTTGTTATCACTAATACATCATTAGTTATGAAATTGGGTACTTGGTTAATATTTCTAAAAAATCTAGAATTTAGTACGTAGAAGTATTATTACTTCTATTAGTGACAAAACGGTCTCATAAAACTAGTCGTGAAATAGTGAATATTAAGAGTTAGGAAAGAAACTCAGTAGTTTTGAGAAGATTTTCACCATATCTAAAAAGTCACAGAAGTGAAGGTTGTCCATACAGGTCTCGATCATAAAGATAATTAGCCGTCAAGTGAGGTGTTTGGGCTGTTTTGGCAGATTCTGGGCAGTTTTCGGGAAAGTTTGGAAGTCCATAAGTTGTTCGTTATAAATCCTTTTGACAAACGGCTGGATGTTTTGAAAACTAGGCTGGGTGAACTAACTTTTTGTCAATGATGTAAATTTTCCAGAAATGAGTTTATCAATGAGTAAATTGGCTCTCAACATGATGTCTTACAAAAACTGTTTTTCTATACTTAGTAATATTTTGCTAAAAAGCTGATGGAAATAAATAGAGTTTCGCCGATTTTGAAACGTGTATATCTTGGTCGTTATAAGTCCGTTTTACTTGTTCTTTATATACACGGTTACGTCTTAGTATGTAGTAATATATTTTGGAAAGCTCGGCTCCTCCGGGTTACGTCTAAAGTCTCTTTTTGTCCAATGAAAAACGCCCAACAGCAACTATTTTTCAGAAAAATACTTTTCGTCAACAATCTTGCAAAAATCATAACTTCTTCGTTATAAACTCGTTTTAATCCATTCTTTCGCCCACGGCTTCGTTTTTGAAAGTATTTTCTAAATCTTTAGCCCAAAGTTACCCGGAATTCCCTGATTTTTCTGGATTTACAAAAATGGGACAGCATGTATATATACTTGTTAGAAATCCATTTTTCATGTCCAAAACTAGTTTCTACTTCAACCAAATCTCTTGTAATCACCACATAGCTAATATAATCCTACCATACACCTTCTTAGGGTGTCTTGGACTCCTAACCAAGTTATTATAGCAAGGGGATTCATAAATAAAAAGTTAGGGTTTGTATGTTCCATTTTTGACAAAATAAATGGTGGTATAGCTAGTTGTACATGGTTTTTAGCATGGAACTCATGCAATACAAGTAAATATAAGATGATTCATGTAAAAATAAAGTTGATAACTTACTTGATAAAATGAGATGATTAGATGGCTAGAAACCTTGGATTACTTGTGTGTTTGATGCAAGAATCTTGATTAGAATGATAAAAGGAACAAGTTTGTAGCTTTGTATTTTGGAAAATCATGGAGGGATCATGGAGTGGTGGTGAGGTCGTGGGTTATGATGGTGAGGAAGGAGATGAGAAGCTTTTCTTTCTTACTAAAAAGTGAGTGAATGATTTTGGTTTTTGGTTAATGTAAGTAATTTAGAGGTTTATTAGTTTAATATAGGTAATCAATGCACAAGGTTAAAGGGGTGTTTCATAAGGCCGGTTTTGGTGTGAAAAGGAGTAGCCATAACGGTTTTGATCACTTGGGAAATGTAGTGTATTATTAGTTGTGGTTTAGTGTAAGTATTAGTCATAATCGGGTACCGGATTTAATAGCAATAAACCTTCACGAAGTTAACCGGGATGAAATAATGTTATAATAATGATAAAAACATATTAAAAATATGTTGGGTACATTTACTGAGTGATCGGGTGATTATTGTTTAGTTTTCACGAAAACCGTCGTTATTTTCATACGCGTACGTTATAAATAAAATAAATTTCCAAAATACTGGGTAACTGAATGTTATAACTTTTATGATGTTAAAATGGATATAAAAATATGTCGGGACCATTGTGGGAATATTTAGATATATTCGTCGTGTATAAACCGTGTGTTAACGTTTATTTATAAATCATAATACGTAAAACGTTAAATATACTGAATATAGTAATTTGAAAATCCTAAGAGTGGTATAACATGTAAATGACCTACTGATGATATGCAGACTATTCCCAGTCCGTATGAAATATTATTACTGATAATGCATGAATTCGCACCTGAACCAATACGGTTACGCGAATTTGAATACCCGTAAACTAAATTTACGATGAAATGTGTAATGCTCGTGAATGATGAAATCTTTTCCCGCAATGAATAGTGTTCCGTGAATAGTAAAATTTTTGAATGCTTCTCTGAATGTCAAACTGACACCAAAAATGATGAATAGTAAACTGATGAATAGTGTTTTGATGAATAGTGTTTGATGAATAGTGTTTTTCCAAAGTTCGGGAAATGACCTGAAATGACCTGAAATGGTGAGTTGTGACAATTTTGTTCTTTGACATATAATTCCTGAAATGACTTTTCAAAACACTTTTCAGGTTTAACTACATTTTGAAAATGTGAAAGTTGTATTTTATAACATTCAATGTCCTTTTTCAAAACTGCATTTGTTTCTTTCAAAACTTTATTTTGCTCGTTCTGTTTCTGAGTAATATGAATTTGTGCTTGAACTTGTTTGGCCATGACAATATAGTCAGGATCTGGATCAGAAGAAGGTTCATTTTGTTCAACATGATCATTTTTATCTTTCTCAATAGGATCATCAAATGAAACGACAGTGTCATCATCAAATATAACATCTAAGTTTAATTGTTCATCTTCTTGAGAAGATAAAAAGGATTCGGACGGAACAACTTGCGCCTTATTTGATTCAGAAGCAGATGATGATGGATTTTCTTGTATAGAACATTTGGTTAGGTCATGTACCTGATACAAACCATCAATGTCATACACTGGGCCTGAATCATTCAACTGGAGTTCCTGCATGTTGTCCATAAGCATCACAGCTGCATTGGCTTGAAGATCTTCCATATCATCATCGTTGTAAGTATTAGCGAAGAAACTATTCTCTTGTTCAGTGAAAGTTACATCCTTTTCATCTTTGAGAGCCATTAGTAATGCCTGTTTGTGAAACTGACTGCCCCGGGTTCTTGGTTTTGGACATTTTGTTGCAATATGACCTTTTTCATTGCAGTTGTAGCACCATACCGCATTCCCAGATTCTGTATTGCCATTTGCCACATTGTCATTTCTTCTCTGAGGAGCACTTGAATTGTTTCTGAATCCCCCATTGTTGTTAAACCGTTGTCCATACCCAGAATTTCCTGAATACCCTCCTGAACCTGAACGTCCAAGATTACGGTTCTGAATCTCAACCCGACCATCTAGAATGACAGCTTGATTCCTCGTATTTGATGAAGACCGAAGACGGTTGTTAGTCTTGTTTGAGAATTTGCTGAAAGCACGAGCGATAAGAGCAAGTCCTTGATTCAACGTATTGACGTCTTCATCATCATCTTCTATCTGATTCGAGTAGTACATGCTATCATGGTTGTCATATGGAGCAAGTTGAGGACAAGCCTGTTGCGAGGATGATTCATATGGGACCATTTTGTGTGAGGTTGCAGGTTGTGGGTAACTGAAGTAATTATATTCCTGAACATAAGCGTGATTAATCATTGGAGGTTGTGCAACATGAGATTGAGCAACGAGTGCCAGTGGATTTGAAGTAGGTGGTGGTGTATATCCTCCTCGTGCAGCTCTATCTTTTTCAACTTCAGATTCATGGTGCATCATGAATAGTAAACCTAGCTCTGATACCATTTGTTAGGTACCAATATTGATTACACACAAGCAAGAATGAGATAGATATAAGGATTTGGGTGATTATAAGAATGAGAGAAATATAAGTGCAAGAGTTTCCTTAAGATATCAAATAACCAACCAAGTATTACATGAGACCTAAGCATGGTATTTATAGGTAAGGAGCTAGGGCAACACTCCTACTCCTTCCCTTCATACAAACGTGTGGGCTTTGAGCCCATGGACCAAATAACTTAAGTCTAGTAAACTTGAAACATTACATAAATGGAAGTAAATAATAACTAAGCAACCTAGTGTTATTACAAATGACCGAGACTTGATAAAATAGTAAAACTTCGTTTCCAACATACTGTTATGCTGCATATAAAAAATCTTTTTTAAATTTAAAAACTTGCATATTACACTATAAAAACCTCACATAAACTAGAAGTTTTGATTATCAATCGCAAGTACCTCCATTACCATAAAACAACCAAAAATCTTTTCTCCAATCATCAACCAGGTTGTATCATCCAAATATGGATTTGTCTATGTCTTCCCAATCAAATCCTCTAACATTTTCTCTGGTTAACCGTATGGATTTAGATGTCTAATTAAACTATAATCCAGATTTTTATGTGGGAACTGTTTCGGATGAAGTATATTATCCAACTCAAGATTATTCTATGGGTCAAGGTTCAGGTCACAGATCGTTCCACGATTCGGCTCCAATTGATGATGACTCTCTTGTCGAAAAGATATCACCGGTCAAACCTAAGAATCCTTCGAATCGAGCTACAAAGGCTAAAAAGAATGATGCCAAGAATGATTTGGTGTATTTGACACATGAGGAAGAGGTGGCGTTGTGCAAAGCTTGGTGTAATGTGTAGGAAAATAGCGAGCTAGGAAATGCTATGAAGGCTAAGGGATTTTGGGAGAAGGTTATTAATTACTTTTGAAAAAAATATGTTCAAACAGAACATACAACTCGATCATTAGCAAATAGAAAAATAGGATTCACCCTAGAGTTGGTATATTTTGTGCCTTTTCAAGAATATGCAAAAGAATCACGAAAGTGGTGAGAATGACCTCAATATTTACCAAAAAGCTTGTGAAGAATACCTAGTGATGCATGGGCATCCCTTTACATTGGTGTAGTGTTGAGAAATTTTGAGGGATCATGCCGCCCAGAAGAATACCAAGACTTTTGAAACCACCTCGGATGGTGGTTTCAATTTGAACAAAGATGCGGATGAGTCTGATTCTGAAGAGACTCGAGATGAGCGATGATGAGGCAAAAAATGATCCGTTTTTAGGGGGTTATTTAAGCCCGAATTCGAATTTATTTGATCAAATATTTCCCTAAATCGTTCCTTTTGTGATTTTAGGTACTTTGGGAGTGAAATCTGGAAAAGGAAGCAATTCGGACGTTTTTGGAGCATAAAAGTGAAGAAAACGCCAAAGTCTTAATTTTCCATGCTGGGAACAGTGCATGACGGCGTCAAGAGTAGTTCCCTGACGGTGTCAAGAGTAAAATTCCATGATGACCCAGAAGAGTTTTGACGGTGTCATGAAGGTAGGGCGTCAAGAGTAAAAGTCATGACGGCCTGGAAATAAATTGTTCTTGACGGCGTCAAATGTAGATCTAGGCAGTCCGAGGATTGTTTTGGCGACGAGGTGACGGCGTCACCTAATTGGTTTTGACGCCGTCAGACCCCTTTTTCTATATATAGTTTTCTAATTTTTCACATTTAAAGAGAGAAGTTTTGAGAGAAACCCTAAGTACGATTTTGGTGTAACTTTACAGGTTTTTCAAGGGTTCCAACCTCTTGACACCTTGCATGATTAATCAAGATAAGTGTTCTTCTAATTCAATCAATATGTCTATGTGTTGGTTGTCTATATCATGTTCTTGTCTTAATTCTATCATGTTAGGCTAGATCTATCTTGTGTTTGCTTAGATCTAATGAAACCTAGATATTGATTATGTGTTGATTACTTTTTTATTCTTGTCTTGGATGAATGATTTATATGTTAGGCTTAAGAAAACTGGCAGATCTCCAATTGGTAACATGCTTGAACGTCTTAAGAAACATGAACCAACGCGCACTAGGTCTTTATTGGTTGTATTTAATTCATGAGCCACTGTTTACAATCCCTATAGTTGTGCTGGGCATGGTGTAGGAGGAGATAAGAGCTCATAGAATTGGGGAGTTATGTGTGCCACCCCATGAATGGTATTAAGGAATACGATCCATCATCCATGCAATTATAACAAGTAATTAACGTGTAAAAGATATCTAGGGAGTAGTGAAATCTAAGTAAACACATTTTCTCCAATTATTGCTCACAACCTTAGTATAAATTAGTTTATTTTCATTTATAGTATTTTATTTTGATTGCATCTTAGTATTGGGTTAGTTGATTAGCAACTAATTCTGCCCAAATCCTTCAAACCCGAGATTTTAATTTGCTTTCTATAAAATATAAAAACACAAAAATAATCGTCCCTCACCTTTAGAACTAGTATTTAGGATTTCTAATCCTAGCGACACTATTTGTAACACCCCCAATTCATGATGCAGCGGAATTCAACTTGGGTGTTACTCGACGGCACAACAGCCATAATAATAGAAAACGATCTCTAACCGAGTCGTAATAAAAAGAGTTGTCATTCATATTATTCAAATATATCAGAGTTTACATAGTAAGGTCCTAAAAAGTTCCATTGTTTCAAAATACATCAATATAAAGTCTTTGATGTTTTTATCGAATGACATAATAGTTTATAGCCTTCTTCCTTCGGTACGTGCCCTTCCGCTCCATTCTTGATTATCATGGACCTGAAATACATGGTTAAGAGGTCAACACAAAGGTTGAGTGAAATTCATAGAGTTTGTTTAACGGTTGAACACAATATGTTGGTAGTAATGAGTTAATTAGACTCATACTTATGTTAGAAAACAAAACAGTTATTATTATATACTAAGCTCATGCAACCAAGACGTTAACGGGTACCAATATCAATCGGCGGTTTTGTTGCCCCGGTAAGTACTTTGCCGTCATACTTAATGTTTCAAATATAGTGCATTTGTTGAACTAATCTGCTAAAACAAATGGGATTCGTCAATCCCAATAGGCCTATTCACAATACTCGCGCTCACTCATACTAGTGATTTAATGGTTCATGATAGGGGCCTAGGATTGGCAAGGTAGGTACTTAGTAATAATAAAACAATCAGGCAGCATACAGTTTCAAAGCATTGTGTTCGGTTTAAAAGTAGCATGTATTCCCCCCAAGGGTTTGTAAAACATTGAAGTAATGTAAAGTGGGGCTATGAACTCACCTCAAGTAAGATAGCAAGTAATGAAGGTAATGGTCGGATCGTGTAGGTTTCTACGAGCAACCTATAATAGAATGTCGCGACTTAGGATTTGTGTAAAGAATATGAAGTAGTGCCTATATATATCTTGCATTTAGTCCATGATGTGGTATGATGTATATTGTAAGTCTTTGAAAGAAAAGATTCATGAACATGTATGTTTTATATATCGTTTACTACCGTTCGGGCCGACATAATTCAGAAGTCATGTTAGTAAGCGTTCGAGGAGCCAGGACACTTTAATTCGTAAATCCACAACTCATCTCGACGGCTTACATAATGAACTCCTCACATGAGGCTCCCTACTATTGTAGTAGTTGATAAAATATATAGATATAAGTTTTGATCCGAAAAGTTACATGTCCGATATTTGAATAAACTTAGGAAAGTTTATTAGTACATGAAGATTATTATTATGGGTAGTTTCACAAGTCTTGTATGACCATTTTTCCTTGTAATATCTCATGGTTCCTTTTTAAGTGAAGTAGATCCAAATTGCTGGTTCAAGTTAGCGCCTAATTCATTGTTTCATGTTTACGCCTATGTAAGTTGGTATGGTCATTTCGTCATGGCCTAGCCATGATCTTTGGTCCTTGTTCCAAGCTCATGAGACACAACCTTGGCTCTAGTCATGGTGGTGGTCTTGATTATAGGTCATAAGACCTCTTGTTCCTTTTTAAAGTATAACCATAATTAGTGACTTATATATATGTAAATAGCTGTTAAGAAACTGAGAAATATCTCACTCAGGAAGCATTTTCAAGGCTCGAGCCTCTTTTTTTTTGAAGGAAAACGTGATTCCGGACAACTTTCGTGTTTTACCTTTTTCATGAATCGGAGCAGAAAGGCCTCTTCTTGCGTGTATTAGGTTCTGTCACAGAAACATTTTAGGCAGTTTTGCCGGAAATATTTGATAACTTCAAATGGGCGTAACTTTTGACTCGTATACTCGTTTTAGGTGGTTCAAATTGCTATGGTTTCCTTGTTAAGTCCTCTACTGTAATATGTAACAATCCAATATCAAATTTTTACCATTTTGATCAGGTCTTACCAAGAAAGTCACTAGTTTGCTTGTTTTAGTAACTTATCTTCACAATCAATTACAACAACATGTTTTAGTCATTTTTATACACCATGGACATTCATACAAGACATAATATAGCAAGAATAACATGTAAATGATATGAACATGATAAATTAACAAGAAGCATGTTAGGGTTTGGCTTACAACTTTTGGCTTTCTAATAAAGAAAGGAGTAACAAGTAGGGAAATGGACTTTGATAGACTTGCTTCAACCCTTTTTACTTCATGCAACCTTTCTACCCTTGGTATTCTTGAAAGATGGATGATGAAGGTTGAGGTGAATTGAGTGGATTTAAACTCAAAATAAATCACCAAGTATATTAGGGTTTGGAGGAGTTTTGGTGAATGATAATCTAACTAGGGTTTCTATCTTGAATAATCACTTGAACCTTTGCTAGAACTAGGAGATAATTAGCTAAGTGTGAAGATGTTTTGGGGTGTGTTGTGGCCAGCCATAAGGGAGGGGAGGGGGTATATATATGCCTTTGAGGAGGTTACTAAGTATGACTTTGTCAAAGCTTCCTAAGTACACTTCAACACATGTAAACCATCCAAGACAACATTGCCTAGGATCAAGCCACACCAAGGGTGACTCCCCCCCCTAATGGCGGTTCACAAGGCTAGGGGGGATGAGTTGGCTTGGCTTATTATTATCCTAAGATATTTGGTTAGTTTTGACTCCGAAAAATGCCAACCGTAACTGATTAGGCCTCAAAACGTGAAACCGGGTGTCCTAAAATTATGAAACTTGAAAGTATTGATAAACATGTTCATATGTCCCATAATAAAATATAAAATGAGTGGTAGGTTCCATTTGGGTGGTAAACCCTGCTGAAAACTGGAAACACGGGTCTAAAACGCGTAATACGTAAAATGTACGAATATTGCGTAAAATTGAGAAAAGTAAAATGTTACTTTTCTAATAGGTTAAAAATGATTTAAAATGATTTATAATGTCTAGACTGGGCTCAGTCTAGTGTCGGTTGGTATTAAATGTCTTTTAGACATCAAACCGTAAGCCTAAAAATCAAGGAATGACTTGTAAAATCAAGGAATGATTTTTAGTCAATGGAGGAGGGAAAAATATGTTGACGTATTCTAATAAGTTGAAAACTCAAATCATCTTAGAAATGCGGTGCAGGTATAGGCTAGGGTTACGGCTGAGTAAAAACGCTTAAAACTGAAAATTCCAGTTTTTCACGGCCGAGGTTTATTCTGGTCATATTTTTCTCAGTCATGATTTATTCTCAAATAAATCATGAGTGTGTCAAACATTTTTCTGATGTGGGGTCACCTGACGGGGTCAAATTTCGTTGTGCGTAGAATTTCTGGATGTCGTTTTACCCTAAAACGTGTAATTCCTTAATAACTTTCACGAAAATGATCTGACGAAGGTCAAACATTTAATTTGTCATGGAAATGATTTATCACTTGAGAATATGAAATAAAAATCAACTTTCTGGAAAATTTCGGGAAAAATGAATAGTAAAAGTGAATAGTAAAATGAATAGTAAAATTTTCCAGGAATAGTAATTAACCTGAATTTTCGAATTGTTACAGTCTCCACCCCATATGAGAGCTCCGTCCCGGAGATCAATTAGCGTTAGGAGTAGAAGCTTCGTTGGTAAAAAGATGTGGGTATTTCTTACGTATCTGGTCCTCTCGTTCCCATGTGTATTCAGGACCACGTCGTGAGTTCCAACGAACTTTGATAATTGGAATACGGCTTTGCTTGAGTTGTTTGACCTCTCGGTCCATGATTTCTACGGGTTCCTCAATAAATTGAAGATCATCATTGAGTTGAATTTCATCGAGTGGAATCACAAGTGATTCATCCGATAAGCATTTATTTAGGTTAGATACATGGAAAGTGGGGTGTACACTACTGAGTTCTGATGGAAGCTCAAGTCTGTACGCCACAGGGCTAACCCTGGCTAGGATTTTGAATGGTCCGATGTATCTTGGGTTTAGTTTTCCTCGTTTACCGAATCCTATCAAGCCTTTCCAAGGTGATACCTTTAGCATAACCCTATCTCTGACTTAGAATTCTAGGGGTCTGCGTCGTGTGTCGGCATAACTTTTCTGTCAATCTCTTGCGGCTTGTAGTCAATTTTTGATTTGTACAATCTTATCTGTTATTTCACGGATGAGTTCTGGTCCAGTGAGTTGAACTTCTCCCACTTCAGCCCAACAAGCAGGTGAACGACACTTTCGACCATAAAGTGCTTCAAATGGAGCTGCTTGTATACTTGCATGATAGCTGTTGTTGTAGGAAAATTCGACTAATGGTAGATGAGTATCCCATCCTTTTCCAAAATCTATTATACAAGCTCGAAGCATGTCTTCAAGTGTTTGGATGGTTCGTTCACTCTGACCATCGGTCTGAGGATGGTACGCTGTACTCATGTCTAGATTTGTTCCAAAGGCGTCTTGGAGTGACTGCCAGAAATTGGAAGTAAATCTACCATCTCTGTCGGATATGATGGATATTGGTGCACCATGTCTTGAGACTATTTCTTTGACGTACAGTCGGGTTAGTTGTTCCATTTTGTAAGTCTCTTTGATTGGTATAAAGTGTGCGGATTTTGTGAGACGATCAACTATGACCCAGATGGAGTCATAACCGCTTGATGTCTTTGGGAGCTTAGTAATGAAGTCCATAGTAATTCTTTCCCATTTCCAAGTAGGAATCTCTGGTTGTTGCAATGGACCGGATGGTTTTTGATGTTCGGCTTTTACTTTGGAGCTGGTAAGACATTTGCTAACGTATGTTGCAATGTCGGCTTTCATGTTCGGCCACCAATAGAGTAACTTAAGATCATGATACATCTTATCAGATCCTAGATGTATGGAGTATTTAGACTTGTGTGATTCATGCATGATCAAGTCTCGTAGGCCACCATAAAGTGGTAACCAACTTTGACCTTGGAAGCATAGAGTTCCATCTGAACGGGTTTCAAATTTCTTTTGTATCATGCCATCCAACTTTTCCTTTTGGATGTCTTCTTGTTTCACCGCCTCAGCTTGAGCGTGAAGGATTTGAGTAGGAAAGTTTGAATTTATGGTTAAAACTAAGGCTCGGACTCGCAGTGGTTTAACCCGTTCCTTTCGGCTCAGGGCGTCGGCTACTACGTTTTCCTTTCCTGGGTGGTAACGAATGTCGCAGTCATAATCACTTAGTAATTCCAACCAACGACGTTGTCTCATGTTTAGTTCTTTTTGGTTCAAAATGTGTTGTAGACTTTTATGATCGGTGTACACAGTACATCTAGTACCGTATAGATAGTGTCTCCAGATTTTTAGTGCAAAGACCACAACTCCTAACTCTAAGTCATGAGTGGTGTAATTTTCCCATGAACCTTGAGTTGTCTTGATGTATAAGCCATGACCTTATCGCGTTGCATCAACACGGCACCTAACCCTTGGTGCGATGCATCACAATAGACTACAAAATCTTCGATCCCATCTGGCAATGCTAGGATAGGAGCACTACAAAGTTTCTGTTTGAGGGTTTGGAAAGCTTTTTCTTCGTTTTCATCCCACACGTATTTCTTGTCTTTCTGAGTTAGCTTAGTCAAAGACTTTGCTATTGAGGAAAATCCTTCAATAAACCTTCGATAATACCCGGCTAGACCCAGAAATTGACGAATTTCTGTAGGGGTGGTAGGTGTTGGCCAATTTTTGATAGCTTCAATTTTAGCGGGATCGACATGTAAACCGGTCTTGTCAATCACATGCCCAAGGAATTGTACAGATTGAATCCAAAATTCGCATTAGGAAAACTTTGCATACAATTTCTCTTCCTTGAGTAGTCCTAAAATTGTTCTCAGGTGTTCTTTGTGTTCCTCTTCGTTTTTGGAATAAATGAGAATGTCGTCTATGAATACGATCACGAATTTGTCCAAATATGGTTTACACACCCGATTCATGAGATCCATGAATACTACCGGTGCATTTGTTAACCCAAATGGCATCACTTGGAATTCATGGTGACCATATCGTGTCCTAAAGGCTGTTTTTGGAATGTCTTCATCACGAACTCTAACTTGATGGTAACCTGATCGTAGGTCAATTTTTGAGTAATAGGTTGAACCGTGCAATTGATCGAATAAGTCATCAATTCTTGGTAGTGGGTATCGGTTCTTTATGGTTAATTTGTTTAGTTCACGGTAGTCAATACACATTCGTAATGACCCATCTTTCTTTTTCACGAATAACACTGGAGCTCCCCAAGGTGAGGAACTGGGTTGAATAAATCCCTTGTCCGAAAGTTCTTGTAATTGATTTGATAGCTCTTGCATCTCTGAAGGTGCTAGCCGGTATGGTGCGCGGGCAACTGGCGCCGCTCCTGGTATTAAATCAATTCTGAACTCTATTTGACGATTTGGTGGTAGTCCGGGTAAATCTTCGGGAAAGACTTCAGGAAACTCACGGGCAATAGGAACATCTTCGAGACGTTTTTCATCAGATTTCTTTTCTGTTACGTGGGCTAAGAAAGCATAACATCCTTTCTCAATGTACTTCATGGTTTTGATACATGAGATGATGTTTATTCGAGTTCCACTTTGATCACCACGAATGATCAAAGTTTCATTGTCACATGGAATGTGCACAACTCTTTCACCACAAATAATGTTAGCTTGATGTTTAGTCAACCAATCCATGCCAATAACAACATCAAAACTTCCGAGTTCGATTGGCATAAGATTGATGTTAAAGGGGTGGTCTAAGAGATTAAGGGTACAGTTTGGGATTACGGTATTGGTATTTACTAAGTCACCGGTAGCAAGTTCAATACTATAACTAGTGGTTAAAGTGATTGATGGAATATCAAGTAAAGGCGCAATTCTAGTAGATATAAAGCTCATATCAGCACCAGAATCGAATAAGACTTTAACAGGAATGTTATTGAGTAAGAACGTACCGGTAACCACGTTCGGGTCTTGGTGTGGTTCTCCCTTTCCCATGACATAGGCTCTACCACGAGCACCTCCGCCTTGGGGTCCTTGGTTTTGAGGACAGTTGTTTTTGTAGTGTCCCCTTTCACCACACCCAAAACATGTAACTATGGGCTGTGTGTTAGCCCTAGTAGCTATACCCTTGCCTCTACAATCCCTGGCAAGATGTCTGGGTTTCTGACACTTGTTGCACTTGGCCGGGCAGGGACCTTCGTGATGGTAATTGCACTTGGTACATTGTGGTAGAGTACCAACATATTTACCACCAGCTGGTGCAGCAACATAAGCCGTCGCGGCTTCTTGTCTCTTGTTCTGCTGATTGTGATGGTTGTTGTTTCGGGTTTGGTTGTTGTTGTTGTTGTTGTTGTTGTTGTTGTTATTCCCACGGTTACCATCCCATGGTCGCTTGTTGTTGTTGTTATTGTTGTTGTTGTTGTTACGGTAGTTGGAGTTGTTGGGGTTGTTGGCATTGCTGGCGTTGTTGGTGTTGTTGGTGTTGAGGTTGTTTTGCTTTCGGGTTTCGGTCATTCGTACCACTTGGTCCATGAGGTTGCGGGACATCCGCATAGCTTCATCAAGTTCCTTGGGATTTGCCGAAGTCACATTCCCTTGTATGCTTGATCGAAGTCCCCAGATATACCTTTCCAACAATTTTTACTTTGTGGAAACCATTGTTGGACAAAGTATCCTCAATTCCTGGAATCGACGGTTGTAGGTTATGATATCATTACCCCTAACCGTATGATCCCAGAATTCAACCTCCAGCTTTTGCATTTCGCTGCGAGGGCAGTATTCCTTGATCATCATTTGTTTCAAATTAGCCCAAGTAATTTTGTAGGCATTCTCAATGCCCATGGGTTGAGCAATTGAGTTCCACCAGGACAACGCCTCATTCAACAAAGTACTCGTGGCATACTGAACTTTGTCACCCTCAGTACATTTACTGACTAAAAATACTGACTCCGCTTTTTCGAACCAATGGGTCAAACCTACAGCCCCTTCAGTACCCTTGAATTTGATGGGTTCACATTTCAGGTAGGAAATGAACGAGCAACCCTTTGGTACTGTAGTAACATTGGTCACCGGAGGGGTAGTTTAGTTTGGTCCTCCAAGGTTAAGACTGGCAATTCTGGCAGTCTCTGCAGCTATAGCAGCTTCCGCAGCAATGGCGGCTTCCGCGGCTGCTGCAGCATCAGCAACTGCTGCAGCCTCAGCGGCGGCTGCAGCACCAGCAGCTGTGGCGGCTTTGGCAGCTGCTGCAGCTACGGCTGCTCGTTCCGTGACAAGTGCTGCATTGACACTGTCCTTTACCAGTTTGCGGATGGCAGCTTTCGTCATCGTTGGTGGTGTCTTTTTCTTTGGCGCCATGATTCTATTGTTCAAAAGATACATTGTAATTAGAGAGTTGTGAGATGAGCACAATTTTTTATCAGAATGATAGGATAATAATGTTTGAAACTTAAAAACATAACACATGATAGTATATAAAACAAGAGTTTTATTTATATAACGTTGATTACAAAATCGAACTTATTACAAGTTCATTCAAAACTTACTAACTGATACTTTCAGTTAGTAATTACAACGTTGTACTAAAGATAACTAGTACTATAACACTAGTCTAACGTCGGTTGGGAGGTTGTTGTAGTCCGGTTGGATTATTATTTCCGCGTGTTGCTAACACGTCTACACTTTCATTTGGATGGTATTCTTTGACATCCTTTTGGTATAGCCTTTGTTGTATGGAACTCATTTGAGTTTGCATTCCACACAAATCATTCTTAAGTTGATACCTATCAAAGTTTGCAACATCTAACCGGATTTCTGCGGTATTTAGGCGGTGAAGTAGTTTATGAATTTGTACCGCATCCTGTTCTTGGGCCCTCTCAACCAAAGTGAGGCTATCCTTGACGTTATCCAAGCCAATCAAAGGATTTAAGACTACTTTTCCAACATGAGTCGAGTCACTCTTCACGTAGCTCATGTCAAGCTTAAACCAATATAGGTCGTCTCGAGCATTCATGGCATCCATTCTAGCAGAATTTACCTTGGATATATATTCGTGCATTTGACTTGCCATTCTTTGAACTTTGAGTTGGGTTAGGTTGAGAGCTTGTTTCAAAGAGTAGATTTCGTATTGAGCTGAGTTCACGAACATATGTGTAGATGTAGATGTTCCGCCGGTTTGGTAAGTAGATTTCGGAACTTGAGCTGGAGTGGTACGGTTAGATTCGGATGAAATTGGCGAAACAGGAGGTGGAGACGTTAATGGTGATAGATGTGGCACCACTATTTGTTCCTCCGCTTCCTCATCGATGCCTTCGATGTCAACATCCATTTCAGGATCCTCTTCGTAATCATCGATGTTTATGTTCATATCCATTTCAGGATCTTCGTCCGAATCTACATCTAGATCCTCATAAGGTTCTTCCTCGCCGTCGTAGTCAATTGGTTCAAAGTAAGGATCATCGGGTCCGGGAAGAATTGGTAAATACTCAGGCATAGCAGGAAGATGATCTGGAGATGGAGGTGCGGACATGATGTCTACAATTAGTATATCGATGTCAAAAATAAATAAAATATTTATGGAAAATGATAAAACTATGGCAATGTGCATATAACAATATACAAATATGTTCATGTAGCATAACATGTGTAATAAGTCCATAATCTTCTGGAGGATGGAAGGCACGAAGAGCGGAAGGCTATAAAAATGTTTTTGCTTGTAATTGTAGTTATAGTTTAGGTCTCACTTAGACCCGTTTCTCTATAACCATGGCTCTGGTACCAATCTGTAACACCCCCAATTCATGATGCAGCGGAATTCAACTTGGGTGTTACTCGACGGCACAACAGTCATAATAATAGAAAACGATCTCTAACCGAGTCGTAATAAAAAGAGTTGTCATTCATATTATTCAAATATATCAGAGTTTACATAGTAAGGTCCCAAAAAGTTCCATTGTTTCAAAATACATCAATATAAAGTCTTTGATGATTTTATCGAATGACATAATAGTTTATAGCCTTCTTCCTTCGGTACGTGCCCTTCCGCTCCATTCTTGATTATCATGGACCTGAAATACATGCTTAAGAGGTCAACACAAAGGTTAAGTGAAATTCATAGAGTTTGTTTAACGGTTGAACACAATATGTTGGTAGTAATGAGTTAATTAGACTCATACTTATGTTAGAAAACAAAACAGTTATTATTATATACTAAGCTCATGCAACCGAGACGTTAACGGGTACCAATATCAATCGGCGGTTTTGTTGCCCCGGTAAGTACTTTGCCGTCATACTTAATGTTTCAAATATAGTGCATTTGTTGAACTAATCAGCTCAAACAAATGGGATTCGTCAATCCCAATAGGCCTAATCACAATACTCGCGCTCACTAATACTAGTGATTTAATGGTTCATGATAGGGGCCTAGGATTGGCAAGGTAGGTACTTAGTAATAATAAAACAATCAGGCAGCATACAGTTTCAAAGCATTGTGTTCAGTTTAAAAGTAGAATGTATTCCCCCCAAGGGTTTGTAAAACATTGAAGTAATGTAAAGTGGGGCTATGAACTCACCTCAAGTAAGATAGCAAGTAATGAAGGTAATGGTCGGATCGTGTAGGTTTCTACGAGCAACCTATAATAGAATGTCGCGACTTAGGATTTGTGTAAAGAATATGAAGTAGTGCCTATATATATCTTGCATTTAGTCCATGATGTGGTATGATGTATATTGTAAGTCTTTGAAAGAAAAGATTCAGGAACATGTATGTTTTATATATCGTTTACTACCGTTCGGGCCGACATAATTCAGAAGTCATGTTAGTAAGCGTTCGACGAGCCAGGACACTTTAATTCGTAAATCCACAACTCATCTCGACGGCTTACATAATGAACTCCTCACATGAGGCTCCCTACTATTGTAGTAGTTGATAAAATATATAGATATAAGTTTTGATCCGAAAAGTTACATGTCCGATATTTGAATAAACTTAGGAAAGTTTATTAGTACATGAAGATTATTATTAGGGGTAGTTTCACAAGTCTTGTATGACCATTTTTCCTTGTAATATCTCATGGTTCCTTTTTAAGTGAAGTAGATCCAAATTGCTTGTTCAAGTTATCGCCTAATTCATTGTTTCATGTTTACGCCTATGTAAGTTGGTATGGTCATTTCGTCATGGCCTAGCCATGATCTTTTGTCCTTGTTCCAAGGTCATGAGACACAACCTTGGCTCTAGTCATGGTGGTGGTCTTGATTATAGGTCATAAGACCTCTTGTTCCTTTTTAAAGTATAACCATAATTAGTGACTTATATATATGTAAATAGCTGTTAAGAAACTGAGAAATATCTCACTCAGGAAGCGTTTTCAAGGCTCGAGCCTTTACGAGACTGAAGGAAAACGTGATTCCGGACAACTTTCGTGTTTTAACTTTTTCATGAATCGGACCAGAAAGGCCTCTTTTTGCGTGTTTTAGGTTCTGTCACAGAAACATTTTAGGCAGTTTTGCCGGAAATCTTTGGTAACTTCAAATGTGCGTAACTTTTGACTCGTATACTCGTTTTAGGTGGTTCAAATTGCTATGGTTTCCTTGTTAAGTCCTCTACTGTAATATGTAATAATCCAATATCAAATTTTTACCATTTTGATCAGGTCTTACCAAGAAAGTCACTAGTTTGCTTGTTTTAGTAAGTTATCTTCACAATCAATTACAACAACATGTTTTAGTCATTTTTATACACCATGGACATTCATACAAGACATAATATAGCAAGAATAAAATGTAAATGATATGAACATGATAAATTAACAAGAAGCATGTTAGGGTTTGGCTTACAACTTTTGGCTTTCTAATAAAGAAAGGAGTAACAAGTAAGGAAATGGACTTTGATAGACTTGCTTCAACCTTTTTTACTTCATGCAACCTTTCTACCCTTGGTATTCTTGAAAGATGGATGATGAAGGTTGAGGTGAATTGAGTGGATTTAAACTCAAAAGAAATCACCAAGTATATTAGGGTTTGGAAGAGTTTTGGTGAATGATAATCTAACTAGGGTTTCTATCTTGAATAATCACTTGAACCTTTGCTAGAACTAGGAGATAATTAGCTAAGTGTGAAGATGTTTTGGGGTGTGTTGTGGCCGGCCATAAGGGAGGGGAGGGAGTATATATATGCCTTTGAGGAGGTTACTAAGTATGACTTTGTCAAAGCTTCCTAAGTACACTTCAACACATGTAAACCATCCAAGAAAACATTGCCTAGGATCAAGCCACACCAAGAGTGACTCCCCCCCCCTAATGGCGGTTCACAAGGCTAGGGGGGATGAGTTGGCTTGGCTTGGTATTATCCTAAGATATTTGGTTAGTTTTGACTCTGGGAAATGCCAACCGTAACTGATTAGGCCTCAAAACGTGAAACCGGGTGTCGTAAAATTATGAAACTTGAAAGTATTGATAAACATGTTCATATATCCCATAATAAAATATAAAATGAGTGGTAGGTTCCATTTGGGTGGTAAACCCTGCTAAAAACTGGAAACACGGGTCTAAAACGCGTAATACGTAAAATGTACGAATATTGCGTAAAATTGAGAAAAGTAAAATGTTACTTTTCTAATAGGTTAAAAATGATTTAAAATGATTTATAATGTCTAGACTGGGCTCAGTCTAGTGTCGGTTGGTATTAAATGTCTTTTAGACATCAAACCGTAAGCCTAAAAATCAAGGAATGACTTGTAAAATCAAGGAATGATTTTTAGTCAATGGAGGAGGGAAAAATATGTTGACTTATTCTAATAAGTTGAAAACTCAAATCATCATAGAAATGCGGTGCAGGTATAGGCTAGGGTTACGGCTGAGTAAAAACGCTTAAAACTGAAAATTCCAGTTTTTCACGGCCGAGGTTTATTCTGGTCATATTTTTCTCAGTCATGATTTATTCTCAAATAAATCATGAGTGTGTCAAACATTTTTCTGATGTGGGGTCACCTGACGGGGTCAAATTTCGTTGTGCGTAGAATTTCTGGATGTCGTTTTACCCTAAAACGTGTAATTCCTTAATAACTTTCACGAAAATGATCTGACGAATGTCAAACATTTAATTTGTCATGGAAATGATTTATCACTTGAGAATATGAAATAAAAATCAACTTTCTGGAAAATTTCGGGAAAATGAATAGTAAAGTGATTAGTAAAATGAATAGTAAAATTTTCCGGGAATAGTAATTAACCTGAATTTTCGAATTGTTACACTATTCCTAAGCTGAACGATGAATCCCCCGGTACTTGTCACTATACTATACTACAACTATCAGGTACACTGCCTGGTGGGGGTTGTAAGCTTCTTGAGATCCCTCGAGAGGTAAAGCCTGTTGCGATTCCCACGCATCAAGCGACCAATGATTTGTGACCAAGCTATGAAGATAAGAAAAAATTATCCGTCTCCAATCAATCCCAAGCTTCGTTTACTGATTCGGTAGTAGACAAATATTTTTTAGCATTAAGTCATTAAATAGGGAAAGAAGACGTTGGCAACAGACGAATATTTCCAGTTGAGGAAACAAGAGTTGGAAACCCAAAAACAGTAAGCGAAGTTGTGGAAACGCGAGTAGGAAATCCAAGAAAATGGGCGTTGTGAAACAGTGGTATTGAAGCAAAAGAAATTTGAACTAGAACGTCAAAAATTTGAATTTTCAAAACAAAAGAAATAGGAGAAAGACATCGTATTCTTTAATACACCAATCAACCCCACTTTGCCCGCAATCCAACAACAGAAGCTACAGGAGATCAAGGATGCAATCAATGCACGCCTAGCATTAGATTATTTGTTTAAGTTTTTAATTTGTATTTTAAGGTTTTAATTTTATTTGAATTATTATGTAATGTCTTAATTATTAAAGAAATTTAAGTTTATTGTTTAAAATGTTTGAAAAAATAAAAAAATAAAACAAAAAAGAAGGTCCCTCTTACTCTGGCTAAAAATCACTTGTAGGTTGCCGGAGAGAGAAATCTAATATGAGGGGTAAAATGAAGGTCATTGGTAATCCTTACTATGCCTAGCCTAAGATATACGTTCTAATTGATGATAGCAAAATTCACTCGGCCCCACCATTAACTCCAACATGAATTATACTCTATCCGTGCCAAAATAAGTGTCTAGTTTAACTTTTCAAAGTCAAACTACTCATCTTTGATCTTGAATATTTATTTTGTATTATATAATACTCGTGAAAACTTTTACTAATGAAAAATATATTTAAAACACAATCCATTCATATATCTTGCATCAAGTATTATATAACGCTCGAGAAAAATAGACAAAGTCAAAGTTGAACAAGTTTTTTTGGGTAAAAGGTCAACGACCCGGTAAATATATTACACCAAAAAGCATTTAAGTACAACGGATATGGGTGAATCCCATATCTCAGCCCGTTACATAGGTGAAAAGCTTATATAACAAGATACTTCCTATTTTAAACAAGAAAACAAACCACTAACCACATGATAACAAAAGACTCTGAAAAAAATATAAACTACTTCCTACAACATTGGAGATTAAAGCCATATATGGCTTTAAGAGCATCCAAATTCCCTGGAAGATCATAAATTTGCTACGAATAATCATCATAGTCATCAAACTCATCTTCACGCTCATGACCACCACCAAAAAGATTTGCTGATTCGTCAAACGTGTTAAGAACATCATCATCATCACTATCAGAACCCACAACCTCACCCACCTTTGAAAATGGGTTAGCCCTCTTAGTGGAAGAGGTAGACGGAAGAGGATGACCATCATCATCCACAAGAGTAGCTTTCCCATCAATAAGTAGCTTTTCAAGCTTGACCAGAATCCACATCCTTGTTGGTGTCAATAGTAGGAATACCAAAAACATCCGTATCATCCATATTAAGAGCATGTCAATATACTCCATAATAAAATATAAAATGAGTGGTAGGTTCCAATGGGGTGCTCAAACCCTGCTAAAACTGGAAACACGGGTCTAAAACGCGTAATACGTAAAATGTACGAATATTGTGTAAAATTGAGAAAAGTAAAATGTTACTTTTCTAATAGGATAATATTGATTTAAAATGACTTATAGTGTCCAGACTGGGCTCGGTCTAGTGTCGGTTGGCATTTAATATCTTTTAGACATAAAACCGTAAGCCTAAAAATCAAGGAATGATTTATAAAATCAAGGAATGATTTTTGGTCAAAGGAGGAGGGAAATATATGTTGACTTTTTCCAAAAATAAGAAAACTCAAATCGTCTTAGAAACGCGGTGCAGGTATAGGCTAAGGTTATGGCTAAGTAAAAGTGCTTAAACCGTAAATTTATGTTTCTCATGGTCCAGGGTCTATTTGGTAACATTATTCTTAGTCATGATTAATTCTCTAATTAATCATGAGTATATCAAACATTTATCTGATGCGGGGAAAATTAACGCGGTTAAGTTTCGTTGTGCGTAGGATTTTTGATTGACGTTTTAACCTAAAACGTGTAGTTCCTTAATAACTTTCGCGAAAATGATCTGATGAGTGTCAAACTTTTATTTTGCCATGGAAATGATTTATCACACAAGAATATGAAATAAAAATTAAATTTCAAAAAATGAATAGTGAAAGTGAATAGTAAAAATGAATAGTGAAATTTTTCAGGAATAGAAATTAACCTGAAAATGTGAATTGTTACAGATGTTCTGAAAGAAGACTGGTAGGAAGATCATCATTAATGGCAATGAAACTGTATGTTTTGATAAGAAGCAGGTGGAGTGCTACAACTATCACAAGAAGGGGCACTTAGCTAGGGAATGCAGGAAACCAAAGAACCCTGATAATAGGTCAACTTGGTATAAGCAGGACAAGAAGAAAGAGCCCACAGTTGAAGAACCAAAGGTACTTTTGTCCATTGATGGAGTGAGCTATGATTGGAGCTATATGGTTGAGGATGAAGAAGAAGATCCTCAGTCTGCAATAATTGCTACAGAGCTTGCACTTATGACTTTTTCTGACCCTGAGGTACATATTGATAATGCTTGTTCTGAAACCTGTAAGGCTTTAAATGATTATGAGAAACTTAAAGATCAATATGATGAACAATTGTTAGAGTTAAATCAAACTAATTATAACCTAGCAAATCATAAAAGAGGTCTTGCTATTTTAGAAGCACAGTTAGAGCACTATAGAGCCAATGAATCTAAGTTCAATGATGATATTGCTGTTTTAAAAAGAGACTTAGATTATAAGATAGCTGTGAATGAGGCTCTTAGGGAAGAGTTAGAGAAGATTAAAAAGGCCAATGAAAACGTACAGATAACTTGTAATACACTAGATCATCAATCTAAGTGCATTGACAAAATTTGGGAGGCCCAAGTTGTAAATAAAGCCAAATCAGGAATAGAATATAAATCAGTTCCACCACCCCTAAGATGTGTTCCATCACCTCCTAGTATTGACTTAGCACACACAGGGTGAGATGATTTCTAGGAACCAACCATGACCTATGGCTCAAAATTTGTTAAAGAAGTTGCTATTGAGAGGGTTAAGGTTGAGGTTGATACATTTGATAGTGCTTGTGACTCATCACTTAAAGATGAACTTATGAGTGTTGAGTCTAAAACTAGTGTTCCTGGAAGTGTTCAAGTGGAAGTTAGAAAGAGTATTCCTGAAGTTGACAAAGAGTAGCCTAGGACACATGCAAATTTCACTAGGCCCACTACTAGATATGCTGAGATGTACAAAAGCAGGTCAACTACTCCTAGGGGCAACAAAAGGAGTTGGAATGATGTTAAATCTAGAGAATTTGGTAGTGACTTTGTGTTTAACAACAAACCTTGTCACATATGTAGTAGTTTTGAACACCTTCATTATAATTGTAACTATCACATGGGTAGAAGGGAAGTGTTTGGGAATAACAGGGTGAATGAAATCAATGTTAATAAGAATACTCACCTAAATCCACTAAGTAAAATGATTCCCAAGTCTGTTTTGTTAAACTCTGGCATCAAATCTCTTTCCACTGCTAAACCAGTAGTCACCACTACTAGAAAAATGAACAGAGTTTACCCAAAGTCTCCTATAAAGAGGGCAAATCCAATTACAACATTTTTTAAATCTGCAAAAACAGGGAAAAAGATCTATTATGAAAAGAAAGTTTACAATAACCATAAGTGGGCACCTAAAATTTCAAAACTAGCAGTTGCCACTGCAAAGCCAGCAGTTACCACTGCTAGGCCAAAAGTTTCCACTGGTGGTTCTGTAAACACCAAAAGGGTATCAATGACCTCAGCACGTTGGGAATGGAAACCAAAAGGAATTAGCACCTCAAACAATCCCAATGGTGTATCAATGACCTTTGACAGATATAATTATATTGATACATGAGGCAGATCCAAGTCATTTGTGGCTTGGGTCCCCAAAAGGAACTAATTCCTTTATTTTATGTGCAGGGACATTCAAAGCCTAAAGAAGATCAAAGATACACAGACAGTAGATGTTCCAGGCACATGACTGGCAATAAGTCCTATCTTTCAGATTTCAAACCTTATGATGGACAGTTTGTCAGCTTTGGAGGTGGTATTGGTGGAAAGGTTTCTAGCAAAGGAACTATCAAGGCTGGAAACCTGGACTTTAAGAATGTGTATTATATGAAAGAACTCAACTACAATCTCTTCAGTGTGTCACAGATGTCTGACAAGAAACATAGAGTTCTATTCTCAGAAGATGAATGCTATATCCTGTCTAAGGATTATAAGCTACCTAATGAAAGTGAGGTTTTGCTTAAAATCCCTAAAAGATGGTCTAGTTAGAGGTCTACCAGAGAAGAGATTTGAGAATGACCAAACATGTGTTGCCTGTCTTAAGGGCAAGCAACATAGAGCTTCATGCAAGACCAAGGCATATAACTCTATTGATCGTCCACTTTACATGCTGCATATCGACCTGTTTGGTCCTACATCTGTGAGTAGCATAAATTTGAAGAAGTATTGTCTTGTTGTAATTGATGATTTTAGTAGATTTATATGGGTTTTCTTTCTAAGAACCAAGGATGAAACCACTGGAATCCTTTAGACTTTTATCACTGAAGTTGAAAACCAAGTTGATAAGAAGATCAAGATCATCAGGTGTGACAATGGGACAGAGTTCAAGAATAAACTTATGGATGATTTTTGCAGAGACAAAGGTATTAAAAGAGAATTTAGTGTTGCAAGAACACCTCAGAAAAATGGTGTTGCTGAAAGAAGAATCAGGACACTAATTGAGGCTGCTAGAACCCTGTTAGCTGATTCCAAGCTACCAGTGACTTTTTGGGCTGAAGCAGTTAACACTACTTGTTATATTCAGAAGAGAGTTTTAGTGGTGAAGACAAAGAACAAGACACCTTATGAGCTATTCAAAGGAAGACCCCCAATCTTGGATTTTATGAGGCCATTTGGATGTCATGTCACAATTCTCAATACCATTGATCATCTGGGAAAGTTTGAAGAAAAGTCAGATGAAGGCTTCTTTGTTGGATATTCTATGGCTAACAAGGCTTTTAGAGTCTACAACTTGAGAACAAAGAAGATTGAAGAAAATTTGCATGTTGAGTTCCTTGAAAATATAACTAACATAGCAGGTTCAGGACCAGAATGGCTATTTGATCTTGAGACTTTATCATATACAATGAATTATGTACCTATTACCTCAGGTACAGGAGACAATAATCTTGAAGAATCAGAAGAATTTATTGATGAAGATGAACCTTGCAAAGATGATGAAGATGATAAACATCAAATTGTTATGACACTTTGGGACTTTGTTGACAATAATGAAGACTCACAAACTTAAAAGAATTATATTCTATGGCTAAAGGAAGGTGATGCTAATGTTGTGAATTTTGATGTTTTGAATAAAGAAATTCCTGAAAGCAGTGGTAATTCTATTCCCACTGTTCCACCAGAAGTTTCCACTGATGGTCCAAATGTGGAAAATTCAACTCAGAAAACACCTTGTGATGATGTTGAAATCACTAACATGCCTACAACATATGATATTCCTAGCATATCACAGACTTCAATTCACAAAATGCATCCACTTGAAAATGTAATTGGTGAGCTACAATCAGGTGTGAAGACAAGAAGGCAAACAAAGATGAATGATGTTCATGGGTTCATTAGTGAAGTTTATGAATCCAAGAAGCACACAAACAAGAATGAATGTGTGTTTTTTTTTTTTTTTTTGGTTTTCTATCACAAGTGGAGCCTAAAAATGTTTATATGGCTTTAGAAGAATCAAGCTGGGTTGAAGCAATGCAAGAGGAGTTGTTGCAGTTCAAACTTCAAAAGGTTTGGGTTCTTTATGATTTGCTTGATGGAATGAAGGTGATTGGTACAAAGTGGGTTTTCAGAAACAAGAAAGATGAAAGAGGTATTGTTATCAGGAACAAGGCTAGATTGGTTGCTCAAGTACACACTCAGGAGGAGTTTATTGATTATGAAGACGTTTTTGCTCCTGTTGAAAGGATTGGGCTATTAGATTATTTTTAGCCTATGCATCATTTATGGGCTTTAGGGTCTATCAAATGGATGTCAAGAGTGTCTTCTTGTATGGAAAGATTGATGAGGAGGTCTATGTCTCTCAACCTCCAGCTTTGAAGATCCTCAACATCCCAAAAAAGTGTATAAAGTGGTTAAGGCTCTTTATGGCTTACATCAAGCTCCAAGGAAGTGGTATGAAACGTTAGCTACATATTTGTTGAACAATGGGTCTCATAGAGGAAAGATTTATCAAACTTTATTCATCAAGAAAGACAAGGGTGATATTCTACTTGTTCAAGTGTAGGTTGATGATATTATCTTTGGAGCAACTAGACATGAGATGTGCAAAGAGATTGAAAAATTGATTAAAGATGAATTCCAAATGAGTTCTATGGGAGAACTTACTTTCTTTTTGGGACTGCAAATACAACAAAGAAAAGATGGCATCTTTATCAGTCAAGACAAGTAAGTGACTGAGATTATAAAGAAGTTTCACTTTACTAATGCAAAATCTTCAAATACTCCTGCTGATAAGACTACTCATCTATTGTTGAAGAATGCTAGTGGAGCAGATGTTGATGTGCATACTTATAGATCTATGATTGGTTCCTTGATGTATCTTACTTTATCAAGACCAGACATTATGTTTGCTGTATGTGCTTGTGCAAGATTTCAAGTTACTCCAAAGACATCACATATGACAGCAGTAGAGAAGATTTTCAGGTATTTGAAGATGTATCTTAATCTAGGATTGTCCTTTCTAAGAGAATCTCATATGGAGTTGATCACATACTCAGATAGTGATTATGCTGGTGCAAGTTTGGATAGAAGGTCAACTACAGGAGGATATCAATTTATTAGATTTAGATTGGTGTCATGACAATGCAAGAAACAGACAATGGTGGCTACTTCAACAACTGAAGCAGAATATGTAGCTGGAGCAAGCTGTTGTGCTCAGATCTTATGGCTTCAGAATCAATTGTTGGATTATGGGTACAATTTAATGAACACCATTATATATATAGACAATAGTAGTACCATATGCATTATTAAAAATCCTGTGCAACACACTAAAACTAAACATATTGAGATTAGACATCACTTTATTAGAGATTGTTTTGAGAAAAAGCTTATTCAAGTTGTCAAAATTCATACTGATGACAACTATGCTGATTTGTTAACAGAAGGGCTTGATGTGGGTAGGTTTCAGTACTTGGTAACAGGTATTCACTAGAACAAAAACTGGAATTGGTTACACCAAATATGTGTGACGATATACATATAGTCACACATGGTTTTTTTCATGTGTGTGACTAAAGGTGGTGTGACCATAAGGTACCTACGGTCACATGTTTTGGTTCTTTTTCTCACTTACAAAAGAGTAACCAAAACGTTAAAATGTGTGACTAAATAGGTACAATTTTAGTTGGACTAATCAGCTTTGTGTGACAAAAAACTCTTATAGTCTCACGAAGCATTTTCTTTCTGTATATTTAGTCACATACAATTAACCATAAAGTGGCCAAAAGTGTTAATAAGTGTGACCATATGGTGTTGAAAGTGAAGAAATGTATGGTTTGTGTGACTATAGATCATCCAATTGCCACATAAATTTGGTTTTTGTGTGGCCTTTTGTACCATTTAGTCACACAAATCATGTTTCTTTTGGGTATTTAGTCACATACACTTAAACATAAAGTGGCCAAAAATGTGAATAAGTGTCACCATATGTTTTTTAAAGTGAAGAAATTTGTGGTTTGTATGACTATTGATCATCAATTGGCCACATGAATTGTATGTTTGTGTGGCCTTTTGTTACATTTAGTCACACAAAGCATTTTTCTTTTGGGTATTTAGTCACATACAATAAATCATAAAGTGGCCAAAAGTATGAATACGTGTGACCATATGGTGTTTAAAATGAAGAAATGTGTGTTTTGTGTGACTATTGATCATCCAATAGACACATGAAATTTATTTTTGTGTGGCCTTTTGTTACATTTAGTCACACAAAGCATTTTTCTTTTGGGTATTTAGTCACATACAATAAATCATAAAGTGGCCAAAAGTGTGAATAAGTGTGAACATATGCTGTTTAAAGTGAAGGAATGTGTGTTTTGTGTGACTATTGATCATCCAATAGCCACATGAATTTTATTTGTGTGTTGTCTCTTGTTACATTTAGTTACACAAACCATTTTTCTTTTGGTTATTTAGTCACATACAATAAATCATAATGTGGCCAAAAGTGTGAATAAGTGTGACCATATGGTGTTCAAAGTGAAGAAATGCGTGTTTTGTGTGACTACTGATCATCCAATGGCCACATGAATTTTAGTTTTGTGTGGCCTTTTTTTACTCTTAGTCACACAAAGAATTTTTCTTTTGGGTATTTACTCACATACAATAAATCATAAACTGGCCAAAAGTGTGAATAAGTGTGACCATATGGTGTTTAAAGTGAAGAAATGTGTGTTTTGTGTGACTATTGATCATCCAATAGCCACATGAATTTTATTTTTGTGTGGCGTCTTGTTACATTTAGTCACACAAACCATTTTTCTTTTGGGTATTTAGTCACATACAATAAAACATAAAGTGGCCAAAAGTGTGAATAAGTGTGACCATATGGTGTTCAAAGTGAAGAAATGCGTGTTTTGTGTGACTATTGATCATCCAATGGCCACATGAATTTTAGTTTTGTGTGGCCTTTTTTTACTCTTAGTCACACAAAGCATTTTTCTTTTGGGTATTTAGTCACATACAATAAATCATAAAGTGGCCAAAAGTGTGAATAAGTGTGACCATATGGTGTTTAAAGTGAGGAAATGCGTGTTTTGTGTGACTATTGATCATCCAATAGCCACATGAATTTTATTTTTGTGTGGCCTGTAACAATTCGCATTTTCAGGTTAATTACCATTCCCGGAAAATTTCACTATTCACTTTTACTATTCATTTTTCCCGAAACTTTCCCGAAAGTTGATTTTTATTTGATATTCTCGAGTGATAAATCATTTCCATGGCAAATTAAATGTTTGACATTCGTCAGATCATTTTCGTGAAAGTTATTAAGGAATTACACGTTTTAGGGTAAAACGTCATTCAGAAATTCTAGGTACAACGAAACTTGACCGCGTTAAGTGACCCCGCATCAGAAAAATGTTTGACACACTCATGATTTATTTGAGAATTAATCGTGACTGAGAAAAACATGACCAAAGACTTCCCAGCAGGTCACCCATGTCGGTACTAATCTCACATGAGCACGCTTAACCGAATGGGCGATTAACCGTTAGACCACAAAACGAGATTCTAAGACGTTTTGAGTTTTCAAACTTATTACAAAAAGTCAACATAATTTTTCCCTCCTCCTTTGACCAAAAGTCATTTCTTGATTTTTGGGCTTACGGTTTGATGTCTAAAAGACATTTAAAACCAACCGACACTAGACTGAGCCCAGTATAGACATTATAAGTCATTTTAAGTCATTTATATCATATTAGAAAAGTAACATTTTACTTTTCTCAGTTTTACGCAAAATTTGTACATTTTACGTATTACGCGTTTTAGACCCGTGTTTCCAGCTTTTAGCAGGGTTTTGGCACCCGATAGATCCTACCACTCATCTTATATTTTATTATGGACTATATGGACATGTTTAACAATACTTTCAAATTCCATAATTTTACGACACCCGGTTTTACGTTTTGAGGCTTAATCATTTACGATTGGCATTTCCCGGAGTCAAAACTCATCTAGTAACTTGGATAATATCATCCAAGGCACACCTCACCCTCCCTTATCCATGTGAAACCGGCCTAGGAGGGGGGGAGTCACCCCATGTGGCTTCATCTCATGAATCTACCCCTAAATCATCATTTTATTACAACTTGGTCACCAAGTTTTAGTAATTTCCTAGCACTTTCCTAACCTCCTCATTTTGGACTATAAATAGCCCCTCTCCCCCCTTCTTGGTGCCGTGCATCTCCAACCCCCATAACCATCCCATTCTTAGCTCATTTCCTTCTAGTTTCATGCATGGTTCAAGTGATTCTTCAATGTAGAAACCCTAGATAGGTTATCATTCATCAAACACTTCCATAACTTCATATACTTGGTGATTTCTCTTGTGTTTGAATCCACTCAAGTCACCTAAACCTTCATCATCCATCTTTCAAGAATACCAAGGGTAGAAAGATTGCATGAAGTGAAAAAGGGTTGAAGCAAGTCTATCAAAGTCCTATCCTTACATGTTAACTTCCTTTCATCTTTGAAAGCCAAAAGTTGTGAGCCAAACCCTAACTTGATTCTTGTTAAATAATCATGTTCATGTTATTTACATGTTATTATTGCTATATTATGTCTTGTATAAATGTCCATGACGTATAAAGATGAGTAAAAGATGTTGTTATAATGAATTGTTGAAACAAGTTACTAAAACAAGCAAATTATTGAATTTGTTGGTATAACCTGATCAAAATGGTAAAAATATGATATTGGATTATTACATAATACAGTAGAGGACTTAACAAGGAAACCATAGCAATTTGAACCACCTAAAACGAGTATACGAGTCAAAAGTTACGCCGATTTGAAGTTACCAAAACTTTCCGGCAAAACTGCCAAAATGTTTCTGTGACAGAATAGAAAACACGCAAAAAGAGGCCTTTCTGGTCCGTTTCATGAAAAAGTTAAAACACGAAAGTTGTCCGGAATCACGTTTTCCTTCAGGAACAAAGAGGCTCGAGCCTTGAAAACACTTTCTGAGTAAGATATTTCACAATTTCTTAACAGCTATTTACATATAATAAGTCACTAAGTTATGGTTATACTTTAAAAGGAACAAGAGTTATTATGACCTATAAACAAGACCACCACCATGGCTAGAGCCAAGGTTGTGTCTCATGACCTTGGAACAAGGACCAAAGGTCATGGCTAGGCCATGACGAAATGACCATAACAACTTACATAGGCGTAAACATGAAACAATGAATTTGGCGATAACATGAACAAGCAATTTGGATCTACTTCACTTAAAAGGAAACCATGAGATTTTACCAAGACAAATGGTCATACGAAACTTATGAATCATACCCTAATAACAATCTTCATGTACCAATAAACTTTCCTAAGTTTATTCAAATATCGGACATGTAACTTTTCGGATCAAAACTTGTATCTATATATTTCATCAACTACTACAATAGTAGGGAGCCTCATGTGAGGAGTTCATCATGTAAGCCGTCGAGTTGAGTTGTGGATTTACGAGTTAAAGTGTCCTGGCTCCTCGAACGCTTACTAACATGACTTCTGAATTATGTCGGCCCGAACGGTAGTGAACGATATACCAAAACATACATGTTTCATGAATCTTTCTTTCAAGGACATACAATATACATCATACCACATCATGGACTAAATGCAAGATATATATATAGGCACTACTTCATATCCTTTACTCCGATCCTAAGTCACAACATTCTATTATAGATTGCTCGTAGAAACCTTCACGATTCAACCGTTACATTCATTACTTGCTATCTTACTTAAGGTAAGTTCATAGCCCCACTTTCCATTACTTAATTGTGTTACAAATCCTTGGGGGAATACATGCTATTTATAAATCGAATACAATGCTTTCTAATGTATGCTTCACGACGATGTTTTATTATCACTAAGTACCAACCTTGCTAAACCGAGATCCTTTATTATGAACCATTTAGTCACTAGCAATAGTGAGCGCGAATATTAATAATAGGCCTATTGGGATTGACGAATCCCATTTGTATTGACTAAGTTCAAACAAATGCATTAATATTTGAGATTTAGGTATGTTAGCAAAGTACCTACCGGGATAAATCTGCCGATCGATATTGGTACACGTTAACGTTTTGGTGTCATAAGCTTAGTGTATAATAACTGTTCCGGGCGTATAATAATGTAGCCTACCTGTTTTGTTTTCCAAACATTGGTGTGAGCTTATAACTCACACTACCAACATATTGTGTTCAAACGATTTAACAAACTCTATGAATATCACTCAACCTTTGTGTTGACCTCTCAAGCATGTATTTCAGGTTCATGACGATCAAGGATGGCACGTAAGGACACAGATACTCAAGAGGGCTATAAATTTTATTATCATTCAAAACTCATTTAATGTGATTTGTAAACATGGAACCATTTGGGACCTCATTTTGTAATCTCTGATATTTATATAATTTGAATGATAAATCTTTTAAAACGACTCAATTGGAGTTCGTTTTCTATTATTGTGACTATTGTGCCGTCAAGTAACACCCAGTTCGAATTCCGCTGCATCCATGAATTGGGGGTGTTACAGATTGGTACCAGAGCCATGGTTATAGAGAAACGGGTCTAAGTGAGACCTAAACTATAACTACAATCACAAACAAAAACATTTTATAGCCTTCCGCTCTCCGTGTCTTCCATCCTCCAGACGATTATGGACTTAGTAAGCATGTTATGCTTCACAAACATATTAGTATATTGATATATACACACTAGGCATTTTATGCTACATGAACACATATTAGTATATTGATATATACACACTAAGCATTTTATGCTACATGAACACATATTAGTATATTGATATATACACACTAAGCATTTTATGCTACATGAACACATATAAGTATATTGATATATACACACTAGGCATTTTATGCTACATGAACACATATAAGTATATTGATATATACACACTAGGCATTTTATGCTACATGAACATATTAGTATATTGATATATAAACTCGGTTTATTTTCAATCATTTATCTAAACAATGAACTAAACATATCTGTGTATGCCTATTCTAAGGCATTTCGACATAGCCACACTCTCCCAATCATGTTCCTACTCCAACATTCATTTTTCAAGACATTGTGAGATACAAAGGTCTCATTCATTTTTCAAGACATTGTGAGATACAATGGTCTCATTCATTTTTCAAGACATTGTGAGATACAATGGCCTCATTCATTTTCCAAGACATTGTGAGATACAATGGTCTCATTCATTTTCCAAGACATTGTGAGATACAATGGTCTCATTCATTTTCCAAGACATTGTATGATACAATGGTCTTAATCATTTCTCAAATGTTTTGAGTCACACAATGGCCTAACCTACTTCCCAGACATTGTGAATTGCACAATGGTCTAATCTACTTCCGAGACATTGTGATTTGTGCAATGGTCTCTGGAATTATTTCACGACCTCATCAATATCATTTCTTATGATATCAAAAATCCATCACAAGCTAACGATTTCCAAACAAGAAATATGAGATTTCTAAAGGACAAACTAATCCATCGTCGACAAAAGCTGAACTTTCTCTACATTCATTAAGGTTTTCTGATGAAACCTTCATTATTAAAAGTTCGTGATCCTGGCCAAGTATGTTCTATTTTAGAACTACTTAGAACTTCCTTTCCATACGTATCTACCCTTACTACCTTCTATGCAATGGAATATGAAAACATACGTTACAAGTCTAGTATGGACGGGACTTGCAACTTAAGGGTTGACATCGCCTTTGTTTAGTGAACAGTTTCCCAAAACCAACGGACATATCACAAGTATACCTAATTTAGGTATTTGAAAATTTTATCGAACCTTGGCTAAATATAGACTAGTCACCTATATTTAACCTAGGGACAGTGGAATATAGTCTGACTAACTATATTCGACTTAAAATTTTCAAATACTGAGAGTAGTTGTACTAGGGTTATGTTTAGATTGATTTCCTACATGAACACGATAAACCACCAGAATACATTAAAACAATCTAGAGACACGATAGTGTCTTACCACTCAGCGAGATCTTAACACCTTATTTGTATGATCTAAATTCATTCTTGAAATTTTTCATTTATGAGATAATCCGAACTACTATCTTGGGATAGTTATCAATTATTCTCTTCATCCTGTAGAAGTACCATCCTGTTTAGGATACCATTCCACCATAAACTTTTAAAATCTCTTAAGATTTTCAAAACAAACTCAACATCTATACCTAAGAGTATTAATGTTAAGCATACACTACACACTTTTGTTCATCAACATATCATAACATTATCTTCACAACCGTTGGAACCACAAGCTCATTAACAGATCTTGATGCACTTTTAAAGCTCAAATCATCCATAGTTACACCACAAGCACCCTTATCAGCTTTACAAGTTTGAATATTCATCTTGTACTTTTGGAAACACCAGTATCATCTCGTAATACACTACCTTGTAACTCACCGGCTAAGTATGAATGTTGTGTCGGGAATTCTTGAGTAGGATGATTTATAATATCCTTATTTGAATGGATTGGGATGCCTTTTTATTTAAATAAAGAAATTATAAATCATCGAACCATAAGTTTATATTCCTTTAGTTACATTGTTTGGGATGCCTCTCTATGTAAATAAAGAATTATAAACAAGTGGGCTTAACTATATCCGAAATAACATAAGTATGAAGTCAATAAACACTAGATACAACAACAGATTACCTACTAGGCTATGATTGCAACGACTATCCCAATTTCCATTAGTACGAGGTTTACATTTTGGTTTTCATAATGATAGTGCAATAACAAACAAACTCATTACGGGGCCATGTAACCATACGCATGCGCAGTCGTACCAAACTCATTGCAAAGCCATGTAGCCATATGCATGGGCAGCCGTACAATTCAAACAGGACTTGGTCCAACCACATGTTCAACGCTTATTCCATGATTCGATTTTTATATCAATTACTATTGATACTTGACAACTATATCAAGTTCTATTTTGATATTCAACTACTATATCAATTCCTATTAATATTCGACTGCTATATCAATTTCCTTTGATATTCGACTATTATCATAACTTTCCTACACAAAAGTATGCCTGATTCTACACCATACACTGAAATGACAAATCAAATTACATCACCAGTAATCCCAGACTTTAGTCCTCATAAGTAACCACACCTTTTCATCGACACCACTCCAACATATGACACACAAAGAACTTCGGGACGAAGTTCCCCGTAAGGGGTAGAGACTGTAACAATTCGCATTTTCAGGTTAATTACCATTCCCGGAAAATTTCACTATTCACTTTTACTATTCATTTTTCCCAAAACTTTCCCGAAAGTTGATTTTTATTTGATATTCTCGAGTGATAAATCATTTCCATGGCAAATTAAATGTTTGACATTCGTCAGATCATTTTCGTGAAAGTTATTAAGGAATTACACGTTTTAGGGTAAAACGTCATTCAGAAATTCTACGTACAACGAAACTTGACCGCGTTAAGTGACCCCGCATCAGAAAAATGTTTGACACACTCATGATTTATTTGAGAATTAATCGTGACTGAGAAAAACATGACCAAAGACTTCCCAGCAGGTCACCCATGTCGGTACTAATCTCACATGAGCACGCTTAACCGAATGGGCGATTAACCGTTAGACCACAAAACGAGATTCTAAGACGTTTTGAGTTTTCAAACTTATTAGAAAAAGTCAACATAATTTTTCCCTCCTCCTTTGACCAAAAGTCATTTCTTGATTTTTGGGCTTACGGTTTGATGTCTAAAAGACATTTAACACCAACCAACACTAGACTGAGCCCAGTATAGACATTATAAGTCATTTTAAGTCATTTATATCATATTAGAAAAGTAACATTTTACTTTTCTCAGTTTTACGCAAAATTTGTACATTTTACGTATTACGCGTTTTAGACCCGTGTTTCCAGCTTTTAGCAGGGTTTTGGCACCCGATAGATCCTACCACTCATCTTATATTTTATTATGGACTATATGGACATGTTTAACAATACTTTCAAATTCCATAATTTTACGACACCCGGTTTTACGTTTTGAGGCTTAATCATTTACGATTGGCATTTCCCGGAGTCAAAACTCATCTAGTAACTTGGATAATATCATCCAAGGCACACCTCACCCTCCCTTATCCATGTGAAACCGGCCTAGGAGGGGGGGAGTCACCCCATGTGGCTTCATCTCATGAATCTACCCCTAAATCATCATTTTATTACAACTTGGTCACCAAGTTTTAGTAATTTCCTAGCACTTTCCTAACCTCCTCATTTTGGACTATAAATAGCCCCTCTCCCCCCTTCTTGGTGCCGTGCATCTCCAACCCCCATAACCATCCCATTCTTAGCTCATTTCCTTCTAGTTTCATGCATGGTTCAAGTGATTCTTCAAGGTAGAAACCCTAGATAGGTTATCATTCATCAAACACTTCCATAACTTCATATACTTGGTGATTTCTCTTGTGTTTGAATCCACTCAAGTCACCTAAACCTTCATCATCCATCTTTCAAGAATACCAAGGGTAGAAAGATTGCATGAAGTGAAAAAGGGTTGAAGCAAGTCTATCAAAGTCCTATCCTTACATGTTAACTTCCTTTCATCTTTGAAAGCCAAAAGTTGTGAGCCAAACCCTAACTTGATTCTTGTTAAATAATCATGTTCATGTTATTTACATGTTATTATTGCTATATTATGTCTTGTATAAATGTCCATGATGTATAAAGATGAGTAAAAGATGTTGTTATAATGAATTGTTGAAACAAGTTACTAAAACAAGCAAATTAGTGAATTTGTTGGTATAACCTGATCAAAATGGTAAAAATATGATATTGGATTATTACATAATACAGTAGAGGACTTAACAAGGAAACCATAGCAATTTGAACCACCTAAAACGAGTATACGAGTCAAAAGTTACGCCGATTTGAAGTTACCAAAACTTTCCGGCAAAACTGCCAAAATGTTTCTGTGACAGAATAGAAAACACGCAAAAAGAGGCCTTTCTGGTCCGTTTCATGAAAAAGTTAAAACACGAAAGTTGTCCGGAATCACGTTTTCCTTCAGGAACAAAGAGGCTCGAGCCTTGAAAACACTTTCTGAGTAACATATTTCACAATTTCTTAACAGCTATTTACATATAATAAGTCACTAAGTTATGGTTATACTTTAAAAGGAACAAGAGTTATTATGACCTATAAACAAGACCACCACCATGGCTAGAGCCAAGGTTGTGTCTCATGACCTTGGAACAAGGACCAAAGGTCATGGCTAGGCCATGACGAAATGACCATAACAACTTACATAGGCGTAAACATGAAACAATGAATTTGGCGATAACATGAACAAGCAATTTGGATCTACTTCACTTAAAAGGAAACCATGAGATTTTACCAAGACAAATGGTCATACAAAACTTATGAATCATACCCTAATAACAATCTTCATGTACCAATAAACTTTCCTAAGTTTATTCAAATATCGGACATGTAACTTTTCGGATCAAAACTTGTATCTATATATTTCATCAACTACTACAATAGTAGGGAGCCTCATGTGAGGAGTTCATCATGTAAGCCGTCGAGTTGAGTTGTGGATTTACGAGTTAAAGTGTCCTGGCTCCTCAAACGCTTACTAACATGACTTCTGAATTATGTCGGCCCGAACGGTAGTGAACGATATACCAAAACATACATGTTTCATGAATCTTTCTTTCAAGGACATACAATATACATCATACCACATCATGGACTAAATGCAAGATATATATATATAGGCACTACTTCATATCCTTTACTCCGATCCTAAGTCACAACATTCTGTTATAGGTTGCTCGTAGAAACCTTCATGATTCAACCGTTACATTCATTACTTGCTATCTTACTTAAGGTGAGTTCATAGCCCCACTTTCCATTACTTAATTGTGTTACAAATCCTTGGGGGGAATACATGCTATTTATAAATCGAATACAATGCTTTCTAATGTATGCTTCACGACGATGTTTTATTATCACTAAGTACCAACCTTGCTAAACCGAGATCCTTTATTATGAACCATTTAGTCACTAGCAATAGTGAGCGCGAATATTAATAATAGGCCTATTGGGATTGACGAATCCCATTTGTATTGACTAAGTTCAAACAAATGCATTAATATTTGAGATTTAGGTATGTTAGCAAAGTACCTACCGGGATAAATCTGCCGATCGATATTGGTACACGTTAACGTTTTGGTGTCATAAGCTTAGTGTATAATAACTGTTCCGGGCGTATAATAATGTAGCCTACCTGTTTTGTTTTCCAAACATTGGTGTGAGCTTATAACTCACACTACCAACATATTGTGTTCAAACGATTTAACAAACTCTAGGAATATCACTCAACCTTTGTGTTGACCTCTCAAGCATGTATTTCAGGTTCATGACGATCAAGGATGGCACGTAAGGACACGGATACTCAAGAGGGCTATAAATTTTATTATCATTCAAAACTCATTTAATGTGATTTGTAAACATGGAACCATTTGGGACCTCATTTTGTAATCTCTGATATTTATATAATTTGAATGATAAATCTTTTAAAACGACTCAATTGGAGTTCGTTTTCTATTATTGTGACTATTGTGCCGTCAAGTAACACCCAGTTCGAATTCCGCTGCATCCATGAATTGGGGGTGTTACATGGCCTCTTGTTACATTTAGCCACACAAACCTTTTTTCTTTTGGGTATTTAGTCACATACAATAAATCATAAAGTGGCCAAAAGTGTGAATAAGTGTGACCATATGGTGTTCAAAGTGAAGAAATGCGTGTTTTGTGTGACTATTGATCATCCAATGGCCACATGAATTTTAGTTTTGTGTGGCCTTTTTTTACTCTTAGTCACACAAAGCATTTTTCTTTTGGGTATTTAGTCACATACCATAAATCATAAAGTGGCCAAAAGTGAGAATAAGTGTGACCATATGGTGTTTAAAGTGAAGAAATGTGTGTTTTGTGTGACTATTGATCATCCGATGGCCACATGAATTGTATGTTTGTGTGGCCTTCTGTACCATTTAATCACGCATATCATGTTTCTTTTGGGTATTTAGTCACATACAATTAAGCATAAAATGGCCAAAAGTGTGAATAAGTGTGACCATTTAGTCACACATATCATGTTTCTTTTGGGTATTTAGTCACATACAATAAATCATAAAGTGGCCAAAAGTGTGAATAAGTGTGACCATATGGTTTTTAAAGTGAAGAAATGTGTGATTTGTGTGACTATTGATCATCCAATGGCCACATGATTTTTATTTTTGTGTGGCCTTTTGTTACATTTAGTCACACAAAGCATTTTTCTTTTGGGTATTTAGTCTCATACAATAAATCATAAAGTGGCCAAAAGTGAATAAGTGTGACCATATAGTGTTTAAAATGAAGAAATGCGTGTTTTGTGTGACTATTGATCAACCAATAGCCACATGATTTTTATTTTTGTGTGGCCTTTTGTCACATTTAGTCACAAAAAGCACTTTTCTTTTGGGTATTTACTCACATACAATAAATCATAAAGTGGCCAAAAGTGTGAATAAGTGTGGCCATATGGTGTTTAAAGTGAAGAAATGTGTGTTTTGTGTGACTATTGATCATCCAATAGCCACATGAATTTTATTTTTGTGTGGCCTCTTATTACATTGAGTCACACAAACCATTTTTCTTTTGGGTATTTAGTCATATACAATAAAACATAAAGTGGCCAAAAGTGTGAATAAGTGTGACCATATGGTGTTCAAAGTGAAGAAATGTGTGTTTTGTGTTACTATTGATCATCCAATGGCCACATGAATTTTAGTTTTGTGTGGCCTTTTTTTACTCTTAGTCACACAAAGCATTTTTCTTTTGGGTATTTAGTCACATACAATAAATCATGAAGTGGCCAAAAGTGTGAATAAGTGTGACCATATGGTGTTTAAAGTGAGGAAATGTGTGTTTTGTGTGACTATTGATCATCCAATAGCCACATGAATTTTATTTTTGTGTGGCCTCTTGTTACATTTAGTCACACAAACCATTTTTCTTTTGGGTATTTAGTCACACACAATAAATCATAAAGTGGCCAAAAGTGTGAATAAGTGTGACCATATGGAGTTCAAAATGAAGAAATGCGTGTTTTGTGTGACCATTGATCATCTAATGGCCACATGAATTTTAGTTTTGTGTGGCCTTTTTTTACTCTTAGTCACACAAAGCATTTTTCTTTTGGGTATTTAGTCACATACCATAAATCATAAAGTGTCCAAAAGTGTGAATAAGTATGACCATATGGTGTTTAAAGTGAAGAAATGTGTGTTTTGTGTGACTATTGATCATCCAATGGCCACATGAATTTTATTTTTGTGTGGCCTTTTGTTGCATTTAGTCACACAAACCATTTTTCTTTTGTGTATTTAGTCACATACAATAAATCATAAAGTGGCCAAAAGTGAGAATAAGTGTGACCATATGGTGTTTAAAGTGAAGAAATGTGTGTTTTGTGTGACTATTGATCATCCGATGGCCACATGAATTGTATGTTTGTGTGGCCTTCTGTACCATTTAATCACACATATCATGTTTCTTTTGGATATTTAGTCACATACAATTAAGCATAAAATGGCCAAAAGTGTGAATAAGTGTGACCATTTAGTCACACAAAGCATTTTCCTTTTGGGTATTTAGTCTCATACAATAAATCATAAAGTGGCAAAAAGTGTGACCATATGGTGTTTAAAATGAAGGAATGCGTGTTTTGTGTGACTATTGATCAACCAATAGCCACATGATTTTTCTTTTTGTGTGGCCTTTGTCACATTTAGTCACACAAAGCACTTTTCTTTTGGGTATTTACTCACATACAATAAATCATAAAGTGGCCAAAAGTGTGAATAAGTGTGACCATATGGTGTTTAAAGTGAAGAAATGTGTGTTTTGTGTGACTATTGATCATCCAATAGCCACATGAATTTTATTTTTGTGTGGCCTCTTGTTACATTGAGTCACACAAACCATTTTTCTTTTGGGTATTTAGTCATATACAATAAAACATAAAGTGGCCAAAAGTGTGAATAAGTGTGACCATATGGTGTTCAAAGTGAAGAAATGTGTGTTTTGTGTTACTATTGATCATCCAATGGCCACATAAATTTTAGTTTTGTGTGGCCTTTTTTTACTCTTAGTCACACAAAGCATTTTTCTTTTGGGTATTTAGTCACATACAATAAATCATGAAGTGGCCAAAAGTGTGAATAAGTGTGACCATATGGTGTTTAAAGTGAGGAAATGTGTGTTTTGTGTGACTATTGATCATCCAATAGCCACATGAATTTTATTTTTGTGTGGCCTCTTGTTACATTTAGTCACACAAACCATTTTTCTTTTGGGTATTTAGTCACACACAATAAATCATAAAGTGGCCAAAAGTGTGAATAAGTGTGACCATATGGTGTTCAAAATGAAGAAATGCGTGTTTTGTGTGACCATTGATCATCTAATGGCCACATGAATTTTAGTTTTGTGTGGCCTTTTTTTACTCTTAGTCACACAAAGCATTTTTCTTTTGGGTATTTAGTCACATACCATAAATCATAAAGTGTCCAAAAGTGTGAATAAGTATGACCATATGGTGTTTAAAGTGAAGAAATGTGTGTTTTGTGTGACTATTGATCATCCAATGGCCACATGAATTTTATTTTTGTGTGGCCTTTTGTTGCATTTAGTCACACAAACCATTTTTCTTTTGTGTATTTAGTCACATACAATAAATCATAAAGTGGCCAAAAGTGAGAATAAGTGTGACCATATGGTGTTTAAAGTGAAGAAATGTGTGTTTTGTGTGACTATTGATCATCCGATGGCCACATGAATTGTATGTTTGTGTGGCCTTCTGTACCATTTAATCACACATATCATGTTTCTTTTGGATATTTAGTCACATACAATTAAGCATAAAATGGCCAAAAGTGTGAATAAGTGTGACCATTTAGTCACACAAAGCATTTTCCTTTTGGGTATTTAGTCTCATACAATAAATCATAAAGTGGCAAAAAGTGTGAATAAGTGTGACCATATGGTGTTTAAAATGAAGGAATGCGTGTTTTGTGTGACTATTGATCAACCAATAGCCACATGATTTTTCTTTTTGTGTAGCCTTTGTCACATTTAGTCACACAAAGCACTTTTCTTTTGGGTATTTACTCACATACAATAAATCATAAAGTGGCCAAAAGTGTGAATAAGTGTGACCATATGGTGTTTAAAGTGAAGAAACGTGTGTTTTGTGTGACTATTGATCATCCAATAGCCACATGAATTTTATTTTTGTGTGGCCTCTTGTTACATTGAGTCACACAAACCATTTTTCTTTTGGGTATTTAGTCATATACAATAAAACATAAAGTGGCCAAAAGTGTGAATAAGTGTGACCATATGGTGTTCAAAGTGAAGAAATGTGTGTTTTGTGTTACTATTGATCATCCAATGGCCACATGAATTTTAGTTTTGTGTGGCCTTTTTTTACTCTTAGTCACACAAAGCATTTTTCTTTTGGGTATTTAGTCACATACAATAAATCATGAAGTGGCCAAAAGTGTGAATAAGTGTGACCATATGGTGTTTAAAGTGAGGAAATGTGTGTTTTGTGTGACTATTGATCATCCAATAGCCACATGAATTTTATTTTTGTGTGGCCTCTTGTTACATTTAGTCACACAAACCATTTTTCTTTTGGGTATTTAGTCACACACAATAAATCATAAAGTGGCCAAAAGTGTGAATAAGTGTGACCATATGGTGTTCAAAATGAAGAAATGCGTGTTTTGTGTGACCATTGATCATCTAATGGCCACATGAATTTTAGTTTTGTGTGGCCTTTTTTTACTCTTAGTCACACAAAGCATTTTTCTTTTGGGTATTTAGTCACATACCATAAATCATAAAGTGTCCAAAAGTGTGAATAAGTATGACCATATGGTGTTTAAAGTGAATAAACGTGTGTTTTGTGTGACTATTGATCATCCAATGGCCACATGAATTTTATTTTTGTGTGGCCTTTTGTTGCATTTAGTCACACAAACCATTTTTCTTTTGTGTATTTAGTCACATACAATAAATCATAAAGTGGCCAAAAGTGAGAATAAGTGTGACCATATGGTGTTTAAAGTGAAGAAATGTGTGTTTTGTGTGACTATTGATCATCCGATGGCCACATGAATTGTATGTTTGTGTGGCCTTCTGTACCATTTAATCACACATATCATGTTTCTTTTGGATATTTAGTCACATACAATTAAGCATAAAATGGCCAAAAGTGTGAATAAGTGTGACCATTTAGTCACACAAAGCATTTTCCTTTTGGGTATTTAGTCTCATACAATAAATCATAAAGTGGCAAAAAGTGTGAATAAGTGTGACCATATGGTGTTTAAAATGAAGGAATGCGTGTTTTGTGTGACTATTGATCAACCAATAGCCACATGATTTTTCTTTTTGTGTGGCATTTGTCACATTTAGTCACACAAAGCACTTTTCTTTTGGGTATTTACTCACATACAATAAATCATAAAGTGGCCAAAAGTGTGAATAAGTGTGACCATATGGTGTTTAAAGTGAAGAAATGTGTGTTTTGTGTGACTATTGATCATCCAATAGCCACATGAATTTTATTTTTGTGTGGCCTCTTGTTACATTGAGTCACACAAACCATTTTTCTTTTGGGTATTTAGTCACATACAATAAAACATAAAGTGGCCAAAAGTGTGAATAAGTGTGACCATATGGTGTTCAAAGTGAAGAAATGTGTGTTTTGTGTTACTATTGATCATCCAATGGCCACATTAATTTTAGTTTTGTGTGGCCTTCTGTACCATTTAATCACACATATCATGTTTCTTTTGGATATTTAGTCACATACAATTAAGCATAAAATGGCCAAAAGTGTGAATAAGTGTGACCATTTAGTCACACAAAGCATTTTCCTTTTGGGTATTTAGTCTCATATAATAAATCATAAAGTGGCCAAAAGTGTGAATAAGTGTGACCATATGGTGTTTAAAATGAAGGAATGCGTGTTTTGTGTGACTATTGATCAACCAATAGCCACATGATTTTTCTTTTTGTGTGGCCTTTGTCACATTTAGTCACACAAAGCACTTTTCTTTTGGGTATTTACTCACATACAATAAATCATAAAGTGGCCAAAAGCGTGAATAAGTGTGACCATATGGTGTTTAAAGTGAAGAAATGTGTGTTTTGTGTGACTATTGATCATCCAATAGCCACATGAATTTTATTTTTGTGTGGCCTCTTGTTACATTGAGTCACACAAACCATTTTTCTTTTGGGTATTTAGTCACATACAATAAAACATAAAGTGGCCAAAAGTGTGAATAAGTGTGACCATATGGTGTTCAAAGTAAATAAATGTGTGTTTTGTGTTACTATTGATCATCCAATGGCCACATTATTTTTAGTTTTGTGTGGCCTTTTTTTACTCTTAGTCACACAAAGCATTTTTCTTTTGGGTATTTAGTCACATACAATAAATCATGAAGTGGCCAAAAGTGTGAATAAGTGTGACCATATGGTGTTTAAAGTGAGGAAATGTGTGTTTTGTGTGACTATTGATCATCCAATAGCCACATGAATTTTATTTTTGTGTGGCCTCTTGTTACATTTAGTCACACAAACCATTTTTCTTTTGGGTATTTAGTCACACACAATAAATCATAAAGTGGCCAAAAGTGTGAATAAGTGTGACCATATGGTGTTCAAAATGAAGAAATGCGTGTTTTGTGTGACCATTGATCATCTAATGGCCACATGAATTTTAGTTTTGTGTGGCCTTTTTTTACTCTTAGTCACACAAAGCATTTTTCTTTTGGGTATTTAGTCACATACCATAAATCATAAAGTGTCCAAAAGTGTGAATAAGTATGACCATATGGTGTTTAAAGTGAAGAAACGTGTGTTTTGTGTGACTATTGATCATCCAATGGCCACATGAATTTTATTTTTGTGTGGCCTTTTGTTGCATTTAGTCACACAAACCATTTTTCTTTTGTGTATTTAGTCACATACAATAAATCATAAAGTGGCCAAAAGTGAGAATAAGTGTGACCATATGGTGTTTAAAGTGAAGAAATGTGTGTTTTGTGTGACTATTGATCATCCGATGGCCACATGAATTGTATGTTTGTGTGGCCTTCTGTACCATTTAATCACACATATCATGTTTCTTTTGGATATTTAGTCACATACAATTAAGCATAAAATGGCCAAAAGTGTGAATAAGTGTGACCATTTAGTCACACAAAGCATTTTCCTTTTGGGTATTTAGTCTCATACAATAAATCATAAAGTGGCAAAAAGTGTGAATAAGTGTGACCATATGGTGTTTAAAATGAAGGAATGCGTGTTTTGTGTGACTATTGATCAACCAATAGCCACATGATTTTTCTTTTTGTGTGGCATTTGTCACATTTAGTCACACAAAGCACTTTTCTTTTGGGTATTTACTCACATACAATAAATCATAAAGTGGCCAAAAGTGTGAATAAGTGTGACCATATGGTGTTTAAAGTGAAGAAATGTGTGTTTTGTGTGACTATTGATCATCCAATAGCCACATGAATTTTATTTTTGTGTGGCCTCTTGTTACATTGAGTCACACAAACCATTTTTCTTTTGGGTATTTAGTCACATACAATAAAACATAAAGTGGCCAAAAGTGTGAATAAGTGTGACCATATGGTGTTCAAAGTGAAGAAATGTGTGTTTTGTGTTACTATTGATCATACAATGGCCACATTAATTTTAGTTTTGTGTGGCCTTCTGTACCATTTAATCACACATATCATGTTTCTTTTGGATATTTAGTCACATACAATTAAGCATAAAATGGCCAAAAGTGTGAATAAGTGTGACCATTTAGTCACACAAAGCATTTTCCTTTTGGGTATTTAGTCTCATATAATAAATCATAAAGTGGCCAAAAGTGTGAATAAGTGTGACCATATGGTGTTTAAAATGAAGGAATGCGTGTTTTGTGTGACTATTGATCAACCAATAGCCACATGATTTTTCTTTTTGTGTGGCCTTTGTCACATTTAGTCACACAAAGCACTTTTCTTTTGGGTATTTACTCACATACAATAAATCATAAAGTGGCCAAAAGTGTGAATAAGTGTGACCATATGGTGTTTAAAGTGAAGAAATGTGTGTTTTGTGTGACTATTGATCATCCAATAGCCACATGAATTTTATTTTTGTGTGGCCTCTTGTTACATTGAGTCACACAAACCATTTTTCTTTTGGGTATTTAGTCACATACAATAAAACATAAAGTGGCCAAAAGTGTGAATAAGTGTGACCATATGGTGTTCAAAGTAAATAAATGTGTGTTTTGTGTTACTATTGATCATCCAATGGCCACATTATTTTTAGTTTTGTGTGGCCTTTTTTTACTCTTAGTCACACAAAGCATTTTTCTTTTGGGTATTTAGTCACATACAATAAATCATGAAGTGGCCAAAAGTGTGAATAAGTGTGACCATATGGTGTTTAAAGTGAGGAAATGTGTGTTTTGTGTGACTATTGATCATCCAATAGCCACATGAATTTTATTTTTGTGTGGCCTCTTGTTACATTGAGTCACACAAACCATTTTTCTTTTGGGTATTTAGTCACATACAATAAAACATAAAGTGGCCAAAAGTGTGAATAAGTGTGACCATATGGTGTTCAAAGTAAATAAATGTGTGTTTTGTGTTACTATTGATCATCCAATGGCCACATTATTTTTAGTTTTGTGTGGCCTTTTTTTACTCTTAGTCACACAAAGCATTTTTCTTTTGGGTATTTAGTCACATACAATAAATCATGAAGTGGCCAAAAGTGTGAATAAGTGTGACCATATGGTGTTTAAAGTGAGGAAATGTGTGTTTTGTGTGACTATTGATCATCCAATAGCCACACGAATTTTATTTTTGTGTGGCCTCTTGTTACATTTAGTCACACAAACCATTTTTCTTTTGGGTATTTAGTCACATACAATAAATCATAAAGTGGCCAAAAGTGTGAATAAGTGTGACCATATGGTGTTCAAAGTGAAGAAATGCGTGTTTTGTGTGACTATTGATCATCTAATGGCCACATGAATTTTAGTTTTGTGTGGCCTTTTTTTACTCTTAGTCACACAAAGCATTTTTCTTTTGGGTATTTAGTCACATACCATAAATCATAAAGTGTCCAAAAGTGTGAATAAGTATGACCATATGGTGTTTAAAGTGAAGAAATGTGTGTTTTGTATGACTATTGATCATCCAATGGCCACATGAATTTTATTTTTGTGTGGCCTTTTGTTGCATTTAGTCGCACAAACCATTTTTCTTTTGTGTATTTAGTCTCATACAATAAATCATAAAGTGGCCAATGTGTGAATAAGTGTGAACATATGGTGTTTAAAATGAAGAAATGTGTGTTTTGTGTGACTATTGATCAACCAATGGCCACATGATTTTTATTTTTGTGTGCCTTTTGTCACATTTAGTCACATAAAGCACTTTTCTTTTGGGTATTTAGTCACATACAATAAATCATAAAGTGGCCAAAAGTGTGAATAAGTGTGACCATATGGTGTTCAAAGTGAAGAAATGTGTGTTTTGTGTGACTATTGATCATCCAATAGCCACATGAATTTTATTTTTGTGTTGTCTCTTGTTACATTTAGTCACACAAACCATTTTTCTTTTAGGTATTTAGTCACATATAATAAATCATAAAGTGGCCAAAAGTGTGAATAAGTGTGACCATATGGTGTTCAAAGTGAAGAAATGCGTGTTTTGTGTGACTACTGATCATCCAATGGCCACATGAATTTTAGTTTTGTGTGGCCTTTTTTTACTCTTAGTCACACAAAGCATTTTTCTTTTGGGTATTTACTCACATACATTAAATCATAAAGTGGCCAAAAGTGTGAATAAGTGTGACCATATAGTGTTTAAAGTGAAGAAATGTGTGTTTTGTGAGACTATTGATCATCCAATAGCCACATGAATTTTATTTTTGTGTGGCCTCTTTTTACATTTAGTCACACAAACCATTTTTCTTTTGGGTATTTAGTCACATACAATAAAACATAAAGTGGCCAAAAGTGTGAATAAGTGTGACCATATGGTGTTCAAAGTGAAGAAATGCGTGTTTTGTGTGACTACTGATCATCCAATGGCCACATGAATTTTAGTTTTGTGTGGCATTTTTTTACTCTTAGTCACACAAAGCATTTTTCTTTTGGGTATTTACTCACATACATTAAATCATAAAGTGGCCAAAAGTGTGAATAAGTGTGACCATATAGTGTTTAAAGTGAAGAAATGTGTGTTTTGTGAGACTATTGATCATCCAATAGCCACATGAATTTTATTTTTGTGTGGCCTCTTGTTACATTCAGTCACACAAACCGTTTTTCTTTTGGTTATTTAGTAACATACAATAAATCATAAAGTGGCCAAAAGTGTGAATAAGTGTGACCATATGGTGTTCAAAGTGAAGAAATGCATGTTTTGTGTGACTATTGATCATCCAATGGCCACATGAATTTTAGTTTTGTGTGGCCTTTTTTTACTCTTAGTCACACAATGCATTTTTCTTTTGGGAATTTAGTCACATACCATAAATGATAAAGTGTCCAAAAATTGTGAATAAGTATGACCATATGGTGTTTAAAGTGAAGAAATGTGTGTTTTGTGTGACTATTGATCATCCAATGGCCACATGAATTTTATTTTTGTGTGGCCTTTTGTTGCATTTAGTCACACAAACCATTTTTCTTTTGGGTATTTAGTCACATACAATAAATCATAAAGTGGCCAAAAGTGAGAATAAGTGTGACCATATGGTGTTTAAAGTGAAGAAATGTGTGTTTTGTGTGACTATTGATCATCCGATGGCCACATGAATTGTATGTTTGTGTGACCTTCTGTACCATTTAATCACACATATCATGTTTCTTTTGGGTATTTAGTCACATACAATTAAGCATAAAATGGCCAAAAGTGTGAATAAGTGTGACCATTTAGTCACACATATCATGTTTCTATTGGGTATTTAGTCACATACAATAAATAATAAAGTGGCCAAAAGTGTGAATAAGTGTGACCATATGGTTTTTAAAGTGAAGAAATGTGTGTTTTGTGTGACTATTGATCATCCAATGGCCACATGATTTTTATTTTTGTGTGGCCTTTTGTTACATTTAGTCACACAAAGCATTTTTCTTTTGGGTATTTAGTCTCATAAAATAAATCATAAAGTGGCCAAAAGTGTGAATAAGTGTGAACATATGGTGTTTAAAATGAAGAAATGTGTGTTTTGTGTGACTATTGATCAACCAATGGCCACATGATTTTTATTTTTGTGTGCCTTTTGTCACATTTAGTCACACAAAGCATTTTTATTTTGGGTATTTAGTCACATACAATAAATCATAAAGTGGCCAAAAGTGTGAATAAGTGTGACCATATGGTGTTCAAAGAGAAGAAATGTGTGTTTTGTGTGACTATTGATCATCCAATAGCCACATGAATTTTATTTTTGTGTTGTCTCTTGTTACATTTAGTCACACAAACCATTTTTCTTTTGGGTATTTAGTCACATACAATAAATCATAAAGTGGCCAAAAGTGTGAATAAGTGTGACCATATGGTGTTCAAAGTGAAGAAATGCGTGTTTTGTGTGACTACTGATCATCCAATGGCCACATGAATTTTAGTTTTGTGTGGCCTTTTTTTACTCTTAGTCACACAAAGCATTTTTCTTTTGGGTATTTAGTCACATACAATAAATCACAAAGTGGCCAAAAGTGTGAATAAGTGTGACCATATGGTGTTTAAAGTGAGGAAATGTGTGTTTTGTGTGACTATTGATCATCCAATAGCCACATGAATTTTATTTTTGTGTGGCCTCTTGTTACATTTAGTCACACAAACCATTTTTCTTTTGGGTATTTAGTCACATACAATAAAACATAAAGTGGCCAAAAGTGTGAATAAGTGTGACCATATGGTGTTCAAAGTGAAGAAATGCGTGTTTTGTGTGACTATTGATCATCCAATGGCCACAAGAATTTTAGTTTTGTGTGGCCTTTTTTTACTCTTAGTCACACAAATCATTTTTCTTTTGGGTATTTAGTCACATACCATAAATCATAAAGTGTCCAAAAGTGTGAATAAGTATGACCATATGGTGTTTAAAGTGAAGAAATGTGTGTTTTGTGTGACTATTGATCATCCAATGGCCACATGAATTTTATTTTTGTGTGGCCTTTTGTTGCATTTAGTCACACAAACCATTTTTCTTTTGGGTATTTAGTCACCTACAATAAATCATAAAGTGGCCAAAAGTGAGAATAAGTGTGACCATATGGTGTTTAAAGTGAAGAAATGTGTGTTTTGTGTGACTATTGATCGTCCGATGGCCACATGAATTGTATGTTTGTGTGGCCTTCTGTACCATTTAATCACACATATCATGTTTCTTTTGGGTATTTAGTCACATACAATTAAGCATAAAATGGCCAAAAGTGTGAATAAGTGTGACCATTTAGTCACACATATCATGTTTCTTTTGGGTATTTAGTCACATACAATAAATAATAAAGTGGCCAAAAGTGTGAATAAGTGTGACCATATGGTTTTTAAAGAAAAGAAATGTGTGTTTTGTGTGACTATTGATCATCCAATGGCCACATGATTTTTATTTTTGTGTGGCCTTTTGTTACATTTAGTCACACAAAGCATTTTTCTTTTGGGTATTTAGTCTCATAAAATTAATCATAAAGTGGCCAAAAGTGTGAATAAGTGTGAACATATGGTGTTTAAAATGAAGAAATGTGTGTTTTGTGTAACTATTGATCAACCAATGGCAACATGATTTTTATTTTTGTGTGCCTTTTGTCACATTTAGTCACACAAAGCACTTTTCTTTTAGGTATTTAGTCACATACAATAAATCATAAAGTGGCCAAAAGTGTGAATAAGTGTGACCATATGGTGTTCAAAGTGAAGAAATGTGTGTTTTGTGTGACTATTGATCATCCAATAGCCACATGAATTTTATTTTTGTGTTGTCTCTTGTTACATTTAGTCACACAAACCATTTTTCTTTTGGGTATTTAGTCACATACAACAAAACGTAAAGTGGCCAAAAGTGTGAATAAGTGTGACCATATGGTGTTCAAAGTGAAGAAATGCGTGTTTTGTGTGACTATTGATCATCCAATGGCCACATGAATTTTAGTTTTGTGTGGCCTTTTTTTACTCTTAGTCACACAAAGCATTTTTCTTTTGGGTATTTAGTCACATACAATAAATCATAAAGTGTCCAAAAGTGTGAATAAGTGTGACCATATGGTGTTCAAAGTGAAGAAATGCGTGTTTTGTGTGACTATTGATCATCCAATAGCCACATGAATTTTAGTTTTGTGTGGCCTTTTTTTACTCTTAGTCACACAAAGCATTTTTCTTTTGGGTATTTAGTCACATACAATAAATCATAAAGTGTCCAAAAGTGTGATTAAGTATGACCATATGGTGTTTAAAGTGAAGAAATGTGTGTTTTGTGTGACTATTGATCATCCAATGGCCACATGAATTTTATTTTTGTGTGGCCTTTTGTTGCATTTAGTCACACAAACCATTTTTCTTTTGGGTATTTAGTCACATACAATAAATCATAAAGTGGCCAAAAGTGAGAATAAGTGTGACCATATGGTGTTCAAAGTGATGAAATGTGTGTTTTGTGTGACTATTGATCATCCGATGGCCACATGAATTGTATGTTTGTGTGGCCTTCTGTACCATTTAATCACACATATCATGTTTATTTTGGGAATTTAGTCACATACAATTAAGCATAAAATGGCCAAAAGTGTGAATAAGTGCGCCCATTTAGTCACACATATCATGTTTCTTTTGGGTATTTAGTCACATACAATAAATCATAAAGTGGCCAAAAGTGTGAATAAGTGTGACCATATGGTTTTTAAAGTGAATAAATGTGTGTTTTGTGTGACTATTGATCATCCAATGGCCACATGATTTTTATTTTTGTGTGGCCTTTTGTTACAGTTAGTCACACAAAGCATTTTTCTTTTGGGTATTTAGTCTCATACAATAAATCATAAAGTGGCCAAAAGTGTGAATAAGTGTGACCATATGGTGTTTAAAATGAAGAAATGTGTGTTTTGTGTGACTATTGATCAACCAATGGCCACATGATTTTTATTTTTGTGTGGCCTTTTGTCACATTTAGTCACACAAAGCATTTTTCTTTTGGGTATTTAGTCACATACAATAAATCATAAAGTGGCCAAAAGTGTGACCATATGGTGTTCAAAGTGAAGAAATGTGTGTTTTGTGTCACTATTGATCATCCAATATCCACATGAATTTTATTTTTGTATGACCTTTTGTTACCTTTAGTCACACAAAGCATTTTTCTTTTGGGTGTTTAGTCACATACAATAAATCATAAAGTGGCCAAAAGTGTGAATAAGTGTGACCATATGGTGTTTAAAGTGAAGAAATGTGTGTTTTGTGTGACTATTGATTATCCGATGGCCTCATGAATTGTATGTTTGTGTGGCCTTTTGTACCATTTAATCACACATATCATGTTTCTTTTGGGTTTAGTCACATACAATTAAGCATAAAATGGCCAAAAGTGTGAATAAGTGTGACCATTTAGTCACACATATCATGTTTTTTTTGGGTATTTAGTCACATAAAATAAATAATAAAGTGGCCAAAAGTGTGACCATATGGTTTTTAAAGTGAAGAAATGTGTGTTTTGTGTTACTATTGATAATCCAATGGCCACATGATTTTTATTTTTGTGTGGCCTTTTGTTACGTTTAGTCACACAAAGCATTTTTCTTTTGGGTATTTAGTCTCATAAAATAAATCATAAAGTGGCCAAAAGTGTGAATAAGTGTGACCATATGGTGTTTAAAATGAAGAAATGTGTGTTTTGTGTGACTATAGATCAACCAATGGCCACATGATTTTTATTTTTGTGTGGCCTTTTGTCACATTTAGTCACACAAAGCATTTTTCTTTTGGGTATTTAGTCACATACAATAAATCATAAAGTGGCCAAAAGTGTGAATAAGTGTGACCATATGGTGTTCAAAGTGAAGAAATGTGTGTTTTGTGTCACTATTGATCATCCAATAGCCACATGAATTTTATTTTTGTATGACCTTTTGTTACATTTAGTCAAACAAAGCATTTTTCTTTTGGGTATTTAGTCACGTACAATAAATCATAAAGTGGCTAATAGTGTGAATAAGTGTGACCATATGGTGTTTAAAGTGAAGAAATGTGTGTTTTGTGTGACTATTGATCATCCGATGGCCTCATGAATTGTATGTTTGTGTGGCCTTTTGTACCATTTAATCACACATATCATGTTTCTTTTGGGTATTTAGTCACATACAATTAAGCATAAAATGGCCAAAAGTGTGAATAAGTGTGACCATTTAGTCACACATATCATGTTTCTTTTGGGTATTTAGTCACATACAATAAATCATAAAGTGGCCAAAAGTGTGAATAAGTGTGACCATATGGTTTTTAAAGTGTAGAAATGTGTGTTTTGTGTGACTATTGATCATCCAATGGCCACATGATTTTTATTTTTGTGTGGCCTTTTGTTACATTTAGTCACACAAAGCATTTTTCTTTTGGGTATTTAGTCACATACAATAAATCATAAAGTGGCTAAAAGTGTGAATAAGTTTGACCATATGGTGTTCAAAGTGAAGAAATGTGTGTTTTGTGTCACTATTGATCATCCAATAGCCACATGAATTTTATTTTTGTATGACCTTTTGTTACATTTAGTCAAACAAAGCATTTTTCTTTTGGGTATTTAGTCACGTACAATAAATCATAAAGTGGCTAATAGTGTGAATAAGTGTGACCATACGGTGTTCAAAGAGAAGAAATGCGTGTTTTGTGTGACTATTGATCATCCAATGGCCACATGAATTTTAGTTTTGTGTGGCCTTTTTTTACTCTTAGTCACACAAAGCATTTTTCTTTTGGGTATTTAGTCACATACAATAAATCATAAAGTGTCCAAAAGTGTGAATAAGTGTGACCATATGGTGTTCAAAGTGAAGAAATGCGTGTTTTGTGTGACTATTGATCATCCAATGGCCACATGAATTTTAGTTTTGTGTGGCCTTTTTTTACTCTTAGTCACACAAAGCCTTTTTTTTTTGGGTATTTAGTCACATACAATAAATCATAAAGTGTCCAAAAGTGTGAATAAGTATGACCATATGGTGTTTAAAGTGAAGAAATGTGTATTTTGTGTGACTATTGATCATCCAATGGCCACATGAATTTTATTTTTGTGTGGCCTTTTGTTGCATTTAGTCACACAAACCATTTTTCTTTTGGGTATTTAGTCACATACAATAAATCATAAAGTGGCCAAAAGTGAGAATAAGTGTGACCATATGGTGTTTAATGTGAAGAAATGTGTGTTTTGTGTGACTATTGATCATCCGATGGCCACATGAATTGTATGTTTGTGTGGCCTTCTGTACCATTTAATCACACATATCATGTTTCTTTTGGGTATTTAGTCACATACAATTAGGCATAAAGTGGCCAAAAGTGTGAATAAGTGCGACCATTTAGTCACACATATCATGTTTCTTTTGGGTATTTAGTCACATACAATAAATCATAAAGTGGCCAAAAGTGTGAATAAGTGTGACCATATGGTTTTTAAAGTGAAGAAATGTGTGTTTTGTGTGACTATTGATCATCCAATGGCCACATGATTTTTATTTTTGTGTGGCCTTTTGTTACAGTTAGTCACACAAAGCATTTTTCTTTTGGGTATTTAGTCTCATACAATAAATCATAAAGTGGCCAAAAGTGTGAATAAGTGTGACCATATGGTGTTTAAAATGAAGAAATGTGTGTTTTGTGTGACTATTGATCAACCAATGGCCACATGATTTTTATTTTTGTGTGGCCTTTTGTCACATTTAGTCACACAAAGCATTTTTCTTTTGGGTATTTAGTCACATACAATAAATCATAAAGTGGCCAAAAGTGTGAATAAGTGTGACCATATGGTGTTCAAAGTGAAGAAATGTGTGTTTTGTGTCACTATTGATCATCCAATAGCCACATGAATTTTATTTTTGTATGACCTTTTTATTACATTTAGTCAAACAAAGCATATTTCTTTTGGGTATTTAGTCACGTACAATAAATCATAAAGTGGCTAATAGTGTGAATAAGTGTGACCATATGGTGTTTAAAGTGAAGAAATGTGTGTTTTGTGTGACTATTGATCATCCGATGGCCTCATGAATTGTATGTTCGTGTGGCCTTTTGTACCATTTAATCACACATATCATGTTTCTTTTGGGTATTTAGTCACATACAATTAAGCATAAAATGGCCAAAAGTGTGAATAAGTGTGACCATTTAGTCACACATATCATGTTTCTTTTGGGTATTTAGTAACATACAATAAATCATAAAGTGGCCAAAAGTGTGAATAAGTGTGACCATATGGTTTTTAAAGTGAAGAAATGTGTGTTTTGTGTGACTATTGATCATCCAATGGCCACATGATTTTATTTTTGTGTGGCCTTTTGTTACATTTAGTCACACAAAGCATTTTTCTTTTGGGTATTTAGTCTCATACAATAAATCATAAAGTGGCCAAAAGTGTGAATAAGTGTGACCATATGGTGTTTAAAATGAAGAAATGTGTGTTTTGTATGACTATTGATCAACCAATGGCCACATGATTTTTATTTTTGTGTGGCCTTTTGTCACACTTAGTCACACAAAGCATTTTTCTTTTGGGTATTTAGTCACATACAATAAATCATAAAGAGGCCAAAAGTGTGAATAAGTGTTACCATATGGTGTTCAAAGTGAAGAAATGTGTGTTATGTGTCACTATTGATCATCCAATAGCCACATGAATTTTATTTTTGTATGACCTTTTGTCACATTTAGTCACACAAAGCATTTTTCTTTTGGGTATTTAGTCACGTACAATTAATCATAAAGTGGCCAATAGTGTGAATAAGTGTCACCATATGGTGTTTAAAGTGAAGAAATGTGTGTTTTGTGTGACTATTGATCATCCGATGGCCTCATGAATTGTATGTTTGTGTGGCCTTTTGTACCGTTTAATCACACATATCATGTTTCTTTTGGGTATTTAGTCACATACAATTAAGCATAAAATGGCCAAAAGTGTGAATAAGTGTGACCATTTAGTCACACATATCATGTTTCTTTTGGGTATTTAGTCACATACAATAAATCATAAAGTGGCTAAAAGTGTGAATAAGTGTGACCATATGGTTTTTAAAGTGTAGAAATGTGTGTTTTGTGTGACTATTGATCATCCAATGGCCACATGATTTTTATTTTTGTGTGGCCTTTTGTTACATTTAGTCACACAAAGCATTTTTCTTTTGGGTATTTAGTCACATACAATAAATCATAAAGTGGCATAAAGTGGTTAAAAGTGTGAATAAGTTTGACCATATGGTGTTCAAAGTGAAGAAATGTGTGTTTTGTGTCACTATTGATCATCCAATAGCCACATGAATTTTATTTTTGTATGACCTTTTGTTACATTTAGTCACACAAAGCATTTTTCTTTTGGGTATTTAGTCACATACAATAAATCATAAAGTGGCCAAAAGTATGAATAAGTGTGACCATATGGTGTTTAAAGTGAAGAAATGTGTGTTTTGTGTGACTACTGATCATCCGATGGCCTCATGAATTGTATGTTTGTGTGGCCTTTTGTACCATTTAATCACACATATCATGTTTCTTTTGGGTATTTAGTCACATACAATTAAGCATAAAATGGCCAAAAGTGTGAATAAGTGTGACCATTTAGTCACACATATCATGTTTCTTTTGGGTATTTTGTCACATACAATAAATCATAAAGTGGCTAAAAGTGTGAATAAGTGTGACCATATGGTTTTTAAAGTGTAGAAATGTGTGTTTTGTGTGACTATTGATCATCCAATGGCCACATGATTTTTATTTTTGTGTGGCCTTTTGTTACATTTAGTCACACAAAGCATTTCTCTTTTGGGTATTTAGTCACATACAATAAATCATAAAGTGGCTAAAAGTGTGAATAAGTGTAACCATATGGTGTTAAAAGTGAATAAATGTGTGTTTTGTGTGACTATTGATCATCCGATGGCCTCATGAATTGCAAGTTTGTGTGGCCTTTTGTACCATTTAATCACACATATCATGTTTCTTTTGGGTATTTAGTCACATACAATTAAGCATAAAATGGCCAAAAGTGTGAATAAGTGTGACCATTTAGTCACACATATCATGTTTCTTTTGGGTATTTAGTCACATACAATAAATCATAAAGTGGCCAAAAGTGTGAATAAGTGTGACCATATGGTTTTTAAAGTGTAGAAATGTGTGTTTTGTGTGACTATTGATCATCCAATGGCCACATGATTTTTATTTTTGTGTGGCCTTTTGTTACATTTAGTCACACAAAGCATTTTTCTTTTGGGTATTTAGTCACATACAATAAATCATAAAGTGGCTAAAAGTGTGAATAAGTTTGACCATATGGTGTTCAAAGTGAAGAAATGTGTGTTTTGTGTCACTATTGATCATCCAATAGCCACATGAATTTTATTTTTGTATGAACTTTTGTTACATTTAGTCACACAAAGCATTTTTCTTTTGGGTATTTAGTCACATACAATAAATCATAAAGTGGCCAAAAGTATGAATAAGTGTGACCATATGGTGTTTAAAGTGAAGAAATGTGTGTTTTGTGTGACTATTGATCATCCGATGGCCTCATGAATTGTATGTTTGTGTGGCCTTTTGTACCATTTAATCACACATATCATGTTTCTTTTGGGTATTTAGTCACATACAAATAAGCATAAAATGGCCAAAAGTGTGAATAACTGTGACCATTTAGTCACACATATCATGTTTCTTTTTGGTATTTAGTCACATACAATAAATCATAAAGTGGCCAAAAGTGTGAATAAGTGTGACCATATAGTTTTTAAAGTGTAGAAATGTGTGTTTTGTATGACTATTGATCATCCAATGGCCACATGATTTTTATTTTTGAGTGGCCTTTTGTTACATTTAGTCACACAAAGCATTTTTCTTTTGGGTATTTAGTCACATACAATAAATCATAAAGTGGCTAAAAGTGTGAATAAGTTTGACCGTATGGTGTTCAAAGTGAAGAAATGTGTGTTTTGTGTCACTATTGATCATCCAATAGCCACATGAATTTTATTTTTGTATGACCTTTTGTTACATTTAGTCACACAAAGCATTTTTCTTTTGGGTATTTAGTCACATACAATAAATCATAAAGTGGCCAAAAGTATGAATAAGTGTGACCATATGGTGTTTAAAGTGAAGAAATGTGTGTTTTGTGTGACTATTGATCATCCGATGGCCTCATGAATTGTATGTTTGTGTGGCCTTTTGTACCATTTAATCACACATATCATGTTTCTTTTGGGTATTTAGTCACATACAATTAAGCATAAAATGGCCAAAAGTGTGAATAAGTGTGACCATTTAGTCACACATATCATGTTTCTTTTGGGTATTTAGTCACATACAATAAATCATAAAGTGGCCAAAAGTGTGAATAAGTGTGACCATATGGTTTTTAAAGTGTAGAAATGTGTGTTTTGTGTGACTATTGATCATCTAATGGCCACATGATTTTTATTTTTGTGTGGCCTTTTGTTACATTTAGTCACACAAAGCATTTTTCTTTTGGGTATTTAGTCACATACAATAAATCATAAAGTGGCTAAAAGTGTGAATAAGTTTGACCATATGGTGTTCAAAGTGAAGAAATGTGTGTTTTGTGTCACTATTGATCATCCAATAGCCACATGAATTTTATTTTTGTATGAACTTTTGTTACATTTAGTCACACAAAGCATTTTTCTTTTGGGTATTTAGTCACATACAATAAATCATAAAGTGGCCAAAAGTATGAATAAGTGTGACCATATGGTGTTTAAAGTGAAGAAATGTGTGTTTTGTGTGACTATTGATCATCCGATGGCCTCATGAATTGTATGTTTGTGTGGCCTTTTGTACCATTTAATCACACATATCATGTTTCTTTTGGGTATTTAGTCACATACAAATAAGCATAAAATGGCCAAAAGTGTGAATAACTGTGACCATTTAGTCACACATATCATGTTTCTTTTTGGTATTTAGTCACATACAATAAATCATAAAGTGGCCAAAAGTGTGAATAAGTGTGACCATATAGTTTTTAAAGTGTAGAAATGTGTGTTTTGTATGACTATTGATCATCCAATGGCCACATGATTTTTATTTTTGAGTGGCCTTTTGTTACATTTAGTCACACAAAGCATTTTTCTTTTGGGTATTTAGTCACATACAATAAATCTTAAAGTGGCTAAAAGTGTGAATAAGTTTGACCGTATGGTGTTCAAAGTGAAGAAATGTGTGTTTTGTGTCACTATTGATCATCCAATAGCCACATGAATTTTATTTGTGTATGACCTTTTGTTACATTTAGTCACACAAAGCATTTTTCTTTTGGGTATTTAGTCACATACAATAAATCATAAAGTGGCCAAAAGTATGAATAAGTGTGACCATATGGTGTTTAAAGTGAAGAAATGTGTGTTTTGTGTGACTATTGATCATCCGATGGCCTCATGAATTGTATGTTTGTGTGGCCTTTTGTACCATTTAATCACACATATCATGTTTCTTTTGGGTATTTAGTCACATACAATTAAGCATAAAATGGCCAAAAGTGTGAATAAGTGTGACCATTTAGTCACACATATCATGTTTCTTTTGGGTATTTAGTCACATACAATAAATCATAAAGTGGCCAAAAGTGTGAATAAGTGTGACCATATGGTTTTTAAAGTGTAGAAATGTGTGTTTTGTGTGACTATTGATCATCTAATGGCCACATGATTTTTATTTTTGTGTGGCCTTTTGTTACATTTAGTCACACAAAGCATTTTTCTTTTGGGTATTTAGTCACATACAATAAATCATAAAGTGGCTAAAAGTGTGAATAAGTTTGACCATATGGTGTTCAAAGTGAAGAAATGTGTGTTTTGTGTCACTATTGATCATCCAATAGCCACATGAATTTTATTTTTGTATGAACTTTTGTTACATTTAGTCACACAAAGCATTTTTCTTTTGGGTATTTAGTCACATACAATAAATCATAAAGTGGCCAAAAGTATGAATAAGTGTGACCATATGGTGTTTAAAGTGAAGAAATGTGTGTTTTGTGTGACTATTGATCATCCGATGGCCTCATGAATTGTATGTTTGTGTGGCCTTTTGTACCATTTAATCACTCATATCATGTTTCTTTTGGGTATTTAGTCACATACAAATAAGCATAAAATGGCCAAAAGTGTGAATAACTGTGACCATTTAGTCACACATATCATGTTTCTTTTTGGTATTTAGTCACATACAATAAATCATAAAGTGGCCAAAAGTGTGAATAAGTGTGACCATATAGTTTTTAAAGTGTAGAAATGTGTGTTTTGTATGACTATTGATCATCCAATGGCCACATGATTTTTATTTTTGAGTGGCCTTTTGTTACATTTAGTCAAACAAAGCATTTTTCTTTTGGGTATTTAGTCACATACAATAAATCATAAAGTGGCTAAAAGTGTGAATAAGTTTGACCGTATGGTGTTCAAAGTGAAGAAATGTGTGTTTTGTGTCACTATTGATCATCCAATAGCCACATGAATTTTATTTTTGTATGACCTTTTGTTACATTTAGTCACACAAAGCATTTTTCTTTTGGGTATTTAGTCACATACAATAAATCATAAAGTGGCCAAAAGTATGAATAAGTGTGACCATATGGTGTTTAAAGTGAAGAAATGTGTGTTTTGTGTGACTATTGATCATCCGATGGCCTCATGAATTGTATGTTTGTGTGGCCTTTTGTTCCATTTAATCACACATATCATGTTTCTTTTGGGTATTTAGTCACATACAAATAAGCATAAAATGGCCAAAAGTGTGAATAACTGTGACCATTTAGTCACACATATCACGTTTCTTTTTGGTATTTAGTCACATACAATAAATCATAAAGTGGCCAAAAGTGTGAATAAGTGTGACCATATAGCTTTTAAAGTGTAGAAATGTGTGTTTTGTATGACTATTGATCATCCAATGGCCACATGATTTTTATTTTTGAGTGGCCTTTTGTTACATTTAGTCACACAAAGCATTTTTCTTTTGGGTATTTAGTCACATACAATAAATCATAAAGTGGCCAAAAGTATGAATAAGTGTGACCATATGGTGTTTAAAGTGAAGAAATGTGTGTTTTGTGTGACTATTGATCATCCGATGGCCTCATGAATTGTATGTTTGTGTGGCCTTTTGTACCATTTAATCACACATATCATGTTTCTTTTGGGTATTTAGTCACATACAAATAAGCATAAAATGGCCAAAAGTGTGAATAACTGTGACCATTTAGTCACACATATCATGTTTCTTTTTGGTATTTAGTCACATACAATAAATCATAAAGTGGCCAAAAGTGTGAATAAGTGTGACCATATAGTTTTTAAAGTGTAGAAATGTGTGTTTTGTATGACTATTGATCATCCAATGGCCACATGATTTTTATTTTTGAGTGGCCTTTTGTTACATTTAGTCACACAAAGCATTTTTCTTTTGGGTATTTAGTCACATACAATAAATCATAAAGTGGCTAAAAGTGTGAATAAGTTTGACCGTATGGTGTTCAAAGTGAAGAAATGTGTGTTTTGTGTCACTATTGATCATCCAATAGCCACATGAATTTTATTTTTGTATGACCTTTTGTTACATTTAGTCACACAAAGCATTTTTCTTTTGGGTATTTAGTCACATACAATAAATCATAAAGTGGCCAAAAGTATGAATAAGTGTGACCATATGGTGTTTAAAGTGAAGAAATGTGTGTTTTGTGTGACTATTGATCATCCGATGGCCTCATGAATTGTATGTTTGTGTGGCCTTTTGTACCATTTAATCACACATATCATGTTTCTTTTGGGTATTTAGTCACATACAAATAAGCATAAAATGGCCAAAAGTGTGAATAACTGTGACCATTTAGTCACACATATCATGTTTCTTTTTGGTATTTAGTCACATACAATAAATCATAAAGTGGCCAAAAGTGTGAATAAGTGTGACCATATAGTTTTTAAAGTGTAGAAATGTGTGTTTTGTATGACTATTGATCATCCAATGGCCACATGATTTTTATTTTTGAGTGGCCTTTTGTTACATTTAGTCAAACAAAGCATTTTTCTTTTGGGTATTTAGTCACATACAATAAATCATAAAGTGGCTAAAAGTGTGAATAAGTTTGACCGTATGGTGTTCAAAGTGAAGAAATGTGTGTTTTGTGTCACTATTGATCATCCAATAGCCACATGAATTTTATTTTTGTATGACCTTTTGTTACATTTAGTCACACAAAGCATTTTTCTTTTGGGTATTTAGTCACATACAATAAATCATAAAGTGGCCAAAAGTATGAATAAGTGTGACCATATGGTGTTTAAAGTGAAGAAATGTGTGTTTTGTGTGACTATTGATCATCCGATGGCCTCATGAATTGTATGTTTGTGTGGCCTTTTGTTCCATTTAATCACACATATCATGTTTCTTTTGGGTATTTAGTCACATACAAATAAGCATAAAATGGCCAAAAGTGTGAATAACTGTGACCATTTAGTCACACATATCACGTTTCTTTTTGGTATTTAGTCACATACAATAAATCATAAAGTGGCCAAAAGTGTGAATAAGTGTGACCATATAGCTTTTAAAGTGTAGAAATGTGTGTTTTGTATGACTATTGATCATCCAATGGCCACATGATTTTTATTTTTGAGTGGCCTTTTGTTACATTTAGTCACACAAAGCATTTTTCTTTTGGGTATTTAGTCACATACAATAAATCATAAAGTGGCTAAAAGTGTGAATAAGTTTGACCATATGGTGTTCAAAGTGAAGAAATGTGTGTTTTGTGTCACTATTGATCATCCAATAGCCACATGAATTTTATTTTTGTATGACCTTTTCTTACATTTAGTCACACAAAGCATTTTTCTTTTGGGTATTTAGTCATGTACAATAAATCATAAAGTGGCCAATAGTGTGAATAAGTGTGACCATATGGTGTTTAAAGTGAAGAAATGTGTGTTTTGTGTGACTATTGATCATCCGATGGCCTCATGAATTGTAAGTTTGTGTGGCCTTTTGTACCATTTAATCACACATATCATGTTTCTTTTGGGTATTTAGTCACATACAATTAAGCATAAAATGGCCAAAAGTGTGAATAAGTGTGACCATTTAGTCACACATATCATGTTTCTTTTGGGTATTTAGTCACATACAATAAATCATAAAGTGGCCAAAAGTGTGAATAAGTGTGACCATATGGTTTTTAAAGTGTAGAAATGTGTGTTTTGTGTGACTATTGATCATCCAATGGCCACATGATTTTTATTTTTGTGTGGCCTTTTGTTACATTTAGTCACACAAAGCATTTTTCTTTTGGGTATTTAGTCAGATACAATAAATCATAAAGTGGCTAAAAGTGTGAATAATTTTGACCATATGGTGTTCAAAGTGAAGAAATGTGTGTTTTGTGTCACTATTGATCATCCAATAGCCACATGAATTTTATTTTTGTATGACCTTTTGTTACATTTAGTCACACAAAGCATTTTCTTTTGGGTATTTAGTCACATACAATAAATCATAAAGTGGCCAAAAGTATGAATAAGTGTGACCATATGGTGTTTAAAGTGAAGAAATGTGTGTTTTGTGTGACTATTGATCATCCGATGGCCTCATGAATTGTATGTTTGTGTGGCCTTTTGTACCATTTAATCACACATATCATGTTTCTTTTGGGTATTTAGTCACATACAAATAAGCATAAAATGGCCAAAAGTGTGAATAACTGTGACCATTTAGTCACACATATCATGTTTCTTTTTGGTATTTAGTCACATACAATAAATCATAAAGTGGCCAAAAGTGTGAATAAGTGTGACCATATAGTTTTTAAAGTGTAGAAATGTGTGTTTTGTATGACTATTGATCATCCAATGGCCACATGATTTTTATTTTTGAGTGGCCTTTTGTTACATTTAGTCAAACAAAGCATTTTTCTTTTGGGTATTTAGTCACATACAATAAATCATAAAGTGGCTAAAAGTGTGAATAAGTTTGACCGTATGGTGTTCAAAGTGAAGAAATGTGTGTTTTGTGTCACTATTGATCATCCAATAGCCACATGAATTTTATTTTTGTATGACCTTTTGTTACATTTAGTCACACAAAGCATTTTTCTTTTGGGTATTTAGTCACATACAATAAATCATAAAGTGGCCAAAAGTATGAATAAGTGTGACCATATGGTGTTTAAAGTGAAGAAATGTGTGTTTTGTGTGACTATTGATCATCCGATGGCCTCATGAATTGTATGTTTGTGTGGCCTTTTGTTCCATTTAATCACACATATCATGTTTCTTTTGGGTATTTAGTCACATACAAATAAGCATAAAATGGCCAAAAGTGTGAATAACTGTGACCATTTAGTCACACATATCACGTTTCTTTTTGGTATTTAGTCACATACAATAAATCATAAAGTGGCCAAAAGTGTGAATAAGTGTGACCATATAGCTTTTAAAGTGTAGAAATGTGTGTTTTGTATGACTATTGATCATCCAATGGCCACATGATTTTTATTTTTGAGTGGCCTTTTGTTACATTTAGTCACACAAAGCATTTTTCTTTTGGGTATTTAGTCACATACAATAAATCATAAAGTGGCTAAAAGTGTGAATAAGTTTGACCATATGGTGTTCAAAGTGAAGAAATGTGTGTTTTGTGTCACTATTGATCATCCAATAGCCACATGAATTTTATTTTTGTATGACCTTTTCTTACATTTAGTCACACAAAGCATTTTTCTTTTGGGTATTTAGTCATGTACAATAAATCATAAAGTGGCCAATAGTGTGAATAAGTGTGACCATATGGTGTTTAAAGTGAAGAAATGTGTGTTTTGTGTGACTATTGATCATCCGATGGCCTCATGAATTGTAAGTTTGTGTGGCCTTTTGTACCATTTAATCACACATATCATGTTTCTTTTGGGTATTTAGTCACATACAATTAAGCATAAAATGGCCAAAAGTGTGAATAAGTGTGACCATTTAGTCACACATATCATGTTTCTTTTGGGTATTTAGTCACATACAATAAATCATAAAGTGGCCAAAAGTGTGAATAAGTGTGACCATATGGTTTTTAAAGTGTAGAAATGTGTGTTTTGTGTGACTATTGATCATCCAATGGCCACATGATTTTTATTTTTGTGTGGCCTTTTGTTACATTTAGTCACACAAAGCATTTTTCTTTTGGGTATTTAGTCAGATACAATAAATCATAAAGTGGCTAAAAGTGTGAATAAGTTTGACCATATGGTGTTCAAAGTGAAGAAATGTGTGTTTTGTGTCACTATTGATCATCCAATAGCCACATGAATTTTATTTTTGTATGACCTTTTGTTACATTTAGTCACACAAAGCATTTTCTTTTGGGTATTTAGTCACATACAATAAATCATAAAGTGGCCAAAAGTATGAATAAGTGTGACCATATGGTGTTTAAAGTGAAGAAATGTGTGTTTTGTGTGACTATTGATCATCCGATGGCCTCATGAATTGTATGTTTTTGTGGCCTTTTGTACCATTTAATCACACATATCATGTTTCTTTTGGGTATTTAGTCACATACAAATAAGCATAAAATGGCCAAAAGTGTGAACAACTGTGACCATTTAGTCACACATATCATGTTTCTTTTTGGTATTTAGTCACATACAATAAATCATAAAGTGGCCAAAAGTGTGAATAAGTGTGACCATATAGTTTTTAAAGTGTAGAAATGTGTGTTTTGTATGACTATTGATCATCCAATGGCCACATGATTTTTATTTTTGAGTGGCCTTTTGTTACATTTAGTCACACAAAGCATTTTTCTTTTGGGTATTTAGTCACATACAATAAATCATAAAGTGGCTAAAAGTGTGAATAAGTTTGACCATATGGTGTTCAAAGTGAAGAAATGTGTGTTTTGTGTCACTATTGATCATCCAATAGCCACATGAATTTTATTTTTGTATGACCTTTTGTTACATTTAGTCACACAAAGCATTTTTCTTTTGGGTATTTAGTCACATACAATAAATCATAAAGTGGCCAGAAGTATGAATAAGTGTGACCATATGGTGTTTAAAGTGAAGAAATGTGTGTTTTGTGTGACTATTGATCATCTGATGGCCTCATGAATTGTATGTTTGTGTGGCCTTTTGTACCATTTAATCACACATATCATGTTTCTTTTGGGTATTTAGTCACATACAATTAAGCATAAAATGGCCAAAAGTGTGAATAACTGTGACCATTTAGTCACACATATCATGTTTCTTTTTGGTATTTAGTCACATACAATAAATCATAAAGTGGCCAAAAGTGTGAATAAGTGTGACCATATAGTTTTTAAAGTGTAGAAATGTGTGTTTTGTATGACTATTGATCATCCAATGGCCACATGATTTTTATTTTTGAGTGGCCTTTTGTTACATTTAGTCACACAAAGCATTTTTCTTTTGGGTATTTAGTCACATACAATAAATCATAAAGTGGCTAAAAGTGTGAATAAGTTTGACCATATGGTGTTCAAAGTGAAGAAATGTGTGTTTTGTGTCACTATTGATCATCCAATAGCCACATGAATTTTATTTTTGTATGACCTTTTGTTACATTTAGTCACACAAAGCATTTTTCTTTTGGGTATTTAGTCACATACAATAAATCATAAAGTGGCCAGAAGTATGAATAAGTGTGACCATATGGTGTTTAAAGTGAAGAAATGTGTGTTTTGTGTGACTATTGATCATCTGATGGCCTCATGAATTGTATGTTTGTGTGGCCTTTTGTACCATTTAATCACACATATCATGTTTCTTTTGGGTATTTAGTCACATACAATTAAGCATAAAATGGCCAAAAGTGTGAATAACTGTGACCATTTAGTCACACATATCATGTTTCTTTTTGGTATTTAGTCACATACAATAAATCATAAAGTGGCCAAAACTGTGAATAAGTGTGACCATATAGTTTTTAAAGTGTAGAAATGTGTGTTTTGTATGACTATTGATCATCCAATGGCCACATGATTTTTATTTTTGAGTGGCCTTTTGTTACATTTAGTCACACAAAGCATTTTTCTTTTGGATATTTAGTCACATACAATAAATCATAAAGTGGCTAAAAGTGTGAATAAGTTTGACCATATGCTGTTCAAAGTGAAGAAATGTGTGTTTTGTGTCACTATTGATCATCCAATAGCCACATGAATTTTATTTTTGTATGACCTTTTGTTACATTTAGTCACACAAAGCATTTTTCTTTTGGGTATTTAGTCACATACAATAAATCATAAAGTGGCCAGAAGTATGAATAAGTGTGACCATATGGTGTTTAAAGTGAAGAAATGTGTGTTTTGTGTGACTATTGATCATCCGATGGCCTCATGAATTGTATGTTTGTGTGGCCTTTTGTACCATTTAATCACACATATCATGTTTCTTTTGGGTATTTAGTCACATACAATTAAGCATAAAATGGCCAAAAGTGTGAATAAGTGTGACCATTTAGTCACACATATCATGTTTCTTTTGGGTATTTAGTAACATACAATAAATCATAAAGTGGCCAAAAGTGTGAATAAGTGTGACCAGATGGTTTTTAAAGTGAAGAAATGTGTGTTTTGTGTGACTATTGATCATCCAATGGCCACATGATTTTATTTTTGTGTGGCCTTTTGTTACATTTAGTCACACAAAGCATTTTTCTTTTGGGTATTTAGTCTCATACAATAAATCATAAAGTGGCCAAAAGTGTGAATAAGTGTGACCATATGGTGTTTAAAATGAAGAAATGTGTGTTTTGTGTGACTATTGATCAACCAATGGCCACATGATTTTTATTTTTGTGTGGCCTTTTGTCACACTTAGTCACACAAAGCATTTTTCTTTTGGGTATTTAGTCACATACAATAAATCATAAAGTGGCCAAAAGTGTGAATAAGTGTTACCATATGGTGTTCAAAGTGAAGAAATGTGTGTTTTGTGTCACTATTGATCATCCAATAGCCACATGATTTTTATTTTTGTATGACCTTTTGTTACATTTAGTCACACAAAGCATTTTTCTTTTGGGTATTTAGTCACGTACAATAAATCATAAAGTGGCCAATAGTGTGAATAAGTGTGACCATATGGTGTTTAAAGTGAAGAAATGTGTGTTTTGTGTGACTATTGATCATCCGATGGCCTCATGAATTGTATGTTTGTGTGGCCTTTTGTACCATTTAATCACACATATCATGTTTCTTTTGGGTATTTACTCACATACAATTAAGCATAAAATGGCCAAAAGTGTGAATAACTATGACCATTTAGTCACACATATCATGTTTCTTTTAGGTATTTAGTCACATACAATAAATCATAAAGTGGCCAAAAGTGTGAATAAGTGTGATCATATAGTTTTTAAAGTGTAGAAATGTGTTTTTTGTGTGACTATTGATCATCCAATGGCCACATGATTTTTATTTTTGAGTGGCCTTTTGTTACATTTAGTCACACAAAGCATTTTTCTTTTGGGTATTTAGTCACATACAATAAATCATAAAGTGGCTAAAAGTGTGAATAAGTTTGACCATATGGTGTTCAAAGTGAAGAAATGTGTGTTTTGTGTCATTATTGATCATCCAATAGCCACATGAATTTTATTTTTGTATGACCTTTTGTTACATTTAGTCACACAAAGCATTTTTCTTTTGGGTATTTAGTCACATACAATAAATCATAAAGTGGCCAAAAGTATGAATAAGTGTGACCATATGGTGTTTAAAGTGAAGAAATGTGTGTTTTGTGTGACTATTGATCATCCGATGGCCTCATGAATTGTATGTTTGTGTGGCCTTTTGTACCATTTAATCACACATATCATGTTTCTTTTGGGTATTTAGTCACATACAATTAAGCATAAAATGGCCAAAAGTGTGAATAAGTGTGACCATTTAGTCACACATATCATGTTTCTTTTGGGTATTTAGTAACATACAATAAATCATAAAGTGGCCAAAAGTGTGAATAAGTGTGACCATATGGTTTTTAAAGTGAAGAAATGTGTGTTTTGTGTGACTATTGATCATCCAATGGCCACATGATTTTATTTTTGTGTGGCCTTTTGTTACATTTAGTCACACAAAGCATTTTTCTTTTGGGTATTTAGTCTCATACAATAAATCATAAAGTGGCCATAAGTGTGAATAAGTGTGACCATATGGTGTTTAAAATGAAGAAATGTGTGTTTTGTGTGACTATTGATCAACCAATGGCCACATGATTTTTATTTTTGTGTGGCCTTTTGTTACACTTAGTCACACAAAGCATTTTTCTTTTGGGTATTTAGTCACATACAATAAATCATAAAGTGGCCAAAAGTGTGAATAAGTGTTACCATATGGTGTTGAAAGTGAAGAAATGTGTGTTTTGTGTCACTATTGATCATCCAATAGCCACATGATTTTTATTTTTGTATGACCTTTTGTTACATTTAGTCACACAAAGCATTTTTCTTTTGGGTATTTAGTCACGTACAATAAATCATAAAGTGGCCAATAGTGTGAATAAGTGTGACCATATGGTGTTTAAAGTGAAGAAATGTGTGTTTTGTGTGACTATTGATCATCCGATGGCCTCATGAATTGTATGTTTGTGTGGCCTTTTGTACCATTTAGTCACACATATCATGTTTCTTTTGGGTATTTAGTCACATACAATTAAGCATAAAATGGCCAAAAGTGTGAATAACTATGACCATTTAGTCACACATATCATGTTTCTTTTAGGTATTTAGTCACATACAATAAATCATAAAGTGGCCAAAAGTGTGAATAAGTGTGATCATATAGTTTTTAAAGTGTAGAAATGTGTGTTTTGTGTGACTATTGATCATCCAATGGCCACATGATTTTTATTTTTGAGTGGCCTTTTGTTACATTTAGTCACACAAAGCATTTTTCTTTGGGGTATTTAGTCACATACAATAAATCATAAAGTGGCTAAAAGTGTGAATAAGTTTGACCATATGGTGTTCAAAGTGAAGAAATGTGTGTTTTGTGTCACTATTGATCATCCAATAGCCACATGAATTTTATTTTTGTATGACCTTTTGTTACATTTAGTCACACAAAGCATTTTTCTTTTGGGTATTTAGTCACATACAATAAATCATAAAGTGGCCAAAAGTATGAATAAGTGTGACCATATGGTGTTTAAAGTGAAGAAATGTGTGTTTTGTGTGACTATTGATCATCCGATGGCCTCATGAATTGTATGTTTGTGTGGCCTTTTGTACCATTTAATCACACATATCATGTTTCTTTTGGGTATTTAGTCACATACAATTAAGCATAAAATGGCCAAAAGTGTGAATAAGTGTGACCATTTAGTCACACATATCATGTTTCTTTTGGGTATTTAGTAACATACAATAAATCATAAAGTGGCCAAAAGTGTGAATAAGTGTGACCATATGGTTTTTAAATTGAAGAAATGTGTGTTTTGTGTGACTATTGATCATCCAATGGCCACATGATTTTATTTTTGTGTGGCCTTTTGTTACATTTAGTCACACAAAGCATTTTTCTTTTGGGTATTTAGTCTCATACAATAAATCATAAAGTGGCCAAAAGTGTGAATATGTGTGACCATATGGTGTTTAAAATGAAGAAATGTGTGTTTTGTGTGACTATTGATCAACCAATGGCCACATGATTTTTATTTTTGTGTGGCCTTTTGTCACACTTAGTCACACAAAGCATTTTTCTTTTGGGTATTTAGTCACATACAATAAATCATAAAGTGGCCAAAAGTGTGAATAAGTGTTACCATATGGTGTTCAAAGTGAAGAAATGTGTGTTTTGTGTCACTATTGATCATCCAATAGCCACATGAATTTTATTTTTGTATGACCTTTTGTTACATTTAGTCACACAAAGCATTTTTCTTTTGGGTATTTAGTCACGTACAATAAATCATAAAGTGGCCAATAGTGTGAATAAGTGTGACCATATGGTGTTTAAAGTGAAGAAATGTGTGTTTTGTGTGACTATTGATCATCCGATGGCCTCATGAATTGTATGTTTGTGTGGCCTTTTGTACCATTTAATCACACATATAATGTTTCTTTTGGGTATTTAGTCACATACAATTAAGCATAAAATGGCCAAAAGTGTGAATAAGTGTGACCATTTAGTCACACATATCATGTTTCTTTTGGGTATTTAGTCATATACAATAAAACATAAAGTGGCCAAAAGTGTGAATAAGTGTGACCATATGGTTTTTAAAGTGTAGAAATGTGTGTTTTGTGTGACTATTGATCATCCAATGGCCACATGATTTTTATTTTTGTGTGTCCTTTTGTTACATTTAGTCACACAAAGCATTTTTCTTTTGGGTATTTAGTCACATACAATAAATCATAAAGTGGCTAAAAGTGTGAATAAGTTTGACCATATGGTGTTCAAAGTGAAGAAATGTGTGTTTTGTGTCACTATTGATCATCCAATAGCCACATGAATTTTATTTTTGTATGACCTTTTGTTACATTTAGTCACACAAAGCATTTTTCTTTTGGGTATTTAGTCACATACAATAAATCATAAAGTGGCCAAAAGTATGAATAAGTGTGACCATATGGTGTTTTAAAGTGAAGAAATGTGTGTTTTGTGTAACTATTGATCATCCGATGGCCTCATGAATTGTATGTTTGTGTGGCCTTTTGTACCATTTAATCACACATATCATGTTTCTTTTGGGTATTTAGTCACATACAATTAAGCATAAAATGGCCAAAAGTGTGAATAAGTGTGACCATTTAGTCACACATATCATATTTCTTTTGGGTATTTAGTAACATACAATAAATCATAAAGTGGCCAAAAGTGTGAATAAGTGTGACCATATGGTTTTTAAAGTGAAGAAATGTGTGTTTTGTGTGACTATTGATCATCCAATGGCCACATGATTTTATTTTTGTGTGGCCTTTTGTTACATTTAGTCACACAAAGCATTTTTCTTTTGGGTATTTAGTCTCATACAATAAATCATAAAGTGGCCAAAAGTGTGAATAAGTGTGACCATATGGTGTTTAAAATGAAGAAATGTGTGTTTTGTGTGACTATTGATCAACCAATGGCCACATGATTTTTATTTTTTTGTGGCCTTTTGTCACACTTAGTCACACAAAGCATTTTTCTTTTGGGTATTTAGTCACATACAATAAATCATAAAGTGGCCAAAAGTGTGAATAAGTGTTACCATATGGTGTTCAAAGTGAAGAAATGTGTGTTTTGTGTCACTATTGATCATCCAATAGCCACATGAATTTTATTTTTGTATGACCTTTTGTGACATTAAGTCACACAAAGCATTTTTCTTTTGTGTATTTAGTCACGTACAATAAATCATAAAGTGGCCAATAGTGTGAATAAGTGTGACCATATGGTGTTTAAAGTGAAGAAATGTGTGTTTTGTGTGACTATTGATCATCCGATGGCCTCATGAATTGTATGTTTGTGTGGCCTTTTGTACCATTTAATCACACATATCATGTTTCTTTTGGGTATTTAGTCACATACAATTAAGCATAAAATGGCCAAAAGTGTGAATAAGTGTGACCATTTAGTCACACATATCATGTTTCTTTTGGGTATTTAGTAACATACAATAAATCATAAAGTGGCCAAAAGTGTGAATAAGTGTGACCATATGGTTTTTAAAGTGAAGAAATGTGTGTTTTGTGTGACTATTGATCATCCAATGGCCACATGATTTTTATTTTTGTGTGGCCTTTTGTTACATTTAGTCACACAAAGCATTTTTCTATTGGGTATTTAGTCACATACAATAAATCATAAAGTGGCCAAAAGTGTGAATAAGTGTTACCATATGGTGTTCAAAGTGAAGAAATGTGTGTTTTGTGTCACTATTGATCATCCAATAGCCACATGAATTTTATTTTTGTATGACCTTTTGTTACATTTAGTCACACAAAGCATTTTTCTTTTGGGTATTTAGTCACGTACAATAAATCATAAAGTGGCCAATAGTGTGAATAAGTGTGACCATATGGTGTTTAAAGTGAAGAAATGTGTGTTTTGTGCGACTATTGATCATCCGATGGCCTCATGAATTGTATGTTTGTGTGGCCTTTTGTACCATTTAATCACACATATCATGTTTCTTTTGGGTATTTAGTCACATACAATTAAGCATAAAATGGCCAAAAGTGTGAATAAGTGTGACCATTTAGTCACACATATCATGTTTCTTTTGGGTATTTAGTCACATACAATAAATCATAAAGTGGCTAAAAGTGTGAATAAGTGTGACCATATGGTTTTTAAAGTGTAGAAATGTGTGTTTTGTGTGACTATTGATCATCCAATGGCCACATGATTTTTATTTTTGTGTGGCCTTTTGTTACATTTAGTCACACAAAGCATTTTTCTTTTGGGTATTTAGTCACATACAATAAGTCATAAAGTGGCCAAAAGTGTGAATAAGTGTTACCATATGGTGTTCAAAGTGAAGAAATGTGTGTTTTGTGTCACTATTGATCATCCAATAGCCACATGAATTTTATTTTTGTATGACCTTTTGTTACATTTAGTCACACAAAGCATTTTTCTTTTGGGTATTTAGTCACGTACAATAAATCTTAAAGTGGCCAATAGTGTGAATAAGTGTGACCATATGGTGTTTAAAGTGAAGAAATGTGTGTTTTCTGTGACTATTGATCATCCGATGGCCTCATGAATTGTATGTTTGTGTGGCCTTTTGTACCATTTAATCACACATATCATGTTTCTTTTGGGTATTTAGCCACATACAATTAAGCATAAAATGGCCAAAAGTGTGAATAAGTGTGACCATTTAGTCACACATATCATGTTTCTTTTGGGTATTTAGTCATATACAATAAATCATAAAGTGGCTAAAAGGGTGAATAAGTGTGACCATATGGTTTTTAAAGTGTAGAAATGTGTGTTTTGTGTGACTATTGATCATCCAATGGCCACATGATTTTTATTTTTGTGTGGCCTTTTGTTACATTTAGTCACACAAAGCATTTTTCTTTTGGGTATTTAGTCACATACAATAAATTATAAAGTGGCTAAAAGTGTGAATAAGTGTGACCATATGGTGTTCAAAGTGAAGAAATGTGTGTTTTGTGTCACTATTGATCATCCAATAGCCACATGAATTTTATTTTTGTATGACCTTTTGTTACATTAAGTCACACAAAGCATTTTTCTTTTGGGTATTTAGTCACGTACAATAAATCATAAAGTGGCCAATAGTGTGAATAAGTGTGCCATATGGTGTTTAAAGTGAAGAAATGTGTGTTTTGTGTGACTATTGATCATCCGATGGCCTCATGAATTGTATGTTTGTGTGGCCTTTTGTACCATTTAATCACACATATCATGTTTCTTTTGGGTATTTAGTCACATACAATTAAGCATAAAATGGCCAAAAGTGTGAATAAGTGTGACCATTTAGTCACACATATCATGTTTCTTTTGGGTATTTAGTAACATACAATAAATCATAAAGTGGCCAAAAGTGTGAATAAGTGTGACCATATGGTTTTTAAAGTGAAGAAATGTGTGTTTTGTGTGACTATTGATCATCCAATGGCCACATGATTTTTATTTTTGTGTGGCCTTTTGTTACATTTAGTCACACAAAGCATTTTTCTATTGGGTATTTAGTCACATACAATAAATCATAAAGTGGCCAAAAGTGTGAATAAGTGTTACCATATGGTGTTCAAAGTGAAGAAATGTGTGTTTTGTGTCACTATTGATCATCCAATAGCCACATGAATTTTATTTTTGTATGACCTTTTGTTACATTTAGTCACACAAAGCATTTTTCTTTTGGGTATTTAGTCACGTACAATAAATCATAAAGTGGCCAATAGTGTGAATAAGTGTGACCATATGGTGTTTAAAGTGAAGAAATGTGTGTTTTGTGCGACTATTGATCATCCGATGGCCTCATGAATTGTATGTTTGTGTGGCCTTTTGTACCATTTAATCACACATATCATGTTTCTTTTGGGTATTTAGTCACATACAATTAAGCATAAAATGGCCAAAAGTGTGAATAAGTGTGACCATTTAGTCACACATATCATGTTTCTTTTGGGTATTTAGTCACATACAATAAATCATAAAGTGGCTAAAAGTGTGAATAAGTGTGACCATATGGTTTTTAAAGTGTAGAAATGTGTGTTTTGTGTGACTATTGATCATCCAATGGCCACATGATTTTTATTTTTGTGTGGCCTTTTGTTACATTTAGTCACACAAAGCATTTTTCTTTTGGGTATTTAGTCACATACAATAAGTCATAAAGTGGCCAAAAGTGTGAATAAGTGTTACCATATGGTGTTCAAAGTGAAGAAATGTGTGTTTTGTGTCACTATTGATCATCCAATAGCCACATGAATTTTATTTTTGTATGACCTTTTGTTACATTTAGTCACACAAAGCATTTTTCTTTTGGGTATTTAGTCACGTACAATAAATCTTAAAGTGGCCAATAGTGTGAATAAGTGTGACCATATGGTGTTTAAAGTGAAGAAATGTGTGTTTTCTGTGACTATTGATCATCCGATGGCCTCATGAATTGTATGTTTGTGTGGCCTTTTGTACCATTTAATCACACATATCATGTTTCTTTTGGGTATTTAGCCACATACAATTAAGCATAAAATGGCCAAAAGTGTGAATAAGTGTGACCATTTAGTCACACATATCATGTTTCTTTTGGGTATTTAGTCATATACAATAAATCATAAAGTGGCTAAAAGGGTGAATAAGTGTGACCATATGGTTTTTAAAGTGTAGAAATGTGTGTTTTGTGTGACTATTGATCATCCAATGGCCACATGATTTTTATTTTTGTGTGGCCTTTTGTTACATTTAGTCACACAAAGCATTTTTCTTTTGGGTATTTAGTCACATACAATAAATTATAAAGTGGCTAAAAGTGTGAATAAGTGTGACCATATGGTGTTCAAAGTGAAGAAATGTGTGTTTTGTGTCACTATTGATCATCCAATAGCCACATGAATTTTATTTTTGTATGACCTTTTGTTACATTAAGTCACACAAAGCATTTTTCTTTTGGGTATTTAGTCACGTACAATAAATCATAAAGTGGCCAATAGTGTGAATAAGTGTGCCATATGGTGTTTAAAGTGAAGAAATGTGTGTTTTGTGTGACTATTGATCATCCGATGGCCTCATGAATTGTATGTTTGTGTGGCCTTTTGTACCATTTAATCACACATATCATGTTTCTTTTGGGTATTTAGTCACATACAATTAAGCATAAAATGGCCAAAAGTGTGAATAAGTGTGACCATTTAGTCACACATATCATGTTTCTTTTGGGTATTTAGTCACATACAATAAATCATAAAGTGGCTAAAAGTGTGAATAAGTGTGACCATATGGTTTTTAAAGTGTAGAAATGTGTGTTTTGTGTGACTATTGATCATCCAATGGCCACATGATTTTTATTTTTGTGTGGCCTTTTGTTACATTTAGTCACACAAAGCATTTTTCTTTTGGGTATTTAGTCACATACAATAAATCATAAAGTGGCTAAAAGTGTGAATAAGTGTGACCATATGGTCTTCAAAGTCAAGAAATGTGTGTTTTGTGTCACTATTGATCATCCAATAGCCACATGAATTTTATTTTTGTATGACCTTTTGTTACATTTAGTCACACAAAGAATTTTTCTTTTGGGTATTTAGTCACATACAATAAATCATAAAGTGGCCAATAGTGTGAATAAGTGTGACCATATGGTGTTTAAAGTGAAGAAATGTGTGTTTTGTGCGACTATTGATCATCCGATGGCCTCATGAATTGTATGTTTGTGTGGCCTTTTGTACCATTTAATCACACATATCATGTTTCTTTTGGGTATTTAGTCACATACAATTAAGCATAAAATGGCCAAAAGTGTGAATAAGTGTGACCATTTAGTCACACATATCATGTTTCTTTTGGGTATTTAGTCACATACAATAAATCATAAAGTGGCTAAAAGTGTGAATAAGTGTGACCATATGGTTTTTAAAGTGTAGAAATGTGTGTTTTGTGTGACTATTGATCATCCAATGGCCACATGATTTTTATTTTTGTGTGGCCTTTTGTTACATTTAGTCACACAAAGCATTTTTCTTTTGGGTATTTAGTCACATACAATAAGTCATAAAGTGGCCAAAAGTGTGAATAAGTGTTACCATATGGTGTTCAAAGTGAAGAAATGTGTGTTTTGTGTCACTATTGATCATCCAATAGCCACATGAATTTTATTTTTGTATGACCTTTTGTTACATTTAGTCACACAAAGCATTTTTCTTTTGGGTATTTAGTCACGTACAATAAATCTTAAAGTGGCCAATAGTGTGAATAAGTGTGACCATATGGTGTTTAAAGTGAAGAAATGTGTGTTTTCTGTGACTATTGATCATCCGATGGCCTCATGAATTGTATGTTTGTGTGGCCTTTTGTACCATTTAATCACACATATCATGTTTCTTTTGGGTATTTAGTCACATACAATTAAGCATAAAATGGCCAAAAGTGTGAATAAGTGTGACCATTTAGTCACACATATCATGTTTCTTTTGGGTATTTAGTCATATACAATAAATCATAAAGTGGCTAAAAGGGTGAATAAGTGTGACCATATGGTTTTTAAAGTGTAGAAATGTGTGTTTTGTGTGACTATTGATCATCCAATGGCCACATGATTTTTATTTTTGTGTGGCCTTTTGTTACATTTAGTCACACAAAGCATTTTTCTTTTGGGTATTTAGTCACATACAATAAATCATAAAGTGGCCAAAAGTGTGAATAAATGTGACCATATGGTGTTCAAAGTGAAGAAATGTGTGTTTTGTGTCACTATTGATCATCCAATAGCCACATGAATTTTATTTTTGTATGACCTTTTGTTACATTAAGTCACACAAAGCATTTTTCTTTTGGGTATTTAGTCACGTACAATAAATCATAAAGTGGCCAATAGTGTGAATAAGTGTGACCATATGGTGTTTAAAGTGAAGAAATGTGTGTTTTGTGTGACTATTGATCATCCGATGGCCTCATGAATTGTATGTTTGGGTGGCCTTTTGTACCATTTAATCACACATATCATGTTTCTTTTGGGTATTTAGTCACATACAATTAGGCATAAAATGGCCAAAAGTGTGAATAAGTGTGACCATTTAGTCACACATATCATGTTTCTTTTGGGTATTTAGTCACATACAATAAATCATAAAGTGGCTAAAAGTGTGAATAAGTGTGACCATATGGTTTTTAAAGTGTAGAAATGTGTGTTTTGTGTGACTATTGATCATCCAATGGCCACATGATTTTTATTTTTGTGTGGCCTTTTATTACATTTAGTCACACAAAGCATTTTTCTTTTGGGTATTTAGTCACATACAATAAATCATAAAGTGGCTAAAAGTGTGAATAAGTGTGACCATATGGTGTTCAAAGTCAAGAAATGTGTGTTTTGTGTCACTATTGATCATCCAATAGCCACATGAATTTTATTTTTGTATGACCTTTTGTTACATTTAGTCACACAAAGCATTTTTCTTTTAGGTATTTAGTCACGTACAATAAATCATAAAGTGGCTAATAGTGTGAATAAGTGTGACCATATGGTGTTTAAAGTGAAGAAATGTGTGTTTTGTGTGACTATTGATCATCTGATGGCCTCATGAATTGTATGTTTGTATGGCCTTTTGTTCCATTTAATCACACATATCATGTTTCTTTTGGGTATTTAGTCACATACAATTAAGCATAAAATGGCCAAAAGTGTGAATAAGTGTGACCATTTAGTCACACATATCATGTTTCTTTTGGGTATTTAATCACATACAATAAATCATAAAGTGGCTAAAAGTGTGAATAAGTGTGACCATTTAGTCACACATATCATGTTTCTTTTGGGTATTTAGTCATATACAATAAATCATAAAGTGGCTAAAAGGGTGAATAAGTGTGACCATATGGTTTTTAAAGTGTAGAAATGTGTGTTTTGTGTGACTATTGATCATCCAATGGCCACATGATTTTTATTTTTGTGTGGCCTTTTGTTACATTTAGTCACACAAAGCATTTTTCTTTTGGGTATTTAGTCACATACAATAAATCATAAAGTGGCTAAAAGTGTGAATAAGTGTGACCATATGGTGTTCAAAGTGAAGAAATGTGTGTTTTGTGTCACTATTGATCATCCAATAGCCACATGAATTTTATTTTTGTATGACCTTTTGTTACATTAAGTCACACAAAGCATTTTTCTTTTGGGTATTTAGTCACGTACAATAAATCATAAAGTGGCCAATAGTGTGAATAAGTGTGACCATATGGTGTTTAAAGTGAAGAAATGTGTGTTTTGTGTGACTATTGATCATCCGATGGCCTCATGAATTGTATGTTTGTGTGGCCTTTTGTACCATTTAATCACACATATCATGTTTCTTTTGGGTATTTAGTCACATACAATTAGGCATAAAATGGCCAAAAGTGTGAATAAGTGTGACCATTTAGTCACACATATCATGTTTCTTTTTGGTATTTAGTCACATACAATAAATCATAAAGTGGCTAAAAGTGTGAATAAGTGTGACCATATGGTTTTTAAAGTGTAGAAATGTGTGTTTTGTGTGACTATTGATCATCCAATGGCCACATGATTTTTATTTTTGTGTGGCCTTTTGTTACATTTAGTCACACAAAGCATTTTTCTTTTGGCTATTTAGTCACATACAATAAATCATAAAGTGGCTAAAAGTGTAAATAAGTGTGACCATATGGTGTTCAAAGTCAAGAAATGTGTGTTTTGTGTCACTATTGATCATCCAATAGCCACATGAATTTTATTTTTGTATGACCTTTTGTTACATTTAGTCACACAAAGCATTTTTCTTTTAGGTATTTAGTCACGTACAATAAATCATAAAGTGGCCAATAGTGTGAATAAGTGTGACCATATGGTGTTTAAAGTGAAGAAATGTGTGTTTTGTGTGAGTATTGATCATCTGATGGCCTCATGAATTGTATGTTTGTATGGCCTTTTGTTCCATTTAATCACACATATCATGTTTCTTTTGGGTATTTAGTCACATACAATTAAGCATAAAATGGCCAAAAGTGTGAATAAGTGTGACCATTTAGTCACACATATCATGTTTCTTTTGGGTATTTAATCACATACAATAAATCATAAAGTGGCTAAAAGTGTGAATAAGTGTGACCATATGGTTTTTAAAGTGTAGAAATGTGTGTTTTGTGTGACTATTGATCATCCTATGGCCACATGATTTTTATTTTTGTGTGGCCTTTTGTTACATTTACTCACACAAAGCATTTTTCTTTTGGGTATTTAGTCACATACAATAAATCATAAAGTGGCCAAAAGTGTGAATAAGTGTTACCATATGGTGTTCAAAGTGAAGAAATGTGTGTTTTGTGTCACTATTGATCATCCAATAGCCACATGAATTTTATTTTTGTATGACCTTTTGTTACATTTAGTCACACAAAGCATTTTTCTTTTGGGTATTTAGTCACGTACAATAAATCATAAAGTGGCCAATAGTGTGAATAAGTGTGACTATATGGTGTTTAAAGTGAAGAAATGTGTGTTTTGTGCGAATATTGATCATCCGATGGCCTCATGAATTGTATGTTTGTGTGGCCTTTTGTACCATTTAATCACACATATCATGTTTCTTTTGGGTATTTAGTCACATACAATTAAGCATAAAATGGCAAAAAGTGTGAATAAGTGTGACCATTTAGTCACACATATCATGTTTCTTTTGGGTATTTAGTCACATACAATAAATCATAAAGTGGCTAAAAGTGTGAATAAGTGTGACCATATGGTTTTTAAAGTGTAGAAATGTGTGTTTTGTGTGACTATTGATCATCCAATGGCCACATGATTTTTATTTTTGTGTGGCCTTTTGTTACATTTAGTCACACAAAGCATTTTTCTTTTGGATATTTAGTCACATACAATAAGTCATAAAGTGGCCAAAAGTGTGAATAAGTGTTACCATATGGTGTTCAAAGTGAAGAAATGTGTGTTTTGTGTCACTATTGATCATCCAATAGCCACATGAATTTTATTTTTGTATGACCTTTTGTTACATTTAGTCACACAAAGCATTTTTCTTTTGGGTATTTAGTCACGTACAATAAATCATAAAGTGGCCAATAGTGTGAATAAGTGTGACCATATGGTGTTTAAAGTGAAGAAATGTGTGTTTTGTGCGACTATTGATCATCCGATGGCCTCATGAATTGTATGTTTGTGTGGCCTTTTGTACCATTTAATCACACATATCATGTTTCTTTTGGGTATTTAGTCACATACAATTAAGCATAAAATGGCCAAAAGTGTGAATAAGTGTGACCATTTAGTCACACATATCATGTTTCTTTTGGGTATTTAGTCACATACAATAAATCATAAAGTGGCTAAAAGTGTGAATAAGTGTGACCATATGGTTTTTAAAGTGTAGAAATGTGTGTTTTGTGTGACTATTGATCATCCAATGGCCACATGATTTTTATTTTTGTGTGGCCTTTTGTTACATTTAGTCACACAAAGCATTTTTCTTTTGGGTATTTAGTCACATACAATAAGTCATAAAGTGGCCAAAAGTGTGAATAAGTGTTACCATATGGTGTTCAAAGTGAAGAAATGTGTGTTTTGTGTCACTATTGATCATCCAATAGCCACATGAATTTTATTTTTGTATGACCTTTTGTTACATTTAGTCACACAAAGCATTTTTCTTTTGGGTATTTAGTCACGTACAATAAATCTTAAAGTGGCCAATAGTGTGAATAAGTGTGACCATATGGTGTTTAAAGTGAAGAAATGTGTGTTTTCTGTGACTATTGATCATCCGATGGCCTCATGAATTGTATGTTTGTGTGGCCTTTTGTACCATTTAATCACACATATCATGTTTCTTTTGGGTATTTAGTCACATACAATTAAGCATAAAATGGCCAAAAGTGTAAATAAGTGTGACCATTTAGTCACACATATCATGTTTCTTTTGGGTATTTAGTCATATACAATAAATCATAAAGTGGCTAAAAGTGTGAATAAGTGTGACCATATGGTTTTTAAAGTGTAGAAATGTGTGTTTTGTGTGACTATTGATCATCCAATGGCCACATGATTTTTATTTTTGTGTGGCCTTTTGTTACATTTAGTCACACAAAGCATTTTTCTTTTGGGTATTTAGTCACATACAATAAATCATAAAGTGGCTAAAAGTGTGAATAAGTGTGACCATATGGTGTTCAAAGTGAAGAAATGTGTGTTTTGTGTCACTATTGATCATCCAATAGCCACATGAATTTTATTTTTGTATGACCTTTTGTTACATTAAGTCACACAAAGCATTTTTCTTTTGGGTATTTAGTCACGTACAATAAATCATAAAGTGGCCAATAGTGTGAATAAGTGTGACCATATGGTGTTTAAAGTGAAGAAATGTGTGTTTTGTGTGACTATTGATCATCCGATGGCCTCATGAATTGTATGTTTGTGTGGCCTTTTGTACCATTTAATCACACATATCATGTTTCTTTTGGGTATTTAGTCACATACAATTAAGCATAAAAAGGCCAAAAGTGTGAATAAGTGTGACCATTTAGTCACACATATCATGTTTCTTTTGGGTATTTAGTCACATACAATAAATCATAAAGTGGCTAAAAGTGTGAATAAGTGTGACCATATGGTTTTTAAAGTGTAGAAATGTGTGTTTTGTGTGACTATTGATCATCCAATGGCCACATGATTTTTATTTTTGTGTGGCCTTTTGTTACATTTAGTCACACAAAGCATTTTTCTTTTGGGTATTTAGTCACATACAATAAATCATAAAGTGGCTAAAAGTGTGAATAAGTGTGACCATATGGTGTTCAAAGTCAAGAAATGTGTGTTTTGTGTCACTATTGATCATCCAATAGCCACATGAATTTTATTTTTGTATGACCTTTTGTTACATTTAGTCACACAAAGCATTTTTCTTTTAGGTATTTAGTCACGTACAATAAATCATGAAGTGGCCAATAGTGTGAATAAGTGTGACCATATGGTGTTTAAAGTGAAGAAATGTGTGTTTTGTGTGACTATTGATCATCTGATGGCCTCATGAATTGTATGTTTGTATGGCCTTTTGTTCCATTTAATCACACATATCATGTTTCTTTTGGGTATTTAGTCACATACAATTAAGCATAAAATGGCCAAAAGTGTGAATAAGTGTGACCATTTAGTCACACATATCATGTTTCTTTTGGGTATTTAGTCACATACAATAAATCATTAAGTGGCTAAAAGTGTGAATAAGAGTGACCATATGGTTTTTAAAGTGTAGAAATGTGTGTTTTGTGTGACTATTGATCATCCAATGGCCACATGATTTTTATTTTTGTGTGGCCTTTTTTTACATTTAGTCACACAAAGCATTTTTCTTTTGGGTATTTAGTCACATACAATAAATCATAAAGTGGCCAAAAGTGTGAATAAGTGTTACCATATGGTGTTCAAAGTGAAGAAATGTGTGTTTTGTGTCACTATTGATCATCTAATAGCCACATGAATTTTATTTTTGTATGACCTTTTGTTACATTTAGTCACACAAAGCATTTTTCTTTTGGGTATTTAGTCACGTACAATAAATCATAAAGTGGCCAATAGTGTGAATAAGTGTGACCATATGGTGTTTAAAGTGAAGAAATGTGTGTTTTGTGCGACTATTGATCATCCGATGGCCTCATGAATTGTATGTTTGTGTGGCCTTTTGTACCATTTAATCACACATATCATGTTTCTTTTGGGTATTTAGTCACATACAATTAAGCATAAAATGGCCAAAAGTGTGAATAAGTGTGACCATTTAGTCACACATATCATGTTTCTTTTGGGTATTTAGTCACATACAATAAATCATGAAGTGGCTAAAAGTGTGAATAAGTGTGACCATATGGTTTTTAAAGTGTAGAAATGTGTGTTTTGTGTGACTATTGATCATCCAATGGCCACATGATTTTTATTTTTGTGTGGCCTTTTGTTACATTTAGTCACACAAAGCATTTTTCTTTTGGGTATTTAGTCACATACAATAAGTCATAAAGTGGCCAAAAGTGTGAATAAGTGTTACCATATGGTGTTCAAAGTGAAGAAATGTGTGTTTTGTGTCACTATTGATCATCCAATAGCCACATGAATTTTATTTTTGTATGACCTTTTGTTACATTTAGTCACACAAAGCATTTTTCTTTTGGGTATTTAGTCACGTACAATAAATCTTAAAGTGGCCAATAGTGTGAATAAGTGTGACCATATGGTGTTTAAAGTGAAGAAATGTGTGTTTTCTGTGACTATTGATCATCCGATGGCCTCATGAATTGTATGTTTGTGTGGCCTTTTGTACCATTTAATCACACATATCATGTTTCTTTTAGGTATTTAGTCACATACAATTAAGCATAAAATGGCCAAAAGTGTGAATAAGTGTGACCATTTAGTCACACATATCATGTTTCTTTTGGGTATTTAGTCATATACAATAAATCATAAAGTGGCTAAAAGTGTGAATAAGTGTGACCATATGGTTTTTAAAGTGTAGAAATGTGTGTTTTGTGTGACTATTGATCATCCAATGGCCACATGATTTTTATTTTTGTGTGGCCTTTTGTTACATTTAGTCACACAAAGCATTTTTCTTTTGGGTATTTAGTCACATACAATAAATCATAAAGTGGCTAAAAGTGTGAATAAGTGTGACCATATGGTGTTCAAAATGAAGAAATGTGTGTTTTGTGTCACTATTGATCATCCAATAGCCACATGAATTTTATTTTTGTATGACCTTTTGTTACATTTAGTCACACAAAGCATTTTTCTTTTGGGTATTTAGTCACGTACAATAAATCATAAAGTGGCCAATAGTGTGAATAAGTGTGACCATATGGTGTTTAAAGTGAAGAAATGTGTGTTTTGTGTGACTATTGATCATCCGATGGCCTCATGAATTCTAAGTTTGTGTGGCCTTTTGTACCATTTAATCACACATATCATGTTTCTTTTGGGTATTTAGTCACATACAGTTAAGCATAAAATGGGCAAAAGTGTGAATAAGTGTGACCATTTAGTCACACATATCATGTTTCTTTTGGGTATTTAATCACATACAATAAATCATAAAGTGGCCAAAAGTGTGAATAAGTGTGACCATATGGTTTTTAAAGTGTAGAAATGTGTGTTTTGTGTGACTATTGATCATCCAATGGCCACATGATTTTTATTTTTGTGTGTCCCTTTGTTACATTTAGTCACACAAAGCATTTTTCTTTTGGGTGTTTAGTCACATACAATAAATCATAAAGTGGCTAAAAGTGTGAATAAGTTTGACCATATGGTGTTCAAAGTGAAGAAATCTGTGTTTTGTGTCACTATTGATCATCCAATAGCCACATGAATTTTATTTTTGTATGACCTTTTGTTACATTTAGTCACACAAAGCATTTTTCTTTTGGGTATTTAGTCACATACAATAAATCATAAAGTAGCCAAAAGTATGAATAAGTGTGACCATATGGTGTTTAAAGTGAAGAAATGTGTGTTTTGTGTAACTATTGATCATCCGATGGCCTCATGAATTGTATGTTTGTGTGGCCTTTTGTACCATTTAATCACACATATCATGTTTCTTTTGGGTATTTAGTCACATACAATTAAGCATAAAATGGCCAAAAGTGTGTATAAGTGTGACCATTTAGTCACACATATCATGTTTCTTTTGGGTATTTAGTAACATACAATAAATCATAAAGTGGCCAAAAGTGTGAATAAGTGTGACCATATGGTTTTTAAAGTGAAGAAATGTGTGTTTTGTGTGACTATTGATCATCCAATGGCCACATGATTTTATTTTTGTGTGGCCTTTTGTTACATTTAGTCACACAAAGCATTTTTCTTTTGGGTATTTAGTCTCATACAATAAATCATAAAGTGGCCAAAAGTGTGAATAAGTGTGACCATATGGTGTTTAAAATGAAGAAATGTGTGTTTTGTGTGACTATTGATCAACCAATGGCCACATGATTTTTATTTTTGTGTGGCCTTTTGTCACACTTAGTCACACAAAGCATATTTCTTTTGGGTATTTAGTCACATACAATAAATCATAAAGTGGCCAAAAGTGTGAATAAGTGTTACCATATGGTGTTCAAAGTGAAGAAATGTGTGTTTTGTGTCACTATTGATCATCCAATAGCCACATGAATTTTATTTTTGTATGACCTTTTGTTACATTTAGTCACACTAATCATTTTTCTTTTAGGTATTTAGTCACGTACAATAAATCATAAAGTGGCCAATAGTGTGAATAAGTGTGACCATATGGTGTTTAAAGTGAAGAAATGTGTGTTTTGTGTGACTATTGATCATCCGATGGCCTCATGAATTGTATGTTTGTATGGCCTTTTGTTCCATTTAATCACACATATCATGTTTCTTTTGGGTATTTAGTCACATTCAATTAAGCATAAAATGGCCAAAAGTGTGAATAAGTGTGACCATTTAGTCACACATATCATGTTTCTTTAGGGTATTTAGTCACATACAATAAATCATAAAGTGGCTAAAAGTGTGAATAAGTGTGACCATATGGTTTTTAAAGTGTAGAAATGTGTGTTTTGTGTGACTATTGATCATCCAATGGCCACATGATTTTTATTTTTGTGTGGCCTTTTGTTACATTTAGTCACACAAAGCATTTTTCTTTTGGGTATTTAGTCACATACAATAAATCATAAAGTGGCCAAAAGTGTGAATAAGTGTTACCATATGGTGTTCAAAGTGAAGAAATGTGTGTTTTGTGTCACTATTGATCATCCAATAGCCACATGAATTTTATTTTTGTATGACCTTTTGTTACATTTAGTCACACAAAGCATTTTTCTTTTGGGTATTTAGTAACGTACAATAACTCATAAAGTGGCCAATAGTGTGAATATGTGTGACCATATGGTGTTTAAAGTGAAGAAATGTGTGTTTTGTGCGACTATTGATCATCCGATGGCCTCATGAATTGTATGTTTGTGTGGCCTTTTGTACCATTTAATCACACATATCATGTTTCTTTTGGGTATTTAGTCACATACAATTAAGCATAAAATGGGCAAAAGTGTGAATAAGTGTGACCATTTAGTCACACATATCATGTTTTTTTGTGTATTTAATCACATACAATAAATCATAAAGTGGCTAAAAGTGTGAATAAGTGTGACCATATGGTTTTTAAAGTGTAGAAATGTGTGTTTTGTGTGACTATTGATCATCCAATGGCCACATGATTTTTATTTTTGTGTGGCCTTTTGTTACATTTAGTCACACAAAGCATTTTTCTTTTGGGTATTTAGTCACATACAATAAATCATAAAGTGGCCAAAAGTGTGAATAAGTGTTACCATATGGTGTTCAAAGTGAAGAAATGTGTGTTTTGTGTCACTATTGATCATCCAATAGCCACATGAATTTTATTTTTGTATGACCTTTTGTTACATTTAGTCACACAAAGCATTTTTCTTTTGGGTATTTAGTCACGTACAATAACTCATAAAGTGGCCAATAGTGTGAATATGTGTGACCATATGGTGTTTAAAGTGAAGAAATGTGTGTTTTGTGCGACTATTGATCATCCGATGGCCTCATGAATTGTATGTTTGTGTGGCCTTTTGTACCATTTAATCACACATATCATGTTTCTTTTGGGTATTTAGTCACATACAATTAAGCATAAAATGGGCAAAAGTGTGAATAAGTGTGACCATTTAGTCACACATATCATGTTTTTTTGTGTATTTAATCACATACAATAAATCATAAAGTGGCTAAAAGTGTGAATAAGTGTGACCATATGGTTTTTAAAGTGTAGAAATGTGTGTTTTGTGTGACTATTGATCATCCAATGGCCACATGATTTTTATTTTTGTGTGGCCTTTTGTTACATTTAGTCACACAAAGCATTTTTCTTTTGGGTATTTAGTCACATACAATAAATCATAAAGTAGCCAAAAGTATGAATAAGTGTGACCATATGGTGTTTAAAGTGAAGAAATGTGTGTTTTGTGTAACTATTGATCATCCGATGGCCTCATGAATTGTATGTTTGTGTGGCCTTTTGTACCATTTAATCACACATATCATGTTTCTTTTGGGTATTTAGTCACATACAATTAAGCATAAAATGGCCAAAAGTGTGTATAAGTGTGACCATTTAGTCACACATATCATGTTTCTTTTGGGTATTTAGTCACATACAATAAATCATAAAGTGGTTAAAAGTGTGAATAAGTGTGACCATATGGTTTTTAAAGTGAAGAAATGTGTGTTTTGTGTGACTATTGATCATCCAATAGCCACATGAATTTTATTTTTGTATGACCTTTTGTTACATTTAGTCACACAAAGCATTTTTCTTTTGGGTATTTAGTCACGTACAATAACTCATAAAGTGGCCAATAGTGTGAATATGTGTGACCATATGGTGTTTAAAGTGAAGAAATGTGTGTTTTGTGCGACTATTGATCATCCGATGGCCTCATGAATTGTATGTTTGTGTGGCCTTTTGTACCATTTAATCACACATATCATGTTTCTTTTGGGTATTTAGTCACATACAATTAAGCATAAAATGGCCAAAAGTGTGTATAAGTGTGACCATTTAGTCACACATATCATGTTTCTTTTGGGTATTTAGTCACATACAATAAATCATAAAGTGGTTAAAAGTGTGAATAAGTGTGACCATATGGTTTTTAAAGTGAAGAAATGTGTGTTTTGTGTGACTATTGATCATCCAATGGCCACATGATTTTATTTTTGTATGACCTTTTGTTACATTTAGTCACACAAAGCATTTTTCTTTTGGGTATTTAGTCACGTACAATAAATCTTAAAGTGGCCAATAGTGTGAATAAGTGTGACCATATGGTGTTTAAAGTCAAGAAATGTGTGTTTTCTGTGACTATTGATCATCCGATGGCCTCATGAATTGTATGTTTGTGTGGCCTTTTGTACCATTTAATCACACATATCATGTTTCTTTTGGGTATTTAGTCACATACAATTAAGCATAAAATGGCCAAAAGTGTGAATAAGTGTGACCATTTAGTCACACATATCATGTTTCTTTTGGGTATTTAGTCATATACAATAAATCATAAAGTGGCTAAAAGTGTGAATAAGTGTGACCATATGGTTTTTAAAGTGTAGAAATGTGTGTTTTGTGTGACTATTGATCATCCAATGGCCACATGATTTTTATTTTTGTGTGGCCTTTTGTTACATTTAGTTACACAAAGCATTTTTCTTTTGGGTATTTAGTCACATACAATAAATCATAAAGTGGCTAAAAGTGTGAATAAGTGTGACCATATGGTGTTCAAAGTGAAGGAATGTGTGTTTTGTGTCACTATTGATCATCCAATAGCCACATGAATTTTATTTTTGTATGACCTTTTGTTACATTTAGTCACACAAAGCATTTTTCTTTTGGGTATTTAGTCACGTACAATAAATCATAAAGTGGCAAATAGTGTGAATAAGTGTGACCATATGGTGTTTAAAGTGAAGAAATGTGTGTTTTGTGTGACTATTGATCATCCGATGGCCTCATGAATTCTAAGTTTGTGTGGCCTTTTGTACCATTTAATCACACACATCATGTTTCTTTTGGGTATTTAGTCACATACAATTAAGCATAAAATGGCCAAAAGTGTGAATAAGTGTGACCATTTAGTCACACATATCATGTTTCTTTTGGGTATTTCATCACATACAATAAATCATAAAGTGGCCAAAAGTGTGAATAAGTGTGACCATATGGTTTTTAAAGTGTAGAAATGTGTGTTTTGTGTGACTATTGATCATCCAATGGCCACATGATTTTTATTTTTGTGTGTCCCTTTGTTACATTTAGTCACACAAAGCATTTTTCTTTTGGGTATTTAGTCACATACAATAAATCATAAAGTGGCTAAAAGTGTGAATAAGTTTGACCATATGGTGTTCAAAGTGAAGAAATCTGTGTTTTGTGTCACTATTGATCATCCAATAGCCACATGAATTTTATTTTTGTATGACCTTTTGTTACATTTAGTCACACAAAGCATTTTTCTTTTGGGTATTTAGTCACATACAATAAATCATAAAGTGGCCAAAAGTATGAATAAGTGTGACCATATGGTGTTTAAAGTGAAGAAATGTGTGTTTTGTGTAACTATTGATCATCCGATGGCCTCATGAATTGTATGTTTGTGTGGCCTTTTGTACCATTTAATCACACATATCATGTTTCTTTTGGGTATTTAGTCACATACAATTAAGCATAAAATGGCCAAAAGTGTGAATAAGTGTGACCATTTAGTCACACATATCATGTTTCTTTTGGGTATTTAGTAACATACAATAAATCATAAAGTGGCCAAAAGTGTGAATAAGTGTGACCATATGGTTTTTAAAGTGAAGAAATGTGTGTTTTGTGTGACTATTGATCATCCAATGGCCACATGATTTTATTTTTGTGTGGCCTTTTGTTACATTTAGTCACACAAAGCATTTTTCTTTTGGGTATTTAGTCTCATACAATAAATCATAAAGTGGCCAAAAGTGTGAATAAGTGTGACCATATGGTGTTTAAAATGAAGAAATGTGTGTTTTGTGTGACTATTGATCAACCAATGGCCACATGATTTTTATTTTTGTGTGGCCTTTTGTCACACTTAGTCACACAAAGCATATTTCTTTTGGGTATTTAGTCACATACAATAAATCATAAAGTGGCCAAAAGTGTGAATAAGTGTTACCATATGGTTTTCAAAGTGAAGAAATGTGTGTTTTGTGTCACTATTGATCATCCAATAGCCACATGAATTTTATTTTTGTATGACCTTTTCTTACATTTAGTCACACAAAGCATTTTTCTTTTGAGTATTTAGTCACGTACAATAAAGCATTTTTGTGTGGCCTTTTGTACCATTTAATCACACATATCATGTTTCTTTTGGGTATTTAATCACATACAATTAAGCATAAAATGGCCAAAAGTGTGAATAAGTGTGACCATTTAGTCACACATATCATGTTTCTTTTGGGTATTTAGTCACATACAATAAATCATAAAGTGGCTAAAAGTGTGAATAAGTGTGACCATATGGTTTTTAAAGTGTAGAAATGTGTGTTTTGTGTGACTATTGATCATCCAATGGCCACATGATTTTTATTTTTGTGTGGCCTTTTGTTACATTTAGTCACACAAAGCATTTTTCTTTTGGGTATTTAGTCACATACAATAAATCATAAAGTGGCTAAAAGTGTGAATAAGTGTGACCATATGGTGTTCAAAGTGAAGAAATGTGTGTTTTGTGTCACTATTGATCATCCAATAGCCACATGAATTTTATTTTTGTATGACCTTTTGTTACATTTAGTCACACAAAGCATTTTTCTTTTGAGTATTTAGTCACGTACAATAAATCATAAAGTGGCCAATAGTGTGAATAAGTGTGACCATATGGTGTTTAAAGTGAAGAAATGTGTGTTTTGTATGACTATTGATCATCCGATGGCCTCATGAATTGTTTGTTTGTGTGGCCTTTTGTACCATTTAATCACACATATCATGTTTCTTTTGGGTATTTAATCACATACAATTAAGCATAAAATGGCCAAAAGTGTGAATAAGTGTGACCATTTAGTCACACATATCATGTTTCTTTTGGGTATTTAGTCACATACAATAAATCATAAAGTGGCTAAAAGTGTGAATAAGTGTGACCATATGGTTTTTAAAGTGTAGAAATGTGTGTTTTGTGTGACTATTGATCATCCAATGGCCACATGATTTTTATTTTTGTGTGGCCTTTTGTTACATTTAGTCACACAAAGCATTTTTCTTTTGGGTATTTAGTCACATACAATAAATCATAAAGTGGCTAAAAGTGTGAATAAGTGTGACCATATGGTGTTCAAAGTGAAGAAATGTGTGTTTTGTGTCACTATTGATCATCCAATAGCCACATGAATTTTATTTTTGTATGACCTTTTGTTACATTTAGTCACACAAAGCATTTTTCTTTTGAGTATTTAGTCACGTACAATAAATCATAAAGTGGCCAATAGTGTGAATAAGTGTGACCATATGGTGTTTAAAGTGAAGAAATGTGTGTTTTGTATGACTATTGATCAGCCGATGGCCTCATGAATTGTTTGTTTGTGTGGCCTTTTGTACCATTTAATCACAAATATCATGTTTCTTTTGGGTATTTAATCACATACAATTAAGCATAAAATGGCCAAAAGTGTGAATAAGTGTGACCATTTAGTCACACATATCATGTTTCTTTTGGGTATTTAGTCACATACAATAAATCATAAAGTGGCTAAAAGTGTGAATAAGTGTGACCATATGGTTTTTAAAGTGTAGAAATGTGTGTTTTGTGTGACTATTGATCATCTAATGGCCACATGATTTTTATTTTTGTGTGGCCTTTTGTTACATTTAGTCACACAAAGCATTTTTCTTTTGGTTATTTAGTCACATACAATAAATCATAAAGTGGCTAAAAGTGTGAATAAGTGTGACCATATGGTGTTCAAAGTGAAGAAATGTGTGTTTTGTGTCACTATTGATCATCCAATAGCCACATGAATTTTATTTTTGTATGACCTTTTGTTACATTTAGTCACACAAAGCATTTTTCTTTTGGGTATTTAGCCACGTACAATAAATCATAAAGTGGCCAATAGTGTGAATAAGTGTGACAATATGGTGTTTAAAGTGAAGAAATGTGTGTTTTGTATGACTATTGATCATCCGATGGCCTCATGAATTGTTTGTTTGTGTGGCCTTTTGTACCATTTAATCACACATATCATGTTTCTTTTGGGTATTTAATCACATACAATTAAGCATAAAATGGCCAAAAGTGTGAATAAGTGTGACCATTTAGTCACACATATCATGTTTCTTTTGGGTATTTAGTCACATACAATAAATCATAAAGTGGCTAAAAGTGTGAATAAGTGTGACCATATGGTTTTTAAAGTGTAGAAATGTGTGTTTTGTGTGACTATTGATCATCTAATGGCCACATGATTTTTATTTTTGTGTGGCCTTTTGTTACATTTAGTCACACAAAGCATTTTTCTTTTGGGTATTTAGTCACATACAATAAATCATAAAGTGGCTAAAAGTGTGAATAAGTGTGACCATATGGTGTTCAAAGTGAAGAAATGTGTGTTTTGTGTCACTATTGATCATCCAATAGCCACATGAATTTTATTTTTGTATGACCTTTTGTTACATTTAGTCACACAAAGCATTTTTCTTTTGGGTATTTAGCCACGTACAATAAATCATAAAGTGGCCAATAGTGTGAATAAGTGTGACCATATGGTGTTTAAAGTGAAGAAATGTGTGTTTTGTATGACTATTGATCATCCGATGGCCTCATGAATTGTTTGTTTGTGTGGCCTTTTGTACCATTTAATCACACATATCATGTTTCTTTTGGGTATTTAATCACATACAATTAAGCATAAAATGGCCAAAAGTGTGAATAAGTGTGACCATTTAGTCACACATATCATGTTTCTTTTGGGTATTTAGTCACATACAATAAATCATAAAGTGGCTAAAAGTGTGAATAAGTGTGACCATATGGTTTTTAAAGTGTAGAAATGTGTGTTTTGTGTGACTATTGATCATCTAATGGCCACATGATTTTTATTTTTGTGTGGCCTTTTGTTACATTTAGTCACACAAAGCATTTTTCTTTTGGGTATTTAGTCACATACAATAAATCATAAAGTGGCTAAAAGTGTGAATAAGTGTGACCATATGGTGTTCAAAGTGAAGAAATGTGTGTTTTGTGTCACTATTGATCATCCAATAGCCACATGAATTTTATTTTTGTATGACCTTTTGTTACATTTAGTCACACAAAGCATTTTTCTTTTGGGTATTTAGCCACGTACAATAAATCATAAAGTGGCCAATAGTGTGAATAAGTGTGACCATATGGTGTTTAAAGTGAAGAAATGTGTGTTTTGTATGACTATTGATCATCCGATGGCCTCATGAATTGTTTGTTTGTGTGGCCTTTTGTACCATTTAATCACACATATCATGTTTCTTTTGGGTATTTAATCACATACAATTAAGCATAAAATGGCCAAAAGTGTGAATAAGTGTGACCATTTAGTCACACATATCATGTTTCTTTTGGGTATTTAGTCACATACAATAAATCATAAAGTGGCTAAAAGTGTGAATAAGTGTGACCATATGGTTTTTAAAGTGTAGAAATGTGTGTTTTGTGTGACTATTGATCATCCAATGGCCACATGATTTTTATTTTTGTGTGGCCTTTTGTTACATTTAGTCACACAAAGCATTTTTCTTTTGGGTATTTAGTCACATACAATAAATCATAAAGTGGCTAAAATTGTGAATAAGTGTGACCATATGGTGTTCAAAGTGAAGAAATGTGTGTTTTGTGTCACTATTGATCATCCAATAGCCACATGAATTTTATTTTTGTATGACCTTTTGTTACATTTAGTCACACAAAGCATTTATCTTTTGGGTATTTAGCCACGTACAATAAATCATAAAGTGGCCAATAGTGTGAATAAGTGTGACCATATGGTGTTTAAAGTGAAGAAATGTGTGTTTTGTGTGACTATTGATCATCCGATGGCCTCATGAAATGTAAGTTTGTGTGGCCTTTTGTACCATTTAATCACACATATCATGTTTCTTTTGGGTATTTAGTCACATACAATTAATCATAGAATGGACAAAAGTGTGAATAAGTGTGACCATTTAGTCACACATATCATGTTTCTTTTGGGTATTTAGTCACATACAATAAATCATAAAGTGGCCAAAAGTGTGAATAAGTGTGACCATATGGTTTTTAAAGTGTAGAAATGTGTGTTTTGTGTGACTATTGATCATCCAATGGCCACATGATTTTTATTTTTGTGTGGCCTTTTGTTACATTTAGTCACACAAAGCATATTTCTTTTGGGTATTTAGTCACATACAATAAATCATAAAGTGGCTAAAAGTGTGAATAAGTTTGACCATATGGTGTTCAAAGTGAAGAAATGTGTGTTTTGTGTCACTATTGATCATCCAATAGCCACATGAATTTTATTTTTGTATGACCTTTTGTTACATTTAGTCACACAAAGCATTCTTCTTTTGGGTATTTAGTCACATACAATAAATCATAAAGTGGCCAAAAGTATGAATAAGTGTGACCATATGGTGTTTAAAGTGAAGAAATGTGTGTTTTGTGTGACTATTGATCATCCGATGGCCTCATGAATTGTATGTTTGTGTGGCCTTTTTTACCATTTAATCACACATATCATGTTTCTTTTGGGTATTTAGTCACATACAATTAAGCATAAAATGGCCAAAAGTGTGAATAAGTGTGACCATTTAGTCACACATATCATGTTTCTTTTGGGTATTTAGTAACATACAATAAATCATAAAGTGGCCAAAAGTGTGAATAAGTGTGACCATATGGTTTTTAAAGTGAAGAAATGTGTGTTTTGTGTGACTATTGATCATCCAATGGCCACATGATTTTATTTTTGTGTGGCCTTTTGTTACATTTAGTCACACAAAGCATTTTTCTTTTGGGTATTTAGTCTTATACAATAAATCATAAAGTGGCCTAAAGTGTGAATAAGTGTGACTATATGGTGTTTAAAATGAAGAAATGTGTGTTTTGTGTGACTATTGATCAACCAATGGCCACATGATTTTTATTTTCGTGTGGCCTTTTGTCACACTTACTCACACAAAGAATTTTTCTTTTGGGTATTTAGTCACATACAATAAATCATAAATTGGCCAAAAGTGTGAATAAGTGTTACCATATGGTGTTCAAAGTGAAGAAATGTGTGTTTTGTGTCACTATTGATCATCCAATAGCCACATGAATTTTATTTTTGTATGACCTTTTGTTACATTTAGTCACACAAAGCATTTTTCTTTTGGGTATTTAGTCACATACAATAAATCATAAAGTGGCCAAAAGTATGAATAAGTGTGACCATATGGTGTTTAAAGTGAAGAAATGTGTGTTTTGTGTGACTATTGATCATCCGATGGCCTCATGAATTGTATGTTTGTGTGGCCTTTTTTACCATTTAATCACACATATCATGTTTCTTTTGGGTATTTATTCACATGCAATTCAGCATAAAATGGCCAAAAGTGTGAATAAGTGTGACCATTTAGTCACACATATCATGTTTCTTTTGGGTATTTAGTAACATACAATAAATCATAAAGTGGCCAAAAGTGTGAATAAGTGTGACCATATGGTTTTTAAAGTGAAGAAATGTGTGTTTTGTGTGACTATTGATCATCTAATGGCCACATGATTTTTATTTTTGTGTGGCCTTTTGTTACATTTAGTCACACAAAGCATTTTTCTTTTGGGTATTTAGTCACATACAATAAATCATAAAGTGGCTAAAAGTGTGAATAAGTGTGACCATATGGTGTTCAAAGTGAAGAAATGTGTGTTTTGTGTCACTATTGATCATCCAATAGCCACATGAATTTTATTTTTGTATGACCTTTTGTTACATTTAGTCACACAAAGCATTTTTCTTTTGGGTATTTAGCCACGTACAATAAATCATAAAGTGGCCAATAGTGTGAATAAGTGTGACCATATGGTGTTTAAAGTGAAGAAATGTGTGTTTCGTATGACTATTGATCATCCGATGGCCTCATGAATTGTTTGTTTGTGTGGCCTTTTGTACCATTTAATCACACATATCATGTTTCTTTTGGGTATTTAATCACATACAATTAAGCATAAAATGGCCAAAAGTGTGAATAAGTGTGACCATTTAGTCACACATATCATGTTTCTTTTGGGTATTTAGTCACATACAATAAATCATAAAGTGGCTAAAAGTGTGAATAAGTGTGACCATATGGTTTTTAAAGTGTAGAAATGTGTGTTTTGTGTGACTATTGATCATCCAATGGCCACATGATTTTTATTTTTGTGTGGCCTTTTGTTACATTTAGTCACACAAAGCATTTTTCTTTTGGGTATTTAGTCACATACAATAAATCATAAAGTGGCTAAAATTGTGAATAAGTGTGACCATATGGTGTTCAAAGTGAAGAAATGTGTGTTTTGTGTCACTATTGATCATCCAATAGCCACATGAATTTTATTTTTGTATGACCTTTTGTTACATTTAGTCACACAAAGCATTTTTCTTTTGGGTATTTAGCCACGTACAATAAATCATAAAGTGGCCAATAGTGTGAATAAGTGTGACCATATGGTGTTTAAAGTGAAGAAATGTGTGTTTTGTGTGACTATTGATCATCCGATGGCCTCATGAAATGTAAGTTTGTGTGGCCTTTTGTACCATTTAATCACACATATCATGTTTCTTTTGGGTATTTAGTCACATACAATTAATCATAGAATGGACAAAAGTGTGAATAAGTGTGACCATTTAGTCACACATATCATGTTTCTTTTGGGTATTTAGTCACATACAATAAATCATAAAGTGGCCAAAAGTGTGAATAAGTGTGACCATATGGTTTTTAAAGTGTAGAAATGTGTGTTTTGTGTGACTATTGATCATCCAATGGCCACATGATTTTTATTTTTGTGTGGCCTTTTGTTACATTTAGTCACACAAAGCATATTTCTTTTGGGTATTTAGTCACATACAATAAATCATAAAGTGGCTAAAAGTGTGAATAAGTTTGACCATATGGTGTTCAAAGTGAAGAAATGTGTGTTTTGTGTCACTATTGATCATCCAATAGCCACATGAATTTTATTTTTGTATGACCTTTTGTTACATTTAGTCACACAAAGCATTCTTCTTTTGGGTATTTAGTCACATACAATAAATCATAAAGTGGCCAAAAGTATGAATAAGTGTGACCATATGGTGTTTAAAGTGAAGAAATGTGTGTTTTGTGTGACTATTGATCATCCGATGGCCTCATGAATTGTATGTTTGTGTGGCCTTTTTTACCATTTAATCACACATATCATGTTTCTTTTGGGTATTTAGTCACATACAATTAAGCATAAAATGGCCAAAAGTGTGAATAAGTGTGACCATTTAGTCACACATATCATGTTTCTTTTGGGTATTTAGTAACATACAATAAATCATAAAGTGGCCAAAAGTGTGAATAAGTGTGACCATATGGTTTTTAAAGTGAAGAAATGTGTGTTTTGTGTGACTATTGATCATCCAATGGCCACATGATTTTATTTTTGTGTGGCCTTTTGTTACATTTAGTCACACAAAGCATTTTTCTTTTGGGTATTTAGTCTTATACAATAAATCATAAAGTGGCCTAAAGTGTGAATAAGTGTGACTATATGGTGTTTAAAATGAAGAAATGTGTGTTTTGTGTGACTATTGATCAACCAATGGCCACATGATTTTTATTTTCGTGTGGCCTTTTGTCACACTTACTCACACAAAGAATTTTTCTTTTGGGTATTTAGTCACATACAATAAATCATAAATTGGCCAAAAGTGTGAATAAGTGTTACCATATGGTGTTCAAAGTGAAGAAATGTGTGTTTTGTGTCACTATTGATCATCCAATAGCCACATGAATTTTATTTTTGTATGACCTTTTGTTACATTTAGTCACACAAAGCATTTTTCTTTTGGGTATTTAGTCACATACAATAAATCATAAAGTGGCCAAAAGTATGAATAAGTGTGACCATATGGTGTTTAAAGTGAAGAAATGTGTGTTTTGTGTGACTATTGATCATCCGATGGCCTCATGAATTGTATGTTTGTGTGGCCTTTTTTACCATTTAATCACACATATCATGTTTCTTTTGGGTATTTATTCACATGCAATTCAGCATAAAATGGCCAAAAGTGTGAATAAGTGTGACCATTTAGTCACACATATCATGTTTCTTTTGGGTATTTAGTAACATACAATAAATCATAAAGTGGCCAAAAGTGTGAATAAGTGTGACCATATGGTTTTTAAAGTGAAGAAATGTGTGTTTTGTGTGACTATTGATCATCCAATGGCCACATGATTTTATTTTTGTGTGGCCTTTTGTTACATTTAGTCGCACAAAGCATTTTTCTTTTGGGTATTTAGTCTTATACAATAAATCATAAAGTGGCCAAAAGTGTGAATAAGTATGACCATATGGTGTTTAAAATGAAGAAATGTGTGTTTTGTGTGACTATTGATCAACCAATGGCCACATGATTTTTATTTTTGTGTGGCCTTTTGTCACACTTAGTCACACAAAGCATATTTCTTTTGGGTATTTAGTCACATACAATAAATCATAAATTAGCCAAAAGTGTGAATAAGTGTTACCATATGGTGTTCAAAGTGAAGAAATGTGTGTTTTGTGTCACTATTGATCATCCAATAGCCACATCAATTTTATTTTTGTATGACCTTTTGTTACATTTAGTCACACAAAGCATTTTTCTTTGGGTATTTAGTCTCGTACAATAAATCATAAAGTGGCCAATAGTGTGAATAAGTGTAACCATATGGTGTTTAAAGTGAAGAAATGTGTGTTTTGTGTGACTATTGATCATCCGATGGACTCATGAATTGTATGTTTGTGTGGCCTTTTGTACCATTTAATCACACATATCATGTTTCTTTTGGGTATTTAGTCACATACAATTAAGCATAAAATGGCCAAAAGTGTGAATAAGTGTGACCATTTAGTCACACATATCATGTTTCTTTTGGGTATTTAGTCACATACAATAAATCATAAAGTGGCTAAAAGTGTGAATAAGTGTGACTATATGGTTTTTAAAGTGTAGAAATGTGTGTTTTGTGTGACTATTGATCATTCAATGGCCACATGATTTTTATTTTTGTGTGGCCTTTTGTTACATTTAGTCACACAAAGCATTTTTCTTTTGGGTATTTAGTCACATACAATAAATCATAAAGTGGCTAATAGTGTGAATAAGTGTGACCATATGCTGTTCAAATTGAAGAAATGTGTGTTTTGTGTCACTATTGATCATCCAATAGCCACATGAATTTTATTTTTGTATGACCTTTTGTTACATTTAGTCACACAAAGCATTTTTCTTTTGGGTATTTAGTCACATACAATAAATCATAAAGTGGCCAAAAGTGTGAATAAATGTGACCATATGGTGTTTAAAGTGAAGAAATGTGTATTTTGTGTGACTATTGATCATCCGATGGCCTCATGAATTGTATGTTTGTGTGGTCTTTTGTACCATTTAATCACACATATCATGTTTCTTTTGGGTATTTAGTCACATACAATTAAGCATAAAATGGCCAAAAGTGAGAATAAGTGTGACCATTTAGTCACACATATCATGTTTCTTTTGGGTATTTAGTCACATACAATAAATCATAATGTGGCCAAAAGTGTGAATAAGTGTGACCATATGGTTTTTAAAGTGAAGAAATGTGTGTTTTGTGTGACTATTGATCATCCAATGGCCACATGATTTTTATTTTTGTGTGGCCTTTTGTTACATTTAGTCACACAAAGCATTTTTCTTTTGGGTATTTAGTCTCATAAAATTAATCATAAAGTGGCCAAAAGTGTGAATAAGTGTGACCATATGGTGTTCAAAGTGAAGAAATGTGTGTTTTGTGTGAGTATTGATCATCCAATGGCCACATGAACTGTATGTTTGTGTGGCCTTTTGTACCATTTAGTCACACATATCATGTTTCTTTTTGGTATTTAGTCACATACAATTGGGTATAAAGTGGCCAAATGTGTGAATAAGTGTGACCATTTAGTCACACATATCATGTTTCTTTTGGGTATTTAGTCACATACAATAAATCATAAAGTGGCCAAAAGTGTGAATAAGTGTGACCATATGGTTTTTAAAGTGAAGAAATGTGTGTTTTGTGTGACTATTGATCATCCAATGGCCACATGAAATTGATTTTTGTGTGGCCTTTTATTACATTTAGTCACACAAAGCATTTTTCTTTGGGGTATTTAGTCACATACAATAAATCATAAAGTGGCCAAAAGTGTGAATAAGTGTGACCATATGGTGTTTAAAGTGAAGAAATGTGTGTTTTGTGTAACTATTGATCATCCAATGGCCACATGAATTTTATTTTTGTGTGGCCTTTTGTTGCATTTAGTCACACAAACCATTTTTCTTTTGGGTATTTAGTCACATACGACTATTGATCATCCAATGGCCACATTAATTTTATTTTTGTGTGGCCTTTTGTTGCATTTAGTCACACAAACCATTTTTCTTTTGGGTATTTAGTCACATACAATAAATCATAAAGTGGCCAAGAGTGAGAATAAGTGTGACCATATGGTGTTTAAAGTGAAGAAATGTGTGTTTTGTGTGACTATTGATCATCCAATGGCCACATGAATTATATGTTTGTGTGGCTTTTTGTACCATTTAATCACACATATCATGTTTCTTTTGGGTATTTAGTCACATACAATTAAGCATAGAATGGCCAAAAGTGTGATTAAGTGTGACCATTTAGTCACACATATCATGTTTCTTTTGGGTATTTAGTCACATACAATAAATCATAAAGTGGCGAAAAGTGTGAATAAATGTGACCATATGGTTTTTAAAGTGAAGAAATGTGTGTTTTGTGTGTCTATTGATCATCCAATGGCCACATGATTTTTATTTTTGTGTGGCCTTTTGTTACATTTAGTCACACAAAGCATTTTTCTTTTGGGTATTTAGTCACATACAATAAATCATAAAGTGGCCCAAAGTGTGAATAAGTGTGACCATATGGTGTTTAAAATGAAAAAATGTGTGTTTTGTGTGACTATTGATCATCCGATCGCCACATGAATTGTATGTTTGTGTGGCCTTTTGTACCATTTAATCACACATATCATGTTTCTTTTGGGTATTTAGTCACATACAATTAAGCATAAAATGGCCAAAAGTGTGAAAAAGTGTGACCATTTAGTCACATATATCATGTTTCTTTTGGGTATTTAATCACATACAATAAATCATAAAGTGGCCAAAAGTGTGAATAAGTGTGATAATATGGTTTTTAAAGTGAAGAAATGTGTGTTTTGTGTGACTATTGATCATCCAATGGCCACATGATTTTTATTTTTGTGTGGCCTTTTGTTACATTTAGTCACACAAAGCATTTTTCTTTTGGGTATTTAGTCACATACAATAAATCATAAAGTGGCCAAAAGTGTGAATAAGTGTGACCATATGGTGTTCAAAGTGAAGAAATGTGTGTTTTGTGTGACTATTGATCATCCATTGGCCACATAAACTGTATGTTTGTGTGGCCTTTTGTACCATTTAGTCACACATATCATGTTTCTTTTGGGTATTTAGTCACATACAATTGGGCATAAAGTGGCCAAATGTGTGAATAAGTGTGACCATATGGTGTTTAAAGTGAAGCAATGTGTGTTTTGTGTGACTATTGATCATCCAATAGCCACATGAAATTTATTTTTGTGTGGCCTTTTATTACATTTAGTCACACAAAGCATTTTTCTTTTGGGTATTTAGTCACATACAATAAATCATAAAGTGGCCAAAAGTGTGAAAAAGTGTGACCATATGGTGTTCAAAGTGAAGAAATGTGTGTTTTGTGTCACTATTGATCATCCAATAGCCACATGAATTTTATTTTTATATGACCTTTTGTTACATTTAGTCACACAAAGCATTTTTCTTTTGGGTATATAGTCACATACAATAAATCATAAAGTGGCCAAAAGTGTGAATATGTGTGACCATATGGTGTTTAAAGAAAAGAAATGTGTGTTTTGTGTGACTATTGATCATCCGATGGCCACATGAATTGTGTGTTTGTGTGGCATTTTCTACCATTTAATCACACATATCATGTTTCTTTTGGGTATTTAGTCACATACAATTAAGCATAAAATGGCCAAAAGTGTGAATAAGTGTGACCATTTAGTCACACATATCATGTTTCTTTTGGGTATTTAGTCACATACAATAAATCATAAAGTGGCCAAAAGTGTGAATAAGTGTGACCATATGGTTTTTAAAGTGAAGAAATGTGTGTTTTGTGTGACTATTGATCATCCAATGGCCACATGATTTTTATTTTTGTGTGGCCTTTTGTTACATTTAGTCACACAAAGCATTTTTCTTTTGGGTATTTAGTCACATACAATAAATCATAAAGTGGCCAAAAGTGTGAATAAGTGTGACCATATGGTATTTGAAGTGAAGAAATATGCGTTTTGTGTGACTATTGATCATCCAATGGCCACATAAACTGTATGTTTGTGTGGCCTTTTGTACCATTTAGTCACACATATCATGTTTCTTTTGGGTATTTAGTCACATACAATTGGGCATAAAGTGGCCAAATGTGTGAATAAGTGTGACCATATGGTGTTTAAAGTGAAGCAATGTGTGTTTTGTGTGACTATTGATCATCCAATAGCCACATGAAATTTATTTTTGTGTGGCCTTTTATTACATTTAGTCACCCAAAGCATTTTTCTTTTGGGTATTTAGTCACATACAATAAATCATAAAGTGGCCAAAAGTGTGAAAAAGTGTGACCATATGGTGTTCAAAGTGAAGAAATGTGTGTTTTGTGTCACTATTGATCATCCAATAGCCACATGAATTTTATTTTTATATGACCTTTTGTTACATTTAGTCACACAAAGCATTTTTCTTTTGGGTATATAGTCACATACAATAAATTTTAAAGTGGCCAAAAGTGTGAATATGTGTGACCATATGGTGTTTAAAGAAAAGAAATGTGTGTTTTGTGTGACTATTGATCATCCGATAGCCACATGAATTGTATGTTTGTGTGGCATTTTCTACCATTTAATCACACATATCATGTTTCTTTTGGGTATTTAGTCACATACAATTAAGCATAAAATGGCCAAAAGTGTGAATAAGTGTGACCATTTAGTCACACATATCATGTTTCTTTTGGGTATTTAGTCACATACAATAAATCATAAAGTGGCAAAAAGTGTGAATAAGTGTGACCATATGGTTTTTAAAGTGAAGAAATGTGTGTTTTGTGTGACTATTGATCATCCAATGGCCACATGATTTTTATTTTTGTGTGGCCTTTTGTTACATTTAGTCACACAAAGCATTTTTCTTTTGGGTATTTAGTCTCATACAATAAATCATAAAGTGGCCAAAAGTGTGAATAAGTGTGACCATATGGTGTTTAAAGTGAAGAAATGTGTGTTTTGTGTGACTATTGATCATCCAATGGACACATGAATTTTATTTTTGTATGACCTTTTATTACATTTAGTCACACAAAGCATTTTTCTTTTGGGTATTTAGTCACATACAATAAATCATAAAGTGGTCAAAAGTGTGAATAAGTGTGACCATATGGTATTTAAAGTGAAGAAATATGTGTTTTGTGTGACTATTGATCATCCAATGGCCACATGAACTGTATGTTTGTGTGGCCTTTTGTACCATTTAGTCACACATATCATGTTTCTTTTAGGTATTTAGTCACATACAATTGGGCATAAAGTGGCCAAAAGTGTGAATAAGTGTGACCATATGGTGTTTAACGTGAAGCAATGTGTGTTTTGTGTTACTATTGATCATCCAATAGCCACATGAAATTTATTTTTTTGTGGTCTTATATTACATTTAGTCACACAAAGCATTTTTCTTTTGGGTATTTAGTCACATACAATAAATCATAAAGTGGCCAAAAGTGTGAATAAGTGTGACCATATGGTGTTTAAAGTGAAGAAATGTGTGTTTTGTGTGACTATTGATCATCCAATAGCCACATGAATTTTATTTTTGTGTGGCCTTTTGTTACATTTAGTCACACAAAGCATTTTTCTTTTGGGTATTTAGTCACATACAATAAATCATAAAGTGGCCAAAAGTGAGAATAAGTGTGACCATATGGTGTTTAAAGTGAAGAAATGTGTGTTTTGTGTGACTATTGATCATCCAATGGCCACATGAATTGTATGTTTGTGTGGCCTTTTGTACCATTTAATCACACATATCATGTTTCTTTTGGGTATTTAGTCACATACAATTAAGCATAAAATGGCCAAAAGTGTGAATAAGTGTGACCATTTAGTCACACATATCATGTTTCTTTTGGGTATTTAGTCACATACAATAAATCATAAAGTGGCCAAAAGTGTGAATAAGTGTGACCATGTGGTTTTTAAAGTGAAGAAATGTGTGTTTTGTGTGACTATTGATCATCTAATGGCCACATGATTTTTATTTTTGTGTGGCCTTTTGTTACATTTAGTCACACAAAGCATTTTTCTTTTGGGTATTTAGTCTCATACAATAAATCATAAAGTGGCCAAAAGTGTGAATAAGTGTGACCATATGGTATTTAAAGTGAAGAAATATGTGTTTTGTGTGACTATTGATCATCCAATGGCCACATGAACTGTATGTTTGTGTGGCCTTTTGTACCATTTAGTCACACATATCATGTTTCTTTTAGGTATTTAGTCACATACAATTGGGCATAAAGTGGCCAAAAGTGTGAATAAGTGTGACCATATGGTGTTTAACGTGAAGCAATGTGTGTTTTGTGTTACTATTGATCATCCAATAGCCACATGAAATTTATTTTTTTGTGGTCTTATATTACATTTAGTCACACAAAGCATTTTTCTTTTGGGTATTTAGTCACATACAATAAATCATAAAGTGGCCAAAAGTGTGAATAAGTGTGACCATATGGTGTTTAAAGTGAAGAAATATGTGTTTTGTGTAACTATTGATCATCAAATGCACACATGAATTTTATTTTTATGTGGCCTTTTGTTGCATTTAGTCACACAAACCATTTTTCTTTTGGGTATTTAATCATATACAATAAATCATAAAGTGGCCAAAAGTGAGAATAAGTGTGACCATATGGTGTTTAAAGTGAAGAAATGTGTGTTTTGTGTGACTATTGATCATCCAATGGCCACATGAATTGTATGTTTGTGTGGCCTTTTGTACCATTTAATCACACATATCATGTTTCTTTTGGGTATTTAGTCACATACAATTAAGCATAAAATGGCCAAAAGTGTGAATAAGTGTGACCATTTAGTCACACATATCATGTTTCTTTTGGGTATTTAGTCACATACAATAAATCATAAAGTGGCCAAAAGTGTGAATAAGTGTGACCATATGGTTTTTAAAGTGAAGAAATGTGTGTTTTGTGTGACTATTGATCATCTAATGGCCACATGATTTTTATTTTTGTGTGGCCTTTTGTTACATTTAGTCACACAAAGCATTTTTCTTTTGGGTATTTAGTCTCATACAATAAATCATAAAGTGGCCAAAAGTGTGAATAAGTGTGACCATATGGTGTTTAAAGTGAAGAAATTTGTGTTTTGTGTGACTATTGATCATCCAATGGACACATGAATTTTATTTTTGTATGACCTTTTATTACATTTAGTCACACAAAGCATTTTTCTTTTGGGTATTTAGTCACATACAATAAATCATAAAGTGGCCAAAAGTGTGAATAAGTGTGACCATGTGGTTTTTAAAGTGAAGAAATGTGTGTTTTGTGTGACTATTGATCATCTAATGGCCACATGATTTTTATTTTTGTGTGGCCTTTTGTTACATTTAGTCACACAAAGCATTTTTCTTTTGGGTATTTAGTCTCATACAATAAATCATAAAGTGGCCAAAAGTGTGAATAAGTGTGACCATATGGTATTTAAAGTGAAGAAATATGTGTTTTGTGTGACTATTGATCATCCAATGGCCACATGAACTGTATGTTTGTGTGGCCTTTTGTACCATTTAGTCACACATATCATGTTTCTTTTAGGTATTTAGTCACATACAATTGGGCATAAAGTGGCCAAAAGTGTGAATAAGTGTGACCATATGGTGTTTAACGTGAAGCAATATGTGTTTTGTGTTACTATTGATCATCCAATAGCCACATGAAATTTATTTTTTTGTGGTCTTATATTACATTTAGTCACACAAAGCATTTTTCTTTTGGGTATTTAGTCACATACAATAAATCATAAAGTGGCCAAAAGTGTGAATAAGTGTGACCATATGGTGTTTAAAGTGAAGAAATATGTGTTTTGTGTAACTATTGATCATCAAATGGACACATGAATTTTATTTTTGTGTGGCCTTTTGTTGCATTTAGTCACACAAACCATTTTTCTTTTGGGTATTTAGTCATATACAATAAATCATAAAGTGGCCAAAAGTGAGAATAAGTGTGACCATATGGTGTTTAAAGTGAAGAAATGTGTGTTTTGTGTGACTATTGATCATCCAATGGCCACATGAATTGTATGTTTGTGTGGCCTTTTGTACCATTTAATCACACATATCATGTTTCTTTTGGGTATTTAGTCACATACAATTAAGCATAAAATGGCCAAAAGTGTGAATAAGTGTGACCATTTAGTCACACATATCATGTTTCTTTTGGGTATTTAGTCACATACAATAAATCATAAAGTGGCCAAAAGTGTGAATAAGTGTGACCATATGGTTTTTAAAGTGAAGAAATGTGTGTTTTGTGTGACTATTGATCATCTAATGGCCACATGATTTTTATTTTTGTGTGGCCTTTTGTTACATTTAGTCACACAAAGCATTTTTCTTTTGGGTATTTAGTCTCATACAATAAATCATAAAGTGGCCAAAAGTGTGAATAAGTGTGACCATATGGTGTTTAAAGTGAAGAAATGTGTGTTTTGTGTGACTATTGATCATCCAATGGACACATGAATTTTATTTTTGTATGACCTTTTATTACATTTAGTCACACAAAGCATTTTTCTTTTGGGTATTTAGTCACATACAATAAATCATAAAGTGGCCAAAAGTGTGAATAAGTGTGACCATATGGTTTTTAAAGTGAAGAAATATGTGTTTTGTGTGACTATTGATCATCCAATGGCCACATGAAATTGATTTTTGTGTGGCCTTTTATTACATTTAGTCACACAAAGCATTTTTCTTTTGGGTATTTAGTCACATACAATAAATCATAAAGTGGCCAAAAGTGTGAATAAGTGTGACCATATGGTGTTTAAAGTGAAGAAATGTGTGTTTTGTGTAACTATTGATCATCCAATGGCCACATGAATTTTATTTTTGTGTGGCATTTTGTTGCATTTAGTCACACAAACCATTTTTCTTTTGGGTATTTAGTCACATACAATAAATCATAAAGTGGCCAAGAGTGAGAATAAGTGTGACCATATGGTGTTTAAAGTGAAGAAATGTGTGTTTTGTGTGACTATTGATCATCCAATGGCCACATGAATTATATGTTTTTGTGGCCTTTTGTACCATTTAATCACACATATCATGTTTCTTTAGTCACATACAATTAAGCATAGAATGGCCAAAAGTGTGAATAAGTGTGACCATTTAGTCACACATATCATGTTTCTTTTGGGTATTTAGTCACATACAATAAATCATAAAGTGGCCAAAAGTGTGAATAAATGTGACCATATGGTTTTTAAAGTGAAGAAATGTGTGTTTTGTGTGTCTATTGATCATCCAATGGCCACATGATTTTTATTTTTGTGTGGCCTTTTGTTACATTTAGTCACACAAAGCATTTTTCTTTTGGGTATTTAGTCACATACAATAAATCATAAAGTGGCCCAAAGTGTGAATAAGTGTGACCATATGGTGTTTAAAATGAAAAAATGTGTGTTTTGTGTGACTATTGATCATCCGATCGCCACATGAATTGTATGTTTGTGTGGCCTTTTGTACCATTTAATCACACATATCATGTTTCTTTTGGGTATTTAGTCACATACAATTAAGCATAAAATGGCCAAAAGTGTGAATAAGTGTGACCATTTAGTCACATATATCATGTTTCTTTTGGGTATTTAATCACATACAATAAATCATAAAGTGGCCAAAAGTGTGAATAAGTGTGATAATATGGTTTTTAAAGTGAAGAAATGTGTGTTTTGTGTGACTATTGATCATCCAATGGCCACATGATTTTTATTTTTGTGTGGCCTTTTGTTACATTTAGTCACACAAAGCATTTTTCTTTTGGGTATTCAGTCTCATACAATAAATCATAAAGTGGCCAAAAGTGTGAATAAGTGTGACCATATGGTGTTTAAAATGAAGAAATGTGTTTTTTGTGTGACTATTGATCAACCAATGGCCACATGATTTTTATTTTTGTGTGGCCTTTTGCCACATTTAGTCACACAAAGCATTTTTCTTTTGGGTATTTAGTCACATAGAATAAATAGTAAAGTGGCCAAAAGTGTGAATAAGTGTGACTATATGGTGTTCGAAGAGAAGAAATGTGTGTTTTGTGTCACTATTGATCATCCAATAGCCACATGAATTTTATTTTTGTATGACCTTTTATTACATTTAGTCACACAAAGCATTTTTCTTTTGGGTATTTAGTCACATACAATAAATCATAAAGTGGCCAAAATTGTGAATAAGTGTGACCATATGGTATTTGAAGTGAAGAAATATGCGTTTTGTGTGACTATTGATCATCCAATGGCCACATAAACTGTATGTTTGTGTGGCCTTTTGTACCATTTAGTCACACATATCATGTTTCTTTTGGGTATTTAGTCACATACAATTGGGCATAAAGTGGCCAAATGTGTGAATAAGTGTGACCATATGGTGTTTAAAGTGAAGCAATGTGTGTTTTGTGTGACTATTGATCATCCAATAGCCACATGAAATTTATTTTTGTGTGGCCTTTTATTACATTTAGTCACACAAAGCATTTTTCTTTTGGGTATTTAGTCACATACAATAAATCATAAAGTGGCCAAAAGTGTGAAAAAGTGTGACCATATGGTGTTCAAAGTGAAGAAATGTGTGTTTTGTGTCACTATTGATCATCCAATAGCCACATGAATTTTATTTTTATATGACCTTTTGTTACATTTAGTCACACAAAGCATTTTTCTTTTGGGTATATAGTCACATACAATAAATCATAAAGTGGCCAAAAGTGTGAATATGTGTGACCATATGGTGTTTATAGAAAAGAAATGTGTGTTTTGTGTGACTATTGATCATCCGATGGCCACATGAATTGTATGTTTGTGTGGCATTTTCTACCATTTAATCACACATATCATGTTTCTTTTGGGTATTTAGTCACATACAATTAAGCATAAAATGTCCAAAAGTGTGAATAAGTGTGACCATTTAGTCACACATATCATGTTTCTTTTGGGTATTTAATCACATACAATAAATCATAAAGTGGCCAAAAGTTTGAATAAGTGTGACCATATGGTTTTTAAAGTGAAGAAATGTGTGTTTTGTGTGACTATTGATCATCCAATGGCCACATGATTTTTATTTTTGTGTGGCCTTTTGTTACATTTAGTCACACAAAGCATTTTTCTTTTGGGTATTTAGTCACATACAATAAATCATAAAGTGGCCAAAAGTGTGAATAAGTGTGACCATATGGTGTTTAAAGTGAAGAAATGTGTGTTTTGTGTAACTATTGATCATCAAATGGACACATGAATTTTATTTTTGTGTGGCCTTTTGTTGCATTTAGTCACACAAACCATTTTTCTTTTGGGTATTTAGTCATATACAATAAATCATAAAGTGGCCAAAAGTGAGAATAAGTGTGACCATATGGTGTTTAAAGTAAAGAAATGTGTGTTTTGTGTGACTATTGATCATCCAATGGCCACATGAATTGTATGTTTGTGTGGCCTTTTGTACCATTTAATCACACATATCATGTTTCTTTTGGGTATTTAGTCACATACAATTAAGCATAAAATGGCCAAAAGTGTGAATAAGTGTGACCATTTAGTCACATATATCATGTTTCTTTTGGGTATTTAATCACATACAATAAATCATAAAGTGGCCAAAAGTGTGAATAAGTGTGATAATATGGTTTTTAAAGTGAAGAAATGTGTGTTTTGTGTGACTATTGATCATCCAATGGCCACATGATTTTTATTTTTGTGTGGCCTTTTGTTACATTTAGTCACACAAAGCATTTTTCTTTTGGGTATTCAGTCTCATACAATAAATCATAAAGTGGCCAAAAGTGTGAATAAGTGTGACCATATGGTGTTTAAAATGAAGAAATGTGTTTTTTGTGTGACTATTGATCAACCAATGGCCACATGATTTTTATTTTTGTGTGGCCTTTTGCCACATTTAGTCACACAAAGCATTTTTCTTTTGGGTATTTAGTCACATAGAATAAATAGTAAAGTGGCCAAAAGTGTGAATAAGTGTGACTATATGGTGTTCGAAGAGAAGAAATGTGTATTTTGTGTCACTATTGATCATCCAATAGCCACATGAATTTTATTTTTGTATGACCTTTTATTACATTTAGTCACACAAAGCATTTTTCTTTTGGGTATTTAGTCACATACAATAAATCATAAAGTGGCCAAAATTGTGAATAAGTGTGACCATATGGTATTTGAAGTGAAGAAATATGCGTTTTGTGTGACTATTGATCATCCAATGGCCACATAAACTGTATGTTTGTGTGGCCTTTTGTACCATTTAGTCACACATATCATGTTTCTTTTGGGTATTTAGTCACATACAATTGGGCATAAAGTGGCCAAATGTGTGAATAAGTGTGACCATATGGTGTTTAAAGTGAAGCAATGTGTGTTTTGTGTGACTATTGATCATCCAATAGCCACATGAAATTTATTTTTGTGTGGCCTTTTATTACATTTAGTCACACAAAGCATTTTTCTTTTGGGTATTTAGTCACATACAATAAATCATAAAGTGGCCAAAAGTGTGAAAAAGTGTGACCATATGGTGTTCAAAGTGAAGAAATGTGTGTTTTGTGTCACTATTGATCATCCAATAGCCACATGAATTTTATTTTTATATGACCTTTTGTTACATTTAGTCACACAAAGCATTTTTCTTTTGGGTATATAGTCACATACAATAAATCATAAAGTGGCCAAAAGTGTGAATATGTGTGACCATATGGTGTTTATAGAAAAGAAATGTGTGTTTTGTGTGACTATTGATCATCCGATGGCCACATGAATTGTATGTTTGTGTGGCATTTTCTACCATTTAATCACACATATCATGTTTCTTTTGGGTATTTAGTCACATACAATTAAGCATAAAATGTCCAAAAGTGTGAATAAGTGTGACCATTTAGTCACACATATCATGTTTCTTTTGGGTATTTAGTCACATACAATAAATCATAAAGTGGCCAAAAGTTTGAATAAGTGTGACCATATGGTTTTTAAAGTGAAGAAATGTGTGTTTTGTGTGACTATTGATCATCCAATGGCCACATGATTTTTATTTTTGTGTGGCCTTTTGTTACATTTAGTCACACAAAGCATTTTTCTTTTGGGTATTTAGTCACATACAATAAATCATAAAGTGGCCAAAAGTGTGAATAAGTGTGACCATATGGTGTTTAAAGTGAAGAAATGTGTGTTTTGTGTAACTATTGATCATCAAATGGACACATGAATTTTATTTTTGTGTGGCCTTTTGTTGCATTTAGTCACACAAACCATTTTTCTTTTGGGTATTTAGTCATATACAATAAATCATAAAGTGGCCAAAAGTGAGAATAAGTGTGACCATATGGTGTTTAAAGTAAAGAAATGTGTGTTTTGTGTGACTATTGATCATCCAATGGCCACATGAATTGTATGTTTGTGTGGCCTTTTGTACCATTTAATCACACATATCATGTTTCTTTTGGGTATATAGTCACATACAATAAATCATAAAGTGGCCAAAAGTGTGAATATGTGTGACCATATGGTTTTTAAAGAAAAGAAATGTGTGTTTTGTGTGACTATTGATCATCCGATGGCCACATGAATTGTATGTTTGTGTGGCATTTTCTACCATTTAATCACACATATCATGTTTCTTTTGGGTATTTAGTCACATACAATTAAGCATAAAATGGCCAAAAGTGTGAATAAGTGTGACCATTTAGTCACATATATCATGTTTCTTTTGGGTATTTAATCACATACAATAAATCATAAAGTGGCCAAAAGTGTGAATAAGTGTGATAATATGGTTTTTAAAGTGAAGAAATATGCGTTTTGTGTGACTATTGATCATCCAATGGCCACATAAACTGTATGTTTGTGTGGCCTTTTGTACCATTTAGTCACACATATCATGTTTCTTTTGGGTATTTAGTCACATACAATTGGGCATAAAGTGGCCAAATGTGTGAATAAGTGTGACCATATGGTGTTTAAAGTGAAGCAATGTGTGTTTTGTGTGACTATTGATCATCCAATAGCCACATGAAATTTATTTTTGTGTGGCCTTTTATTACATTTAGTCACACAAAGCATTTTTCTTTTGGGTATTTAGTCACATACTATAAATCATAAAGTGGCCAAAAGTGTGAAAAAGTGTGACCATATGGTGTTCAAAGTGAAGAAATGTGTGTTTTGTGTCACTATTGATCATCCAATAGCCACATGAATTTTATTTTTATATGACCTTTTGTTACATTTAGTCACACAAAGCATTTTTCTTTTCGGTATATAGTCACATACAATAAATCATAAAGTGGCCAAAAGTGTGAATATGTGTGACCATATGGTGTTTAAAGAAAAGAAATGTGTGTTTTGTGTGACTATTGATCATCCGATGGCCACATGAATTGTATGTTTGTGTGGCATTTTCTACCATTTAATCACACATATCATGTTTCTTTTGGGTATTTAGTCACATACAATTAAGCATAAAATGGCCGAAAGTGTGAATAAGTGTGACCATTTAGTCACACATATCATGTTTCTTATGGGTATTTGGTCACATACAATAAATCATTAAGTGGTCAAAAGTGTGAATAAGTGTGACCATATGGTTTTTAAAGTGAAGAAATGTGTGTTTTTTGTGACTATTGATCATCCAATGGCCACATGATTTTTATTTTTGTGTGGCCTTTTGTTACATTTAGTCACACAAAGCATTTTTCTTTTGGGTATTTAGTCACATACAATAAATCATAAAGTGGCCAAAAGTGTGAATAAGTGTGACCATATGGTGTTTAAAATGAAGAAATGTGTGTTTTGTGTAACTATTGATCATCAAATGGACACATGAATTTTATTTTTGTGTGGCCTTTTGTTGCATTTAGTCACACAAACCATTTTTCTTTTGGGTATTTAGTCATATACAATAAATTATAAAGTGGCCAAAAGTGAGAATAAGTGTGACCATATGGTGTTTAAAGTAAAGAAATGTGTGTTTTGTGTGACTATTGATCATCCAATGGCCACATGAATTGTATGTTTGTGTGGCCTTTTGTACCATTTAATCACACATATCATGTTTCTTTTGGGTATTTAGTCACATACAATAAATCATAAAGTGGCCAAAAGTGTGAATAAGTGTGACCATATGGTTTTTAAAGTGAAGAAATGTGTGTTTTGTGTGACTATTGATCATCCAATGGCCACATGATTTTTATTTTTGTGTGGCCTTTTGTTACATTTAGTCACACAAAGCATTTTTCTTTTGGGTATTTAGTCTCATACAATAAATCATAAAGTGCCCAAAAGTGTGAATAAGTGTGACCATATGGTGTTTAAAGTGAAGAAATGTGTGTTTTGTGTGACTATTGATCATCCAATGGACACATGAATTTTATTTTTGTATGACCTTTTATTACATTTAGTCACACAAAGCATTTTTCTTTTGGTATTTAGTCACATACAATAAATCATAAAATGGTCAAAAGTGTGAATAAGTGTGACCATATGGTATTTAAAGTGAAGAAATGTGTTTTGTGTGACTATTGATCATCCAATGGCCACATGAACTGTATGTTTGTGTGGCCTTTTGTACCATTTAGTCACACATATCATGTTTCTTTTGGGTATTTAGTCACATACAATTGGGAATAAAGTGGCCAAAAGTGTGAATAAGTGTGACCATATGGTGTTTAACGTGAAGCAATGTGTGTTTTGTGTTACTATTGATCATCCAATAGCCACATGAAATTTATTTTTTTGTGGTCTTTTATTACATTTAGTCACACAAAGCATTTTTCTTTTGGGTATTTAGTCACATACAATAAATCATAAAGTGGCCAAAAGTAGAATAAGTGTGACCATATGGTGTTTAAAGTGAATAAATGTGTGTTTTGTGTGACTATTGATCATCCAATAGCCACATGAATTTTATTTTTGTGTGGCCTTTTGTTACATTTAGTCACACAAAGCATTTTTCTTATGGGTATTTAGTCACATACAATAAATCATAAAGTGGCCAAAAGTGTGAATAAGTGTGACCATATGGTGTTTAAAGTGAAGAAATATGTGTTTTGTGTAACTATTGATCATCAAATGGACACATGAATTTTATTTTTGTGTGGCCTTTTGTTGCATTTAGTCACACAAACCATTTTTCTTTTGGGTATTTAGTCATATACAAGAAATCATAAAGTGGCCAAAAGTGAGAATAAGTGTGACCATATGGTGTTTAAAGTGAAGAAATGTGTGTTTTGTGTGACTATTGATCATCCAATGGCCACATGAATTGTATGTTTGTGTGGCCTTTTGTACCATTTAATCACACATATCATGTTTCTTTTGGGTATTTAGTCACATACAATTATGCATAAAATGGCCAAAAGTGTGAATAAGTGTGACCATTTAGTCACACATATCATGTTTCTTTTGGGTATTTAGTCACATACAATAAATCATAAAGTGGCCAAAAGTGTGAATAAGTGTGACCATATGGTTTTTAAAGTGAAGAAATGTGTGTTTTGTGTGACTATTGATCATCCAATGGCCACATGATTTTTATTTTTGTGTGGCCTTTTGTTACATTTAGTCACACAAAGCATTTTTCTTTTGGGTATTTAGTCTCATACAATAAATCATAAAGTTGCCAAAAGTGTGAATAAGTGTGACCATATGGTGTTTAAAGTGAAGAAATGTGTGTTTTGTGTGACTATTGATCATCCAATGGACACATGAATTTTATTTTTGTATGACCTTTATTACATTTAGTCACACAAAGCATTTTTCTTTTGGGTATTTAGTCACATACAATAAATCATAAAGTGGTCAAAAGTGTGAATAAGTGTGACCATATGGTATTTAAAGTGAGGAAATATGTGTTTTGTGTGACTATTGATCATCCAATGGCCACATGAACTGTATGTTTGTGTGGCCTTTTGTACCATTTAGTCACACATATCATGTTTCTTTTGGGTATTTAGTCACATACAATTGGGCATAAAGTGGCCAAAAGTGTGAATAAGTGTAACCATATGGTGTTTAAAGTGAAGCAATGTGTGTTTTGTGTGACTATTGATCATCCAATAGCCGCATGAAATTTATTTTTTTGTGGTCTTTTATTACATTTAGTCACACAAAGCATTTTTCTTTTGGGTATTTAGTCACATACAATAAATCATAAAGTGGCCAAAAGTGTGAATAAGTGTGACCATATGGTGTTTAAAGTGAAGAAATGTGTGTTTTGTGTGACTATTGATCATCCAATAGTCACATGAATTTTATTTTTGTGTGGCCTCTTGTTACATTTAGTCACACAAACCATTCTTCTTTTGGATATTTAGTCACATGCAATAAATCATAAAGTGGCCAAAAGTGTGAATAAGTGTGAGCATATGGTGTTCAAAGTGAAGAAATGCGTGTTTTGTGTGACTATTGATCATCAAATGGCCACATGAAATTTAGTTTTGTGTGGCCTTTTTTTACTCTTAGTCACACAAAGCATTTTTCTTTTGGGTATTTAGTCACATACAATAAATCATAAAGTGGCCAAAAGTGTGAATAAGTGTGACCATATGGTGTTTAAAGTGAAGAAATGTGTGTCTTGTGTAACTATTGATCATCCAATGGACACATGAATTTTATTTTTGTGTGGCCGTTTGTTGCATTTAGTCACACAAACCATTTTTCTTTTGGGTATTTAGTCACATACAATAAATCATAAAGTGGCCAAAAGTGAGAATAAGTGTGACCATATGGTGTTTAAAGTAAAGAAATGTGTGTTTTGTGTGACTATTGATCATCCAATGGCCACATGAACTGTATGTTTGTGTGGCCTTTTGTACCATTTAGTCACACATATCATGTTTCTTTTGGGTATTTAGTCACATACAATTGGGCATAAAGTGGCCAAAAGTGTGAATAAGTGTAACCATATGGTGTTTAAAGTGAAGCAATGTGTGTTTTGTGTGACTATTGATCATCCAATAGCCACATGAAATTTATTTTTTTGTGGTCTTTTATTACATTTAGTCACACAAAGCATTTTTCTTTTGGGTATTTAGTCACATACAATAAATCATAAAGTGGCCAAAAGTGTGAATAAGTGTGACCACATGGTGTTTAAAGTGAAGAAATGTGTGTTTTGTGTGACTATTGATCATCCAATAGCCACATGAATTTTATTTTTGTGTGGCCTCTTGTTACATTTAGTCACACAAACCATTTTTCTTTTGGATATTTAGTCACATGCAATAAATCATAAAGTGGCCAAAAGTGTGAATAAGTGTGACCATATGGTGTTCAAAGTGAAGAAATGCGTGTTTTGTGTGACTATTGATCATCAAATGGCCACATGAAATTTAGTTTTGTGTGGCCTTTTTTTACTCTTAGTCACACAAAGCATTTTTCTTTTGGGTATTTAGTCACATACAATAAATCATAAAGTGGCCAAAAGTGTGAATAAGTGTGACCATATGGTGTTTAAAGTGAAGAAATGTGTGTTTTGTGTAACTATTGATCATCCAATGGACACATGAATTTTATTTTTGTGTGGCCTTTTGTTGCATTTAGTCACACAAACCATTTTACTTTTGGGTATTTAGTCACATACAATAAATCATAAAGTGGCCAAAAGTGAGAATAAGTGTGACCATATGGTGTTTAAAGTGAAGAAATGTGTGTTTTGTGTGACTATTGATCATCCAATGGCCACATGAATTGTATGTTTGTGTGGCCTTTTGTACAATTTAATCACACATATCATGTTTCTTTTTGGTATTTAGTCACCTACAATTAAGCATAAAATGGCCAAAAGTGTGAATAAGTGTGACCATTTAGTCACACATATCATGTTTCTTTTGGGTATTTAGTCACATACAATAAATCATAAAGTGGCCAAAAGTGTGAATAAGTGTGACCAAATGGTTTTTAAAGTGAAGAAATGTGTGTTTTGTGTGACTATTGATCATCTAATGGCCACATGATTTTTATTTTTGTGTGGCCTTTTGTTACATTTAGTCACACAAAGCATTTTTCTTTTGGGTATTTAGTCTCATACAATAAATCATAAAGTGGCCAAAAGTGTGAATAAGTGTGACCATATGGTGTTTAAAGTGAAGAAATGTGTGTTTTGTGTGACTATTGATCATCCAATGGACACATGAATTTTATTTTTGTATGACCTTTTATTACATTTAGTCACACAAAGCATTTTTCTTTTGGGTATTTATTCACATACAATAAATCATAAAGTGGTCAAAAGTGTGAATAAGTGTGACCATATGGTATTTAAAGTGAGGAAATATGTGTTTTGTGTGACTATTGATCATCCAATGGCCACATGAACTGTATGTTTGTGTGGCCTTTTGTACCATTTAGTCACACATATCATGTTTCTTTTGGGTATTTAGTCACATACAATTGGGCATAAAGTGGCCAAAAGTGTGAATAAGTGTAACCATATGGTGTTTAAAGTGAAGCAATGTGTGTTTTGTGTGACTATTGATCATCCAATAGCCACATGAAATTTATTTTTTTGTGGTCTTTTATTACATTTAGTCACACAAAGCATTTTTCTTTTGGGTATTTAGTCACATACAATAAATCATAAAGTGGCCAAAAGTGTGAATAAGTGTGACCATATGGTGTTTAAAGTGAAGAAATGTGTGTTTTGTGTGACTATTGATCATCCAATAGCCACATGAATTTTATTTTTGTGTGGCCTCTTGTTACATTTAGTCACACAAACCATTTTTCTTTTGGATATTTAGTCACATGCAATAAATCATAAAGTGGCCAAAAGTGTGAATAAGTGTGACCATATGGTGTTCAAAGTGAAGAAATGCGTGTTTTGTGTGACTATTGATCATCAAATGGCCACATGAAATTTAGTTTTGTGTGGCCTTTTTTTACTCTTAGTCACACAAAGCATTTTTCTTTTGGGTATTTAGTCACATACAATAAATCATAAAGTGGCCAAAAGTGTGAATAAGTGTGACCATATGGTGTTTAAAGTGAAGAAATGTGTGTCTTGTGTAACTATTGATCATCCAATGGACACATGAATTTTATTTTTGTGTGGCCGTTTGTTGCATTTAGTCACACAAACCATTTTTCTTTTGGGTATTTAGTCACATACAATAAATCATAAAGTGGCCAAAAGTGAGAATAAGTGTGACCATATGGTGTTTAAAGTAAAGAAATGTGTGTTTTGTGTGACTATTGATCATCCAATGGCCACATGAACTGTATGTTTGTGTGGCCTTTTGTACCATTTAGTCACACATATCATGTTTCTTTTGGGTATTTAGTCACATACAATTGAGCATAAAGTGGCCAAAAGTGTGAATAAGTGTGACCATATGGTGTTTAAAGTGAAGAAATGTGTGTTTTGTGTGACTATTGATCATCCAATAGCCACATGAATTTTATTTTTGTGTGGCCTCTTGTTACATTTAGTCACACAAACCATTTTTCTTTTGGATATTTAGTCACATGCAATAAATCATAAAGTGGCCAAAAGTGTGAATAAGTGTGACCATATGGTGTTCAAAGTGAAGAAATGCGTGTTTTGTGTGACTATTGATCATCAAATGGCCACATGAAATTTAGTTTTGTGTGGCCTTTTTTTACTCTTAGTCACACAAAGCATTTTTCTTTTGGGTATTTAGTCACATACAATAAATCATAAAGTGGCCAAAAGTGTGAATAAGTGTGACCATATGGTGTTTAAAGTGAAGAAATGTGTGTTTTGTGTAACTATTGATCATCCAATGGACACATGAATTTTATTTTTGTGTGGCCTTTTGTTGCATTTAGTCACACAAACCATTTTTCTTTTGGGTATTTAGTCACATACAATAAATCATAAAGTGGTCAAAAGTGAGAATAAGTGTGACCATATGGTGTTTAAAGTGAAGAAATGTGTGTTTTGTGTGACTATTGATCATCCAATGGCCACATGAACTGTATGTTTGTGTGGCCTTTTGTACCATTTAGTCACACATATCATGTTTCTTTTGGGTATTTAGTCACATACAATTGGGCATAAAGTGGCCAAAAGTGTGAATAAGTGTAACCATATGGTGTTTAAAGTGAAGCAATGTGTGTTTTGTGTGACTATTGATCATCCAATAGCCACATGAAATTTATTTTTTTGTGGTCTTTTATTACATTTAGTCACACAAAGCATTTTTCTTTTGGGTATTTAGTCACATACAATAAATCATAAAGTGGCCAAAAGTGTGAATAAGTGTGACCATATGGTGTTTAAAGTGAAGAAATGTGTGTTTTGTGTGACTATTGATCATCCAATAGCCACATGAATTTTATTTTTGTGTGGCCTCTTGTTACATTTAGTCACACAAACCATTTTTCTTTTGGATATTTAGTCACATGCAATAAATCATAAAGTGGCCAAAAGTGTGAATAAGTGTGACCATATGGTGTTCAAAGTGAAGAAATGCGTGTTTTGTGTGACTATTGATCATCAAATGGCCACATGAAATTTAGTTTTGTGTGGCCTTTTTTTACTCTTAGTCACACAAAGCATTTTTCTTTTGGGTATTTAGTCACATACAATAAATCATAAAGTGTCCAAAAGTGTGAATAAGTGTGACCATATGGTGTTTAAAGTGAAGAAATGTGTGTTTTGTGTAACTATTGATCATCCAATGGACACATGAATTTTATTTTTGTGTGGCCTTTTGTTGCATTTAGTCACACAAACCATTTTACTTTTGGGTATTTAGTCGCATACAATAAATCATAAAGTGGCCAAAAGTGAGAATAAGTGTGACCATATGGTGTTTAAAGTGAAGAAATGTGTGTTTTGTGTGACTATTGATCATCCAATGGCCACATGAATTGTATGTTTGTGTGGCCTTTTGTACCATTTAATCACACATATCATGTTTCTTTTTGGTATTTAGTCACCTACAATTAAGCATAAAATGGCCAAAAGTGTGAAGAAGTGTGACCATTTAGTCACACATATCATGTTTCTTTTGGGTATTTAGTCACATACAATAAATCATAAAGTGGCCAAAAGTGTGAATAAGTGTGACCAAATGGTTTTTAAAGTGAAGAAATGTGTGTTTTGTGTGACTATTGATCATCCAATGGCCACATGATTTTTATTTTTGTGTGGCCTTTTGTTACATTTAGTCACACAAAGCATTTTTCTTTTGGGTATTTAGTCTCATACAATAAATCATAAACTGGCCAAAAGTGTGAATAAGTGTGACCATATGGTGTTTAAAATGAAGAAATGTGTTTTTTGTGTGACTATTGATCAACCAATGGCCACATGATTTTTATTTTTGTGTGGCCATTTGTCACATTTAGTCACACAAAGCATTTTTCTTTTGGGTATTTAGTCACATACAATAAATCAAAAAGTGGCCAAAAGTGTGAATAAGTGTGACTATATGGTGTTCGCAGTGAAGAAATCTGTGTTTTGTGTCACTATTGATCATCCAATAGCCACATGAATTTTATTTTTTTATGACCTTTTATTACATTTAGTCACAGAAAGCATTTTTCTTTTGGGTATTTAGTCACATACAATAAATCATAAAGTGGTCAAAAGTGTGAATAAGTGTGACCATATGGTATTTAAAGTGAAGAAATATGTGTTTTGTGTGACTATTGATCATCCAATGGCCACATGAACTGTATGTTTGTGTGGCCTTTTGTACCATTTAGTCACACATATCATGTTTCTTTTGGGTATTTAGTCACATACAATTGGGCATAAAGTGGCCAAAAGTGTGAATAAGTGTGACTATATGGTGTTTAAAGTGAAGCAATGTGTGTTTTGTGTGACTATTGATCATCCAATAGCCACATGAAATTTATTTTTTTGTGGTCTTTTATTACATTTAGTCACACAAATCATTTTTCTTTTGGGTATTTAGTCACATACAATAAATCATAAAGTGGCCAAAAGTGTGAATAAGTGTGACCATATGGTGTTTAAAGTGAAGAAATGTGTGTTTTGTGTGACTATTGATCATCCAATAGCCACATGAATTTTATTTTTGTGTGGCCTCTTGTTACATTTAGTCACACAAACCATTTTTCTTTTGGATATTTAGTCACATACAATAAATCATAAAGTGGCCAAAAGTGTGAATAAGTGTGACCATATGGTGTTTAAAGTGAAGAAATGTGTGTTTTGTGTGACTATTGATCATCCAATAGCCACATGAATTTTATTTTTGTGTGGCCTCTTCTTACATTTAGTCACACAAACCATTTTTCTTTTGGATATTTAGTCACATACAATAAATCATAAAGTGGCCAAAAGTGTGAATAAGTGTGACCATATGGTGTTCAAAGTGAAGAAATGCGTGTTTTGCGTGACTATTGATCATCAAATGGCCACATGAAATTTTGTTTTGTGTGGCCTTTTTTTACTCTTAGTCACACAAAGCATTTTTCTTTTGGGTATTTAGTCACATATAGAATAAATCATAAAGTGGCCAAAAGTGTGAATAAGTGTGACCATATGGTGTTTAAAGTGAAGAAATGTGTGTTTTGTGTGACTATTGATCATCCAATGGCCACATGAATTGTATGTTTGTATGGCCTTTTGTACCATTTAATCACACATATCATGTTTCTTTTGGGTATTTAGTCACATACAATTAAGCATAAAATGGCCAAAAGTGTGAATAAGTGTGACCATTTAGTCACACATATCATGTTTCTTTTGGGTATTTAGTCACATACAATAAATCATAAAGTGGCCAAAAGTGTGAATAAGTGTGACCATATGGTTTTTAAAGTGAAGAAATGTGTGTTTTGTGTGACTATTGATTATCCAATGGCCACATGATTTTTATTTTTGTGTGGCCTTTTGTTACATTTAGTCACAAAAAGTATTTTTCTTTTCGGTATTTAATCTCATACAATAAATCATAAAGTTGCCAAAAGTGTGAATAAGTGTGACCATATGGTGTTTAAAATGAAGAAATATGTGTTTTGTGTGACTATTGATCAACCAATGGCCACATGATTTTTATTTTTGTGTGGCCTTTTATCACATTTAGTCACACAAAGCATTTTTCTTTTGGGTATTTAGTCACATACAATAAATCATAAAGTGGCCAAAAGTGTGAATAAGTGTGACCATATTGTGTTCATAGTGAAGAAATGTGTCTTTTATGTCACTATTGATCATCCTATAGCCACATGAATTTTATTTTTGTATGACCTTTTGTTACATTTAGTCACACAAAGCATTTTTCTTTTGGGTATTTAGTCACATACAATAAATCATAAAGTGGCCAAAAGTGTGAATAAGTGTGACCATATGGTGTTTAAAGTGAAGAAATATGTGTTTTGTGTGACTATTGATCATCTAATGGCCACATGAACTGTATGTTTGTGTGGCCTTTTGTACGATTTAGTCACACATATCATGTTTCTTTTGGGTATTTAGTCACATACAATTGGGCATAAGCTGGCCAAAAGTGTGAAAAAGTGTGACCATATGGTGTTTAAAGTGAAGAAATTTGTGGTTTATGTGACTATTGATCATCCAATGGCCACATGAATTGTATGTTTGTGTGGCCTTTTGTACCATTTAGTCACACAAATCATGTTTCTTTTGGGTATTTAGTCACATACAGTTAATCATAAATTGGACAAAAGTGTTAATAAGTGTGACCATATGCCATTTAAATTGAAGAAATTTGTATTTTGTGTGACTATTGATCATCCAATGGCCACATGAATTATATGTTTGTGTGGCCTTTTGTACCATTTAATCACACATATCATGTTTCTTATGGGTATTTAGTCACATACAATTAAGCATAAAATGGCCAAAAGTGTGAATAAGTGTGACAAATTAGTCACACATATCATGTTTCTTTTGGGTATTTAGTCACATACAATAAATCATAAAGTGGCCAAAAGTATGAATAAGTGTGACCATATGGTTTTTAAGGTGAAGAAATGTGTGTTTTGTGTGAGTATTGATCATCCAATGGCCACATGATTTTTATTTTTGTGTGGCCTTTTGTTACATTTAGTCACACAAAGCATTTTTCTTTTGGGTATTTAGTCTCATACAATAAATCATAAAGTGGCCAAAAGTGTGAATAAGTGTGACCATATGGTGTTTAAAATGAAGAAATGAGTTTTTTGTGTGACTATTGATCAACCAATGGCCACATGAATTTTATTTTTGTGTGGCCATTTGTCACATTTAGTCACACAAAGCATTTTTCTTTTGGGTATTTAGTCACATACAATAAATCAAAAAGTGGCCAAAAGTGTGAATAAGTGTGACTATATGGTGTTCGCAGTGAAGAAATCTGTGTTTTGTGTCACTATTGATCATCCAATAGCCACATGAATTTTATTTTTTTATGACCTTTTATTACATTTAGTCACACAAAGCATTTTTTTTTGGGTATTTAGTCACATACAATAAATCATAAAGTGGTCAAAAGTGTGAATAAGTGTGACCATATGGTATTTAAAGTGAAGAAATATGTGTTTTGTGTGACTATTGATCATCCAAAGGCCACATGAACTGTATGTTTGTGTGGCCTTTTGTACCATTTAGTCACACATATCATGTTTCTTTTGGGTATTTAGTCACATACAATTGGGCATCAATTGGCCAAAAGTGTGAATAAGTGTGACCATATGGTGTTTAAAGTGAAGCAATGTGTGTTTTGTGTGACTATTGATCATCCAATAGCCACATGAAATTTATTTTTTTGTGGCCTTTTATTACATTTAGTCACACAAAGCATTTTTCTTTTGGGTATTTAGTCACATATAATAAATCATAAAGTGGTCAAAAGTGTGAATAAGTGTGACCATATGGTGTTTAAAGTGAAGAAATGTGTGTTTTGTGTTACTATTGATCATCCAATAGCCACATGAATTTTATTTTTGTGTGGCCTCTTGTTACATTTAGTCACACAAACCATTTTTCTTTTGGTTATTTACTCACATGCAATAAATCATAAAGTGGCCAAAAGTGTGAATAAGTGTGACCATATGGTGTTCAAAGTGAAGAAATGCGTGTTTTGTGTGACTATTGATCATCAAAAGGCCACATGAAATTTAGTTTTGTGTGGCCTTTTTTTACTCTTAGTCACACAAAGCATTTTTCTTTTGGGTATTTAGTCACATACAATAAATCATAAAGTGGCCAAAAGTGTGAATAAGTGTGACCATATGGTGTTTAAAGTGAAGAAATGTGTGCTTTGTGTAACTATTGATCATCCAATGGCCACATGAATTTTATTTTTGTGTGGCCTTTTGTTGCATTTAGTCACACAAACCATTTTTCTTTTGGGTATTTAGTCACATACAATAAATCATAAAGTGGCCAAAAGTGAGAATAAGTGTGACCATATGGTGTTTAAAGTGAAGAAATGTGTGTTTTGTGTGACTATTGATCATCCAATGGCCACATGAATTGTATGTTTGTGTTGCCTTTTGTACCATTTAATCACACATATCATGTTTCTTTTGGATATTTAGTCACATACAATTAAGCATAAAATGGCCAAAAGTGTGAATAAGTGTGACCATTTAGTCACACGTATCATGTTTCTTTTGGGTATTTAGTCACATACAATAAATCATAAAGTTGCCAAAAGTGTGAATAAGTGTGACCATATGGTTTTTAAAGTGAAGAAATGTGTGTTTTGTGTGACTATTTATCATCCAATAGCCACATGATTTTTATTTTTGTGTGGCCTTTTGTTACATTTAGTCACAAAAAGCATTTTTCTTTTGGGTATTTAGTCTCATACAATAAATCATAAAGTTGCCAAAAGTGTGAATAAGTATGACCATATGGTGTTTAAAATGAAGAAATATGTGTTTTGTGTGACTATTGATCAACCAATGGCCACATGATTTTTATTTATGTGTGGCCTTTTGTCACATTTAGTCACACAAAGCATTTTTCTTTTGGGTATTTAGTCACATACAATAAATCATAAAGTGGCCAAAAGTGTGAATAAGTGTGACCATATGGTGTTCAAAGTGAAGAAATGTGTCGTTTGTGTCACTATTGATCATCCAATAGCCACATGAATTTTATTTTTGTATGACCTTTTGTTACATTTAGTCACACAAAGCATTTTTCTTTTGGGTATTTAGTCACATACAATAAATCATAAAGTGGCCAAAAGTGTGAATAAGTGGGACCATATGGTGTTTAAAGTGAAGAAATATGTGTTTTGTGTGACTATTGATCATCCAATGGCCACATGAACTGTATGTTTGTTTGGCCTTTTGTACGATTTAGTCACACATATCATGTTTCTTTTGGGTATTTAGTCACATACAATTGGGCATAAAGTGGCCAAAAGTGTGAATAAGTGTGACCATATGGTGTTTAAAGTGAAGAAATTTGTGGTTTGTGTGACTATTGATCATCCAATGGCCACATGAATTGTATGTTTGTGTGGCCTTTTGTACCATTTAGTCACACAAATCATGTTTCTTTTGGGTATTTAGTCACATACAATTAATCATAAATTGGACAAAAGTGTTAATAAGTGTGACCATATGCCATTTAAATTGAAGAAATTTGTATTTTGTGTGACTATTGATCATCAAATGGCCACATGAATTGTATGCGTGTATGGCCTTTTGTAACATTTAGTCACACAACGAATTAATTAAACAGTCACCAACAAAAAGCCATAAATAATAAAATTCAATAAAATTCAAATATATCAAATTAAACAAATTCAAATACAATAAAATTGGAATGTATATAAAATTGTAATGCTGTAAATAATAAAATTCTCATAAATTTAACTTCTTAGTCTTGATCTTCTAAGCAGCTTCACTTTTCATGGCTTCAATAGAGGCGTAATTTCGCTTCCCTATTAATTTAGGTGGAACTTTGTTATGCTCAATAATCATTTGTATGGTACTTGGTGGTGTTGCCTGTAGGAAACAAAAAGCCGGGTGTATGTGACCATATGCCATTTAAATTGAAGAAATTTGTATTTTGTGTGACTATTGATCATCAAATGGCCACATGAATTGTATGCGTGTATGGCCTTTTGTAACATTTAGTCACACAACGAATTAATTAAACAGTCACCAACAAAAAGCCATAAATAATAAAATTCAATAAAATTCAAATATATCAAATTAAACAAATTCAAATACAATAAAATTGGAATGTATATAAAATTGTAATGCTGTAAATAATAAAATTCTCATAAATTTAACTTCTTAGTCTTGATCTTCTAAGCAGCTTCACTTTTCATGGCTTCAATAGAGGCGTAATTTCGCTTCCCTATTAATTTAGGTGGAACTTTGTTATGCTCAATAATCATTTGTATGGTACTTGGTGGTGTTGCCTGTAGGAAACAAAAAGCCGGGTGTATCAAATACTGAATTAAATATGAGAAATTATATATATATGTAGGTTGATAAAACACATGCATGTATGTACCTGATCTTCCAAAATCACTTGCTCCTTTGGTCATGCATAAAAACCACCTACTGCCTTCATAACTGCTTTGAAACCATTACCTCCTACATCCGGTATGCAAGCTGCATCCTGTAAGGATTTATCAATAGACACTTTGTAGCAATCCTTGGGGAGTGGTTTGTTATGATGCATTTGTTTTCCATCACTCTTGTATACTCTGCCCAAAGCAATAATGGTTGTTCTCTTTGAGTGCCACAGTTTGCACTTAATTACCTAAAAAATTATTTGTTGCATGTATGTATCAGAAATTAGTTAAACAAAATAATATATGAACATGTTTAAATACATACTTGTGGTAGTACTAGTGATACATGGGGATCGCACCAGGCTTTACCTCTCGAGGGATCTCGAGAAGCTTACAACCCCCACCAGGCAGTGTACCTGATCGTTGTAGTATAGTATTGTGACAAGTACCGGGGGATTGATCGTTCAGCTAGGAATAGTGTCGTTTTTTTTTTTTTTTTTTGGGTAAAAGGTCAAAAGACCCGGTAAATATATTGTCACACCCCCAATATGATGGTACCATGAACATGTAATGAGCTGAAAAACAAGGCGCGCACACTAGCCGCAACCTAATATGAATGATGAACGATCTAATTTAGATCATGAAATGATGTTATGAATGTCCATGCACATGTTTCCTATACCACTCTACTCTTTGAAAAACACTTGTTGTTATCAAAAGTATATATTCCAAGACTTAGGAAAATATGGCTATTAGAAATATAAACTAGTTGTAATATATATACTTATATATATATCGTATGTACCAATGTTTGTGTTGAAATCCTCGGTTTGAAATCCTTGAAATAACGCCTTGTACTAATGAAAATATACTTGTAATCACTAATACATCATTAGTTATGAAATTGGGTACTTGGTTAATATTTCTAGAAAATCTAGAATTTAGTACGTAGAAGTATTATTACTTCTATTAGTGACAAAACGGTCTCATAAAACTAGTCGTGAAATAGTGAATATTAAGAGTTAGGAAAGAAGCTCAGTAGTTTTGAGAAGATTTTCACCATATCTAAAAAGTCATAGAAGTGAAGTTTGTCCATACAGGTCTTGATCATAAAGATAATTAGCCGTCAAGTGAGGTGTTTGGGCTGTTTTGGCAGATTCTGGGCAGTTTTCGGGAAAGTTTGGAAGTCCATAAGTTGTTCGTTGTAAATCCTTTTGACAAACGGCTGGATGTTTTGAAAACTAGGCTGGGTGAACTAACTTTTTTTCAATGATGTAGATTTTCCAGAAATGAGTTTATCAATGAGTAAATTGGCTCTCAACGTGATGTATTACAAAAACTGTTTTTCTATACTTTGTAATATTTTGCTAAAAAGCTGATGGAAATAAATAGAGTTTCGCCGATTTTGAAACGTGTATATCTTGGTCGTTATAAGTCCGTTTTACTTGTTCTTTATATCCACGGTTACGTATTAGTATGTAGTAATATATTTTGGAAAGCTCGGCTCCTCCGGGTTACGTCTAAAGTCTCTTTTTGTCCAATGAAAAACGCCCAACAGCAACCATTTTTCAGAAAAATACTTTTCGTCAACAATCTTGCAAAAATCGTAACTTCTTCGTTATAAACTCTTTTTAATCCGTTCTTTCGCCTACGGATTCGTTTTTGAAAGTATTTTCTAAATCTTTAGCCCAAAGTTACCCGGAATCCCCTATTTTTCTGGATTTACAAAAATGGGACAGCATGTATTTATACTTGTTAGAAATCCATTTCCAAGGTTCAAAACTAGTTTTTACTTCAACCAAATCTCTTGTAATCACCACATAGATAATCTAATCCTACCATACACCTTCTTAGGGTGTCATGGACTCCTAACCAAGTTATTATAGCAAGGGGATTCATAAATAAAAAGTTAGGGTTTGTATGTTCCATTTTTGACAAAATAAATGGTGGTATAGCTAGTTGTACATGGTTTTTAGCATGGAACTCATGCAATACAAGTAAATATAAGATGATTCATGTAAAAATAAAGTTGATAACTTACTTGATAAAATGAGATGATTAGATGGCTAGAAATCTTGGATTACTTGTGTGTTTGATGCAAGAATCTTGATTAGAATGATAAAAGGAACAAGTTTGTAGCTTTAAGTCTTGAAAAATAATGGCTTGATCATGGTGTTCTTGGTCCCTTGGGTTTGGCCGTGGGTTTGGGGAAGAAAAAGGAGAGGAAAAATTGCTTTTTGATTCTTGGATTATAAGTGAAAAAGTGTTTTGTGTTTATGGTAGATATTTGTAACTTTATAATGTATAATACTAGTACATAAGCATGAGGTTAAATATAAATCACATGGTGTCTAGGGTGAGCTCATGGCCGGTTTGCAATGTACCAAGGAGTAGCAAAGTCGGTTTTGATCACTTAGAAAATGTAGTGTATTATTAGTTGTAGTTTAGTGTAAGTATTAGTTATAATCGGGTACCGGGTTTGCTAGAAATAAATGTTCACGAAGTTAACCGGGATGAAATAAAGTTATAATATTGATAAAAACATATTAAAAATATGTTGGGTACAATTACTGAGTGTTCGGGTGATTATTGTTTAGTTTTCACGAAAACCGTCGTTATATTCATAAGCGTACGTTATAAATAAAATAAATTTCCAAAATACTGGGTAACTGAATGTTATAACTTTTATGATGTTAAAATGGATATAAAAATATGTCGGGACCATTGTGGGAATATTTAGATATATTCGTCGTGTATAAACCGTGTGTTAACGTTTATTTAGAAATCATAATACGTAAAACGTTAAATATACTGAATATAGTAATTTGAAAATCCTAAGAGTGGTATAACATGTAAATGACCTACTGATGATATGCAGACTATCCCCAGTCCGTATGAAATGTTATTACTGATAATGCATGAATTCGCACCTGAACCAATATGGTTACGCGAATTTGAATACCCGTAAACTAAATTTACGATGAAAAGTGTAATGCACGTGAATGATGAAATCTTTTCCCGCAATGAATAGTGTTCCGTGAATAGTAAAATTTTTGAATGCTTCTCTGAATGTCGAACTGACACCAAAAATGATGAATAGTAAACTGATGAATAGTATTTTGATGAATAGTGTTTGATGAATAGTGTTTTTCCAAAGTTCGGGAAATGACCTGAAATGACCTGAAATGGTGAGTTGTGACAGTCTTCCCCTCTAAAAGGAACTTCGTCCCGAAGTTCAGTTTATGTTGGTCTCTGAGAATATATTGATGAAAAGGTGATGATATTCGAGAATTCCAGCGAACTCTAACGATAGGAATTCGACTCTGTTTCAACTGTTTGACCACACGGTCCATGATTTCTGTTGGTTCTCTTACAAGGTCTGAGATTGTCATTTGGGTTGGATCCCTTCCAATGGAATCATGAGTGACTCATCTGAAAGTCATTTCTGGGGATCTGAAAATGTGAAATATGTTCGTGTAATTCTGTTGTTCTCTGGCAATGTTCAAATATAACGGCCACTAGGCCTACCCTGTCTGAAATATAAATGGTCCAGTGTATATTGGTGTATCTTTCCAAGTTTTCTGAACGATAACATGCCTTTCCTAGGCAGAACTTTCTGCTAACTCTGCAGAACTTGAAGTTTTAATGGTTTACGACTTATTGAACTTGTAACTGATTCTTGACTTGTAGGAAATTTCTGATTATCTCATGAATGCCTACTGAACTAATGAGTTGAGCTTTTTCCAAGTTTGGCCCATCAATAGATGGTCTGCGCTTCTTAATGTTTTAAATGTGATACTGGTAATATATACTGCTGAATTCTGCCAGAACTCAAGTTTGTATGCTAGTTGGTCGATTCTAAAATGAATCTTAAATAGTCCAATATGCTAAAGGTTCAACCTTTCTTGTTATCTAATTTGTATCATGCCAATCCAAGGCAATGCTTTTAACTTAGTTTGTTCTCCCACTTGAATCTGGATGGTTTGTTGTTCAGGATATCCAATCCAAATGATGTGTGTTATGTACCAACCTAACTTCTGCCAGTTTCCCGTTGTTGGTGTGATAACTATTGTTGTAGATGAATTTGATTTATGTTAAGTGATTAGTCCAACCATTTACAGGGTCAATCACTCATGCTCTGAGCATACCTTCCTATGTTTGAATTGTTCTCTCGCTTTGACCATCGTTCTGAGGATGATAGGTGATGTTCACATCTAAATGGGTTTCTGAAGGGAATTCTGAAATGATTACCTGAAGTCAGCGGTGAATTAGGTTTCCTTAACCGGAATAACTGAAATGGGTACAATAAACCTTTGTGACTAATTCCATAACGTTCGGTCCTTCGAACTTGGCGTTATCTGAAGGAATAGAATATAGGTAACAATTTGATTCCTTGTGTTTTGTTCCAACGGATGATAAGACATATGTCCTTCTTTGTCTAGTGGGTTTGGTCTCCACTACTGAAGTTCGTGATTAATTTGTGATGTCCTTCCTAATTCCTTCATCACATACACCAATATTCTTTACTGTCAAGTCACAATATCCTAAATGCATAAGCGATGTTGTAGGGAAGGTGGTTCTGGAAATTTGTCTCGCGATTGTGAGTTTTGGTTGAAATCTTTTTCTGAATAAACGAACTTAGAAAAATGGAGCAAATGATTTACTAAGTAATATTTTTCCTGATGATTCAAAATCCAGTAGTTATGAAATAGGAACTGTTTTCAAACATGTTGTGATTAAGACTGCTTACCAAAGTTTGATGTTTATGTATTTTCTCATTGTACCATAGTGTTGCTAAAGATTGACCAAAAAGGATCATACTTGTTCAAAATAGGAATTTCAGAAATCATTTTTCCACAAGGTATGTGATTTATGTAAACGCATCAACTTTATTTAAAAGTGAAAACACTGAAAAGGATAAAATAGTAGAATAGGAAATGTTCGCTTAAATGCATAGATGTCTAACACTTAGTTCCTGAGGTTGGATAATGTCTATTGATGGTTATCTGGCATAACTACAAGCATAGGTATTTAGACTAACTTAAGTCCTGAAATTGTTTATCGTTGTAATTGGCAAGACGAAGGTATCACTTGATGTTGTGTCGATGAATGTCTATTCTGTTTTCCCATGTAGATGAGGAGATATGTTCCGGTTTGATCCCTTGCTTGGTATGAAGGTGAGGTTATCTGAAATTTCTAGACATAATGCCTTAGAGGAATCTACATCGATATTCTTGATTCAAACAATTGTCCTTTGTGAAAACTTACTGCAGGAAAGTTTATGTATGGATGAGGCCATGTTTAAATGAAATGCTCTACAGTCTCAATTAGAAGCTTGGTTTATTTCTATTGTGTTGTCATGCGGACATTTATATTGAGTTCAATCCTGTAGCTCAGTCTAGCTAGTACCCTTGAATAATAACATTGGACAACTAGGTTAAAGATGGTGATTCGGATGGTCTCGCAGTATCTTAGAATTTGTTGTTGAGTTATGAATTCTCTCTCTATATACTTCTAGTTCTGGTTAGTAGTTCTGTAATCCTTTCATTGCTTTTATTGTATAAAGGAATCCTGCATGTAATTGATATGGAAAGTCTCTCTTAGGGAAGTCAATGGGAAAAATCCAACTTAATGTCTGAATGAGTGACTGGTGGGGTAAGTATCCAGGGATAGTTCGGCAAAAGGGATGTTTATGAAAGAGTTCCTTTGTCTACAAAACTTTTGGATGAAGATTCTTATCAACAATCCTTTGAAAAGGTAATTATTTCCTTCATGACATAATCCTTCCTGAATTTTACATAGGTGATCAGGCTATGTATAATTGAGGACTAATGATGCGATGTTGGATTTTGTCAAAATATCATAACTTTCCTCAAAAGTTTTAGATGGTGTTCAACGCATTGTTATTAAAATGGTATCCTGATGTTTTCTTTCAAATAACCAAAAAAATTGCCTCGCGTAATAATAGTAAATACTTGGTGTAATGACAGAAAATCAATTTATAGGATGGTAATAAAATAGCTTACTTCAGAAATTTTTCTGTAAAACAGTTTCCCCATATGATAGTAAAATAGCTTGAATGGTGTATTGGATACGTGGGTGAATCTTGTCGAATGGTAATAGTCTACTAATTCGTCAAAAACGAAGTCAACCTAATTCCTGATGAGACAATGCTAAAATGTTGCGAAACGATTGAAGTCTGAGCAAACGGGATAGAAAATGGAGTAAATGATGGTTATGATTATCACCTAGGTAACAAAGGATAGATACTACATTGGATAGGAAAGTGCTTAATACCACTAGGTCATGTCATCATACCAACGGTAAGTACAAAAGGAAAGATACAACCCTAAAGGGCTCGAACTACGGTTTATATATTGAAACAAAGCTCCTCCTGCTGAAGCATTGTTGTTATCCTTGATGTTTCTAATATCCTGACGGTTCTCTTTCAACAACTCACGCTATTCCTCGAGCGATTCAATCTTGATTCCCAGTTCCTGATTTTTTTCCTTGTTCCTTAGTTTCGGGCAGTCATTCTTGAAATGCCCTAAGTTTCCACATTTGAAGCAACTCCCTGGGATTTTCTGATTTGTGAGTTTCCTACAATTTTCAGTCCGATGACCCTGCTTCTTGCACACTCCACACGTTTTACTGAAATGACCTTGGTGATATTGATTACATAGGTTGTAGTAAGGTAACTTTCCAATATACCTTCTCTTTGTGTGCGGTTCTGCAGCAAAGGCTCTATTCATTTCTTGTCCTTTGGGTGATTGTTGAGCAGCATTGCAACCTAGATTGTTGTTCCACACCTTCTGTGGCTAGGATAATAGTAAAAGCTAGTGAGGATATAAATCTGGTCTAGGGACTTCCTGGTGTCCCTCTGTGTGAAATCAGGTTTGTGGCATCATAAGGTCGAGATAGTCCTGAAGTGGTGTCTGAAGTTGCGCATCTATCAAATCTTAGATAATGTAGGTTCTGAACCATTCCTGAAGAATCTGCGGATGTTTCTGTTGAGTCCGTGTTATTGGTATTATCTACTAGATGTTATCTAGTTCATGGCAAGTGGGAATGGAAAAGGAAATGACAATGATGGTACCAGTGAATGAAATACTACCCTCTTTCGTGCTACCTCGCGACATCCAAAAGGTAAAACTAAAGTACACACTGTGGGAAGGCCAATAGTGTAATAATTAACTGATGGTGGTGATAGTACCTGAGTAGTAAGTGCCCTACTAGTGATGGAAAGAAAACACACTATCTTCCTTGCAATAAGCATCCTAATAAGTCCATTAAGATTAATTCTGAATACACTACCAAAAGGCATTCTATGTACGGGCTGAATGATAGGAAGACTCTGTTCCTATGGCAAATCAATAGTACTAATGGTGGTGTAAATGCAACTGATGGTATAATGGTAGTGGAAGATGACAAGGCATCTTCAATGTCGGAATCCGATAAAAGGATGTCAGGGTGAGTATCTGAAGACATGTCACTTGTGAACCAGGTCAATAAAATGATATACATATACGGATATGAGTATAAATAACTCGCACAGGGTATGTATGAAACAACATGTATCATGATTATGCACTTATGATGAAATGATGAGATGCTATGCTGATGTGGTTATAGTCTAGGGTCCAAGATACATCCTAGTTCGCTATAACCTTAGCTCTGATACCAATCTGTCACACCCCCAATATGATGGTACCATGAACATGTAATGAGCTGAAAAACAAGGCGCGCACACTAGCCGCAACCTAATATGAATGATGAACGATCTAATTTAGATCATGAAATGATGTTATGAATGTCCATGCACATGTTTCCTATACCACTCTACTCTTTGAAAAACACTTGTTGTTATCAAAAGTATATATTCCAAGACTTAGGAAAATATGGCTATTAGAAATATAAACTAGTTGTAATATATATACTTATATATATATCGTATGTACCAATATTTGTGTTGAAATCCTCGGTTTGAAATCCTTGAAATAACGCCTTGTACTAATGAAAATATACTTGTAATCACTAATACATCATTAGTTATGAAATTGGGTACTTGGTTAATATTTCTAGAAAATCTAGAATTTAGTACGTAGAAGTATTATTACTTCTATTAGTGACAAAACGGTCTCATAAAACTAGTCGTGAAATAGTGAATATTAAGAGTTAGGAAAGAAGCTCAGTAGTTTTGAGAAGATTTTCACCATATCTAAAAAGTCACAGAAATGAAGTTTGTCCATACAGGTCTCGATCATAAAGATAATTAGCCGTCAAGTGAGGTGTTTGGGCTGTTTTGGCAGATTCTGGGCAGTTTTCGGGAAAGTTTGGAAGTCCATAAGTTGTTCGTTGTAAATCCTTTTGACAAATGGCTGGATGTTTTGAAAACTAGGCTGGGTGAACTAACTTTTTGTCAATGATGTAGATTTTCCAGAAATGAGTTTATCAATGAGTAAATTGGCTCTCAACATGATGTATTACAAAAACTGTTTTTCTATACTTAGTAATATTTTGCTAAAAAGCTGATGGAAATAAATAGAGTTTCGCCGATTTTGAAACGTGTATATCTTGGTCGTTATAAGTCCGTTTTACTTGTTCTTTATATCCACGGTTACGTATTAGTATGTAGTAATATATTTTGGAAAGCTCGGCTCCTCCGGGTTACGTCTAAAGTCTCTTTTTGTCCAATGAAAAACGCCCAACAGCAACCATTTTTCAGAAAAATACTTTTCGTCAACAATCTTGCAAAAATCATAACTTCTTCGTTATAAACTCTTTTTAATCCGTTCTTTCGCCTACGGATTCGTTTTTTAAAGTATTTTCTAAATCTTTAGCCCAAAGTTACCCGGAATCCCCTGATTTTTGTGGATTTACAAAAATGGGACAGCATGTATTTATACTTGTTAGAAATCCATTTCCAAGGTTCAAAACTAGTTTTTACTTCAACCAAATCTCTTGTAATCACCACATAGCTAATATAATCCTACCATACACCTTCTTAGGGTGTCATGGACTCCTAACCAAGTTATTATAGCAAGGGGATTCATAAATAAAAAGTTAGGGTTTGTATGTTCCATTTTTGACAAAATAAATGGTGGTATAGCTAGTTGTACATGGTTTTTAGCATGGAACTCATGCAATACAAGTAAATATAAGATGATTCATGTAAAAATAAAGTTGATAACTTACTTGATAAAATGAGATGATTAGATGGCTAGAAATCTTGGATTACTTGTGTGTTTGATGCAAGAATCTTGATTAGAATGATAAAAGGAACAAGTTTGTAGCTTTAAGTCTTGAAAAATAATGGCTTGATCATGGTGTTCTTGGTCCCTTGGGTTTGGCCGTGGGTTTGGGGAAGAAAAAGGAGAGGAAAAATTGCTTTTTGATTCTTGGATTATAAGTGAAAAAGTGTTTTGTGTTTATGGTAGATATTTGTAAGTTTATAATGTATAATACTAGTACATAAGCATGAGGTTAAATATAAATCACATGGTGTCTAGGGTGAGCTCATGGCCGGTTTTCAATGTACCAAGGAGTAGCAAAGTCGGTTTTGATCACTTAGAAAATGTAGTGTATTATTAGTTGTAGTTGAGTGTAAGTATTAGTTATAATCGGGTACCGGGTTTGCTAGAAATAAATGTTCACGAAGTTAACCGGGATGAAATAAAGTTATAATATTGATAAAAACATATTAAAAATATGTTGGGTACAATTACTGAGTGTTCGGGTGATTATTGTTTAGTTTTCACGAAAACCGTCGTTATATTCATAAGCGTACGTTATAAATAAAATAAATTTCCAAAATACTGGGTAACTGAATGTTATAACTTTTATGATGTTAAAATGGATATAAAAATATGTCGGGACCATTGTTGGAATATTTAGATATATTCGTCGTGTATAAACCGTGTGTTAACGTTTATTTAGAAATCATAATACGTAAAACGTTAAATATACTGAATATAGTAATTTGAAAATCCTAAGAGTGGTATAACATGTAAATGACCTACTGATGATATGCAGACTATCCCCAGTCCGTATGAAATGTTATTACTGATAATGCATGAATTCGCACCTGAACCAATATGGTTACGCGAATTTGAATACCCGTAAACTAAATTTACGATGAAAAGTGTAATGCACGTGAATGATGAAATCTTTTCCCGCAATGAATAGTGTTCCGTGAATAGTAAAATTTTTGAATGCTTCTCTGAATGTCGAACTGACACCAAAAATGATGAATAGTAAACTGATGAATAGTGTTTTGATGAATAGTGTTTGATGAATAGTGTTTTTCCAAAGTTCGGGAAATGACCTGAAATGACCTGAAATGGTGAGTTGTGACATATATTACTCCAAAAAACAGTTAAGAACAACGGATATGAGTGAATCCCATATCTCAGCCCGTTACATAAGCGAATAGCTTACATAACAAGATACTTCCTATTTTCTAGACAAGAAAACAAAGCCACTACCACATCATAAAGAAAACAAACTCGGACAAAAATAACTACTTCCTACGACCTTGGAGATTAAAGCCATAAATGGCATTAAGAGCATCCAATTCCCCTGGAAGATCATGAATTTGCTTCGAGTAATCATCATAGTCATCAAACTCATCTTCACGCTCTTGACTTCGACCAAAAAGATTCGCAGATTCGTCGAACGTGTTAAGAACCTCCTCCTCCTCACTATCAGTAACCACAACCTCACCCACCTTGGAAAATGGGTTAGCCCTCTTAGTGACAGAGGCAGACGGAACAGGATGACCATCATCATCTACAAGAGTACCTTTCCCATCAATAAGAAGCTTTTCAAACTTACTAATTTTATCAACTAAAGGAGTAGAACCAACTTCCTTAGTTCCTATTGAATCACTCACAATTGGTTCTTGTGATGTAGCACCAATCTTAACCGACTTATCCACATTAACTTCCATTGTACTGCCAGTATCCACATCCATGCTGGTGTCATAAGTAGGAATACCAAACGTATCCGTATCATCCATATTAAGCGCATCAAATTGGTTAGATGTAGAGATCGTCGTTCCACTCGTACTAGCCACATCAGAAGTCTTCTTCTTACTATCATTAACTTTCTTGGGTACAGTAGGAGTCTTCTTTGGCTGATATTCAAAATGCTTACCCACAACAGGTTTAGTAAAACCTCCTCGACCCGTATTCGAGGCAGCTTGCTTACCCTTCTTCTTATTGTTAACAGTCTGAAAACCATCATTAACATTCTTAGAAGGTTGAGCAGTCGGTATCACACCCTTAGGACAATCCACCAAAACATGTCCAAACACCTTGCATTTATCACAGCGAGGCGGTTTCCACTCATATTCCACACGGATCTTCTCAATAGTCGAACCCGAACCGTCAAGTAAAGGGATCTCAACAGTAAGGCTGTCCCTAAGTACCTCATCCGACTTCACTTCAATCATACATCTAGCAAAACTACTCCTACCCCAAGATTCTTTGCACATCTGACTAGTAAAGGCATCCAATCTCTTGGGAGTCCCAATCAAAGTAGCAAGCAAACTAAGGCCATCATCAGAAAACATCGCTAAAGGAACATCATGAAATTTAACCCACACCGGAATGTGAGTTAAATCCTCCTTCAACAAATTGGTATTCAAAGTCCAAGGTTTAAGAATAATAGGAACATTACGGATCAGCCATGGACCATTATCAAGCACATCATCAACACCTTTCTTCGAAGTAAACTTGAAGAAGAAGAACCCCTTAGCGTTCATCATTACCTTTTGTAACCCATACTTAGCCCACGCATTGCGAACATAATAATCCACGACAGAAAAAGCAAGGCGCTGACCAAGGAAATATCCATATAGAGTATTCTCAAACCGCGTGTTCACCTCTTCCACTACCTTCATTGGGACAGAAAGGTCAACATTATCCTTCTTATTGCTGCTTTCTAATCTTCTAAAATTAGACACATGTTTCTGAGAATCATTAGAAGCAACACCCACATAAGAAACCGACTTAACTCCACTAGTAGTATCCTTCTTAGAAGCACTTGGACCAGAATGCCCAATAACACTTGAAGAGGAAGCCTTATGAGCGACAATTTCCCGTTGAATATCAGTCATGGCATCATCAAAATTCTTATGTGCATTAGATAGCAAGTGCTGCAAATCAGCACTTGTAACCGGCTCCAAGTCGTCACCATGAGATGCATCATTCATAAGTGGAATCGGCTCCACTTCCTGAGTACCGCAATCAGGAGCATCATCTACCTTCAAACAAACATTACTAGGGTTCATCGTTGAGGGTGTACTCAACTCACCAAAACTAGTAGTGACCGATTGAAGGTTACCAAGTGAAACCGGCTCCACCAGGTCATGTACGTTCCCAGATTCAGGCGTAAGGTTATCCAAAACCCTAGCAGATACACTCTTCTTGCTAAGAAACCCTTTATTCATCTCTCCCTTAACACCACTCAACAAACAGCAGCAACACACAAACAAGAACAAACCCTAACTATAATAGTTAGGGTTTACACACCAACGCACCAATTCTCAACCACCAACCATATGCGATGTAGATGTAATATACAAGATAGATTAATCGATAAAATATGGATCGACAAGATAGATTAATCGACAAAAAACCCAATAAACCCTAGCCACAGAAGATGGATCGATTAAAGCAGGCTAGGGGTAATTACCTGCGATTAGAAACCCTTAGTATGAATCCACAAGAACCAACAGCAGAGGTGTAATCAAGAGACACACGAATGGAATTGGTAGGGAAGGATCGATTTAAGAAAAGAGAGGGTAAAAAATCGCCACAGGGAGAGTCGACCTTTTTAGGAATAGTGTCGTTAGGATTGAAATTAATCTAACTAGTTCTAAGGGTGAAGGATGATTCTTTTTGTATTTTTATATTTTATGAAAATCAAGTAAAAATCTCGAGTATTGGGAGAGTGGGCGGAATTAGTTGCTAATCAACTAACCCAAAGGCTACTAATTGAACTAATTAACAAGAAAAGTAAACTAGGGTTCTACAAGATAAGTGAAGCATGTCTACCTATGATATGTTACTCCTTGCTAGCTATCCAATTCTACCTATTGAATTGTTACACCTTGTTTTAATTGACGGGTTGTATTCCTTAATACCATTCATGGGGTGGCGTACTTACTTCCCCAATCCTATAAGCTTCTACTTCACTCCTATGTCGAGCCGGCTAAGAAGCTCTGTTGGGATTCTTGGATTTGATGATACAAAACAAGAAAGAATGAAACATTAGGGACTTAATATGACAAGAAAGAATTCTATAAAAGATGGAGAAGGACTTGCTTGCAAAAGAAGATTTATATTTTAGTCCTTCGTAGTATTCTTGTAACCCTAATTCTGTATTATATAAACAGAATACAGGGAATAGGTTTTGATATTAAGTCTTCCATAATGTAGATATCTAAAGGTGTGTGTGTGTTCTAGGGCGTGTAAACTATAAACGCCTAGAACTGGTTAGAGTTAGTTCGTACCCTTCAAGGTCTGAGGTGTCTTAGATCCTCGTTACAGTTAGGTAACAAGTTATATTCTGATCAAATATAATTGGAGGTGATTGGGGAAAAACCTTGTGTCAATAACATATAATTTACTCTTAATTCCGCTGCATATTGTCTATGTTATTGTTAACCCTAGATGCTCAAAACGGTCCAAGGAGTCTATCAAACTCAACAAGCTCCTAACATGGGATCATTAGAATTCGCTCATGCATTAAAAACCTAGTACGCATCAGTTCATGTTTCTTAAGACGTTCAAGCATGTTACCCTATGGAAGTCTGCCAGTCTTCTTAAGCCTAACATCGAATTCATTCAATCAAAACAAGAATCAATAGGAAACAAGAATTATAAACTAAACCAACTAGATCTATTGAAGTTGTCACGCCTTAATTGATGGAAATAGACACACACATCAACAAGCCCCTCATTGATGGAGATAGACACAACATCAACAAGAAATCCATGAGATCTAAACAATTATATACAAGTTTCACATAATCATAAGTAGACACAAGGTGAATTAGCAAATCATCATCAAAGAAGAGCAAACAACAATGATAATGGAAAACATAATTAAGATAGAATCATCAAACCAATACATGATGTTTATGGAGTGATTGAAACCCTCTAAGTTGCTGGAAAAACACCTACCTAAACCCAGGAATCGACCTTAGGGTTTAGGGCTTACAAAAAGTGAAGTTACGATGTTATATTTATAGGCTATTTTCTGCCCGGCCCAATCATGACGGCGTCAGCCAAACCTTGACGGTTTCATGACCAATATTTCTTCACCAAATCATAAATCTTTTCATCCCAATCGTTTTCTTTTTTGAATCGCTCAAATCCGAGTTCGTATGCAAAAGTTATTGCCAAAACAGTGTTAGCTACCGCGCGCGCAAGTTGTGACAGTTTACACGTGACGGCCTACGTGACGCCTTCATGAAGTGTCTGGGCCGTCACCAACATACGTGACGGCCTTGGCGACGCCGTCAGGTACTGTTCCAGCAAGGAAAATTGAGACTTTGCCTTTTTCTTCACTTTTATGCTCCAAAAACGTCCAAAATGCCTTTTTTTCCAGAATTCACTCCCAAAGTACCTAAAATCACAAAAGAAACGATTTAGGGAAATATTTGATCAAATAAATTCAATTCCGGGCTTAAATGACCCCTTAAAAGTGGTTCATTTTTCGTCTCATCATATACCCTTACACTTGAGATTTGCTTGTCCTCAAGCAAATGCGCTTTTATTCTAATCAAAATACAAGTTAGGGGTCATTTAACACTAATATAAAAGTAATTACAACAAATAATCGCTCCACTAAAGACCAAAGACAAGCATGGAGGTCATATACTAGCACCTCACAAATAGTGTTTAGATACTCACATCTCTCTGGTGTAATAAAGTATAAATTACAATATGGAAACGGAAGATATCTCTCACTACCTGTCATAGCAAAATAGATTACCATAGGCTTGGGAATGGATCAAACCTCCACCACATGGCATAAGCACCTAGGATAAATTATCAAAGAGGTCTTTTAAAGGGTTGTAACATTAGGTGTAGGGAAATGAAATACACGGTTTTGTTGGATATAGGCAGTCTTTACTGGTGGCGAGTTAACAATCTTGGTTAATTACATGTACAATATGGCGTTGCTAAGCCAAGACTAGACTCGACTTAAGCTAATAAATGAAAAATAACAAAAACATAAAATGAACATAGAATAAAAAGGGATGGTAGTCCGTATGTTTTTTTCTCTTTTCTTTTTCTATTTTTTTTTTATTTTCTTTTTCTTGTTTTTTTGATTTTTTTTTTTTTTTTTTTTTTTCATACACTCTTACCCTACCATCCAAAATAATACATCATAGGGGATAAAAATTCCCCATACACTTGAATTTTTACACACTTTACAATAAACTAATCTAATGACTCGAATTAAGATAATCAAAACACTTGGAGTACTTTTAATATTAACGTACATATGGGGGTAATAAATGATGTTCTTCCCCATTACTCTATAAAATAAGTACTTTACCCATGAGTCCCAATCGTCCCAAAACAATATGTACAAGGATATGACTCGACTTAGCAACCATGTAATCAATTAGATAATTAACTTAGGGTTTAACAAATAACAATAATGCACTAAAGATGAGTGCATACACGGAAGGCAAAGGCGATTTGGGTATACATTTAAGTGGGGTGTAACAAATTCTTCCTTTAAGTAAAATGCTTAAAGTTAGAAATGAATAGATAGGCTTGGAGGGGTGTACTAGGGGTTTCATGTACTAAAAATGAGTACAACGCTAAGGTGTGCGAAAAATTAATTGACTTAACTAGCCAAGTAATATGACTTAAATGGTCAAGTAATTATGATACGGGTTTAACACAAGGGTGATCCTAATGCCTCTTATGATGTAGTAAATCCTACTACACAAGTGTAGTCTCACTAGCGGTCTCGGGATGCATCACTAACGCAAGTTCTGGAATCTAAATGCTACCGGTACACTCATAAGCACTAATAGTAAATGCTTTTCCTACCAAATCTAAAGGCGAACCTCACATTTTTGGGTGGAAAATTTTTCTGAATGATACGGTTATGTGCTAGTCATACAATCTCCTATCCATGAGACGCTTGCTATGGCTAAAGTTTCACTCCTAAATGTCGCAAAAAATTTTAAATTTGGCGCTAAAATTGCACTAACAAGTATTTCTTATAGTTTTATTACACATCTACTATCAAACAAACAAACTCAAGCGAAAGTGTATCTGTACGGTATCATCATTTTACCATCCCCTTACACTTAGGATGAACATTGTCCCGAATGTTCAAGTAAAGAATGTAAAAGTGAAATAAGTAAAACGAATGAAATCAAATACTCCCCTGATTCACTCGGTATGGATAATAAGGTAGCCAGGTTAGATCTTCCTCCAAGAAAATGAACAATCAAAGCTTCCCTTCCAGAATATAAATCATCTTCTTGTCATATATAACCTGTTAAACCTGAGAAAACAGACAAAAACCCAAAGCATCAACCCAGACAAAGAGAACTCACAACTAGATGTAATTCCAGACTTAGGAATAAAAACAAAACAATTAAAGATATAATGCTTGTGGAATGAGTTTTTGCAGATTTCCTGGAGTTTATAAAACTAAAGAATCAACAAAAACTTTAAGGCTCCGGTATAAACAAAACTAGCAAAATTTCCAGAATTTTACACATGACACCGTCAAGAGTAAACTCATGACGCCGTCAGAAGTGACCTGCAGAAATCCTTATGTTAAGTTTCCGGAAAATTTCTGGAAAAACTTCGTCCTACTTCCTGGAAAATCCTGCAAAACATCATTATGACTCGATACAAGCATTTGACTCTAACAAGTACAAATACACATGTCCATTTAATATAGTTGTGGTTCATGCTCAATTTCGTTCTTATAAACAAATTTGGATCTCCCTTACACTTATCTTTTGCAAAATACCTTTATATGCAATTAAGACGAAGTTAAAAACAAAATAAAGCATTTTCACAATTTACTTTGAAACATGAGCCACAAACAATAAAAATAAAACATGCATACGGAAACAAATAAAATCAAACAAACAAACAAACAAACAAATAAAAACACACAAAACATGGGTTGCCTCCCAAGAAGCGCTTGTTTTTGTTCAAGTCACGAGCCTGACTCTACCCTTATTTAATGGAAATAGGGGAGGTTTTCGCTACACTTAGGATCAAGTGTGGGTGAAAGTAGCGATATACACCCTTAGGGTGTGAATATGCCACGTGAGGTGAAGGGGGTGAGTGAATGGCTTCCTTCATCCTAAAACTACCCGGATAATATTGGTTGATGGGTGGGTCGGTTCCTCTTTTGTCTCCTAAAAATATATCTAAGGATGGAAAGGTGTGCAAAGATTAAGGTTCCGGTTCAACAACACTAGGAAATTCCCTAGAACTAGGAGTAAGGTTATCACTACAAGTGTTCAAACCTATATCCTCAAGTGGTACCTGGTCCAAGGGTTCTACCTCCAATGGAATTCATAAAGTTTCTTCTACTTCTTCCGGGTAAGTCATGGGCGGTGTGTGTGCCTCAAATGATGGTTGAGTATTTTCTAGGCTTATGTTATTTACCTCATCATTCCATGTGTTAATATCACCTATATCCTCAACATGTGTTTTATTATAATCTAGCCCTAACATTCTCCCAAGTATCTCACGTGCTTCTCTAGGCATCTCAACTTCTATGTCCGAATCATAAGGATCATCTTCAATATTCTGAATGCTATATACAAATTTCCCAAGAGATTCATCATTTGTTTCTTGAGATTCATCATCATCGATCATAAAACCTAGGTCTTTTTGATCAATGTGATCATGCTCGGCTAAATCCTCCTCAATTGTTTTCTTAGGTAGTGATAATAGCAAACCTAGTGCTTCATCCAACTTATGATTTGTTGCAATGGCTCTCTCCATAATTCCTTGGCAAACTAGGTCGCATTTCCTATTGGCCTCACTAAAACTAGATCTTAAACATGGAGCTTGTTCATAAGAATCTATCCTAGGTAAAGGCTCATATGATTCATAGGTGTCTCTAAACGAGGTATTTTGAACTTTTTGGTGTGTTAGCCGCTCAACCCTATCTTGCAATCTTAGAAGTCTAAGTGTAAAGTCCATTTGAAGCAAATTACAAACAAAATCACAAAGAAAAGATAGACTACGAGAAAGCTACAAAGTAAAAAGAAAAAATCTCACTTGATAGGAATCTAATGAGTAGACCTAATAAAAATCAAATTCAACCTAAACAATAACTATTCCCCGGCAACGGCCCCAAAAACTTGATACGTGGGGATCGCACCAGGCTTTACCTCTTGAGGGATCTCGAGAAGCTTACAACCCCCACCAGGCAGTGTACCTGATCGTTGTAGTATAGTATAGTGACAAGTACCGGGGGATTGATCGTTCAGCTAGGAATAGTGTCGTTAGGATTGAAATTAATCTAACTAGGTCTAAAGGTGAAGGATGATTCTTTTTGTATTTTTATATTTTATGAAAAGCAAGTAAAAATCTCGGGTATTGGGAGAGTGGGTGAAATTAGTTTCTAATCAAGTAACCCAAAGGCTACTAATTGAACTAATTAACAAGAAAAGTAAACTAGGGTTCTACAAGATAAGTGAAGCATGTCTACCTATGATATGTTACTCCTTGCTAGCTATCCAATTCTACCTATTAAATTGTTACACCTTGTTTTAATTGACGGGTTGTATTCCTTAATACCATTCATGGGGTGGCGTACTTACTTCCCCAATCCTATAAGCTCATTCTTCACTCCTATGTTGACCCAGCTAAGATGCTCCTAACATGGGATAACTAGAATTCGCTCATGCATTAAATATAACCATAAAAACCTAGTACACATCGGTTCATGTTTCTTAAGACATTCAAGCATGTTACCCTATGGAAGTCTGCCAGTTTTCTTAAGCCTAACATCGAATTCATTCAATCAAAACAAGAATCAATAGGAAACAAGAATTATAAACTAAACCAACTAGATCTATTGAAGTTGTCATGCCTTAATTGACGGAGATAGACACACACATAAACAAGCCCCTCATTGATGGAGATAGACACAACATCAACAAGAAATCAATGAGATCTAATCAATTATATACAAGTTTCACATAATCATAAGTAGACACAAGGTGAATTAGCAAATCATCATCAAAGAAGAGCAAACAACAATGATAATGGAAAACATAATTAAGATAGAATCATCAAACCAATACATGATGTTTATGGAGTGATTGAAACCCTCTAAGTTGCTGGAAAAACACCTACCTAAACCCAGGAATCGACCTTAGGGTTTAGGGCTTACAAAAAGTGAAGTTATGATGTTATATTTATAGGCTATTTTTTGCCCGGCCCGATCATGACGGCGTCTGCAAAACCTTGACAGCGTCATGAACAATCTTTCTTCACCAAATCGTAAATCTTTTTGTCCCGATCATTTTCTTTTTTGAATCGCTCAAATCCGAGTTCGTATGCAAAAGTTATGGCCAAAACGGTGTCAGCTACCGCGCGCGCAAGTCGTGACAGAAGTTATGCAAAAGTTATGGCCTACGTGACGCCTTCATGAAGTTTCTGGGCTATCACCAACACACGTGACGGCCTTGGTGACGCCGTCAGGTACTGTTCCAGCAAGGAAAATTGAGACTTTGCCATTTTCTTCTCTTTTATGCTCCAAAAACGTCCAAAATGCTTTCTTTTCCAGAATTCACTCCCAAAGTACCTAAAATCACAAAAGGAATGATTTAGGGCAATATTTGATCAAATAAATTCAATTCCGGGCTTAAATGACCCCTTAAAAGTGGTTCATTTTTCGCCTCATCAACTAGTAATGAAGACTCATCTTCTTGTGATTGGGAAGCTTGACGTGCATCCTTTCGTTTTGCTCTAGTCGTTTTCTTAGATGCGATAGATTTAACAGTTACCTATACATATAAAACACAGTAAATAAGACATGCATGTAGATTTAAAAAATCACATGTGGAAGTTTTATTACTTACACTTGTTTCCTTTTCTTTTTCCAATGTTGGTAGTCCGTTACACTTCTGAGTGATCGTAACTTTCTCACATCCAGAAACACGTGTTCCGGTATCCGCATCAGCACTGCTGTTTATATGATTAATGTTCACCGGAGACACCTGCAATATAAAGTGTTTAAGAAGACTGCAACCGTTTTTAAAAGGGTCAATAAAAGATGGAATGTTACTTCTAGTGGTGTCAATGGACTTGGCGTCAATGGAGTTGTTGCCAATGGAGTTGATGTCGTGGAGTTGATGCCAATGGAGTTTATGTAAAGTTCGACTGCCCCTTTTGTGCAGCCAATTGCTTCATCAAATCCTGGATTACCGCATCTTTTTCTTGACGTTGGCGTCTCTCATTCTCAAGTTCACTTTGAAGTAACACCACTTTTTCATCAGATGGTTGTTTGTTTCGAGCCAGATCAAAATACCTCTTGTAGGTTACTCCACCTCCCACTCCTCTCGCATATCCTCCCTTTTCCTTATCTAATACAACTGTCATGGCATCACTGCCATGATCAACCTTCAAGGTTCCTTGTTTGATCTTGTCCTCCATTTCTTTCTGCACACACAATATGGGAAATAGGTTATTATATGTTGATCCCACTTTAATATAAGCAAGAAGACTTTTTAGCCCCACTATTCACATTATAATAAAATATGTAGTAAAACTTACAATGTTTTCTCCCACGGCTCTAGTATCATCATCGTAAAAATCTCTATCTTTGTTCTTCCTTCTTGTCAACCACAGCGTGGTACGCGGTGGTTCTTCATCTGGTTCAATTTCTTTACGATCGATCTTATAAACATCAAATGCATACACACGTAAGATAAACCAATATAAACGCAAGTATGATGCTATTAAGTGCAAATGTTTTAAGTTACCATTTGATCTATCACAAGGGCGTATCCACCTCGTCCCATTCTATGCTGATAAAGAGACTTGGAACGCGCCACTTTTGTTGCAGCTGATTTCACCTTGCAACACAAAATCATAAGGCGTTTAGATGTAGTAATGATTATATACTGTAGAACTATTATATATGCAAACAGCAAATGCTTGAACTTGAATAAAAAATTACTAATTAACACCTTGTATTCATCGCTTTATGTATAATTTACAAAATTGACCCAATCATCGGCTGATATAATTGCATCATAGTTAGTCGGGACTTGATTTAGCTTAGAAGGTGATTCTAGGTTGGGAAAAATGTAGTTTTGTGTCAATTTACTTCTGAAATTGCGTAGAAGTTGACCAAGACGATTCATTAACATCCTTTTGGCAGTCAAGTCAATATCAAAAAATCATTGCAAAGATTAACACAATGTTCCTAATTAGTTGCACATAATGTAAATGCTACGTATATATTTCATGCTATATTACTGGGTTAAAAAATAGTATAGGTTTACCGTGATTTCATCCCACATTTTGTCTCTTGCTTCCGAATCAACCTTCTTCCAGGATAGAATCCTGACACCTACATGCTCACGAACCAAGTCTCCCAAAAAACTAGAAAACAATGCTCGGTGTTTTCCTGATATCCTATTCTTAGCATCAAAGGTTACACTGAGCTTCTCTCCACCTGCTTTTCCATATTCCATTCGAAACTTTGCTAACCTGGTTATGCCCCTCTTTTTGACATAACCATTTGATTGGTTGTTGTCACGTTCACCATCATCAGAAAACAGCTCCGATTCATATCCCAAAGTGTGGTCAGGATTTTCATTACCAGAAAAATCAATATTATCATGATCATTCTATTGGGTTTCCATGATTCGTCTGAAGCAATGTGTAAAAGAAAAATAGTAAACTAAATTGGTGAATAATGGTTTAAAAAGTTATTGATTTAATGTTTTGAATGAATGCTGATCTTTTGGAGAAAATAGGGCATATGATGGGGCAGTTTTTCGTTTAAGGAAATCACAATTTCCAGGGCTAATTTTAAAATTTTTGTTTGAGAATTTAAACATTTCACAAAAAAATTTGGCTCCAAAATTTTTAATTAAGAAATTAAACATTTCATTAAAATTTTGGCTCCAAAACACCCATATAACTTTTCATGACAAAAATTCTGCTTACACACAGTCCCAAACAACCATATAACTTCAAACCCGCTGACCAAAACACACATATAACTGCATAAACACAAAAATCACCACATGGCGCATACAAATGAACAAACACGATATGAAAAATGAGGAAAACGTATAAAGCATGTAGAAACGGTCTAAAACATGATTAAACGGGCGAGAACGTGTAAACACGGACTAAAACGCATAAAAACCGACTAAGAATTATAAGACGTAGGAAAACTGAGGAAAAAGTATGAAAAAACATGAAAATGACAAAAACCTACGAAAACGGATAAAAACGTGTAGAGACGGAGTAATCCATGACAAAACGGGGGATAACGTGTAAACATGGATGAAAACATGTACACACGGACGCAAATGTATCATATAACCTAAAGATACCCTAACGACAGTATGACACAGTCTTCATCATAGTACCTATGACTTTACTGATTTTATGGCCACCTCAAATGTCAAAATTAACATGCCCACCTTTAATAACTTTAACACACTTCATATAACCTTCACAATATAACTATACACATACCAAGTCTATGCAACCCATGGATGACCGGTGATAATGGCTAATTCACATGGTGGGTCATGGGTAGTAGGTTATAACTGGTCACATTCATTAATGGGTATTTGACATCATATGGGCATTTGGTTATAGTTGTTTAGGGTGTCATGTTACGACATGATTCAATGAATAGTACATATGTATAATATTATGTTATCAAAAACCCGACCAAATGTTCAAGATGCTCGCTCCCTGAGATATTCTCGGGTCGTTTTAACTGAGCTAATGTCAAATATTGATCATGTTCGTTAAGTTAATAAATAAACGAACATAAACGAACTTTTACCAAACAAATCATGAAATGTTCAATGAACGTTCAGTTCGTTTACAGTCCTAGCTACTCACAGGATTCTAATAGGCCGGGAAATAGTAATTTGTAATTTAAAGCCTAGAAATGCAAATTAACTTTTCTTAAGTCCTAAATGACTAAAAATAATTTTAGGAAAAATAATTTTACTTTTTTGACTTTTATTTTATTTTTTAATAATTAAAAACTAATTTAAAGTGATTAAATGATAAAAATAGTAAACTGAATAAGAATACACAAGAAAAATGTTCAATAACTACTTAAAGTATTTAAGTTTGAAGCAAAAATAAAAGTGACAAACCAACTTATTTAAATAAGCTGTAATAAGCTTAAAAGGAGAAATAAGCTAACAGCCTAAAAAGTTTGTTTATATACATAACAATGTAAGATATAAAATGAAGAAGTCCCAAGGGCAAGTGGTAAGGGTGTGGTGTGTTGAGGCGTTCAAAAGGTTGAGGCTGGTGAGGTCTCGGGTTCGAGCCTATGGTTCCCCTTGATTTCCCAGCTTCCCTTTTTATGTTTTTTAATAAAAACTTTTTGATAAGATATTTTTAAACTTTCTCTCCAATATGTTCTTCAAATATATTTGTCAATTCCCTCCAATATGACTTAAGAAGCAGTTTGGTAATGTGCCTAATTTAATTTTATTCCACCAAAAAATGTCATTAACCCCATCCCAATACTAATCAAAAAATTTGTGGATAGTTAATTGGTTTAAGATTGAGCATTTTGTTTTCACATAACATGTCAATTATGTCAGTTTAACAAGATTGCATAAGACATACTAAATTACATTACATGCATATTCATAAAAGTAGAGTTATATTAGATTCCATAATTGCTGAAAGTAACTAATTAACACTAATTGTTCAACTTAACTAACGTATAACAGTACTAATATTGTTCAAATTTAGTAATATATCATAAGTAAATACCCCCAATGAATGCATGTTGACAACACACATATCTGCCAAAAAATTATATACTTAAGAGGGTATTTACTAACAAAAACTATAATAAATATTGTTTTGAGTTCAAATGAAGCAGAAATTGTTCGAAGTTGGACACATCCAATGAAGTTAGCACAGATGAAACACGGGATACACAGAGTCTTGCAAATGATCACCACCACTGACATCAACATTGAAATAAATGAACTTGAACCTCATGAGCTTGTTTGTTGCGAAAGAGCAATCAGCGGCAAACTTCCTCCACATCCCATAGACAGTCACACCACCGGGCATCTCAGGATCGGCTTTATGGGGCTTCATCGTCATACTCGTGAAACATTCGACACCACGATGTCTCATGAGGACCTTCCGGTATTGGTGAATAGGAAGCTGCAACAGGAAATCTGATGGGATATCCTACAGTTCAAATTATTAGTAAGTATATAGTTTCTTCCAACTAATTAAACAAAAGTAAAGAATATCTATGAATGCTGAGATACGTACAAGTTCTTGATTCACTTGAATTGTTGACAATCTATTCTAGAATGCATGACCTTCACCAAAGTGGTCTTGATGTGAAGGCCATTGGCAAATATGCTTCAAGCGATTGTCATCTATAAAGAATTTTAATTATAATCACTAAATAAATCACTGACAGATATAACGTTTAGTATGAAAGTATTTCGTAAATTTTTACCTCTTTCGGTCAATAACAAACCGGGCTGATCAGGTAGCAAGCTGGTGACACCAAGGAAATGCGCGTCGGTAGTTAGACTACCTTCACGACTGAAGCCGGTAAGCAAAAACTTTGTTGCGTGCTTACTTGTGAAGATGAGAATCATTCCAGCTTTTAAACAAACTGATTCTTCAAGCTTGTTCCAATCATCGGGGTCCAACTCATAAAGCAGCTGCCCGTTGGCTCCTCCCACTTCAACAGCAATCAAACGAACATCAAAGTTTTCCCTATCTACTTTGATTCTAATCTGCTGTGCATTACCTAAGCCACCAAGGAATGCAGCTGGCCACTTCCAAATTTGTTGTGCATTACAAAAATATTGATAAACAATCTGACCCACCTGCATCACAAGGAGACGACAAAAATGGAACAGAAGTAAGGGAGGAACAGGAGACGAGAATCTGAACCACCTGCATCACAACCGCTGTCAACAAACTTTCCTTTTTGAAGTAGCTTAATTTTTTCTTTCAAATCAATGATGATGTGATTTTTATCCTGAATGTCAGACTCAAGTAAACCATTGCAATAATGAATGTGATCGCGGTTTTTTTGCCATTCGACGTTTTCAATTTTTAACTCCGCAATTTCTTTTTCATATTGAAGACATTTATTATGGAGAAAAACATTGTCTTTGCAAAGTTGACAACTTTTTGAAACACTTTGATTTTGTAGTTGCAATTCCGTTTCAAGACTTTGAGCTTGACACCATTCAAGCCTTTGTTTGAGTTGACAATTTTCTTTTGAAAGTTTGTTTCTCACATCATCACTGTTTTTACGCAACGTTTCATAATTATGTTTTAATGTCTCAGTTTCTTTATTCAGCAAATCAATGTCAGCACAGTAATTATCAAACATCATAGCATTGTTGGATTTGTAAAGATCATTCATAATGATAGAAAAAATATCAGCTGTGAGAACTTTTTCCAAGAGTCGATCAGAATTCATTTTCAAAAATCTATTTTTGCGTTGTTGAACCAAAATTGCATTTTCATTTAAAGTGAAAATGTTTTGCATTGATTTAACTTCTTTTTGGAGTTCCTGTTCCCACCGAGTAGCACAATGATGCAAGTTTTGAACTAAAGGCAGAAATTGTTTTTGAAAAATTTCTTGCTTTTCGCGATCGTAAGCTGACTGAAAAGTAGCAATTTTTATTTCCAAATTATGTGCAATTACGTTTTCCAAGTTTTCGATGCCTTTCGTGAAAGTTTTAAAATATTCTAAGACTCGACACCGTGTGGGTAAAGGTGTCACTGTACCAGAAGATGGTAATGGACCATTTACTTGTGCCACGGGTTTGACAAGAGCCCCATTGGAAGATGAAACATAAGACTCAGTTACATACCATGATTTCTCAGGAATTTGTCTTGATGGAACAAAAGATTTTGAAATATGAGGAACTTTTGAGTAATCATATGGTTTGCAATATTCAACTTGACTCATTTTTGATCGACTTTGTTCTTCAAGTTCTTTTTCTTCCTCAGTATTATATAGAATAACAAGCACAATATTATTATCCATCAATTGGTCCACACTGTAAAGCTTAGGAATTGTTTTGAACGTAGTGTGAAGAAAAGTTGATCTGTAATCGCCAATGGCAAAACCTTTATCGGGTCTTGGTTTTAAAGTAAACTTTTGAATTGTTGTTACAAATTCTCCATGTTTGTAAACGATATTTTGAAATTCTTTTATTTGACGTTCGAGAGTGATATTTTCTTCAATTAAAGAATTTTCTTTTTCTCTTTTTTGTACTTTGTGTTCATAAAATTCTTGTTTACAATTTGACAACGCTATTTGTGTTTTTGAAAGTTCCATTTGAAGTTGTGCAACTTGTTTTTTAAGATCATTTTTATCATTTTCCAGTTTGGAAACCAATTTACCGTTTGACTCAATTAACTCATGCATTTGCTTTTGAAGATTTTGTTCTTTGACATACGATTCCTGAAATGACTTTTCAAAACACTTTTCACGTTTAACTGCATTTTGAAAATGTGAATGTTGTATTTTATAACATTCAATGTCCTTTTTCAAAACTGCATTTGTTTCTTTCAAAACTTTATTTTGCTCGTTCTGTTTCTGAGTAATAAGAATTTGTGCTTGAACTTGTTTGGCCATGACAATATAGTCAGGATCTGGATCAGAAGAAGGTTCATTTTGTTCAACATGATCATTTTTATCTTGCTCAATAGGATCATCAAATGAAACGACAGTGTCATCATCAAATATAACATCTGTGTTTAATTGTCCATCTTCTTGAGAAGATAAAAAGGATTCGGACGGAACAACTTGCGCCTTATTTGATTCAGAAGCAGAGGGTGATGGATTTTCTTGTATTGAACATTTGGTTAGGTCATGTACCTGAGACAAACCATCAGTGTCATACACTGGGCCTGAATCATTCAGCTGGAGTTCCAGCATGTTGTCCATAAGCATCACAGCTGCATTGGCTTCAAGATCTTCCATATCATCATCGTTGTAAGTATTAGCGAAGAAACTATTCTCTTGTTCAGTGAAAGTTACTTCCTTTTCATCTTTGAGAGCCATTAGTAATGCCTGTTTGTGAAACTGAGTGCCTCGGGTTCTTGGTTTTGGACATTTTGTTGCAATATGACCTTTTTTGTTGTAGTTGTAGCACCATACCGCATTCCCAGATTCTGTATTGCCATTTGCCACATTGTTATTTCTTCTCTGAGGAGCACCTGAATTGTTTCTGAATCCCCCATTGTTGTTAAACCTTTGTCCATACCCAGAATTTCCTGAATACCCTCCTGAACCTGAACGTCCAAGATTACGGTTCTGAATCTCAACCCGACCATCTTGAATGACAGCTTGATTCCTTGTATTTGATGAAGAACGAAGATGGTTGTTAGTCTTGTTTGAGAATTTGCTGAAAGCACGAGCAATAAGAGAAAATCCCTGATTCAACATATTGACGACTTCATCATCATCTTCTATCTGATTCGAATAGTACATGCTATCATGGTTGTCATATGGAGCAAGTTAAGGAGAAGCCTGTTGCGAGGATGATTCATATGGGACCATTTTGTGTGAGGTTGCAGGTTGTGGGTAACTGAAGTAATTCTGGTCCTGAACATAAGCGTGATTAGTCATTGGAGGTTGTGCAACTTGAGATTAAGCAACGAGTGCTAGTGGATTTGAAGTAGGTGGTGGTGTATATCCTCCTCGTGCAGCTCTATATTTTTCAACTTCAGATTCATGGTGCATCATGAATAGTAAACCTAGCTCTGATACCACTTGTTAGGTACCAATATTGATTACACACAAGCAAGAATGAGATAGATATAAGGATTTGGGTGATTATAAGAATGAGATAAATATAAGTGCAAGAGTTTCCTTAAGATATCAAATAACCAAGCAAGTATTACATGAGACCTAAGCATGGTATTCATAGGTAAAGAGCTAGGGCAACACTCCTACACCTTCCCTTCATACAAATGTGTGGGCTTTGAGACCATGGACCATATAACTTAAGTCTAGTAAACTTGGAACATTACATAAATGGAAGTAAATAATAACTAAGCAACTTAGTGTTATTACAAATGACCGAGACTTGATAAAATAGTAAAACTTCGTTCCCAACATACTGTTACGCTGCATATAAAACATCTTTTTTAAATTTAAAAACTTGCATATTACACTATAAAAACCTCACATAAACCAGAAGTTTTGATTATCAATCGCAAGTACCTCCATTACTATAAAACAACCAAAAATCTTTTCTCCAATCATCAACCAGTTGTATCGTCCAAATATGGATTTGTCTATGTCTTCCCAATCAAATCCTCAAACATTTTCTCTGGTTAACCGCATGAACTTGATATGGATTTAGATGTCCAATTAAACTATAATCCAGATTTTTATGTGGGAACTGTTTCGGGTGAAGCATATTATCCAACTCAAGATTATTCTATGGGTCAAGGTTTAGGTCACAGATCGTTCCACGATTTGGCTCCAATTGATGACGACTCTCTTGTCGAAAAGATATCACCGGTCAAACCTAAGAATCCTTCTAAACGAGCTACAAAGGCTAAAAAGAATGATGCCAAGAATGATTTGGTGAATTGGACACGTGAGAAAGAGGTGGCGTTGTGCAAAGCTTGGTGTAATGTGTAGGAAAATAGCGACTAGGAAATGCTATGAAGGCTAAGGGATTTTGGGAGAAGGTTATTAATTACTTTTGAAAAAAATATGTTCAAACAGAACATACAACTCGATCATTAGCAAATAGAAAAATAGGATTCACCCTAGAGTTGGTATATTTTGTGCCTTTTCAACAATATGTAAAAGAATCACGAAAGTGGTGAGAATGACCTCAATATTTACCAAAAAGCTTGCGAAGAATACCTAGTGATGCATGGGCATCCCTTTACATTGGTGTAGTGTTGAGAAATTTTGAGGGATCATGCCGCCCAGAAGAATACCAACACTTTTGAAACCGCCTTGGATGGTGGTTTCAATTTGAACAAAGATGCGGATGAGTCTGATTCTGAAGAGACTCGAGATGAGCGACCAATGATTTGTGACCAAGCTAAGAAGATAAGAAAAAATTATCCGTCTCACATCAATCCCAAGCTTCGTTTACTGATTCGGTAGTAGACAAATATTTTAGCATTAAGTCATTAAATGGGGAAAGAAGACGTTGGCAACATACGAATATTTCCAGTTGAGGAAACAAGATTTAGAAACCCAAAAACAGTAAGCGAAGTTGAGGAAACGCGAGTAGGAAATCCAAGAAAATGCCCGTTGTGAAACAGTGGTATTGAAGCAAAAGAAATTTGAACTAGAACGTCAAAAATTTGAATTTTCAAAACAAAAGAAACAGGAGAAAGACATCGTATTCTATAATACACCAATCAACCCCACTTTGCCCGCAATCCAACAACAGAAGCTACAGGAGATCAAGGATGCAATCAATGCACACTTAGCATTAGATTATTTGTTTAAGTTTTTAATTTGTATTGTAAGGTTTTAATTTTATTTGAATTATTATGTAATGTCTTAATTATTAACGAAATTTATGTTTGTTGTTTAAAATGTTTGAAAAAAATAAAAAAATAAAACAAAAAAGAAGGTCCTTCTTACTCTGGCTAAAAATCACTTGTAGGTTGCCGGAGAGAGAAATCTAATATGACGGGTAAAATGAAGGTCATTGGTAATCCTTACTATGCCTAGCCTAAGATATACGTTCAAATTGATGATAGCAAAATTCACTCGGCCCCACCATTAACTCCAACATGAATTATACTCTATCCGTGCCAAAATAAGTGTCTAGTTTAACTTTTCAAAGTCAAACTACTCATCTTTGATCTTGAATATTTATTTTGTATTATATAATACTCGTGAAAAATTTTACTAATGAAAAATATATTTAAAACACAATCCATTCATATATTTTTCATCAAGTATTATATAACGCTCGAAAAAAATAGACAAAGTCAAAGTTGAACAAGTTTTTTTGGGTAAAAGGTCAACGACCCGGTAAATATATTACACCAAAAAGCATTTAAGTATAACGGATATGGGTGAATCCCATATCTCAGCCCGTTACATAGGTGAAAAGCTTACATAACAAGATACTTCCTATTTTAAACAAGAAAACAAACCACTAACCACATGATAACAAAAGACTCTAACAAAAATATAAACTACTTCCTACAACATTGGAGATTAAAGCCATATATGGCATTAAGAGCATCCAAATTCCCTGGAAGATCATAAATTTGCTTTGAATAATCATCATAGTCATCAAACTCATCTTCACGCTCGTGACCACCACCAAAAAGATTTGCTGATTCGTCAAACGTGTTAAGAACATCATCATCATTACTATCAGAACCCACAACCTCACCCACCTTTGAAAATGGGTTAGCCCTCTTAGTGGAAGAGGTAAACGGAATAGGATGACCATCATCATCCACAAGAGTAGCTTTCCCATCAATAAGTAGCTTTTCAAGCTTCCCAATTTTCTCAACTATAGGAGTAGAACCAACTTCCTTTGTTCCCATTGAATCACTCACAAGCGGTTCTTGTGATGCATTACCGTTTAACGACTCATCCTTATTAACTTCCATTGTATGACCAGAATCCACATCCTTGTTGGTGTCAATAGTAGGAATACCAAAAGCATCCGTATCATCCATATTAAGAGCATCAAACTGGTTAGATGTAGAAATCTTCGTTCCACTAGAACTAGCCACATCAGATATCTTCTTCTTAGTGCCATCCACTTTCTTAGGTTTAGGAGGAGTCTTTTTGGGTTCATACTGAAACTACTTACCCACAACAGGTTTAGTAAAGCCCCCTTGACCCAGAATTGTAGGACCACCATGATTTCCTTTCTTCTTGTTATTGACAATCTTGAAACCATCATTAACAAGCTTAGCACTCTGAACAGGAGGTATAACAACTTTAGGACAGTCAGTCAGAGTATGACCAAATATCTTACACTTATCACAACGAGGTGGTTTCCACTCGTATTCAACCCGTATCTTCTCAATAGTCACACCCGACCCATCAAGTAAAGGTATTTCAACTGTGAGGCTATCCCAAAGCACCTCATCCGACTTCACTTCAATCATGCATCTAGAAAAACTACTACGGCCCCATGATTCCTTGCACATTTGGCTGATATAACCATCTAACCGTTTGGGCGTACCAATCAATGTGGCAAGAAGACTAAGACCATCATCAGAAAACATAGCAAGAGGAACATCATGGAATTTAACCCACACCGGGATGTTAGTCAAATCCTCTTTAAGTAAGTTGGTGTTCAATGTCCATGGTTTAAGGATAATAGGTACATTTCTAATCAACCAAGGACCGTTTTCAAGAATATCATCAACACCTTTCTTTGAATTCAACTTAAAGAAAAAGAAACCCTTTGCATTCATCATTACCTTTTGGATACCATACTTAGCCCACGCATTCCGTACAACGTAATCAACAACAGGGAAAGCAAGGTGTTGACCAAGGAAATACCCATACAAAGTACGTATTCTCAAACCTAGTGTTTACCTCTTCAACCACTTTCATCGGGACAGAAAGATCCACACCATTAGCTTTCTTGCTACACTCCAGCCTATGAAAGTTTGACGTGTGTTTCTTAGGTTCATTAGAAGTAACTATAGCACCGACAAAAGAAACCGTATTCCCATTGGTAGTATTCGTAATAGTAGGCTGTTTTAGAGTACACGGAGTGTTTTTTAAAGCAGCACCCTGAGGTAACGAAATAGAAGTATCCCCGATACTAGGGGGAGCCTTGGCATTAATATCCTTAGCATCAAGAAACTCTTGAAAAGATTGGTATTGTGCAGGCCATACCCCACCCTCATTCCGAGATACATTCCCATCAACATACGGCTGTTCCAAACCACATGAATTATGAACAGTATTATCACTTGCTTTAGCATGAATATCAACACTCTTAGATGCATCAATGGTAACATTAGCATAAGAATCAAGTGAAACCGGCTTCACTTGTTCAGGAACATGTTCACGAACATCACTATTACTAGTATCAGCATAAGCATTCAAAGAATCAGTTACATGAGGAGCATGAGAGCTCACGGTAGAACCAGCAGCCCCATTAGGGTTAATCAAAACCCTATGCGCTCTTCTAGGCTGAGTAACATTGGCGTTCTCAGCTTTATTCTCCATCAAACATTGCATACTAGCCACACGTTGATCAGCATCAACCACAGTAGCATCCTTACTTCCACTAGATTGTGTCATGCCTCCTGGCTCAGTTCCACTCGTAGTGTTAAGATCAGGCTGTACATCTTCAAACGTAGTGTCAGTGGTTGATGCACCCTTACGGTTAGAATTCTTTTCCAATGGTTTACCATCAGCCCTCGATGTCGAAGAAGGACTTTGTTAAGAAATCCCTTATTCATCTCTCAAAAACCCACTACCAAAACTAAAAAGAACTAACAAGAAACAATCGCATACACAAAACAAGCAAACAGCAATGAGCAATGATTGGGTCTGAACTAGCTAACTTTTATTAGTCAACCACTTGTGAATGGTCAACCGTAAAAGTCAAACTAATCAAGCCAATTCTCCGTGGATAGTATAGTGTGTCCCCGGGTCGTTATGTCCCAGCGAGATTGAAATGGTGCTTTGGAAATCGTTTATGAGTGAGTGGGAATGAGGACAGTAGCCCAGATGATATGGAATTGATTTTGCTACTGTTATTTTGGTATTGGTACACAGATATAATATTCACAAAAATCAGATACCAGATATATGCACAAATTCACAATTAAGATCACGTAACGGACTGGAAAAGTGGGGTTTTGGTATTTAACAAACTACAGGGGGTGCTTTTGACACTTTTTCAAACTTTAAAATTAAAAATGAAAATGAAATTATGAAAATGATTAAAATACTATTTAAATATTATTTAATTAATTAAACTATTTAAAATCTAAATTAAAACCTAATTTAAATTAACTAAAAATTATAACTATTACAAATTAATCTAAAAAGTTGCAAAAATATTTTTTAAACCTAAATTAGAACTTGAAGAAAGTATAAAAAATAAAAATAAATATTTTTGTCTTTTTATGGGTTTTTTATAAATTGAAAACTATTTAACTTAATTAAACTAATTAAATTACTTTTAATTTATATTAATACTAAATTAACTTATAAAATTACAAGAAAATTTATAAAATTACTTAACCATCACTGGAATCCTAAAAAATTATAAAAACTCTAAAAATTATGTTTTAAAACTAAACAACTAATTATTTACCTTTTAATTAACTTAAGTCTATTTTAAACAAATAAAATAAGAAAAATAGAAAATGACCAGTAGAATCTCAAAATATAATTTCTAAAAACTTATTATACTATATAAGAACTAGGAAAAATATAAAAACTAAGTTTAACTTTATAAAAACTAAATATGATATTTATTACTTAATATTAATTAATAATAAAGAAAACTAAGATTAAATCTAATTAATACTAAATGACAGAATAAAAATCTATAAAAATTACTAAAAATACTTTACTATATAAGGTAATTAATAAAAATATAAAAACGCTAACTACTTAATTAAAATCTAAAAATGAAAATTAAAGTTAAATTGAATTAAATAGAAACTATCACTTATTTTAACTTTGGATTTTTTGGATTTTTCTTTTACAGAACTATATTATAACTTAAAGTAACAAACTTTTGTGAAAACACTTTTCAAGATAGCTTATAAATAAGCTATAAGCACCCCCTTGGCTTACACAGTTCACTTATGTTGACTGTGTGGTCAATTTAGGTCAAATGGCTTTGGGTGGGGTCCACAATGGTAAAAGTGAGTTCCAACAATCTTAACAATCACAAATAAGCCAGAAACAACAACTCTTAATCTCAAATAAGCTAACAAGAACCAATTAAGCACTTTGCAAATCTTAATTTTACTCAGATTATGGGACAAACTTTGGGGCCTAAACTAAGTGGGGTCCACTGGGTCTTAGGTCAAACAAGTGGTCAATCTCTAATCCCTGGTAGGAGGGGGGTTGAGAAAACCAGCTTATGGGGTGTGGGACCCACTGTGGTGGTCACAAAACCACCTCAAAGTTGATGGTTTGGGTGAGTCTACTGATGTGCAGAGCACAACCTTGCCCTGCAGCTTAGTTTGGGGGTCTGTGGGGCCCAGGGTAATTTTTCTAAAAAGGAGATGATAGTAAAATCTCAAAGATGAGCTGGTAGGAAACTAAACCTCAAAATCTCACAGTCCCAAATAAATCACAAAATTCAGAAATTTTCAAGCAAGTTTTGTGAAAACTGAGAACAAGTAATTTTGACTTTTCTGATTGATGCCTATAGTTGACTAATATGAACTTTAATCCTAATTTTCTACTTGATTATGATGTTTTAAGATGATTTAAGCCCAAATTACCCTAAACCACTCAAATGTGATTGGAAATGGGGACTGAGCCACACTTTAACCAATCAGAGAGGGTGTAAGTGAGCTGTTTCTAGGATTTTGACTAATTAATGAACAGAGCTTGTGTTTTATTGTTCTTCTGAGCTCATGTGACACTAAGAGACCTAAGTGAGCAATAAATAATGACAAGAACCAAGTTAAATACTCAGAAACACACAAATCCAAACACTAGTTATAGAAACAGATTATCTAGGAAATGATGCAATCTACCTCTAATATCCAACCTAATGCTCTAGATGACTATTCTAATGCTAATAGAAACTGAAATGAACAATTAGATATACTAGTGATCAACAGATAACAAAAGAGAGTGAAAATTAAATACCAAACTTACAACTGCCTTCCAAGCAATCTTCCAAAGTGCCAAAGACCACAAAACCAATTCCTAATGAACCTCCACAGGTTCTCTAACCCAGGGACATCCAAATTGCTCCCTGCTCCAGCTTAGTGATCATGATTTCAACCTTTTTGATTTTTTTTCTATATTTTTTCTATTTTTTTGTGTTTTTGAGTTTATGATACTAACCTGATTTTTAAGTTTCTAAAAGCTTTCAATAAGCTTTCTGGGAGCCTATATGAATCTAGAAGTCCATAATAATCACTAAAAACAACAATTGAACTAACAATCTTTTTGGAAATTCAAGATAAAAATGCATAAGTTGAAACAGTTGAAGAAACTTGAAACTGATTATTCAAAAAGAGTTACAATACATGAAAAGAGCTTAATACACTGCTTAAAAACTTTAAATTAGACTAAGAATTTGAAATTGCATTTAAACGACATACATAAAATTAAATTAACTAACTCTCTTCCCTGTGCTTCCTCTTCTATTTATAGCTCCAAATTAGGGTTCCCAGATGCCCTCTGATCAAATCCCACCTCTCTCTGATAACTTTGGTCCACTCTCAGGCCTCCACGTATTTTTGGCGGGAAAAGCATCATTTGCAATTAAGCTCTGATACACGCAATAGGGGGGGGGAAAGGGTATTTAATGCCTTGGGGTATGTAATTGGAGGGATAAGGTGGAGGTGGCAAAATACTAGTAGTGATGGTGGAGGTGTTGCAGGGTGGAATAGCAGTCAAGTGGAGGGGATGAAGGGACGGGTCAAACTTGGTTTGACCAAGTGGGATTATTTAAAACGGTTTGTAAAAGGGGTTTGGGCTTAAAGTGGGCTTGGGTTTAAAATAAAAAAGGAGTGGGCTGTTCGCAGGTTTGTGTTTTTGATTTGGAATTTTATTTTTGGTCCATTAGGTTTAGGAAATTTCACAAGGGCCAAAGTTGTAACATTCTGAATTTTAGGGACTGATTTGGTAACTTCCTAAAATATTCCAAGGACCAATCTTGCCATGGTAAAACAACCAAAGGACCAAAAATGTGATTTTCCCATTTTAAATCACCTAGGGACTATTTATGTCGATTTTCAAAATCCGGGGACTAAAGTTGCCATTTTGTAAAATCTTTTATCCAAGGACCAAATTTGAACATTATTGAATTTCCAAGGACTAAAAATGATTTTTTATCCAAAAATATCCCACCAGGGACTGAATCTGTCAATTTCCAAAACTCTAGGGACCTTTTATGTCAATTTTGGATTCTGAGGGACCAAATGTGTAATTTTCTCAAAATTTTTACCCAAGGATCGTTTTTGATCATATTTCACTTTTAAATGCCTTAGGTTGACTTTTCTTTTGTTTTAAAACTTCAGGGACTAGTTTTGTCAATTTTTGAAACTTGAGGGACTGAAACTGCCAATTATGCAAACTTTGTTCGTTTTTCATTTGTTTTTAAACATTTTGCATATAAAACATATAAAACACAATTTTGGAATATTTTTAGTATTTTGATGCATTACTGAGCGTTTTTGGACGTTTTGGCAGTTCATATAAGACAAAAATGATGAGTATTTACACACTCATCAAGCAATACCCAACCAGAAAGAGAAAACCCTAAAGCATGTTAGGGTTTAATATGCATGAAAATACAACATCTAACCCATATAACCAGCGTCCAAAGAAACAGATTAAGTATAATATATAAGTAATAAACTCAATCACCACAACCGACTACAAAAGTAATAAAGAATATAGCCAAAAGTCGGATGGTTATAGGGAGCGCACAAACCACCGAATCTTAGCAATCCCACAAACGAATGTAATTAATTAAGTCGGTATGTTACAAAGAAAGTATCAAAAATATCACGTTGATGATTTTTGAAGAGAAGGAATATTGAAACGATTGGATGTTTTTCTTCAAAGAATCGCCAACAGGAGAGAGCTTTCTAAAGTTGAACAAGTTTGACTCTGAAAAGTAAAACCGAACATTTATTTTGGAACGGAGGGAATATTAAAAAAGTCACGTGGGCCCTACTCACCCACAGACTCCTTTAAATAATTCAAAAGCAGTGAGCACGAGGATCACAAATGAGAAAGCAACTTTACTTTCATTCTTTTTCCTTTTCATTTTCTTCAGCGAGCATGAGGATCACATGTGAGAAAGCAACTTTACTTTCAATTTTTTTTCCTTTTCATTTTCTTTAAATCTGAAATTAATTTTAAATGATGTACCAATAGCAATGTACTTTCGAAAAATAACATGTTTTGTTCACGTGGTTTACTCAAAATCACATCGATCGTCCCTATTCAATTTAGTTACATAAACAAACTTATTTTTCAAACCCTTTTCATTAATAGTCCCTATTCTAGAGAATATAAATTATTCATGTAACAAAAATATGAATAAGATTATTCGTGTGATAAAAAACTTTAGATTATTACACAATTGATTTTTATTTTTTACAGTATGGACCATCAATGCAAATTGTTTGAAATTAGGTATCAAAGACGTAATTAAAATCGAATATGTTTGGTGGTTTCGATTATAGGTAAACTTTAGGGACGAAACATATGATTTTTTTTCTTTACTTTTTTATGTATTAACAAACACTTTGGTGTGTGCTTATGCTTTAAGTCTTTGTCAAATTAATGCTTTAGCTTAATTAGTTTTGTTATTTGCTTAATTATATCACTTATCTTTAGCTTATTTTCATAAAACTAAATGTTTAATGATTTTTCATAGTTTAAATCAAATAAATTTTCTATCTTTTTATTCAAAAGCTCATTTGGTTACGTCTTCTGATTAGTTTTTAACTTTATCAATTCGTAGCATGGTTGTCAGGATCCCGATCCTGATCTTAGGATCTTACGATTTTATGATACTGCAAAGCAAAAACGATCCGGATCTTATATAGAATCTTTGAAAGCTTAAGATCTTATAGGATCTCGATCTTGACCATAGGATCCAATCCGATCCGATCCTACTTTTCTTGGATAACAAACTAAAAAACTGCAAATTTCTGGATTATTTTTTTGTAGAATTTAAAAAACAACATGTTAATCTTATTAAACATTTCATAATCATAATTTTGGACAACTATTCGATGGAACATTTATATAATGTTGTGTTTATGATATATAATAATTGTAAATTTGTATAATATTACAAAACTATTAAGAAAATGACATTATAGTAGGATTTTAAGATCACAATTTGATCTTACGATCACGATCTTGCAAAGACGAAAACGATCCTGGGTAGGATCCCGATTTTGAAAACCTTGATTCGTAGTTTATTGTTAGTTTTAATTTATTTTTAAAATCAAGTTATATCATTTTTCATTGACCGAGTTGCAACCTTTTGTTACCAATAACGGAAGCACAAAAATAGCCTTTTGTTTATGCCAACAAAATCATAAAAAACGGAAAATTGTTAAGTCCTTGGAGATAACCATGTGTAGCAAATTCTCCATGTGACACATCAATTTCTAGTGTCAATATGCACGACTTAAATTTACCATCAACATCATTCAATACCAATTTACGCTACGTCCAAACATCTCTTGCCATTAGTCAAACAGAATCTTCATGCTCGTGCCCAGCATCATCGTCATCTGATCCAACATACTCTTCATACCCTTGCCCCTGGATAAAACGAATAAGTAAGTAAAAAATTAAGTAAAAGTAGAGCCAACAATCTGAACCCATATCTGCAAAATTGGGTTTCTTTAGGTCAATTTTTATGCTGTTTGTTATTTAGTAAGCAATGAGTAAACATGTATGTTAATGAAAGATTGGGATGGCCTCATGCCCTCATACAAGATTATAAGACATAATTTTCATCCAAATAAGCCCATTAATTAACTGGAAACTAAATGAGGTCCTCCCTAACTGGAAACTGGCCATCATAATTAATCTAACATACTACGAGCTAAATAAGGCTTTAGACTGTAGTAAAAAAAAAAAAAAGGAGGAATCGTCGCTTTGGGCCACCAGTCATTATATGCTTTCGCACAGTACATATAATCTAAAGCAGAAAACTAGTTACAATAATAAGAATTTCAACTCGGGTGGGATCAATCAAAGTAAGATTAGTAAAAATAATCAAGCATCTGGAAATAAAAACAAATGGAAAATAAGTTGAAAGCAAAACCAACCTTCAACATTTCCTCTGGTCATCAATATATAGCAACACAAGCAAAAAAAATTGCTCTTCACTGGCATTGAAAGTTATCAGTCCCTCCCTCGAACCCAAACTCACACAGGCAAACACCAATCAAAAGGGGAAGATTGGTTTTCAATGGTACTATATTCAATATGGAAGAAACGTACTGATTGCACACTTTTACAATAAAGCCTACTTACATATTTATACCAAAACAGTAAATCATGCTAGAAATTAATGGTAAATATGCTTCCTAAAATTAAGCTAAACATGCAACAACTGAATAACCAAGTTTTCTGCCTTCTTTATTCACCAAGTCAAGGGCTTCCATTAATCCAAATACTAAATGGAGCAGCCCAAATATGATCCGCTGACCCGCTCCATCAAGATTACCAAACAGGCATGTCACCCTGAGTTTCAATAACCTGCCAACAAAGTATTGCAGTTGATAAAAAGCCACAGCTAAAAGTAGATATTATTGTTACATTATTTACATGATAACTAAAGCAGTTTGTTTCAGGAAATCAGACAGTAATACATTTATAAATGGAAACTTTTACAAATACCTTTCCCACATGTATAGTGATGAAATTAGTGACCTCTTTTGAGCATGGTCACTAACTGTTTACGGATTACCAAATATTAGTGTCCATGTATTATATGGTCATTATAAAGTGAATAATATATTTTTTATTGAGATATTCCATGAAGTTAGACTGAGAACTCCTCAAAATACTATAGCACCTAGAAACCCCAAATAACAGCCATGAAAATCCTTATTCTAATTTGGGCAGTATTTCTAATGTTTTCGTTTACAGCTTCTGATACAAATTCCACCCCTGAATCCCACACCCTCGTTAACTCGAAAAACTTAGCAAAGCCAGGGTGCAACAACACATGTGGGGATTTAGTTGTTCCCGACCCTTTCGGTATCGGCCAAAATGAGTCAGAGTGTTATGTAAATGAGGGATTTCGCATATACTGCAACACTTCTGTAAACCCTCCAAAGGCCACTATTTATGAAGGTGGCTACAACTTGATCAAATTGATATCTGATTCCACCTCCAAAGTGCCGATTGTGCTTGAATGGGCTGTTGGTAATCTTAGTTGTTCTGAAGCCAAAGCAACAGATGGTCATGCCTGCCATTTAAATAACAAATGTGTTTGCGTTTTATTTTTTTTTTTCTGAAGCCAAAGCAACAGACTTTTGACGGGACTGTGATCATCGCCAGTTTTTCCTGATTCTTGTAGTGCCAGTAACTAGAAAATACCAAAAATAAATTTTGCTCTAAACGAGAGCCACCAGTTAATTAGTTGAAATACCAAAACTAAATTTAGAAAGCAAACAAGATAAGGTTCATGATAGATATTCGTTTGAGATCAATAAGAAAAATAGTTGGTGTTTTTCTCATGACTATTGATAGTCTTCTAGAGGACAAGATGATCACCATCACAAAAACTATTATTCTGTTAACAGGAATTTATAACTGATTGCATTTCGATTATAGATGATAAAATGAATAAGTTATTGAGTGAATATTTTTTAGTTTTCAAAGATATTACAAAAAGAATGCATGCTTTGTGGCCTATATATATATGGACTTATGGAGTTAGAGTAAGAAGTCCTCAAAATATATAGCATCTAGAAACCCCAAATAACAGCCATGAAATTCGTTGTTCTAATTTGGGTAGTATTTCAAACGTTTTCGTTTACAACTTCCGATTCAAATTCCAACACTGAATCCCACATCCTCATTAAGTCTACCAACCTTGCTAAGCCAGGCTGCAATAGCCGATGTGGGGAATTAGTTGTTCCCTACCCTTTCGGTCTCGGCGACAACCCAGATTGTCATATAGAAGAGAGCTTTCGCATATACTGCGACACATCACTAAACCCTCCAAAGGCCACTATTAATTTAGGCGACTACAACTCGATCAAATTGATATCTGATTCCACCATCCGGCTTTCCAATCAATTGGCGAGCAAGTGCTATACGTATTCTCCAAATGGCATAATAGACAATGAGGTGACAGCGGACTTTAAGCCGCACACCTTCTCCAAAGTTAACAAGTTCACAGTTATCGGTTGCGATAGTTCTGCTTTGCTGACCTCAAACAAAACGTATACTATAGACGGCTCGAGGGAGCCTTATACGGTGTCTACTGGTTGTATGGTCTATTGTTCAGGACCGCTGCGCAGTGTGGGCGACGAGTGTACTGGAAATGGTTGTTGTCAATCATCCATACCCAACGACATAACCACTTACAGCACTGAGGTACGTGATTCAAGCGATTCTATCAAGGGTTGGTTTAGTCATTGTACATACGCCTTTGTTGGTGAGGAGAATGTAATCAAGTGGAAGGGTCTTAATGATTTAAATGAAACTAATATCAAAAGGAGGATCGAGGATGCTGTGCCGATTGTGCTTGAATGGGCTATTGGTGATAGGAGTTGTTCTGAAGCCAAAGCAACAGATGGTTATGCCTGCCAATCAAATAGCATATGTGTTAACTCTACAAGGGAAAGTGGTGGGTACCGTTGTGTATGTGAGGAAGGCTATGAAGGAAATCCATATCTTCCTCCTGGCTGCCAAGGTATAATCTAACTTAATTACATGTGTCCTTAAATTATCATTTTTCCTTTTTCACAAGATTCCCTCAACTTCAACATAACTAATGCATAATTCATTTTATAAATTTTCAAGCGAACATATGTCAACTTTGTTCTATTTCATACTACATGTGAAAAATTAAACATAGCGTTGTTCATACACTCAAGTATATCCTAGGTGAATTTAAATTCATACAAAACAAATAATTTTCATGGAATATCCAAAAGGTTGGTTACAAGCATAGTAATAGTAAATTATTTATAATATAACCTTGTTCAATTCATGTTTTAATGTATATCCAAGATGGATTTTGAATCATTAAATATGAAAAAAAAAAAAAAAAAAAAAAAAAAAAAAAAAAAAAAAAAATCGTTTTCATGACATATCCAAATGGTGTATATGCGTATAACATGTAAATATGTTTGCAACATGCAGAATTAGTAAAGGCTCTATAATGTGTGGCTATATGTTACTTAACAAGTGGGAGTTGTTTGTGCGTTGCGGGGGGAAAAATTAATCAACAATAAATATTCGGTTTCTTGAATTTTAATTAATCTATAAATAATTACTTGTTAACATTTTTAACGGGTTTGTTTGTTAATCTTTAAATTAGGGACGTTCTTTGTGAAGTGAGATGAATAACTAACATGGACTATTTATGTTATACTTTGTAACACAAACAATCCCTAAATTTAATTGTGGAACATTACTAAAATTAGAAGGTACCTAAAAGGACTATTTGTGTTAATTTTCATTACACAAAATGGTCACATATTTAGCATAAGAATGTAGCTGTAATCGCATTTGACGACAGGGATAAATTTTGAAATTCATTAAGAATTGTCTCTTTGACGCAAGTTAACTGGACATGATTGTTGGTACAATCGCATTTAAAGACAGGAATGAATTTTGAAATTTATTATGGACTGCCTCTGAAATGCAAGTTAAACGAAGGGATTATTTTTCCATTTTTTGAAAACCATCTACTCCGTATTTCACAAATATTATTTATATAATATCTTACTAAAGATGTCATCTGATATCATTTTCTAAACTATTTAAGTCATAAGCTTATAAATTATTCCTTTGTATTTGAAGATGTTATCAAAGTGACAGGCGGGTTTAATATTACTAGTCATTGCTATGACGCTATTTTGTTAAGAGAATTCACACTCGTCATATTTTTTTTCTTCTTAAAAGGTTATATCATTGCTTCACTTTATCAAATCTCTATTTAAATATTATGAAAAGAGTAAATTACACCGTTCATTCCTCACGTTGTACCATTTTTCATGTAGAGTTCTTTTTTCGAAACAATTACTTCAAATGTCCTCTGCGTAGCTATTTAGTTTTAAGATATTTTAAACTTTTTATTATAAATAGTGGTGAAAATAAAATTTAACTATAAGAGATATTTTCTAAAAGTTTTTCAATATTCGTGAAAATGTTCAGTTATATTAATGGATTGATCAAACTTCTCAATTTTGTTGGCGTAACAAAATTGTGTCGTATAATTAGTTAATTTTATCCAAATTATTTCTTAATTGTCACACAAAACGTGTTTTCTTTTGTTACATGAAAAGTTGACTTGTTAAAAGCAAGTCTAGGTTACTTTAATATGGAAGTCGAAGTGTACACAGAAAATGTCCCAAAGCTCTAATTCTTTAAGTTACTAAAGTATTAGGATGCGTTTAGTCATGCGAAACACCATTGTTTTCTACAAAATCAATGTTTTCTAACAAAATGTTTTGCAAAACAAATTTTAGTTGTTTTCTCTATTTTCCTTTGTAACCCACAACCCTCATTCCCTATCTTCGAAATAGAAAATACAAACAACAAATAAATGCGATTTCTATATTTTAATTCTTTTGTAGTGATAAATTTCTCTTTCCAATTTTTACAAAACTAGAAATAAAAAAACAAGAGAATTTTTTCTCCAACTAAATGCACCCTTATGATTTGTTCTGTTTTATCCCACCTATTTAATTTCCTTTTTCTTTTTAGACATCAACGAGTGTGCAAGACCAAAACAGTACCCTTGCTATGGTGTTTGCGTTAATACTCCTGGGAGTTACAATTGCATGTGCAAGCATGGATACAATGGCAATGCAAAAATAAAAGATGATTGCCTCCGTTCTTCTAAAAATTCAAGTTTTACAACACTCATATTTATTTTAGGTAATCATTTGATCAATGCATGTCTTACCCGTAACCTGTTCTGCCTTTTATTTATAATGATATATATAATTGCCTTTCAAAACCAAATTCGGTACAGGTATAGGGATTGGATTCCTTACAATATTACTGACGGGATCAGTGTTGTACTTTATGGCCAAGAAAAGAAAGATAGCCAAGCTACGAGAAAAATTCTATGAACAAAATGGAGGTACGTTGTTGGAAGAGAAATTAAAAACCACAGGTGGTATAGGTGTTGGTTTCATGAAAGTTTTTCGATTTGAAGAACTAAAAGAAGCGACAAACAATTATGCGGAGGATAGAATTCTTGGCAAAGGAGGTAATGGCATTGTTTACAAGGGAACTCTACCAGATAAGTGTGTGGTAGCAATCAAGAAGTCCCAAAGACTGGATCAAGGACAAAGGGAGCAATTTATAAATGAAATGGTAATTCTTACACAAATTAAACACCAAAATGTGGTGCAGCTTCTGGGATGTTGTTTGGAAACTGATGTCCCGTTACTAGTTTATGAATTTGTGCCTAATGATACTCTTCATCATCACATTCATAATGGAAAAAGTGAGATTGGGAGATTGTCATGGGTAAATCGTTTAAGGATAGCACATGAATCAGCGGGTGCACTTGCTTATCTTCACACAAATGTCAGAATGACCATCATACATAGAGATGTCAAGTCTACTAACATCTTGTTGGATGAAAAATACACCGCAAAAATAGCGGATTTTGGTGCATCGAGGTTAGTCCCGTTGGGTCATGATCAAGTCACTACACTAGTTCAAGGGACATTCGGATACTTGGATCCTGAGTATTTTCATACAGGTCAACTAACAGATAAGAGTGATGTGTATAGCTTTGGAGTGGTTCTTGCTGAACTAATAACTGGGCAAAGACCACTTAATATGGAAAGATGTCTTGAGGATAGAAATCTTGCTACATATTTTGTCAAGGCAAAGAATGAAGATCGATTACATGAGCTACTTGACCGAAAAATAGTAGAGGAGGCAACTGATGAGCAGCTAAAAGCAGCATGTGATCTGGTATATAGATGCCTTAATCTAGTAGGCGGGAATAGGCCTAGCATGAAAGAAGTGACTATGGAGCTTGAATCATTAAGGAAGCGTGACGACAAACATCCTTGGATTCATCAAGAAAGCTACAATGAAACAAGTAGCTTAATAGGTGAACATGAAGAGCCTGACCTTTTTACTGTTCCACAAGGAGAATACGGTTCGAGCAGTATGGGAACAGAAGAAATAATGTTGCAAGTACAAGTCCCTCGTTGATAACTTTAGGAATGAACCAACCTTTTCTGTACATGCTATTAATTCCTTTTTTGCATGTTTCTAGTATCAAACAATGTTTGTGTGTGTGTATTATACAGTACTTTACCGCTTATAGTTCAATTATGTCACTTCTAATATGTGTAACTAGAAGTTCCAAGTACAAGATTTATATGTTTGGTAGATTAATTTCCAATCTTGTAAAATTCCTGGTTTAATAATTTAACGTCTAATTCTATGTTATAATTTTTTGGTCTAATATATTAAGGAAAATTTGTGGCGCTCTTTTTTCATATGGCTGTGGTTTGGCTTCCATGTTCCTGCTGTTGTTATTACCCTCTTAGAACTTTTTCAGACACACATCTTCTACATTTTTTATGAGACGAAAATTGTACCGCTTTTAGGGGGTCATTTAAGCCCAAAGTCGAGATTATTTGATCAAATATTGTCCTAAATCGTTCCTTTTGTCATTTTAGTTACTTTCGAGAAGAAATCTGGAAAAGGAAGCATTTTGGACGTTTTTGGAGCGAAAAGTGAAGAAAACGGCAAAGTCTCCAAATCAAGTTGGAATTTACTTGACGGTGTCACGTATTGCTTGTGACGGCGTCACGTTATTGCAAAGAGGTGGATAAAAAGGTATAACGAGACGCGCCAGAATATTTTTGGAATTTAACATGTGATGGCGTCACCAAGGCCGTCATGTGTAATTTGCTCTTGATGGCCATGAGAAGATTAATACATGACGGTCAAATCTGGATCTAGGCAATATGAGGAATTCTTTGGTTGCGAGTTGACGGCGTCAGAATTTACACGTGATGCCATCAACCTCTAAAATCTATATATATTTTTCTAATTTTCATGTATTGAGGTGAGAATTTTAGAGAGACTTTTGGGAGAACTTGTGAGGAAATCCTAGGTCGAATTTTGCAGGGTTTTTCACCCTTTTATCATCCATATTCTAGTAAAGATAAGTCTTCCAATAATCATTTAATATGTCTATGTGTTGTTTGATTCTATCTTATGCTTGTATTTACTTTAACATGCTAGGCTAGGTTTTCTTTATGTTTGCTTAGACGTAATGAAACCTAGCTATTGATTATTGGTAGGTTGTTTGTTATTAATTGTAATGGAAGAATGATTTCGATGTTAGGCTTAAGAAAACTGGCAGACTTCCAATTGGTAACATGCTTGAACGTCTTAAGAAAAATGATCGGATGTGTACTACGATTAATTGGTTGTATTTAATGCATAAATAACTACTAAGGAGGCCATGTTAGGAGCTAGTAGTCGGCTCGACATAGGAAGAGATAGAAGCTTATAGAATTAGGGAAGATCGTACACGGCCCTACAAATGGTATTAAGGAATCTAACCTGTCATCCACGCAATTGTAACAAACTAATCAACCAGTAAAAGATAGCTAGGGAGTAGTGAAATCTAAGTAAATACATTTCTCTCATTATTGTTTTTCTCCACATTTACTTTCTTGTTATTTTATTTGCATTGTTGATATTTGGGTCAGTTGACTAGCAACTAATTCCGCCCACTCTTCCAAAACCCGAGAATTTTACTTGCTTTCTAAAAAACTATAAAAATACAAAAAGAATCATCCCTCACCTTTAGACCTAGTTTAATTAAGTTTTGATCCTAACGACATTATTCCTCGAGAGAACGATCAAAATCCCCGGTACTTGACACTACACTATACTACAACGGTCAGGTACACTGCCTGGTGGGGATTGCAAGCTTCTCAAGATCCCTTGAGAAGTAAAACCTTTTGCAAGGTTGCAAAACCACGTATCAAGTTTTTGGCGCCACTGTTGGGGAATACTTATTGTTTAGGTTGAAATTTCTTTTTATTTTATTTTGTTAGGTCTTCTTTAGTCTATTTTTTTCTTTGTTCCTTTGTTCGTAACCGTTGCCATCCGCCATCATGGAAGGTGGTAATCTCTTTGATCCCATCAACCTACCACAACAAAACCACCCACAAAACCCACCACAACCAAATCAACCTCCTAGATCCCGCACTTTAGGAGAGTACTCCCGTCCTAGCCACCAAGGCTATCGAAACACCATTGAGCTCACTCAAGGAGCCAATGTGTCTCCCTTGCGATCCGACACCATCCGGTTGGTGCAAAGCGGATGTGCATTCCATGGACTTCATTCCGAATATCCTAATCAACATCTCAAGGATTTCCTCAAAATCGTAGATTCCATAGATCTTGATGTTGAAACTCGAGAGACGACCTAATTGCATCTCTTCCAATTCTCTCTACGTGAACAAGCTAGTCAATGGCTTGAGCGTTTACCCACGGGATCCATCACCGGCCTCTTGGGATGATCTCACAACTCGTTTCCTTGTTCAATTTTTCCCACCGGGGAGAACCACCAAGCTAAGAAATGACATCTTGATGTTCCAACAACATCAAGGTGAAACTATCTATGAAGCATGGACTCGTTTCAAGAACTTACTCCAAAAAGCCCCTCATCACGGCATAGATCTTTGGCTCCAAATCCAAATCGTTTACGACCATGTCGACTTCCATACCAAACGCACCATTTATCGAGCCGCCGGAGGGAGATTGCGTGACAAGGACGCCGAAGAGTTATGGGAAATCGTTGATGAGCTTGCATTCGATGATAATGAATTATGGGAAGTTGCCCATGTTATAGACTCGGCTGTTAATGCAATTTCATTACCAGGGGGACCACTCAACTTTTCGAAGAAAAACTTTGCGAACTTGAGATAAAAGTTGACTATCTCGTGGAAAAACAAAAAAAGCCTTTAAGTCCCAGACGAGCATCGATCAACTCTATCTCAAACATAAACCCAACAACATTGTCCAAATCACCTCTTAGAGAAAATGCCGAAACCTTCCAAAAATATGCTCGACCCTATTCACCTCCCCAAGACCTCAGTCCGGAATTCGAAACTCGGATGAGAGAATATATGTCAACCCATTCTGAGCGATTAACAAAATTCAAGGAGGCAGTCTATAGACAGAAGGAGGAGATGCAAGAGAAAATGGCGGAGATGATGAACCTATTGAAAGAATACTCGAACATAAAAACACCGTTAAAGGTGTTGTTAAGGAAGGAAAACGTCACCCCTACTACCAAGCTTGTTAACTCTATATCCATTGTCCACAAAAGCAATGAAGAGGAGGAAACCCCTATTGCACGGACCATTGAGGAACCACCAAAGTCTCAATCATTAGGGTACTATCTAAAACATGATATAAATAAGAAAACCATAACCAACTGGATAAGGGGTGACAGACGTAACCAATCGTCCGAAATGGTCCATGAGGGAGAAAAAGAAGGAGAAGATGATTATGATACGTTCCCTGGAGGGCCAGTATACGAGAAGCTACTTAAGCAAAATGTGGCTACGAAGCAGATGGCTTATGGGAACTTTGAAATACTAGCTAGCATTGGGAAATTGCAATATTTGGATGCTTTCGTTGACCAAGGATCAGAAGTGAACCTGATGCCCTTAACCATTTATACCCAGCTCACTAAAGCGATACCGGCTACTACCCGCGTTAGGCTTTCCTTTGCTAGTCACTCTTACGTGTATCCTTTGGGAATTGCAGAGGATGTGCTAGTCAATGTAGCAGGTTTCATGTATCCCGTTGATTTCATGATCATTGATGATAAAGAAAACGAGTGTATGCCAATAATCCTTGCAGCAACATTCCTTACCATAGCAAGAGCAACGTGTGACCCTCGATCCAAAATAGTTACCCAGTGAGCTTAATATTTAACCCAAGTCTTGTGTACTTTCCTCTTGGTTTTTGACAGTGATTAAGAAACGAGAGAAAGAGTTTGTGATTAGAGATCTTAGTGAGATTTGAAAGTGTGGTGAGGGTGAGCATTTAATGTGAGGATATTTATAGGAAGGTTTAATGAGACACTTGTGACTCTTGTGAAAAATATGATACTCATGCTTCATGTGGTGTCATACGAATAGAGACATGCTTGTCTTAAGACTTAGGAGTGGTCATGTCGAGTTGTAAGTAGCTATTGGAGGCTATGATGATTACTTTGATTTTGTTTAAGTATAGGTTAAGTGAGTTGATGGAACATGGGTTATACTAAATCGAATAAACAAAAGGAATGGAAGGAAACATGTGAATTCTTGTTGGGTGTAAAGAAACACTTTATCCATTGGTTACTGATCTTTTAGGAAAAGGTTATGAACAAGTATTTGTTTAAGGGTAGCTTAGGAGGGGTTAGGGTGGCTTGGTGTTGGGTCTTGGATGTTCTTACACGCAAAGGAGAAGAAGAAATGGTGGGGAGTTGTAACACCCCCAAATTTGGGATACGCAGCGGAATTAAAGCTGGGTGTTACTCGACGGCACAACAATTATAATAATAGAAACAATCTCTAATTGAGGTGTTTTAGAAATTTTATTATTCAAATATCAGAGTTTACAAAATGAGGTCCCAATAGGTTTACAACTTGTTAAATACTTTATCAAAGAATAATAAAATTTTAGCCTTTCTTCCGTATCCATGCTCCTCCATGCCATCCTTGTTTGTTATTGACCTGAGATAAACATGCTAAAAAGTCAACACAACGGTTGAGTGAATCCACAGTGTTTATAAATAAGTAATGGTTTGAACACAAGTCAAATAGTTATAAAACGAAGTATTTCAACGTAGCGTACTGCACTAAGCCTCATGAACTCAAACGTTAACGTGTGTGATATCATAAAATGATATAAATTACCGACATCATAATGATGATGTAAGTAAGAATGCCCTCGAGTAGGAGCTTGCCAACTTCCTAGTAGTTCTCAAATAATGTGCATTTGGCTATCAATCCAGCTAGCACGAAGGCTATCTATCTGGCTAGCTCAAATGGGATGTCAACCTCCAATAGATCTATTCTCAATATTCGCGTTCACTCGCAAGTGATTAATGGTTCATGATATGAGGGACTTTCAGTGGCAAAAATGTTTAACTTAGACAATATCAATCAGGATAGCATACAGAAAATACTTCTGTTCGGTTTTGTAGCATGTATCTCCCCACAAGTTTAGAAAATGTATGAAAAAAAATAGTGGGACTATGAACTCACCTGGTAATAAAGCAGTCTGAATGGAAATCAACTTAAATAAAGTTGATAAACGTCTCCGACACGAAACCTGAGTTGATTTATCAAGCTTTTCAGTATATATGAATATTTATTATTGATTCCGTTAAAGGTTTGTTATCGATTATACGTTTAATTAGTTAATGTAAAGTTTCTTCAAAAGTTGACGATATCATTATCGTTTTTATGGTTTATATATTAGTTAACCTAGTCCCCGAGTTATTTTAGTGTTATAAATAAATTCCCGAGATAATATGAAAATATTACACTTTGTACCCTATAGTTTCAGATATTGACAATTTACCCCCTGAACTTTAGTAAAATGACAGTTTCTACCCTGAACTTTCAAATATGAAACTTTATACCCTTTAACCTCAAGTTAACTTTATTTTAAATTTTGACTCATAAGAATAGTTTAAAGTTTTGCCATAAAATACTCTCCATGCAAAATAGACTTTGCTCCCGATGTCCTTTAAAGGAAAACGTACTTTTAGCCTAGTGAAAAGTCACAACTCTTTTAGTTATATCAAAATAGGTTTGTAAATAAGTTTTCCCTAACTCCTCAGCTCATGGTTCTTATTTATTTACCCTAAACAAATTAAAATACAAGTTTATAAAACAGGTTTTACGGCCAAAAGTAGGCTTGTTTATACACGAGGCTTGAGGAGGTTTTTACGATGCCTTTGCTATTTTCAATAGTCTACCAGGAGGTCTTTCTATAGGTTCAAACCATTCGTCCTAAGGTGCTATGGTTTAGTCACAATTATCTTCCAAAGTTAGGTGTTCAAAACTAGTTTCACATAAAATAACAAATATTTTCCTTAAGTAGCGATGGGCAGAAAAGTGAGGCTCGATAAAAACTAGACCACTTAATATTTTTCCGAGATTTTTGTTCCTACTTAATCTATGCTGGAAGGGCTTTGTTTTGACCCCGAGTTTAGGTTCTTAGGTACACGTTTGATAGTCGAAATAAATGGCCAAAGTTGATACCCTGGAGCCTACCTCGACCCAAAACAGAATACAGAAACATGCTTTTTCTTGATTTAAAAGCTTATAATCTAGGTTACTACGTATTCTAACATGTTACTCATCACATAAAAGTTATCTTTAGAGACTCCTAGGGTTTCCTTGTTTAGAAAATAAATCGAAAACATTATATCAGGTTGTGTTTGGTTTGCAACAGAAAAGAAAAGAAACATAAGTTTTAATCTAAGGCTTTTATTAGAACCTTTATAATAGCAAGTTTAGGGTCTAATGGAAGGTATAAAAGAGTTGGAAAAGGGATGGTGGATACTTACTTTGATAGGTGTCGTTTATACAGGTTCTTGGACAGAAAAGGACTTGAACTTGTAACACTACTCTATCTTCTATCTTAGGCTGCTTCTACTCTATCTTTGGCTTCTCTTGTACTTCTAATATCAGTATATAACTGAGTATACTTTTGTTATGGGTTTCGAACTGAAGATGAGTGAAAATATATACATATACTCGATTTATATAGAAGTGAGTGCTGGAATTTCATGTGGCTTTTAGATCACTTGGTTGGAAGAGAAGGAGACATGGTGATGTGTACTATTTGGAGGCCTCATGTGGTTAGGATAATGGTGACGCATGGTGTTCATATGTTAACAAAGAATTTCACCTATAACTTTGACCATGGTAATTATCAAGAGAACATGATGTGGTGGAGATATTTGTGACCTCTAATTCAGTAGGTGAATGAGTGTTGGTTTAGGAAAATGGGAGATGTGGCTCGACTTAATATAGGGGAAGGAAGTAAGGGTTTCAAAAGTATCTAGGAAATGGAAATTGAACCTTATTTCTCCTGGACTTCTCTAATCTCTTCTTGGCTGCTACTAGTGACTCTAGGTCAGAATATTTATGATTGTGAGGCTGTTTGGTTTTGTTTCGTGTGAATTGTGAGCAAAATAGAAAAAATGAAGGTCGAATATATATGTAGGAGTGAGATGATAGGATTCCTAAGTGTCTTGGTCATCATGTTTAGCCTAAAGGAGACATGGTGAGGTATCATTATCTTCCTGAATTTCCAAATGTAACGAAGGGATGTACATGGAGGTGTGGAAATTCCCTATCCATTTATTTTAACTAACTCTTCTTGATCCTATATAGGAATTCTAGAAACATGGAGATGTGGAACATGGTGTTCATGTGTGCTTGCCACTTGATTCGAATGGATATTAAGAAAAACATATGTGTCGCAATTTTTGACCAAAGAGCAGACTGAGAGGGAATGAGGTGGTTGCAAAATGTCCATGTCTCAGGTTGTGAATTTGAATGGTTCTAAATAAACTACCTAGGTACATACTTGTTTGATATTATGGCCATGAGAATGGAAGATCTTAAGAGACAATGTGATGTGGTGTATTCATGTTCATGTGAGCTTCATTGTATTTGAATGGTTTAAAAGAATACCATGTAAAAATGTTGGCTTGGTTGTTGATTATGGAACACAAATTTTTTAAAGGAAAATATGGGTGGTGATTATATGTGACACAAGTAAATAAAAACAATATGGTTTAGTACATTTCCACGTTAACATGCTGTCAAAATCGAATGGCAAAAACATGTGATGTTTTCACATTGTATGATTGTGTATATAATATAAATTTTACACATGCATGTGGCCAAGTAAAGATCTAGTGACATTTACATATTATACTACTATAGATGGGATTTAGTGCTCGTATAAGGCACATATAAGAATAGATTGTCATTCTTTGTATAATATGAATAGTTTTTAGGTGTAGAGGGTATAGTTTGATCCCGGTAATTACTAGCGTTAAGTCCTTTAGTCACGAAATTTAAATTCTGGTGACGTAAAAATATAAAGTTTATAAAAATGTTAAAACTAATCAACATACTCAATTTTAATATTTAACATGAGTCGTAGGTTTATCGAAGTGTTTAAACGTTATTTAAACTAAAAATTTATAATGATAAATAGAAGTTAATAGTTAATTTAATAACCGAAAAAGTTTCGTTAAAACTCTAATAAATGGCTAACGTTTAGTTTGAACGTTAACTATAAAATAACGTAAAGTGATAAATAAGAGTTGAAAACTTTGGTACTAGACATTTAAAGATATTTATTCAAAACGAACCTAGATGAACTCGTTTATTTATAATATAAGTTGCGTCATATTAATTATTTGTTGTGATTAGTTTAACCGATAACGTTTAAAAAAAATTTAAACGTGAAAAATGATTAAATATTAGTTTAGTTTAAGTGGAAATTTACCGATGGTTACAGTCTCACCCCCTTAACGGAATCTCGTCCCGAGATTCAGTATATGTTAGGTGTAGAAATGATGAGGACGAATTGTTTAAGTTATGAAAGCTTATAATTTAGATGTAAATATTATTTCTAAGGTTATATAACTTAAGAAAAATTATTTTAAATGAAGATTGTTATTTATAAAATTTATTCTGTTTCAGTAATTATCCTTGAAAATATACTGATTTCAAATTTCTCACTTTGTAAAAATCAAATTTTTGACATCGAAAAACTTTCTTTTAATAAAAATTTCGGATGAAAATTTGATGATTGTAAAGAAAATTTTTAAATTTTTATAGATGATGAATCCGTTTGTTCCTTAGTAAAAATTTTTAAATTTTTAAACGTTCATGAACAGTGATTCCAACGGTCGTGAATAGTAATTTCCAACGGCTAGTTTTTATACTATAAATACCCATTTCAATCCTTATTCTTTCATACTAATCTCTTCACCTATATTCCTTACAAAATACTGCATCCTATTACTATTGTCACGCTTATGTATACCGTTGCCGCTTCTATTTACTTTGCCTACGTTCTAGAAGAAGATTATGCATTCTTGGCCGGGATTTTAGCGTTTCTTATACCACTCTTGGTTCTAGCAATTGTTATCGATGAGGTTTGGAAGTAATAGACAGTATCGTGGTAGGAGCGTTAAAATAAATTTTCTATGTAATCTTTAGTGAATGTGTAATAAGATTTGGTTGTTTTATGTATAAAACCATGTTTTGCGTTGATAATTTGTTTATTGTACAAAATATTCAAGGTGTAGTTCTCGTTCTCGTAGGTGTAGTTGTGTTCTTTATTAGATTGATGGATCAACTAATTGGCGATTATATTCCTTATTTGGTGGTTTTTGTAACATTAGTATTATCGATGCTAATTATATTGTTATGTATTAATATTCATGGGTCCTAATGAAATTTTATATTATTCGTGTTTTATGAATTTTAGTGATCCTCGGATTTTAAACTCATGTTATTTCAGATACAAATAAGCCCACTTATTTATAATTCATTATTTACATAGCGAGGCGTCCCAAAATAATGTAAATAAAGAAATATAAACTTATGTTTCGGTAATTCATAATATCTTTATTTAAATAAAAAGGCGTCCCAATTCATTTAAATAAAGACATTGCAAATCATCCTACTTAAGAATTTCTGACTTAACATTCGTAATTAATCAATGAATTAAGTATTCAGGGAGTACGGAGAGAGTATTTACACTCATTTTTGGATATGGGATTAAGATAATCAAGGTGAGTCGACATAGTTTTTGAAATAGTGGAGAGTATATTTTTAACGTCAACAGGGTAAGAATTTTGCAAACCACAATGTCTTAAGAAGATTTCGTAAATTTTGAAAATTTTAAAGTAGATACATGCTCAGGGAAATAGGATTAAAACGTAATGCCTTAGAATAGGCCTCTGCATATATGTTTATTTGTATAAAGTGATCAGAAGTATATCATAAATGTGTATACCAGTTTACTGAAGTTTTTGAGTAACATAATTACCTGGAAGTCACATAATCAACCGGAGGCCGGAAGGCACAGACAACGAAAGGCTATAAAACATTTTTATGAAAAAATGGTTATAGTTCGGACCTCAATTAGACCCGTTTCTCTATAACTATAGCTCTGATACCAATCTGTAACACCCCCAAATTTGGGATACACAGCGGAATTAAAGCTGGGTGTTACTCGACGGCACAACAATTATAATAATAGAAACAATCTCTAATTGAGGTGTTTTAGAAATTTTATTATTCAAATATCAGAGTTTACAAAATGAGGTCCCAATAGGTTTACAACTTGTTAAATACTTTATCAAAGAATAATAAAATTTTAGCCTTTCTTCCGTATCCATGCTCCTCCATGCCATCCTTGTTTGTTATTGACCTGAGATAAACATGCTAAAAAGTCAACACAACGGTTGAGTGAATCCACAGTGTTTATAAATAAGTAATGGTTTGAACACAAGTCAAATAGTTATAAAACGAAGTATTGCAACGTAGCGTACTGCACTAAGCCTCATGAACTCAAACGTTAACGTGTGTGATATCATAAAATGATATAAATTACCGACATCATAATGATGATGTAAGTAAGAATACCCTCGAGTAGGAGCTTGCCAACTTCCTAGTAGTTCTCAAATAATGTGCATTTGGCTATCAATCCGGCTAGCACGAAGGCTATCTATCCGGCTAGCTCAAATGGGATGTCAACCTCCAATAGATCTATTCTCAATATTCGCGTTCACTCGCAAGTGATTAATGGTTCATGATATGAGGGACTTTTAGTGGCAAAAAATGTTTAACTTAGGCAATATCAATCAGGATAGCATACACAAAATACTTGTGTTCGGTTTTGTAGCATGTATCTCCCCACAAGTTTAGAAAATGTATGAAAAAAAATAGTCGGACTATGAACTCACCTGGTAATAAAGCAGTCTGAATGGAAATCAACTTAAATAAAGTTGATAAACGTCTCCGACACGAAACCTGAGTTGATTTATCAAGCTTTTCAGTATATATGAATATTTATTATTGATTCCGTTAAAGGTTTGTTATCGATTATACGTTTAATTAGTTAATGTAAAGTTTCTTCAAAAGTTGACGATATCATTATCGTTTTTAGGGTTTATATATTAGTTAACCTAGTCCCCGAGTTATTTTAGTGTTATAAATAAATTCCCGAGATAATATGAAAATATTACACTTTGTACCCTATAGTTTCAGATATTGACAATTTACCCCCTGAACTTTAGTAAAATGACAGTTTCTACCCTGAACTTTCAAATATGAAACTTTATACCCTTTAACCTCAAGTTAACTTTATTTTAAATTTTGACTCATAAGAATAGTTTAAAGTTTTGCCATAAAATACTCTCCATGCAAAATAGACTTTGCTCCCGATGTCCTTTAAAGGAAAACGTACTTTTAGCCTAGTGAAAGGTCACAACTCTTTTAGTTATATCAAAATAGGTTTGTAAATAAGTTTTCCCTAACTCCTCAGCTCATGGTTCTTATTTATTTACCCTAAACAAATTAAAATACAAGTTTATGAAACAGGTTTTACGGCCAAAAGTAGGCTCGTTTATACACGAGGCTTGAGGAGGTTTTTACGATGCCTTTGCTATTTTCAATAGTCTACCAGGAGGTCTTTCTATAGGTTCAAACCATTCGTCCTAAGGTGCTATGGTTTAGTCACAATTATCTTCCAAAGTTAGGTGTTCAAAACTAGTTTCACATAAAATAACAAATATTTTCCTTAAGTAGCGATCGGCAGAAAAGTGAGGCTCGATAAAAACTAGACCACTTAATATTTTTCCGAGATTTTTGTTCCTACTTAATCTATGCTGGAAGGGCTTTGTTTTGACCCCGAGTTTAGGTTCTTAGGTACACGTTTGATAGTCGAAATAAATGGCCAAAGTTGATACCCTAGAGCCTACCTCGACCAAAAACAGAAAACAGAAACATGCTTTTTCTTGATTTAAAAGCTTATAATCTGGGTTACTACGTATTCTAACATGTTACTCATCACATCAAAGTTATCTTTAGAGACTCCTAGGGTTTCCTTGTTTAGAAAATAAATTGAAAACATTATATCAGGTTGTGTTTGGTTTGCGACAGAAAAGAAAAGAAACATAAGTTTTAATCTAAGGCTTTTATTAGAACCTTTATAATAGTAAGTTTAGGGTCTAATGGAAGGTATAAAAGAGTTGGAAAGGGGATGGTGGATACTTACTTTGATAGGTGTCGTTTATACAGGTTCTTGGACAGAAAAGGACTTGAACTTGTAACACTACTCTATCTTCTATCTTAGGCTGCTTCTACTCTATCTTTGGCTTCTCTTGTACTTCTAATATCAGTATATAACTGAGTATACTTTTGTTATGGGTTTCGAACTGAAGATGAGTGAAAATATATACATATACTCGATTTATATAGAAGTGAGTGCTGGAATTTCATGTGGCTTTTAGATCACTTGGTTGGAAGAGAAGGAGACATGGTGATGTGTACTATTTGGAGGCCTCATGTGGTTAGGATAATGGTGACGCATGGTGTTCATATGTTAACAAAGAATTTCACCTATAACTTTGACCATGGTAATTATCAAGAGAACATGATGTGGTGGAGATATTTGTGACCTCTAATTCAGTAGGTGAATGAGTGTTGGTTTAGGAAAATGGGAGATGTGGCTCGACTTAATATAGGGGAAGGAAGTAAGGGTTTCAAAAGTATCTAGGAAATGGAAATTAAACCTTACTTCTCCTGGACTTCTCTAATCTCTTCTTGGCTGCTACTAGTGACTCTAGGTCAGAATATTTATGATTGTGAGGCTGTTTGGTTTTGTTTCGTGTGAATTGTGAGCAAAATAGAAAAAATGAAGGTCGAATATATATGTAGGAGTGAGATGAGAGGATTCCTAAGTGTCTTGGTCATCATGTTTAGCCTAAAGGAGACATGGTGAGGTATCATTATCTTCCTGAATTTCCAAATGTAACGAAGGGATGTACATGGAGGTGTGGAAATTCCCTATCCATTTATTTTAACTAACTCTTCTTGATCCTATATAGGAATTCTAGAAACATGGAGATGTGGAACATGGTGTTCATGTGTGCTTGCCACTTGATTCGAATGGATATTAAGAAAAACATATGTGTCGCAATTTTTGACCAAAGAGCAGAATGAGAGGGAATGAGGTGGTTGCAAAATGTCCATGTCTCAGGTTGTGAATTTGAATGGTTCTAAATAAACTACCTAGGTACATACTTGTTTGATATTATGGCCATGAGAATGGAAGATCTTAAGAGACAATGTGATGTGGTGTATTCATGTTCATGTGAGCTTCATTGTATTTGAATGGTTTAAAAGAATACCATGTAAAAATGTTGGCTTGGTTGTTGATTATGGAACACAAATTTTTTAAAGGAAAATATGGGTGGTGATTATATGTGACACAAGTAAATAAAAACAATATGGTTTAGTACATTTCCACGTTAACATGCTGTCAAAATCGAATGGCAAAAACATGTGATGTTTTCACATTGTATGATCGTGTATATAATATAAATTTTACACATGCATGTGGCCAATATTATACTACTATAGATGGGATTTAGTGCTCGTATAAGGCACATATAAGAATAGATTGTCATTCTTTGTATAATATGGATAGTTTTTAGGTGTAGAGGGTATAGTTTGATCCCGGTAATTACTAGCGTTAAGTCCTTTAGTCACAAAATTTAAATTCTGGTGACGTAAAAATATAAAGTTTATAAAAATGTTAAAACTAATCAACATACTCAATTTTAATATTTAACATGAATCGTAGGTTTATCAAAGTGTTTAAACGTTATTTAAACTAAAAATTTATAATGATAAATAGAAGTTAATAGTTAATTTAATAACCGGAAAAGTTTCGTTAAAACTCTAATAAATGGCTAACGTTTAGTTTGAAAGTTAACTATAAAATAACGTAAAGTGATAAATAAGAGTTGAAAACTTTGGTACTAGACATTTAAAGATATTTATTCAAAACGAACCTAGATGAACTCGTTTATTTATAATATAAGTTACGTCATATTAATTATTTATTGTGATTAGTTTAACCGATAACGTTTAAAAAAAAATTTAAACGTGAAAAATGATTAAATATTAGTTTAGTTTAAGTGGAAATTTACCGATGGTTACAGGAGTTGCCTTGTGTCGAGTTGTGGGGGAACTAAAGGGAGAAAAGATAGAAATGGATATATTAGCATGAAAGTTGGATGTGACTAATCCTTGCAAGGGTCTTACCCTTTGGGTGTTTGTGTCGAGTTGCACAAGGAACAAAAGAAGAAAGGAAATAATCAAGGGTGTCGAAATGGTTGTGTTGTGTAGTTATTGTGGTGTCGAGTTGTGAATGAAAACAAGGAATTGAGCATGTTCTATGGTGTCGCAAGGTTGGGTCGTGTGGCTTCTCGTGGTGTCGTGTAGTAAAAGAAAGGAACAATTAAATCACTATGGATCAAAATACTTGTACAAGCTAAGCTTGTTGTGAATCTTTGGCCTAAGCAAAACAACCAAGCCTTGGGCTTTGGTGGTGTTCCGCCCAAATAGAAACGAATGAAAGAAACAGGTTTAAGGTATTATTTGGCCAAAAAATGGAAACGAGGAAAAAAAAAGAAGGACAGTTTGGGCTTAAGTGTTGCTCGGCCCAAAACAGGAAAAGAAAGAGTATCGTGGGCTTAATGAAGTCATAGGTCCAAAATGATAACGAGGTGTCGGTGACTAATATGTTCGTAACTTTATTTTTGGTGTCGGCGTCGGCGTCGGTGTCGGTTTGTGTAAACCTTGAAAATATTAACGGTGTTGCTCATACGTATATATACTTATATATATACATAGTATAATAGTAATTCCATAATAGTTAATATATGTAAAATATATATTTATTTCGGTGTCATTAATAAGTGTCGCGTCGCAAGTGGGAGTTACCGGTATTAACCTCATTTGGTGACATCCAAGAGTGACTATTGGTGATACCAGGTGATATACATACGGTGACCAACTGTGTTTCAGGTGTCATGCAAACGGTGTCTACTGGTGATATGGGTGTCATACAAACGGTGTCTAACGGTGATACGGGTGTCATGCAAACGGTGTCTTATAAAAAAAATAAATTAGCCCGCAAAAATGGCTTTGATTAGAATAGTTTTGGTGATTAGCATTAATAAATGACATTGGATTTTACGGAGTATTACAATTTCATACAACATACTAAACAATAATTAAGCATACACTCGACAATACATATAAAGAATAAGCGATAGCCCGTGCGTAGCACGGGATCTGAATGCCTCATTTCTTTTAAATCCTACATTAGTTTTAAGTGATATAGTAATTTACTTTTGAAAAATACATGTTGTCACCGTGGTTTACTTTTCGTCCCATAGTTACATAAATAGTCCCTATTCTAGAGAATACAGACTATTTATGTAACAAAGATATGAATTATTCGCGTAAAAAAAACTATAGATTGTTACACAGTTGATCTTTGTTTTTTAAAATAGGGATCCCAATTAGATTAAAAATTGGGTATCAATGATGTACTTAAAATCGATAATGAACGGCGGAAGTGATTTTGGATAAACTACAGGGACGAAACATGTAATTTTTTTCATTACTTTTTAACGTATTAACAAACACTTTGGTGTGTGCTTATGTTTTAAGTCTTTATCTAATTAATGTTTTAGCTTAATTACTTTTGTTATCTGCTTATTAATCACTTATCTTTAGCTTATTTTCATAAAAGTAAATGTTATAATGATTTTTCTTAGTTTAAATCAAATAACGTTTATCTTTTTATTCAAAATCTCATTTGGTTACGTCTTTTGATTAAAGTTTTAAATTTTATCAATTCTTAGTTTAAAATTTAATATTAATTTATTTTTAGAATCAAGTTTTATCATCTTTCAATAACCGACTTGCAACAGGTAACGGAAGTACAAAAATAACCTTTTGTTTATCTAACTATTTTATAATGCATAAAGAACTACTATAATTAAAATATTTAAAATTAAGCCTTATAAATTTAGAAGCTTAAAGTACAAGTGATTCAAACACAATTAGACAATTAATACCATAAATGAAATATAATTAGACATTTACAAGTTTAGAAGCTTAAAGTACACACCACTTTATTTTTGCCATTAAAGTTTAAAATTAATGACTTAAAATTGATCATTATATATATTAAATACAATTAAATAAATAGTCAATAAATACAATTAATACACTTATTAAAACACCTTTTACATAAGAAATACAAATTATCAAGCATATTGTACAACCAACTTAAATACAATTCCTGCATTAAATGCCATAATACAAATAATAAAGCATATTATACAAATTTTTAATCCCTAACGGGCAATGGGCCAAATGGGCTCGAGCCCGAACCGGCACGGGTCAAACGGGCTCGAGCCCGAACGGACATGAGCTAAACGAAATTTTTGATATCCGTAAATTTATTGTCAAAAAGAACATTATAAACTAAAATATGTTCACATATTGTACAAAACAAGCAAACTACTAAACAAAAACATAAAATAAATAATAAATAAACTAATACAAACAAAGCAAAATTTCATCAAACTTTTGCCATAAAAAATTAATCGGTAAAGTTATTGCCAAAACACGTACAAATAAAATGAATTATTAATCGAAAAAATTAAATTACATGGTGCCCGCAGCTGTATCTCGCAGGGACCCTGCTAGTAACTACAAAATCATAAAAACGGAAAATTGTTAAGTCCTTGGAGATAAGCATGTGTAGCAAATTCTCCATGTGAGACATCCATTTCTAATACCAATCTTTTATATAATAAAACAAAACCTCAAGTGCGACTTTTCCATTTCAAAAAAGCTAAAGCATACCTTATTTAGTAATAAAATAAAGATTATTTTCTTATTTGGTAACATTTTATATTTATTCATAACGTAAAAGATAAATACAAAAAATATAGATAAGATGCAATTAATAATAGGATTAAAATTTTTAAATAATTATCTTTAATAATAAAAAATTATAATTAAAAATAATAAATCAAACAAAACAAAGATTAAATTATTTGCTTTTTAATAAATAAAAATATATGATTTAAAAAATTTTAAAAAAAAAACATGCGCGTATGCGGGCACTATAACTAGTTTACGCTATGTATAAACATCTCCTGCCGTTAGTCAAACAAAAATTTGGAGTCCTTTCGTACCCGGATTCAACTAATTAGAGACTTAGGAGGTGTTTCTTTTTATTGTTAATGTATTTTAATAGGGAGATAGTGGTGGGGCCAAACATATAATATGTTTCTTTTTTCTGTTAAATGGTCTATATGTGTAGAGGAAGCAAATGGTGCTCCTCTCCATTAAGACTTATTAACAGAAAGGGGCCCACCCACTTAATCAAAAAAAATAAAAAATAAATAAATAAATAAATAAAAAGCCCTTAGGGTCGACAATGGTAGTAGTCATACCGAAACGTAAGCAATGAGTAAACACGTGTGTTACAAAAAGATTGGCATGGCCTCGTACAAGGTTATATGACATAATTTCATCCAAATAAGCCCATTAACTGGAAAACGGCCATGATAATCTAACATACTTATGAGCTAAATGAGGCTTTAGACTGTAGTATAAAAAACAACCTACCAAAACCAAGATGAGGAATCGTCGCTATATGCTTTCGCACAGTACATATAATCTGTTTGAGCAAGTGTTCGTAGATGCTCTTCAACCCTAAACTTCATGAGACTCCGCTTGTAGGCTGAAATAAGAGGGAACACTGCTAGCTCGCCTCGGGTTTTTAGTCCAAGACCAAGTTTAAGCGTGAGAATGAGTACTTGGTATAAGTGAGTTATAAATGATAAACGGTAAGTAACAAGTAAAGGGAAGTAAGGATTGAGAGAAGCTATGCCATTACTAATAAGCTATGCCATTTTTAATTTCAAAACCAATTAAGGGGGTGTTTGGGAGCGGTTATTTTGAATGCTTATTAACGTATTAGCTTAGTGTATCATACAGATACAATAAAATTGTGAAGTGCTTCTCAAAAACCCCTAAAAGATGGGTTCACAAAACTTTTAAGCTGTTTTGGTAAGCCACCCAAACACTTCTCAAAAAGACCAATGTTTATTATTACTTTGATCCTACTCTCATTGTGGTATGTTTCAGCCGTTACCTACCCATCAAAGTAATTGCTTAAGCTAATCAAAATAAGCAATCACAAAGACCCTTTAACTAACCAACGGAAACATACTGTATGTAGTTCACAAATCTAAGAGAAGAGTTAACCGAAATTATCACCAAATTTCATAAACCTTATGCACAAACAATTGTATCACAGTACTTAAAGTAAAAGATTTAATACTGACTATCAGTAATTAAAAGGTTATTCATTATTTGGCATCAAATAAACATCATCCAATATAGAGAGACTACAGAAGGAGCGAGTATGAACCTGTTCAATATCGAAAGATTCCCAAGGCTGAGACCCTTAAACATTGAAATCAACTGAAAAGCATTCACGCCTATTGCATGTCCTTCTTTCTTTTCTCTAACATTATGCTCCTGTTGTAGAACAAACATAAGAACTTTATATCTGGGCTTATGAGCTTATTTGATTTCGGATTATATTTCATAAGCCCCAATTTTCCGGCTTCCTTTGAAACTTGTCGGCTTATATAAGTTTATTATTATATAATAAACTTATATAAGTCCAAAAGTCTCTAAAAATTGGAGCTTATGAAATATAAGCCGAAATCAAAAAATGCTCGTAAGCCTACATATAAGCTTAAATAAACACCACCTAACTAATAGTTTTTTAGAGAATACAATAAGCAACAAATTGTAAAATAAGATTATCCCAAACACCCCTTGAGCACAAATAAAACACTACCCTCAAAGACCACAGAAAGTATATTCATTTGATAAACTCTTTAAACAATAGACCTTACCACTTGACTAACAAACAGATCACCAACATATAAGCATTAGTAGTTAAAGTCAATATTGGCATTTACAAAATCTAACAGGAAAATCAGTTAGAATGTTACATCTATTTTTTTTTTGGTTCAAAGTGGATGTGATGACATGAGAGTTGCGAACACACATACCCACATGACCGGATGTACTGTGCATTGACGAAGCCAGGATTGGTCACTTGGGTGGGCCAAAAAAGTATCGAAAAAACCAATTACATACTGATAGCGCGATAATTATTCAATGAAAAAGTTGCTAAAAACTAATTTCATGATTTTAGTAATAATTACATGTCTGCTACTAATAAATATCGGGCTATGACAATTTTAGTATTTCAAAATTTGATATTAGATGTTAGAAACTACGGAGTAATACTTTTGTGTTTACTTTTATGAATGGTGACTTAAAATAATTTAGGGTGGGTTAAACCCTTCAAGCATGTCAAATATCTTTACATATAACTATAGCAAAGTAGAAGTATTTGAAATTTCAAGATGGGTCATGGCCCACCCCACTCCATATTTGGCTCCGTCTCTGTGGTACTGTGGTTGTTTAGTTTTAACTTGGTCAGATTATGAGGCTCCTTCGAGTACCTTACCTACAAATATTAACAAAAAATATTAGTTTTAAACATATCATAATCCAAAATTAATGAAAACTCTTGGAATCATACCATCTGGATCTTTCTGTATTTAATAAATTTTTCAGATTCACAAACAAAGCCTCTTTAAGTAGAATCAATTGGATGCGGTCAAAGATTTCCCTTTGCTTTGACCTTATTCTTCCCCACCTTCTTCCTCATCTTGTTGAGCTTTTCCATCAGTAAAACTTCACACTTTTTATCCTCCAAAGTTGATGGTGGGTTTCAAGGGTTTCTGTGGTCAAGAATTGTGTCAGTTGTGTTAAGTGGTAACATGATAGATACGGTTCTTGTTTGGTGAGAATTTTTTGGGTTGTGTGTGGGGAAGTTTTGAGAAAGATCTGTGGGTGTAAGGGTTTGGTAGCAAAATGATAAGATGGAGGAGCTGCTGGAATTTTCTAGGAGCGGAGGGCAAGTGTGGTGGAAAGTGGATTAGTATAGTGTAAAGTGAGTATTACAGCAGCTCAACGGACCAAAATAGTGCACAAAACGGGAAATTTTGTAATGAACAGTGGTTCAAACAGTTTTCTTACGGAATGGTGCTACAGTAGTCCGTCATACTTCCACCAATAGCATTTTGAAACATGTGTACTATGTCTGAAGCGTGTACAGTAAACTTTTTCTACTTATTGTTAACCTTTGTACGAATTCATTTTGAGCCAAATATTGCAACTTAATTATTCAGTAATCACCAACGTAATAAACGTACTTTTAACGGCCCAACAATTGGGTTTTAGTATATATATATAATACTATTTTTCACCACCTATTTACTTCCTCATTTTTTGTTTGTTTTACCAAACTCCTTTTTTTATTATTTTACCGTAGATTTTGGATGTTTATTTCCAAAACCCATTGGCTCTAGTCATTTTTGTTCACACTTTTTGCTTACAACTGATGAGACCTCGGTAAACCAACAGTGTCACTTTTTGGTTATGGTTGTGATATACTAGTATCACTTTTTTTTTACACTTTTCCCTACACATTACACAAAGCGACCAACCAATAAACCAACAGTTTCAAGTGGGGCTTGACCTCACTTGGAGGTCTCGACCTGAAGTTTCGACTAGTTCGCGTCGATAGGAGGTTTACCTTGGAGGTTCTTAGTATTTTGTGTTATTTCGGTCGGAGTTTATGGGTTAGTTTCGATCGAGTTTTGGGTTTGCCTCGATCGGTGTTTTGGGAGAGTTCCCGACTCGATCGAAAGTAGAAAAGAGCTGTCTCGAGCGGAGTTTGGTTGTACTTGAAGCAGTTGTGATTCGATCGAAGGTGGGTAATAGTGTTTTGATTAGTAGTCTTGATCGGAGGTTTGGGTGAGGTGTCTTGATTGAAGGTTTCTCATCCTTAGGTGAGGACGAGCTGCCTCGAGCAAAGGTGAGGACGAGCTGTCAGGTATGAATAATGTTTGAATAGCAATAACGTTTCCAGCACCATGTTCCCACATAATGTTCTTGTGATGTGACACTTAAGTCTTCACCTGCTTTTTTGGTTTTGTTATATTAGTTGGTCTTGGGTTTCAAGATTGTGTATAGCCCCATGTTCTTAGTTCACTGAAAGAGTTAAACTAGTGTATGCCTTGATATGATGATATGCCCAAAAAAAATGAATAAATAAAATGTCTTTGCTTTTGCTCGCACACAAAAAGAGAGAGATAGCTAGAAGATCACATGCTTTATCACCATATGCCTTTGCCTTTAGACAACAATTTTCTTTGTTAACAGTGATAGCTACCTTGTACCCTTGGATTCCTCGAAAGTAAGAATAGATAGTATCTACACTCATCAAAAGTGAGAGTAACTAGTATGTTGTACCATTAGATCTCATCTTGTATCATTAGTCAAAATATAGGAGTACCAAATCAAACACATGTGCTTGAATTATCAACCATGCTTATGTGCATATGCTCGTTAGGTTCAAATGAGGCCCATGTACATGTGAACACCTACTGTACATATACATTGATTTTCCTGTACACTATAAAGTATAAACTAGGGAAAATTACACAGATAGGTAACGAACTTTGAAAAATTTTCAAAGTTAGGTAATGAACTTTATAAAATATTAATATAACATACGAAACTTGTTGTAACCGTTAAAGTTATGCAATATGACCGTTTAACACAAGGGGTCCCACATGTGGCCCCAGATAACCACATATATCCCCCCTTTCCCCTTTTCATACCCGTTTTTTTTCTTCAGAAAACCCTAATTCCAAATCAAAATCATAACGGTAATATCGATTTATTCACACAAATCAAATCTAAACCAATTCCAAATCAAAATCATGTCTTCCTCGTCTTATTTATGGTATGCCAACTGCAAATGTGGGAGGCATTCGTTGGTTGTTAATTCATGGACCAAAGACAATCCAGCTCGTAGGTTTATATTTTGTCAAAATCGATGGGTAAGCTTACAACACTTGTTTATTTTTAAAGTGTAGTAATGTGATTAGTAAAACCTCTTTATTTCCTTATAGAGACCTGGCACAAAGAGGTGTGAAGATTTTGATTGGTATGACCCTGAAGAGGAGTGTGAATGGTACCGAATGCATCTTTTTGAGATGTACAATAAACTCAATCCAAACCAAAGGCGTGAAGTTCAAAGAGAAGCAACAAGGCAAAGGATGATTGAACAACTTGAAGGTGAATTGCACAATGCTAACAAAACAGCCACTAGTTGGAAGTATGCATTCATGGTTGTATTTTTAGTTGTTGTAGCTATGGTCATTGTCCATAAGTAGTATGCTCTAATAGTTGTCATTAGGATTGTGTTGTTTTGTTGTTTAAGGGTTCTATTTAGTACTAGCTAAACCCTTTTGAACACAATCAAATGTAAGCTGTCATGATGGTTATATGAAATAATATTATGGCTTTCCCTACATATTTGTTATGAATTCTAGTTAATTTTGATTGATAGAGATTATGGTTACAATTGTCTTATTTAAGGGTGGTTTTAGTTATGCACTTAAACCACTAACATACATACAATGGTTGCAACCATATGCAGGGTATTACATTAAAAAGGCCTTAACCCATTTTGTTTTTGGCCTTTCCTTTTTTATCCTTGGGGTCTTTGACAACAAAAGGTTTAACACCATATTCTCCAATTTTGTTGCTACATGGCAATCCTAGTACCTTAAGCCTTGCTTTAAATTATGTCTTTGCTTCTTCTTTGGGTGTAAGGTTGCTGCTACTTCCCATTTTCTTTGAAACATGTGGAAAGCAATCTTCTGCATTTATGACATATTTTGGGAAGTAACCCTCCCATGAATCTTGCTGTGCAACATTGGTAGCATCAGAACAGTCATTTGAGAAGGCAAACACTGAGTCAGAGCTGTCACTTGGAATGTTTATGATCTTTGCACACAATAAGCCAACAAAGAAAAAAAATTCATAGTGTTTACTGGTATTCCTCATAAAAAAAACAGCTTAAATTGCAACATGGTTTACCTTTCTTCTTATTGGAAGACATTATTGCAGCTATATAGTTGGTTTGTTTATGTATGCTTTGCAGGTAGTATACACTTAAATACAGATGTTGTAAAGCCTTTTGCAGTGAGTTTGTGGTCAATTTTAGGGGGATGGTAAAAGGTGGAACAATATGGCAGTTATTATGTGGTCAGTTTTTACATTGCATGTTCACAAGGAGAATAGTAAGCTTCTCATGTTGAATACACAACCCAATTGACTGTATTCGTTGTATTTTCATAAAACAACATGCAATTAACAAAGTAAATAACATTTGCATTAATCATATTGTAATGGTTGGGGACAGACACATAGTTTTGGGGGCACACTTTAACAAAAGTTGTGCTAGGTGTGCATAGTTTAATACATCCTCCACAAAAGAACAAAATATTACAAACATGATAATGCAAAGAATAAACAGTTTTCAAGGTTCTTCAACAGACAAAGCTGATTCTGGTGTTGACCCTTCACCATCAGGACCAAAACATGCTTTCTTCATCTTGTTGTCAAAAATCCTCTCAGATCTACCCCTATTTTTGTTGTAAATCCTAAAAGGAAGATCAACAGCTTGTCTTTTGGTACCTCTCTTGTTTGGTTTAGCTATGGCAATAGCTTTGCCCTTGACTGATTCAACTGCAATATCTTTCATTTGAGGTCCTGCAACAGATTCTTGAGTGTCCAGAACTGCATTAACAGAAGCCACATCTCTGTTGTAAGTTTCTTGTTCATAGGATTCTTCATCATCATTGTAGCATGAACTGTGTAATCCCTTCTGAATGTCCCAATATTCTTCTTCTTTTTTGTTATCTTGTTCCCTTTGCAAATCTGCTGCTTTCCACTTTTCTTCAGCTTCAAGAGTTAACCTCATAGCTTCTTCATCAAATTCTTCTTCTGTCATCTTTTCTTGTGCAGCCACTCTTTCTTCCTCTTGAACTAGTAACTCCTCCATGTAGTCATGTTGTAAATTCCTTCTTATTTCATCCTCATCCATAAACTGCATGATAAGTAATAAATGAATTTCTAAATAAAAAAGTAAAACCTTTACTGTATGATAGATAACACATACCACATTAGGTTCTTGACTACTTCCACCACCTCTTTGCCCTCTTCCAGCACCTCTTTGACCCCTTCCACCTCTTCTGGGCCCCCTTGATCCTCTGCCACCACCTCTAGATGAAGCATATGTTGTATAATCAGGAACACTTGTGGGCTTAGATTGCCTAGTGGGCTTAGGTGGTTTTGGGACTAGTTCTTTTTTACAACTTGCTTTGTTATGACGTTTTTCTTGACAATTACTGCATGTCATAATTCTACCCATTCTTGAAACTTGACTATTGTTCTCTGATGGTGCAATGAACCTTTTCTTTTTTGGCCTACCTGGCATTCTTCTTATCAAAGGTGGTAGTAGTATTGGATCTTGGATCTCTGGTTCTTTTCCACATTGTACTACCATAGACAGGCCTAATTGAGAATTGATAAGCTTGAAACCACCTTTCTTGGCTATACCACTCATGTACTCCTTCTTCAGGATTTCTACCAAGATGTGCATATGCTGCCACAGCATGGATACAAGGTATCCCAGATAGCTCCCACATTCTACACATGCACTTTTTGGTAGTTATGTTAACTCCAAAAGCTTCATTACCACTTCTTACTTCTAATTCTTGAAATCCTCTAGGAATAACATCCCAATACTTGTTCAATTTAACATATAGTTAGTTTGTAATCAATATGTAGGTTTATGGTTTTACAAGTAATACCTTTTTTGAAAATCCATCATGAAGTTAAGTCTTTTCCTCACTGAAGGTGTGACAGTATCTTCCCACTTCCTTGCCACTCTATTCATGGAAACCAACCTCTGCATGACATACAGTCTTATGTCTTCAAGCATTGTGATCAATGGTTTTGTTCTCTGTTCCAATATTGCCCTGTTGAAACTCTCACAAATCCCATTCTCAAAACTTGCACACTTGGTTTCTAAACTAAAAAAAGCCCTTCTCCAACTGTTAGGATCCCTCTGAAGCAAGTAATCATATGCCTCTGGTGACAGTTGCTTAATTTCATCCATTTTGGTATAGAACTTGTTCTCTAGAGTGGTTGAAGTAGCTTGCCAAAATAGTGCTTGTAGTTCAACTCCACTGAATTTCCTCTTAAAGTTTGCAAAAACATGGCAGTTATGATTGTTATGCCATTCTATAAGTAGATAATTACATTAATTAATAAGACTGAAAATTTACCTTATGAGAATCTGATATGATTGTTAAGCCATTCCCCTGATGCAACTGCAGATCTTCACATAACAATCCCAAAAACCAACACCAATTCTCATGATTTTCCACCTTTACAACTGCCCATGCTATTGGGTACATTTGGTTATTTAACGGTTACAAAAAGTCTCATATGTTATATTAGTATTTTACAAAGTTCATTACCTAACTTTAAAAAATTTTCAAAGTTCGTTACCTATCTGTGTAATTTTCCCTATAAACTAAAGTCTTGTAAAACCTTTTGTGATCTACTTTTGGCTCATGTGACTTTTAAACAAGCTGAAGGTTCAATGATCCCAACCGGCCTATATCACCCCACTTAACTTACTCAATTAGTTTAGGTACTTATTTTTTTTATTTATTTTTTTAGTATTATTTTCTTCGTATAAATAAAAACTAAAATTGTTTTTCAAAATCTTTAATTTCTTAAATCTTCTACTAGAAGGGAAAAAAAGTAATAACTTGATATTCTATATATATTTTGTTTTGTAGAGTACCTCGAAGGTTCGATCTAGGAGAGTTGTTTCGTCCGGATTTTTGACTCGCGTCCGGAGGTGAGGAGTCGTTTGTTTCATTTGGAAGTACTATTGTTTATTTTTTTATGGCTAAGCGAGACATGCATATTCACACCTCTAAGTTAAGAAAGTGCGATCTTGACAATTTGATAACCAGATACAAAATGTAAGACCTGGTACTTTTCCTAAAACTTAAAACTAGTCAAATATTTATTTTCGTACCTGAGACACATTAAAACTTTTATTTCTTGATAATTTGGGCTTGAGAAACGTGAGATATATTGGAAACGAGAACTTTATTCCTTGATTGACCCAGAGCAACCTATGAAACTCGAATTGTGTTGCATTTGCCAAATTATTTGAATTATATTGAGTTTGAGAAAAACTTTGAAGTTTATGCTTAATTGTATTGGAAAAATTATTTCGTAAACAATGGCGCAAGTTTCGTAATTTTTCGAGTCCGTTTGCTATGTCGTTTGGACCCCGAAGCGTTTATCGTGAGAAGTTTATTACTTTGGCAGCTTTTGTCCCTTAACTTACCCTTTTCATTCACCCTACACTTTTAATATATTCAAAAATTACCCCATACTTTTATTTCATATAAATACCCAATTACCCCCACTTTTTCTTCATTTTTAATATAAAAACACACACACTCACCCACTTTTCTCTTTCCCTTCTCTCTCTAAAAACCGGCCACCCTCACACCGGCCGCCGGCCATCTTTTCCGGCCAACCATAAAAATTAACTTTTGATATTTTATAGATCGGGACGTGTTCTTTATGGTGGTACAAGCCGTTTCAATCAAAACCGCCCCGGACACCTCCAAACCATCACCACCGCCACACCACCTTGACCATCGTCGACACCACCACAATCCACCACCACTTTCCACACCTCTTTTCTCTCTTTTCTTGCTCGATAAAAACCCAAACGCACCCTTTTTTTTTGTTATTTATTTCATTTTTATTTATTTAAAACCTTAAAAATATTAAAAACAATATTTTTCGAATTAAAAATATTAAAAATAATATTTTTCTGAAATTATTTTATTTATCCAAAAATTTTATAAAATTTTTATATAATTTATTTATTTTTACCGAAAATATTTTAACTAATTTTATAAAAGTTATTTTATATATATTTATTTATTTCCGAAAATTATTTTATAAATGAAAATATAATTTATTTTATCCGAAAATATTTTTATAAAAATTATTTATATTTTATATATATATATATATATATATATATATATATATATATATATATATATATATATATATATATATATATCTATATATATATATATATATATATATATATATCGATACATATACATATATTTGTATATATATTTGTTTTTGTTTTACTTATTTATTTTTTGAATATATAAGTGTAAATGATGTTTTGAGTATTTTGTTGACTCGTGTGGGCCCCCTTTGACCGGCAGTTCACTGGTCAACGCTGGGTCGACCCGGTGTGACTCGGTTAATTTTTGTATTATTTGTTGATTCTCGTGGTTATTTGTTATTGTTATATATTTTGGAACTTGTTTCGGCTTAAGTTTAATTAAACCGGATTAATAAATATGAAACTATAAAACAAGTTGGTTATAGTTAAAGCGGATTTGGATATCGGACATGTTTCCGTATTATTATTATTGTGTTGGACATGAATTGGACGTATTAGATTTACGGCCTTGGTTATTTGGATGTTATGGACCCTTTAGTACACGAGACGGTAGGGTACGTTAGGCCCGTAAAGATCTTAACGTACCTGGAACCCGAACAATACGAAATGGTCGATAAACCTAAAAAACTAATGGACTACGCGAATGATATATCCAATTATATTAAATAATATTAGCGTTGTTTAAATAAAAAGATTCGTTGACTCGGGAAAATGTTGTATAAACGGGCAGGTCATGCCGAAATTTTGTAAAAACTTTTTATAAACTTTTAATGTTTAAGAATTGCATAATATTTTGAAAACCTTTTCAAACTATATTATTTTCAACGTTTTATTTTGGGAAAATGGGTAAAATAGCCGATACTAGTTTTCTTTTAATGTATTAATTGTTTATTTGTATAAGTATTTATTTTCATTTCGATTTCTTTTCTTCGAGCTATTCTTTCGTCAACTCTCGACTTTCTTGGATTATCGTACGCTCTCGCCGACATATTCTTTCTATATTTCTCGTCGCCCACACGAGACATTTAAAATCTATTTTCTTTCAAATGCCATTGTTAATTGTTTATAAAAATCTTTTATTCAAGCATTGTTTATTGAGATATTCGTGTATAGTTCTGAGTTATGTCATTTATATTGATTAGGTTGTGCTGAGGTTCGTTTGCTGTGACGCACTATTTGATTGGTTGCTATATCTAGTTTCCTGCTATTATTAAGGTGTGATTCATAGCCCCGCTTTTTATCTTTTAAATGTTTATAAACCCATGGGGTGAGACACATGCTTTAAATGTTTTCTGAGCACAAGTATTTTCGGTATGCTTTTCCTGATTGATATGTTTTCCTGATGATGTGCTAAGTAGCTTATCTTGCCTGACAAAACCCTCCGATCATGAGCCATTAATCACTTGCGAGTAAGCGCGAATATAGGGATATAGGCCTATAGGAATTGACCCTCCCATCGCTTTTGCTAGATAGGCAATTTGGGTGTACTATATTCGATTTTACTGGGTATATGGCAAGTACTCAGCCGTGGGGGCACTTTATATTATGAAATTCCGCGGTTATTTGTCGACTTATAGTTATATAATGGTTAACGTTTTGCGTGTCATGAGCTTAGCATCATCAACCATATGTATGCACTGGGATACCTCTACATATTGGGTGTTACCTTGATTACCCGGTATTTGCATTTGTTGCTTATATCATATGATTAAAACCTTGTGCTCAACTTTATTATTTTAAACCTATGGATTTCACTCAACCTTTGTGTTGACTTTTAAGCATGTGTTTCTCAGGTACTACTACTAATTAGTCTTGGAGCTTTATGACATGGGCGTGGTGGAGTGGCTTGGACGAAGGAGTCTTTCTGTCAAGGCAGCTTTATCATCTTTACAATCCTTATTTTCATATAATTCGTAAAACCTTTGTGTGTCTTAAATATTTCCGCTGCTAAACTTTGTTAAATTTTCCGCTGCAAACTCTATTTACTTTATCCGCTGCTACTCTGACTTAAGAGTCCTTGTACTCTAAATGGTTTATAATTCGAACGATATATTTTGCAACATTTATAAACGTCCCGTGTTGTGGTCGTTACCTATAAATGTGCCTGGTTTCTATTTGCGTAGCACCCCCAACATGTCAGCTGTCGTATTTAAGTTGGGGGTGCTACAGAATGGTATCAGAGCCATCGCTTATAGAGAACGAGCTCGCACTCGACTATAAACTTTTTCCTGGTGTCAAAATATTTTGAGACAGAAAGCCGACAGCCCTCTGTACCACTTCGCGCCCTTGTATTCTTTTAAACTTTATTTATATATATACATGTTTGATACTAAGATTGGTTTGGACTTTTCCACTATCATACTTTGGCTTATAAAATGATTTTCCACGAAAATTCTGGCTAGAATTTTTATGTTATCTTATACTCTTGTAGAGTATCATGTTTGTCCTAGTTCCCAGTGGTCAGGTTCCAGTTCCGCCAATTGTTGACCCATTGCCCTTAGGAGATGAGGTTGAGTTGGATGTTGAGGTTGGTTTAGATGATGAGGTAGGTTTAGAGGATGATGTTGGTATAGAGGATGATGGAGATGATGAGATGGATGATGACGATGATGATGATGATGATGATGATGAGGAGGATGATGAGGAGTTCATGGAGGAGGATCAGGATGTTCCCCCGCCGCCTTCGCATGTTGAGTCAGATGTGACTTACGAGTCGGATACATCTGTGGCATTAGGATACATGCTTGAGACTGAGGTTACTTCTACGCACGAGATTGGTGAGTCATCAAAAGCAGCTCGTGTTACTCCGTCAGAGCTTAGAGCTGCTATGAGTCGTCTGAGGCAGGATATAGCGTGGTGTAGGAATAGTCATAGGAGTATCACTCGGCGTATGAGTGATAGGCAGTTTGAGGTTGCAGGATTGAGGAGAGAAGTTCAGGATGATAGGAGAGCAGCAGGAGAGATGTATATTGAGCTTCAGAGGCAGTATGAGAGGTTGAGTTCGTTGGAGCGAATGAGTGGTGCATTTCAGGAGCGTATGGATTCGCTAGATAGGAAGATGGTTGAGCTGGAGAAAATGGTTGATAAGTTGACCATGAAGGAGGTGTTCTTGGACATGGATAGTCGACACTATCGTGCTAGTATCCGTGAGTTATGGAGTGAGTTGTATGAGATGCAAAGACAGGCCTATGCAGAGATGATGACCCACCTTAGGTCTTATGATAGTATTGACGTGATGGCTGTGTATGGAGATCATTCAGGAGATCAGTGATTGGATCATTTATAGTAGTTAGTATCTTAATGGTAGTTTACCTAGTATATGTTAAACTGAAATCTTCAGTTTGTAGATTTTATTCGAAACTTGTACTTGTTTTGCATATCCTGTAAGACCAATGTCAAGTATGAAACCTATGATGTATTATGGTGATGTACTATTATTGATGTTGACTTATGCTATATTATGATTTTATTCTCGTGATGTGGTTTCATCTTGTGCTATGATTCTGACACATTAATCAAATACTTACAAGTGTTGTGCTTTGTATTGATTGATAGAATTATGCCTCCTAAGAAGATGACCCCAGCTGCTATTCAGCCGTTGATTGATGAGCGCGTTGTAGCAGCGCTTTCCAGGCAAGCCGGTGTTCCTCAGAATGTTGGACCAACTAGATATCAAGTTGTTCCCAACAACCATTTCTGCACTTTTAAGGAATTCATGGATTGTAAGCCCATTACCTTCAAAGGAACTGAAGGAGCTGTTGGATTGACTCAATGGTTTGAGAAAGTGGAATCGGTGTTTCAAAGGAGCAACTGTACCGAGAATAATAGGGTGAAGTATGAGACAGACACATTGTTAGAGCATGCCTTGTCATGGTGGAACGCTTATGTTCAGGAGAAGGGAATGGAGGATGCTTATAGTACTTCCTGGGAAGATTTCAAGAAAGCTATGGTTAACAAGTACTGTTCTCATAGTGATTTGAGGAAATTGGATACTGAGTTTTACTATTTGGCTGTAAAGGGTTCTGATCTTGCTGCTTATGTGCGACGTTTCCAAGAATTGAAAGTGTTTTGTGCTCAAATGGTGCCAGATAATGAGAAGTTTCTAGAGAAGTTTATTGGTGGCTTGCCTGCGAGTATTCCAGGAAACGTGACGTCGTACAATGCTGAGACTTTGGATGCTACTATTAGCATGGCTGAATGTCTTATGGATCAGGTGATTAAGCATGGTGCTGTTCGGAAAAGTAATCTCTTTGACAACAAGAGAAAATGGGAGGATAATAGAAGGAGCAACAACTATAACAACCCCAACAACCGCTACAACAACAATCAGTATTGTAACAACAATCACCACCACCATCAGAATAGGAGATAGGAGACTGTTAAGGCATTTGTGGCCGCACCAGCACAAGGAGGAGTGAATGCTGGACATCAAGCTCTTTGTGAGAAGTGTCACCAGCATCATACTGGACCGTGTACTGCGAGATGTATGAAGTGTCAGAAAGTTGGTCATATTTCGAGGTTTTGTAAGAATAGGGCTGTGGCAACAGGAGCAGGTGCCCAGCCTGTGGTTACATGTTATGGATGTGGAGAGCGTGGACACTATAGGAATCATTGCCCGAAGACTGCTGGACAAGGAAATGTAGGTGCTCGAGGTAGAGTGTACGTGATGGGAAATGGAGAGCCGCACCAAGATCCGAATGTTGTCACTGGTACGTTTCTTAACAACCTTCGTGTTAAAGTTTTGTTTGATTCGGGTGCCGATATGAGTTTTGTGTCCTCTAAGATTACGCCGTTACTCTGACTTACCCCTACTCTATTAGACGTTAGCTATAGCATCGAGTTAGCTGATGGTAACCTAGTTGATACCCGTACCGTGATCCGTGGCTGTACCCTTAATCTGTTAGATCACCCGTTTAGTATTGATTTGATGCCAATCGAGCTCGGAAGCTTCGACGTAATACTTAGGATGGATTGGTTGTCCAAGAATCGAGCGAGCATTGTTTGTGGAGAACGAGTTGTTCATATCCCACTCAATGATGAAATTTTGATTGTTCGAGGTGATAGAAGTGGAACTCGCCTGAATATCATATCAAGTATTAAAACCATGAAATACCTTGAGAAAGGATGTCACGCATTCCTAGCACATGTGGCTAAGAAGGAGTCGGGAGAGAAGCGACTCGAGGATGTTCCTCTAGTGCGTAAGTTTCCTGAAGTATTTCCTGAAGATTTGCAGGGACTTCCGCCAGCCCGACAAGTGGAGTTTCGCATCGACTTAGTTCTAGGAGCTGCACCTGTTGCGCATGCACCATATCATTTAGCGCCATCGGAAATGGAGGAGTTATCGAAGCAATTGCAAGACCTGTTGGATAAAGGATTTATTCGACCGAGTTCTTCGCCTTGGGGAGCTCCAGTGTTATTTGTGAAGAAGGATGGATCGTTTAGCATGTATATTGACTACCGAGGATTGAATAAGTTGACAGTGAAGAACCACTACCCGTTACCAAGGATTGATGATTTGTTTGATCAGTTGCAAGGATCGAGTTACTACTCTAAGATTGACTTGAGGTCTGGTTATCACCAACTCAGAGTTCGGGAAGAGGATATTCCCAAGACAGCATTTAGGACTCGTTATGGTCATTATGAATTTCAAGTAATGCCATTTGGTTTGACCAATGCGCCTGCAGTGTTCATGGACCTCATGAACCAAGTGTGTAAACCTTATTTAGATAAGTTCGTGATAGTCTTCATCGACGATATATTGATCTACTCAAAGAGCGAGGAGGAGCACAAGCAACATTTGGCTACGATTCTTAAGTTGCTCAAGGACAAGCAGTTGTACGCAAAGTTCTCTAACTGTGAGTTTTGGATTCGTAAGGTTCAATTTTTGGGTCATGTGATTGATAGTGAAGGATTGCATGTGGATCTTGCTAAGATTGAGGCGATTGAGAAATGGGCAACTCCGGTTAACGTCACAGAAATTCGTCAATTTCTAGGATTGGTTGGGTATTATAGGAGATTCATCGAGGGATTCTCCAAGATATCTAAACCGTTGACTGCGTTGACCCATAAGGATAAGAAGTATGAATGGGGAGAAGAAGAAGAGAAGGCATTTCAGACTTTGAAGCGGAAGCTTTGTAATGCACCGATCTTGGCTTTGCCAGATGGAGTGGAGGATTTTGTGGTTTATTATGATGCCTTATATCAAGGGTTAGCAGCAGTTTTGATGCAGCGAGGGAAGGTTATGGCATACGCTTCCCGACAGCTTAAGGCACATGAGGAGAATTATATCACTCATGATTTGGGGTTTTTGCCCTTAAGTTGTGGAGACATTACCTTGATGGTACTAAGTGTGTCGTCTTCATCGACCACAAGAGTTTACAGTATATTTTGGATCAGAATGAGTTAAATGTGCGACAGCGACGATGGTTGGAGACGATGAGCGATTATGATTGCGAGATACGATACCACCCTGGAAAAGCTAATGTTGTAGCTGATGCATTGAGTCGCAAGGAACGTTTGAAACCGTTACGCGTTCGAGCTTTCGTTTTGACTATTAACTCGAATTTACCCGCTCAGATTCTTCAAGCTCAAGAGGAAGTAGTGAAAAGAGGAAATTTTAAGGAAGAGAAAGTTCATGGGATGATCAGGAAGGAGAAACTTGAGAAACGTTCAGATGGAACATTGTGCTGTAAAGGAAGAAGCTGGATACCTTTGTTTGGAGGACTGAGAGACTTCATTATGCTCGAGTCTCATAAGTCGAAGTATTCTATTCACCCAGGATCTGATAAGATGTATCAGGATGTGAAGAAGTTATATTGGTGGCCCAATATGAAGGTTGAGATTGCTGATCATGTCCATAAGTGTCTTACGTGCGCCAAAGTTAAAACTGAACATTAGAAGCCGTCTGGTTTACTAGATTAACCTGAGATCCTAGAATGGAAAAGGGAAAGAATCACAATGGATTCTGTCACCAAGTTACCAAGGACTTCGACCAGATTTGATGCTATTTGGGTAATAGTCGATCGATTGACTAAATCCGCTCACTTTTTGCCAATCAAAGAGAACTATAGTATGGACAAGTTGACCAGGCTCTACATGAAAGAGATAGTATCTCGACATGGAGCGCCAGTGTCTATTATCTCAGATTGAGACGGCAGGTTTACTTCGAATTTTTGGCAATCATTTCAAGATTCGTTTGGCTTGAACCTTGCCATGAGTACCGCTTACCATCCACAGACAGATGGTAAAAGCGAGAGAACCATCCAAACTTTGGAAGATATGCTACGTGCGTGTGTGATTGATTTCGGGAATGGATGGGATGTCCATTTTCCCTTGATTGAGTTTTCTTACAACAATAGTTACCACGCAAGTATTAAGGCCGCACCGTTTGAAGCACTCTATGGTCGGAAGTGCCGATCACCTATATGTTGGGATGAAGTGGGAGAAGCTTAGCCTATTGGTCCAGATTTAGTCCGTGAGACGACCGAGAAGATTGCTCAGATTAAAGACCGATTGAAAGTTGCTCGTGACCGTCAGAAGAGTTACGCGGATGTGAGACGTAAACCCCTGGAGTTTCAGATAGGAGATAGGGTTATGTTGAAGGTATCACCTTGGAAAGGTGTTATCAGGTTTGGTAAGAAAGGAAAGTTGAATCCCTGTTATATTGGACCATTTAATATCGTAGAGAGGATTGGTCCCGTGGCATATAAGTTAAAATTGCCGCCTGAGCTCAGTAGAGTTCACCCTACTTTCCACGTGTCTAATTTGAAGAAGTGTTTGACCAATGAAACCGCTGTAATTCCGCTTGAGGAGATTGAGATTGATGAGTAATTGCATTTTGTTGAAGAGCCTGTTGAAATCATGGATCGTGAAGTTAAGCGATTGAAGAAGAGTTGTATTCCTCTTGTGAAGGTTCGTTAGAACTCCAAGAGAGGACCGGAGTATACTTGGGAACGCGAGGACGAATTTAAGCGCAAGTACCCAATTATTTTCAGAACCAGGACTGGCAACTCGAACTAAATCCAGGACGGATTTCTAATTAAGATGTATGTGATGTAACACCTGGTACTTTTCCTATAACTTAAAACTAGCTAAATAGTTATTTTCATACCTGAGACACATTAAAACTTTTATTTCTTGATAATTTGGGCTTGAGAAACGTGAGATATATTGGAAACGAGAACTTTATTCCTTGATTGACCCAGCACAACCTAGGAAACTCGAATTGTGTTGCATTTTCCAAATTATTTGAATCATATTGAGTTTGAGAAAAACTTTGAAGTTTATGCTTGATTTTATTGGAAAAACTATTTCGTGAACAATGGCGCAAGTTTCGTAATTTCTCGAGTCCGTTTGCTATGTCATTTGGACCCCGAAGCGTTTATCGTGAGAAGTTTATTACTTTGGCAGCTTTTGTCCCTTAACTTACCCTTTTCATTCACCCTACACTTTTAATATAATCAAAAATTACCCCATACTTTTATTTCATATAAATACCCCATTACACCCACTTTTTCTTCATTTTTAATATAAAAACACACACACTCACCCACTTTTCTCTCTCCCTTCTCTCTCTAAAAACCGGTCACCCTCACACCCGCCGCCGGCCATCTTTTCAGGCCACCGGAAAATTTTTCGGCTAACCATAAAAATTAACTTTTGATATTTTATAGATCGGGACGTGTTCTTTATGGTTGTACAAGCCGTTTCAATCAAAACCGCCCCAAACATGTCCAAACCATCACCACCGCCGCACCACCTTCACCAACGTCGACACCACCATGAGCCACCACCACTTTCCACACCTCTTCTCTCTTTTCTTGCTCGGTAAAAACCCAAACGCACCCCTTTTAAATATTTTTTTTATTTTGTTATTTATTTCATTTTTATTTATTTAAAACCTTAAAAATATTAAAAATAATATTTTTCGAATTAAAAATATTAAAAATAATATTTTTCTGAAATTATTTTATATATCCAAAAATTTTTATATAATTTATTTATTTTTACCGAAAATATTTTAATTAATTTTATAAAAGTTATTTTATATATATTTATTTATTACCAAACATTATTTTATAAATGAAAATATAATTTATTTTATCCGAAAATATTTTTATAAAAAATATTTATATTTTATTTATATATATATATATATATATATATATATATATATATATATATATATATATATATATATATATATATATTTGTATATATATTTGTTTTTGTTTTACTTATTTATTTATTGAATATATAAGTGTAAATGATGTTTTGAGTGTTTTGTTGACTCGTGTGGGTCCCCTTTGACCGACAGTTGACTGGTCAATGCCGGGTCGACCCGGTGTGACTCGGTTAATTTTTGTATTATTTGTTGATTCTCGTGGTTATTTGTTATTGTTATATATTTTGGAACTTGTTTCGGCTTAAGTTTAATTAAACCGGATTAATAAATATGAAACTATAAAACAAGTTGGTTATAGTTAAGCGGATTTGGATATCGGACATGTTTCCGTATTATTGTGTTGGACATGAATTGGACGTATTGGATTTACGGCCTTGGTTATTTAGATGTTATGGACCCTTTGGTACACGAGACGGTAAGGAACGTTAGGCCCGTAAAGATCTTAACGTACCTGGAACCCGAACAATATGAAATGGTCGATAAACCTAAACAACTAATGGACTACGCGAATGATATATCCAAGTATATTAAATAATATTAGCGTTGTTTAAATAAAAAGAGTCGTTGACTTGGGAAAATGTTGTAGAAACGGGCAGGTCATGCCGAAATTTTGTAAAAACTTTATAAACTTTTAATGTTTAAGAATTGCATTATATTTTGAAAACCTTTTCAAACTGTATTATTTCCAATGTTTTATTTTGGGAAAATGGGTAAAATAGCCGAAACTAGTTTTCTTTTAACGTATTAATTGTTTATTTGTATAAGTATTTATTTTCATTTCGATTTCTTTTCTTCGAGCTATTCTTTCGTCAACACACCCACACGAGACTTTTAAAATCTATTTTCTTTCAAATGCCATTGTTAATTGTTTATAAAAATCTTTTATTCAAGCACTGTTTATTGAGATATTCGAGTATAGTTCTGAGTTATGCCATTTATATTGATTAGGTTATGCTGAGTTTCGTTTGCTGTGACGCATTATTTGATTGGTTTCTATATCTCGTTTCCTGCTATTATTAAGGTGTGATTCATAGCCCCGCTTTTTATATTTTAAATGTTTATAAACCCATGGGGTGAGACACATGCTTTAAATGTTTTCTGAGCACAAGTATTTTTGGTATGATTTTCCTGATTGATATGCTTTCCTGATGATGTGCTAAGTATCTTATCTTGCCTGACAAGACCCTCCGATCATGAGCCATTAATCACTTGTGAGTGAGCGTGAAGATAGGGATATAGGCCTATAGGAATTGACCATCACATCCTTTTTGCTGGATAGGCAATTTGGGTGTACTATATTCGATTTTTCTGGGTATATGTCAAGTACCCAGCCTTGGGGGCACTCTATATTATGAAATTCCGTGGTTATTTGTCGACTTATGGTTATATAATGGTTAACGTATTATGTGTCATGAGCTTAGCATCATCAACCATATGTATGCACTGGGATGCCTCTACATATTGGGTGTTACCTTGATTACCCGGTATTTGCATTTGTTGCTTATATCATATGATTAAAACCTTGTGCTCAACTTTATTATTTTAAACCTATGGATTTCACTCAACCTTTGTGTTGACTTTTAAGCATGTGTTTCTCAGGTACTACTACTAATTAGTCTTGGAGCTTTATGACATGGGCGTGGTAGAGTGGCTTGGACGAAGGAGTCTTTCTGTCAAGGCAACTTTATCATATTTACAATCCTTATTTTCATATCATTCGTAAAACCTTGGTGTGTCTTAAATATTTCCGCTGCTAACCTTTGTTAAATGTTTTCCGCTACTAAACTTTGTTAAATTTTCCGCTGCAAACTCTATTTACTTTTTCCGCTGCTACTTTGACTTAAGAGTCCTTGTACTCTAAATGGTTTATAATTCGAATGATATGTTTTACAACATTTATAAACGTCCCCGTGTTGTGGTCGTTAGCTATAAATGTGCCTGGTTTCTATTTGCGTAGCACCCCTAGCATGTCAGCTGCCGTATTTGAGTTGGGGGTGTTACACAAAATTCCCTTAGACTTACATCCTCGTGTGCCCGATGCCGACTTTCGGATGTCTGACCTTCCAGGAGATGCGATTGGTATATACACTAGGATTTTTTACTTCTCAGGTGTTAGGATTCCCTTTTCCTCCTTCCTTTTAGCGGTTCTTAAACATTTTAAAGTGCACATCTCCCAGCTAGTTCCTTTAGGCTTGAATAAAGTAATTACATTCGAGGTCCTTTGCCTAAGTCAGAACATAGAGCCTATTGTTGACTTGTTTCTAAAGTTTTAAACACTTTTCCAAACAGGGAGATTGGTTCTCATTTGCTAAGCTTAGACACCCTGCACCTGTATGCATGGATGATAGTGAGTCTTGCTTGAAGGATTAGATGGAAAAGTTCTTCTTGATAGACTGAAGGGCTATTCCAGACTATATGCCTTGGAGACATCCAGAGTCCTCTATTACGGACGACTTGCCCATTTGTGATTTTAGTCAGGATGATATGACTCGGTTGGGTCAACAGATTGTTGGGCTTCATACCATTCCTGAGGGTGTGTTGGTTCTTTCTGGGCTGAGCCGGGTATGGAAGTTTCCATTATGTGACCCGGTGCTTAGACAGCGTGATGGCACTGGTACGGAGGCAATATGTTTATCTTTCCAAGTGTTTTCAAATTGTAACTTGTTTTCTTGTATGTTGCTAACAAAGATTTCTTTTGCAGTTATGAGCATATTTGATGAGGCAAAAAATGAACCACTTTTAGGGGGTCATTTAAGCCTGGAATTGAATTTATTTGATCAAATATTACCCTAAATCGTTCCTTTTGTGATTTTAGGTACTTTGGGAGAGAAATCTGGAAAAGGAAGCAATTCGGACGTTTTTGGAGCATAAAAGTGAAAAAAACGCCAAAGACTTAATTTTCCATGCTGAGAACAGTGCATGACGGCGTCAAGAGGAAATTCCTGACGGCGTCAAGAGTAAAATCCATGATGACCCAGAAGAAACCTGAAGGCGTCACAAGAAGAGCGTCAAGAGTTAAAATCATGACGGCCTGCATAAGGTGTACACATGACGGCGTCATATCCAGATCTAGGCAGTCCGAGGAACTATTTGGCGGCGAGATGACGGTGTCAGACAATTGTTCTTGACGTCGTCACCTTCTAAAATCTATATATAGTTTTCTATTTTTCATTCATTGAGAGGAACTTGCGTGGAGAAACCCTAGGGCCGAACTTTGTGAACCCTAGCTCGTATTTTACAGTAAATTCAAGGGTTTTTACCCCTTGAATCCTTTCATGTGCTATTAAGATAAGTCTTCTCTTTAATTCAATCAATATGTCTATGTGTTGTTTGTCTATATCTTGTGTTTGTCTTAATTTCAACATGCTAGGCTAGATCTATCTTGTGTTTGCTTAGATCTAATGAAACCTAGATTTTAATTATGTGTTGATTACTTGTTTATGGTTTTATTGGATGAATGCTTTCAATGTTAGGCTTAAGAAAATTGGCAGATCTCCATTGTTTAACATGCTTGAACGTCTTAGGAAACATGAACCGATGTATACTAGGTTTTATTGGTTGTATTTAATGCATGAGTAAATTCTAATGATCCCATGTTAGGAGCTTCTTAGCCGGCTAGACATAGAAGTGAAGTAGGCACTCATAGGATTGGGTAAGTAAGTACGCCACCCCATTAAGGGTATTAAGGAATACAATCCGTCATCCACGCAACTATAACAAGTAATTAACGTGTAAAAGATATCTAGGGAGTAGTGAAATCTAAGTAAACACATTTCTCCCATATATTGCTCACAACTTTAGTTTAATATAGTTTTATTTTTATTTCTAGTATTTTATTTTGATTTCATCTTAGTATTGTGTTAGTTGACTAGCAACTAATTCCGCCCAAATCCTTCAAACCTGAGATTTTAATTTGCTTTCTAAAAAAATATAAAAATACAAAAAGAATCATCCCTCATCTCTAGACCTAGTCTTTAGGTTTTCTAATCCTAGCGACACTATTCCTAGCTGAACGATCAATTCCCCGGTACTTGTCATTATACTATACTACATCGATCATGTACACTGCCTATTGGGGGTTGTAAGCTTCTCGAGATCCCTTGAGAGGTAAAGCCTGGTGCAAACCCCACGCATCAAGTTTTTGGCGCCGTAGCCTGGGGAATAATTATTGTCTAGGTTAGAATCTATTTTTATTAGGTCTACTTGCTACATTCCTTTCTAGTAAGATTTTATTTTTAATTTTTAGGTTCTCTTTAGTCTATCTTATTTCTTTGTGTTTTTGTTCGTAACTTTTCAGCACCCGACATCATGGACGATGAGAACATCTTTGAACCCGTCATCCCACCACAACAAAACCCTCCACTAGAACCTCTTAGGCCCCGAACCTTAGGAGAGTATTCCCGACCTAGCCACCAAGGCTATCGAAACACCATTGAGCTCACCGGAGCCAATGTGACCCCCTTGCGATCCGACACCATCCGGTTGGTGCAAAGCGGATGTGCATTCCATGGACTTCGTTCCGAAGATCCAAATCAACATCTCAAGGACTTCCTTAAAATTGTAGATTCCATAGACCTAGATGTTGCAACTAGAGAGACAACCCGATTACGCCTATTCCAATTCCCTCTACGTGATCAAGCTAGTCAATAGCTTGAACGTTTACCCGCGGGATCCATCACCACATGAGATGATCTCACCACTCGTTTTCTTGCTCAATTTTTCCCACCGGGGAGAACTACTAAGCTTAGAAATGACATCTTGATGTTCCAACAACGCCAAAATGAAACTCTTTATGAAGCATGGACTCGTTTCAAGGACTTACTCCAAAAAGTCCCTCATCATGGCGTAGACCTTTGGCTCCAAGTCCAAATCTTCTATGACCATATCGATCTCTCCACGAGGCGAGCCATTGACCAATTGGCTGGTGGTAAGCTACGTGATCTAAGTGCGGAACAATCATGGGAACTCATAGAAGATCTTGCTCTCTATAACAACGAAAGTTGGAATGATCCCCGTGATTTGAACAAAACGGTCAAGACAATATCTTTGCCTTCAAACAACTCTAGCACTCCCGATCGTAGGATCATGGAACTTGAAGGTCGAGTCAAGTCTCTCATGAAATCTTACGAAGCTCCTAAGCCTTCAAGCCAAGTGAACAAAATCACTTCTTCATGCGAATTATGTAGTGGTCCCCATGACACTCGTGATTGTGTGGAACTCCCCGAAACAGCTTTTGCGGACTACGCATCCTCGCGTACCGACGAAGCGGGAGATAAGTGGTACACTTTCAAACCCGAGCCAAACCCTTATGGTGATTCATACAACCCTTCTTGGAAAAATCACCCAAACCTTGGGTGGAAACAAAATCAAGCCAATTCTTCCAATCCGCCTAATCGTTACCAACCAAACGGTCCACCCTCCAACCGTACTTTCAACAACAATCCGTCTAACAACTATGGTAGTACCAACAATCTTGAAGGATTGATGTCTAAGTTCATGGCATCTCAAGAAGCTCGTATAGCTAGGTTTGAAACCGAATTCAACCAACAACAAACGGAGATGACCAACAAGATAGACAACTTGTTGAAAGCCCTCAACAACCAAGCGTTAACTACACCTAGGAAGGACACTAGGGGCACCAATAACGGAATCCAAATTAAGAACCCCTCATCATCCAAGCATGTCCACTTTGTCAATTTTGTCACCATTAATCAAATAGATAAGGAGATAGAAGAAAGTGACAAGGATGAAGTTGGAGTAGAAACCGAGACTAGGGATGAAAGTAGGGAAGTTGAGGTTAATAAGGGAGAGGAGTTAGAGGAAGTAGAAACTTTAGAAAAGCACTTTGATAAGTTGCCCACCAAGGAAGAACGGGAATACCATAAGGATTAATTCGATAGTCCCGAGAGACCATATATCCTTGGCACACCCCTTATCAAAATGGGAGACCCCTCTAACATCAACATACCATGCAACATCGGGCATATGCATATATGGAAAGCTTACATCGATCCTAGATCTCCTGTAAACATCATGACTAGGACTTATTACAATTGGGTGATGAAGAAACAACTTGATTATAGAATGATTCCCAATAAGAATTTGATAAGTAATTTTGTAGGAAAAGTGAAGGGATTGCATGTGATTATAGGTAATTTCACTTATGAGATCGATTTTATGATAGTAGAAGACACTCGTCCGGTGGTAGATGATTGCCTAAGCCAAATAATATTCGGAAAACCATTTGTTGAGGCCACTAAGATGAGTTATGATCCGACTTTAGGGATAGTTAGGTTCAAGGAAGAGAATGATGAGATTGCCTACCAAATACCCTACAAAATTGAGCAATACTGCCTTCTCTCTAATAAAGAAAAGGAACACAAGCAAGCGGCTTATTATAGGAATGATGAGGATAGATGTAGAGGAGTAGAGTATGTGAAGAATAGGATGCTTGGTTTCTACAAAGAATGTTTGCAACTAGGTCCGGAGTACAAAACTGGTTTAGAAGACGACCTAGAGAGTGAAACCATTGATGAGATCACGTAGTAACCCATGACCTTGAGTCTAGCTACAAGACTCGTAAATAAAGAAAAGCACTTCTTGGGAGGCAACCCCTGATTTTGTGTGATTTTTATTTTGTTTGTTTGTTATTTGCTTCCGTATGCATGCTTTATTTTTATTGTTGGTAGATCATGTTTCTAAACTAAAAAGTGGAAATACTTTACTTTGTTGTTTGGCCTAGTCTTAACTTCACCCAAAGGTATTTTTGCAAAAGATAAGTGTAAGGGGAAACCCCAAATATGTTTTTAAGAAACAAACCGATCATGATTCTCCACAATATTAAGTGAACATGTATATCTGTATTTGTTAGAGTCAAATGCTTGTATCGAGTCATAATGATGTTTTGCAGGATTTTCCAGGAAGTAGGACCAAGTTTTTCCAGAAATTTTCCGGAAACTTGACATAAGAATTTCTGCAGATCACTTCTGATGGTGTCATGAGTTTACTCTTGACGGCGTCACGTGTAAAAATTTGGAAATTTTACCAGTTTTGTTTTTCTAACGGAGTCTTAAAGTTTTTGTTGAATTGTTAGTTTTATAATCTCCATGAAATCTGCAAACATCATTCCACAAGCATTATATATTACTTTGTTTTTAGGATTTAGTAACTTATGTAGATTGCCGCCGATTTTATGCGAGGTTGCCTTGTTTGTTTTCTCAGGTTTTACAGGTTATGTATGACAAGAAGATGATTTATATTCTGGAAGGGAAGCTTTGATTGTTCATTTTCTTGGAGGAAGATCTAACCTGGCCACCTTATTATCCATACCGAGCGAATCAGGGGAGTATTTGATTTCATTCGTTTTACTTATTTCACTTTTACATTCTTTACTTGAACATTGGGGACAATGTTCATCCTAAGTGTAAGGGGAGGGTAAAATGATGATACCTTACAGATACACTTTCGCTTGAGTTTGTTTGTTTGATAGTAGATGTGTAATAAATCTATGAGAAATACTTGTTAGTGTAATTTTAGCGCAAAATTTAAAATTCTTTACAACATTTAGGAGTGAAACTTGAGCCATAGCAAGCGTCTCATGGATAGGAGATTGTATGACTAGTACATAACCGTTATATTTAGAAAAATTTTCCACCCAAATATGTGAGGTTCGCCTTTAGATTTGAAAGGAAAAGCATTTACTATTAGTGCTTATGAGTGTACCGGTAGCATTTAGATTCTAGAACTTACGTTAGTGATGCATCCCGAGACCGCTAGTGAGACTACATTCGTATAGTAGGATTTACTACATGATAAGAGGCATTAGGATCACCCTTGTGTTAAACCCATATTATAATTACTTGACCATTTAAGTCATATTACTTGGCTAGTTAAGTCAACTAATTTTTCCCACACCATTAGCGTTGTACTCATTTTTAGTCCACGAAACCCCTAGTACACCCCTCCGAGCCTATCTTTTCGTTTCTAACTTTAAGCATTTTACTTAAAGGAAGAATTTGTTACACCCCACTTAAATGTACACCCAAATCGCCTTAGCCTTCCGTGTATGCACTCATTTTTAGTGCATTATTGTTATTTGTTAAACCCTAAGTTAACTATCTAATTGATTACATGGTTGCTAAGTCGAGTCATATCCTTGTACATATTGTTTTGGGACGATTGGAACTCATGGGTAAAGTACTTATTTTATGGAGTAATGGGGAAAAACATAATTTATTACCCCCATATGTACGTTAATCTTAAAAAGTACTCCAAGTTTTTTGATTTTCTTGATTCGAGTCATTAGATTAGTTTATTGTAAAGTATGTAAAAATTCAAGTGTAAGGGAAATTTACATTTTCTATGATGTATAATTTTGGATGGTAGGGTAAGAGTGTATGCAAATATATATATATATATATATATATATATATCGAAAAATCAAGAAAAAGAAAAAAAAATAGAAAAAGAAAAGAGAAAAAACATGCGGACTACCATCCCGTTTCATTCCATGTTATTTTATGTTTTTGTTATTTTTGATTTATTAGCTTAAGTCGAGTCTAGTCTTGGCTTAGCAACACCATATTGTACATGTAATTAACCAAGATTGTTAACTCGCCACCAGTAAAGACTGCCTATATCCAACAAAACCGTGTATTTCATATCTCTACACCTAACGTTACAACCTTTTAAAAGACCTCTTTGATAGTTTATCCTAGGTGCTTACGCCATGTGGTGGAGGTTTGATCCTTTCCCAAGCCTATGCTAATCTATTTTGCTTGTCTTTGGTCTTTAGTGGAACGAGTATTTGTTGTAATTACTTTTATATTAGTGTTAAATGACTCCTAACTTGTATTTTGATTAGAATAAAAGCGCATTTGCTTGAGGACAAGCAAATCTCAAGTGTAAGGGTATATGATGAGGCGAAAAATGAACCACTTTTAGGGGGTCATTTAAGCCCGGAATTGAATTTATTTGATCAAATATTACCCTAAATCGTTCCTTTTGTGATTTTAGGTACTTTGGGAGAGAAATCTGGAAAAGGAAGCAATTCGGACGTTTTTAGAGCATAAAAGTGAAGAAAACGCCAAAGACTTAATTTTCCATGCTGAGAACAGTGCATGACGGCGTCAAGAGGAAATTCCTGATGGCGTCAAGAGTAAAATCCATGACGACCCAGAAGAAACCTGAAGGCGTCACAAGAAGAGCGTCAAGAGTTAAAATCATGACGGCCTGCATAAGGTGTACACATGACGGCGTCAGATCCAGATCTAGGCAGTCCGAGGAACTATTTGGCGGCGAGATGACGGCGTCAAACAATTGTTCTTGACGCCGTCACCTTCTAAAATCTATATATAGTTTTCTATTTTTCATTCATTGAGAGGAACTTGTGTGGAGAAACCCTAGGGCCGAACTTTGTGAACCCTAGCTCGTATTTTACAGTAAATTCAAGGGTTTTTACCCCTTGAATCCTTTCATGTGCTATTAAGATAAGTCTTCTCTTTAATTCAATCAATATGTCTATGTGTTGGTTGTCTATATCTTGTGCTTGTCTTAATTTCAACATGCTAGGCTAGATCTATCTTGTGTTTGCTTAGATCTAATGAAACCTAGATGTTAGTTATGTGTTGATTACTTGTTTATGGTTGTATTGGATTAATGATTTCAATGTTAGGCTTAAGAAAACTGGCAGATCTCCACTGTGTAACATGCTTGAACGTCTTAGGAAACATGAACCGATGTGTACTAGGTTTTATTGGTTGTATTTAATGCATGAGTAAATTCTAATGATCCCATGTTAGGAGCTTCTTAGCCGGCTCGACATAGGAGTGAAGTAGGCACTCATAGGATTGGGGAAGTAAGTACGCCACCCCATTAATGGTATTAAGGAATACAATCCATCATCCACGCAACTATAACAAGTAATTAACGTGTAAAAGATATCTAGGGAGTAGTGAAATCTAAGTAAACACATTTCTCCCATATATTGCTCACAACTTTAGTTTAATATAGTTTTATTTTTATTTCTAGTATTTTATTTTGACTAGCAACTAATTCCGCCCAAATCCTTCAAACCCGAGATTTTAATTTGCTTTCTAAAAAAATATAAAAATACAAAAAGAATCATCCCTCATCTCTAGACCTAGTCTTTAGGTTTTCTAATCCTAGCGACACTATTCCTAGCTGAACGATCAATCCCCCGGTACTTGTCATTATAATATACTACATCGATCAGGTACACTGCCTGGTGGGGGTTGTAAGCTTCTCGAGATCCCTTGAGAGGTAAAGCCTGGTGCAAACTCCACGCATCAATATTCGAGTTTATGCGTATGCCTTCAGTTGATGGTATTGAAGTGAGGGAGGAGTTCCATGATTGTTCTACTTCTATCCTTGAGCGGGTTATAGATCGGGCTACGCAACCTTCTCCGGTAAGAACCTTTATTCCCGGTCCCACTCCAGAGGAGTTCGCAGCTACTCAGCCTAACTCTAGGGTGATCGCAAAGGATAGGAACGTGGCCAAGCGAAAAGCCTCTACTCGGACAGAGGGATCCACCGATGCGACCAAAAGAAATAGAGTAGACGAAGAGCATTCTGAAGCAAGGCCTCATGAGCATCCTGGTGACGATGAGCTAGCTGATGATGACATACTTCATGACGCCGATGCTGCTATGGATGACTCTGAGCATGTTGAGGGAAACCCTGGAGGTGAGTATCTAAACGTTGTTCCCCTTCGAGCTTTTAATTCAAAGACTGGACTCGACGTGACACGCATTATTATTCTTCCAGGTGATGGGTTTCCGGATGTGCTCCATGCTGAGCACGGATCCCCTATAGAGACTGTTGAGGTTGACGCCGAGGCAGCTCATGATAAACTTCTTTTACCACTTTTCTGTATATATGTATATAAATTATAGAGTCTTTTTCTTATTCTTTCTTTCGTACATGTGTGTAGGTACTGCTGAGGACCCTCATCCTACTGTTGGGACAGATGACTAGGTCCACGATGATGTTGGAGGTGATGCCAACCGTCGTGCTAGCGAGAGTGACGAGTCTGACTATGGCGATTTGCGTTCTGAGTTTAGATATGAGCCACAGGAGGGAGACACTACTGGAGCTGAGTTGGAGGCTGAGCTCCTCCATCCAGGTCCCGCTGCTTGCCCTTACTATATGCCTTACCCTTTTGATGATAGTTCTACTAGTCAACTTCCTCCATACTCTATAGATCAGTGGGATGACCTCCACGCGCCATGTCTTGGGGTTTTGAAGAAAGAAATCTTCAAGGACCCCCAAGCTTGTCGTGCGTTTGCTCAGCGATCGATTACACCAGCTGAGGCTCTTCGGGTGGACGATCTTACTACTGAGCAGCTTTCCGATCGGATGAGTGTTCTGACATGTCTTATGTTTTCCCATAGTACCGAGTCGAATGGCCGCTATACTGCTGGATCTGAAAAACTTAACCGCCTTTTAGCACGCTATGAGCGACAGAAACGACAACTTGACTGTCAGGCAAATGACTTGAAGAAGCAGACTCAGTACACAGTTAGTGCCAACAAGAAGGTAGCTGAGTTGACTAAGAAACTTGAGAAGTATGATCGTAAAAGCATGAAACGTACGAAACTTGCGATCGAGCTTGTTGAGGTGAAGTCTAAGTTGAAGGCTTGTGAGGCTGAGGTGAGGGAGCTGCGGGGTACACTTTCCGAGCGAGAGTCTGAGTTACATGGGTGTAAGGATACCATTGCCGATTGCGATAGATTCATTGAGAAGACCCGAGATGACATTACTTCGTTATTTCATCATGACTTCGAGACAATCACTCGAAGGTTTCTAGGTAGTGAAGAGTTTCGTCAGGCTCTTGTAGGAGTGTCATCTATGGCTGTCAGTGCTGGTTTTGAGCGGGGTGTGTGTGTATGTCGTTCCGCGGATGAAATTTTAGATATTTCACAGAGAGTTTCTGACTTTGTTCTAGAGGCCGAGAAGAAACTTGATGAGGTTGTGACAGCCTTACCTAAGAAGGCCTTTCCCTTTTTCCACAAAGTGTCTCAGTGTGCTAGGGATGCTTTGTCGGATATTGCACAGCTTGAGCCTGACATGGTGGCTCCTTCCTATCAGATACCTTCTGCTACAGTGACTCCCTCAGGTCTCTCATTAGTTGCTACTTCCACCATGCCTCCTGCTACAGTGGCTCCCTTAGGCATCTCATCAGTTGCTACTTCTACCATGCCTTCTGCTATAGTGGCTCCATCAGGTGTTTCATCAGTTGTTACTTCTACCACCAAGACTTTTGGCTATTCATCCATTCCCGAGCACTTGAAGAACAAGAGGGCATCTTCTACTTCCAGAGATTCTTCAGGAGTTTGACTCAGTTTTAGCTTGTATCTTGTTTTGCCTATGTAGTTGGCATTTTATTTATTTTTCAGCAATGTATGACTTATGACTATGTATGTCTGTAACGTATCTAGTAGTAGTGGCTAGTGACTACTGACGCTTTTGCCCATGAAGTTGGCATTTTGTTTATGTATCAGACATGTATGACTTATGACTATGTATGTCTGAAACATATCTAGTAGTATTGACTAGTGACTACTGATGCTTTTGCCCATGTAGTTGGCATTTTGTTCATGTATCAGACATGTATGACTTATGACTGTGTGGTATATTGTTTGTCACTTTGATCGTGTGTTTATTTATCTTGTGATTTATTCATGCAAATTATATATATGCACTCCTCATAAACACTATGTAACAGCTATTGACTTAGTATATAGTTCTTGCATACTTGCACAATGTTTATCATGCACATGCTGAGCCGTGGCCTTGCTCACATATACTTGAGTCTTGCACTGATGTTTGAACTTAACACTTAAATCAATATTTTTGTGTTATCATTTTTTTTTGATGTGGCGTTTTGGATCATTATCTTCACGCCATATGCTCTATCTGGTGTAGCTACTCACTGGAGAGTTATTATTTGTCACACCCCCAATTTACCTGACTTGCAGCAGAATGGAATGCCTGGGAGTGTAACTGTCATAGCACCGTAACAAGGAAATATTGAACGACCTAAAGTGTCGTTTGAAAATACATATCGTTTGATTTTATTTAAAAGCATCCAGTGCTACAAAACATAGGTCCCCAAAGGTTGAAACGTTTACAGAAACAAGTTCAGGAAATGTCAAACGATAATTTACACAAGTGCATGAAAAATCCAAAATGTAGTGCGTCATCCCTAGCACACCCTAATGTGACTCCACGCATGTAATATGATGATGCCTTAGTTACCTGAAAATACATTGCGAAAACGGTCAACACGAATGTTGGTGAATAATCATAGGTTTATGAAATGTAATGTTTGTACGGCCACCACAAGTATAAATGCATGACAAAAGTCACGTAAAATAGTACAATAGACCTTAAGCTCATGACACCGAAGCTATGACTGATGAAATTCTATGCCCCTCCTGAATGTTCTGCCAAACACTCAAATGTAAAAGACATGACATGCATCCGCTTACGGTTGGTAATCACTACCACGGATGGAGGCGTCACCCTCAATAGATCTATCCACTCACTCTCGCTTACCGGTAAATTAACGGTTCATGATGATACAGGGGACTTATCACATGGCAGACAAGCTACTTAAGCTATGTACATAGGTTTTGATACTTGGGCTCGTACTAAAATGGTGCAATGTATTCTCCCCCGTGGGATTTGAAAACAATAAAATGTATACGGGGCTATGAAAACTCACCTCAACTGATGATACTGATGATAATATGAAGTGAACAACAATGCACGGTTAGCTGCCGCAACCTAATATGAATGATGAACGATCTCATTTAGATCACCAAATGATGTTATGAATGTCCATGCTCATGATCCTATACCACTCTACTCTTTGGAAAAACACTTGTGTTATCAAAATATATAATCCAAGAATTTGGAAAAAATATTGCTATTAGAAAATAAAATAAGCTAGTTGCAATATATATACTTATATATATATCGTATGTTTCCATGTTAGTGTTGAAATCCTCGGGTTGTAATCCTTGAAATATCGCCTTGAAATGATGAAAATATACTTGTAATAATAAATACTTCATTAGTTATAAAATTTGGTACTCGATATTATTTCTAGCTTCTAAAAGTACTACGTAGTTTTAGTGTCAATTTTTACTAAAAGCTGTCAAAATAAAATAGATTTTGCCGATATTCAAACGTGAATATCTTTGTCGTTATATGTCCGTTTTACTTGTTCTTTATATCCACGGTTACGTCTTAGTATGTAGTAATATATTTTGGAAAGTTCGGCTCCTCCGGGTTACGTCTAAAGTCTCTTTTTGTCCGACTAAAAACGTCCAACAGCAACTATTTTTCAGAAAAATACTTTTCGTCAACAATCTTGCAAAAATCATAAATTCTTCATTATAAACTCTTTTTAATCCGTTCTTTCGCCTACGGATTCGTTTTTGAAAGTATTTTCTAAAAATTTTGCCAAAGTTTCCTTGGTGTTTACTGATTTTCTAGAAAATAACAAAATGGGACAGCATGTTTATAAACTTGTTAGAAATCTATTTCAAAGGTTCAAAACTAGTTCCAACTTCAACCAAAACTCTTGCAAACTTCACAAAACTAATCTAATCCTACCATACACCTTCTTAGGGTGCCATGGGTTCCTAATGACTAGAAATCAAGTTGATTTAACAAGGGAACACCTAAATCACAATCTAGGGTTTGTATGTTTCAAAAGTCTTCAAAAATAAAGTGGTATAACTAGTATGAGCATGAAATTAAGCATGATTACCATGAGATATAAGTGTTAATTAGAAGAAAACTTGAAAATAAATTTGTATACTCACTTTGAAATATGAGGTGATTGGATGATTAGAAACCTTGGATTTCTTGTGTATTTCTTGTATGATTCTTGATTAGGCAAGTATAATGAACAACTTTGGTGCTTTAACTTATCAAAAACCTTCACTTGATCTATGATTTTGGGTTTGGTCGTAGGGTGTAGAAGAGAGAAAGAGATGAGATGATTTTTCTTCTTATCTAAAAGTGTATGAATGATTCTTGATTTTTGTTTAAGTATTTTTTTTAGAGGTTTATTAGTATAATACTAGGAAGTTAATGCATTAGGTTAAGGGATGTTCATGTGGCCGGTTATGGTGAGAAAGGGGGGGGGGGTAGGGGTACTTGTGATTTAATTAGAAATCTTATGTAGTTTAAGTGTTAGTTTGTGTTATTTGTTAAAATCGGGTACCGGGTTTAATAGAAATAAATGTTCACGAAGTTAACCGGGACAAAATAAAGTCATAATAATGATAAAAATATGTTGAAAATATGTTGGGTACAATTACTGAGTGATCGGGTGATTATTGTTTAGTTTTCACGAAAACCGTCGTTATATTCATAAGTGTACGTTATAAATAAAATAAATTTCCAAAATACTGGGTAACTGAATGTTATAACTTTTATGATGTTAAAATGGATATAAAAATATGTCGGTACCATTGTGGGAATATTTAGATATATTCGTCGTGTATAAACCGGGTGTTAACGTTTACTATAAATACTTATACGTAAAAACGTTAAATGTATCAAATATATAAATTTGAAAATCCTGAGAGTGGTATAACATGAAAATGCTGTTATGATGATATGCAGACTATCTCCAGTCCGTATGCAGTGTCCTTAGCACTAATGAAATGAATTCGCACCTAAACCAATCCGGTTACGCGAATTTGAATACCCGTAAACTAAATTTACGATGAAATGAGTAATGCAAGTGAATACTGAAAACTTTTCCGGAAATGAATAGTGTTCATTGAATAGTAAATTTCCCAAAAGTTTCTCAGAATATCAAACTGACCTCGAAAATGATGAATAGTAAAACGATGAATGGTGTTTTGATGAATAGTGATTTATGAATAGTAAAAAGTCGAAGTTTGGGAAAATGACCTAAAATGGTAAATGACCTGTAATGGTGAGTTGTGACATCCACCCACCCAATTAGGAATTCAGTCCCTGAATTCAGCTAGTGTTGGTCTCGGTAATAGGTTTGGTGAAAAGGTGTGGATACTTGCGTTGCATTTGGTCCACTCGTTCCCAAGTAAACTCAGGACCTCTTCGAGAATTCCAGCGAACCTTAACGATCGGAATTCTACTCTGCTTCAACTGCTTGACCTCTCGGTCCATGATTTCAACTGGTTCCTCCACAAAGTTAAGCTTGTCATCTAGCTTAATCTCTTCTAATGGTATAACTGAAGACTCATCTGAAAGGCATTTCTTGAGGTTTGAGACATGAAATGTGTTATGTACGTTGCTGAGTTCTGATGGTAGTTCAAGCTTGTAAGCTACTGGACCAATCCTTTCCAGTATCTTAAATGGACCAATGTATCTCGGGTTCAACTTTCCACGCTTTCCAAATCGTATCACGCCCTTCCAAGGCGAGACTTTCAACATAACCTTGTCTCCAACCTGGAATTCCAATGGTTTGCGTCTAACATCTGCGTAACTCTTCTGTCGACTTCTAGCTGTTTCAAGCCTATCTCGAATCTGTATTATCTTTTCTGTTATTTCCCTAACCATCTCTAGACCTGTGCATTGTACCTCTCCAACTTCTGCCCAACAAACTGGTGAACGACACTTACGACCATACAGTGCCTCAAATGGTGCTGCTTTAATACTTGAATGGTAACTGTTGTTATAAGAGAACTCGATTAATGGCAAATGGTTAGCCCAACCATTCCCAAAGTCAATCACACACGCTCGCAGCATGTCCTCCAGTGTCTGAATAGTTCTCTCACTCTGACCATCAGTCTGTAGATGGTAAGCAGTGCTCATGTCTAACTTGGATCCAAAGGAATCTTGTAATGACTTCCAAAAGTTTGAAGTAAAACGACTATCCCTGTCTGAAATGATAGAAACTGGTGCTCCATGCCTCGAGACTATTTCCTTGACATAAAGTCTGGCAAGCTGTTCCATGGAATAAGTCTCTCTAATAGGGATGAAATGTGCTGATTTAGTAAGACGATCAACAATTACCCAAATAGCATCGAAACCTCCTGACGTCTTGGGTAGTTTAGTAACAAAGTCCATTGTAATACGTTCCCACTTCCATTGTGGAATTTCTGGTTGTTGAAGTAATCCTGACGGTTTCTGGTACTCAGCTTTCACTTTAGCACAAGTAAGGCATTTGCTGACGTACGTAGCTATTTCTGCTTTCATGTTCGGCCACCAATACAGCTTTTTGAGATCCTGATACATCTTGTCAGAACCTGGGTGAATAGAGTACTTTGACTTATGCGATTCATGCATAATCAAATCTCGTACTCCACCATAGAGTGGTATCCAACTTCGATCCTTGAAGAATAACACTCCATCTGCTCTCTTAAAGAAACCATTCTTGTTTTCTGGCATACCATAAAGTTTCTCCTGTGGCCGATTTTCCTCCTTGAGAGCCTCAATCTGAGCTTCTAATATTTTTGATGGTAATGGGGAAATAATAGTCATTCCTAATGACCTGACCCTCAAAGGTTTGAGTCGTTCCTTTCTGCTAAGTGCATCTGCTACGACATTTGCTTTTCCTGGGTGATATCGGATCTCACAATCGTAATCACTCAACAATTCTAGCCAATGACGTTGTCTCATGTTGAGTTCCTTCTGATCAAGTATATGCTGTAAGCTCTTGTGGTCGGTAAAAATTACACATTTAGTACCATAAAGGTAGTGTCTCCAAATCTTGAGTGCAAAAACAACAGCACCCAACTCCAAGTCGTGTGTAGTGTAATTCTTCTCGTGTGTCTTAAGCTGTCTAGATGCATAAGCTATCACCTTCTCATTTTGCATTAGCACAACTCCAAGCCCTTTATGCGAAGCATCGCAATATACCACAAAGTTCTCAATACCTTCTGGTAGTGACAAAATCGGTGCACTACAAAGCTTCTGCTTCAATAACTGAAATGCAGATTCTTGTTTCTCTCCCCACTCGTACTTCTGATTCTTTTGTGTCAGCTTAGTCAGCGACTTCGCTATCTTAGAAAACCCTTCGATAAACCTTCTGTAATATCCTGCAAGTCCTAAGAATTGACGAATTTCTGTAGGAGACTTGGGCGTAGCCCAATCCTTTACTGCCTCAATCTTTGCTGGATCGACTTGTAATCCTTGGCTATCAATGACATGGCCAAGAAATTGAACTCTTTGTATCCAAAAGTCACACTTTGAAAATTTGGCATACAATTGCTCCTTCTTGAGTAGTTCCAATATTGTTCTGAGGTGTGCTTCATGCTCTTCCTTACTCTTGGAATAAATCAGGATATCGTTAATGAACACAATCACATACTTATCAAGATATGGTTTGCATACTCTGTTCATGAGATCCATGAATACCGCAGGTGCATTCGTTAATCCAAAAGGCATCACTTGAAACTCATAATGACCATAACGTGTTCTGAATGTTGTCTTTGGGATATCTTCTTCCCGAACTCTGAGTTGATGGTAACCTGATCTTAAATCAATCTTGGAATAAAAACAGGAACCTTGTAGCTGATCAAACAAGTCATCAATCCTAGGTAGTGGATAACGATTCTTCACTGTTAACTTGTTCAGCTCACGATAGTCTATGCACATTCTGAAAGATCCATCCTTCTTCATCACAAACAAAACCGGTGCTCCCCAAGGCGAGGAACTCGGTCTAATGAATCCTTTGTCTAAAAGCTCTTGTAACTGGTTAGACAATTCTTGCATCTCAGAAGGTGCAAGTCTATATGGTGCTCGTGCAATTGGTGCAGCTCCTGGCACCAACTCAATCTGAAACTCAACCTGACGTGTAGGTGGCAGTCCTGGTAATTCTTCAGGAAAAACTTCTCGAAATTCCTTAACAATGGGCACATCTTCAAGTCGTTTCTCATCCGACTTCTTCTCCGTTATGTGAGCCAAGAATGCATAACAACCCTTCTTTATGTACTTCTCGGTTTTAATGCATGATATGATACTGAGTCTAGTTCCACTTCGCTCCCCGCGAACAACCAAAGATTCACCTCCATAAGAAAGATGAACAACTTTCTCATCACAAGTGATCCTTGCACAATGTCGAGACAACCAATCCATACCGATAACGATGTCAAAACTTCCAAGTTCTACGGGCATAAGGTCTATATTGAATGGGTGATTTAGGAAATTGATGGTGCAACCACGGATAACGGTGTTTGTGTTAACTAAAGACCCATCGGCTAATTCAACAATGTAGGGAATGTCTAAGGTAGTTGGTTCTATGTTAAGTAACGGTGCAAATGTAATAGAAACAAAACTTCTATCCGCTCCTGAATCAAATAAAATGGATGCATAACGATTATTAACGAGGAACGTACCCGTAACAACATTCGGGTCCTCACGGGCATCTTCTCCTCCCATAACATAAGCCCTTCCTCGAGCTACTCCGCCCTGATTTCCAGCTCTTTGATCATTCCTCTTTAGGCAATTGTTCTGGAAATGACCCAACTCTCCACAACCATAACATGCTCCTGGTTGGTTCTGATTAATTATTCCTCGTGGAGTTTTGCAGTCCTTAGTCCAATGACCGACTTTTCCACAGTTCTGACAAGCTCTAGGACAATTCCTAGGGTTATGATGAGTTCGACATTTGTTACACTTGGGTAGTTTTCCAATATATCCTTTTCCTTCTGTTGGTCCTGCAGCATAGACCTTTGCCACTTCCTGCCTCTTAGGTGCTGGTTGGTTAGCATTTCCACCTTGGTTATTATCAAACCTCCTCTTGTTGTTATTGTTGTTTTGGTTATTGGGGTAGTTGCGGTTTCGGTTATTGTTATAGTTGTTGTTGTTTCGAGTGTTGTTGTAGTTGGTATTGTTGGAACGGTTATTGTTATTGTTTGCAGCAGACTTTCCTTTCAACACTTGGACCATAAGTTTCTGAGTTATACGAATGGCCTCTTCCATTGTTTGTGGGTCGAAAGACATCACATCCCCTCAGATGCTTTCGGGTAATCCCCCAGTAAAGTTCTCCATCTTTTTCTCAGCGTCCGGAACCATAGTTGGACATAGTGTAGCCAACTCCTGAAACTTCCTGATATAAGTCTCAATATCATCTCCTTTAGTTACTAACTGGTAGAATTCTGTTTCCAACTTTTGCACCTCAGTACGAGGGCAAAACTTCTTAGTCATCAGCTTTTTGAATTCAGCCCAAGTGAGTTTGTAGGCATTTTCCATACCAATAGAGCATACGAATTCCACCAAGACATGGCTTCATCCAGCAGCATACCTGTAGCAAACTTTACCTTGTTAACCTCCTGACAACCACACATGAGAAAAACGTTCTCAGTCTTCTCAAACCAGCGGATTAAAGCAACCGCTCCCTCAGTGCCCTTATACTTGATAGGATCACTAATCTTGAAATCCTTCCAAGTACATTCACGCCTAGTAGTGGGTTGGACCACTTCAGTAGTAGGTGGAACCTCAGCAGCCCTAGCAGTAACTTCAACTCTCTCAGTCTCCAGAGCTTCTGCTATACTATCCCTGACCAACTTGCGGATAGCTGCTTGTGTCATAGCGGGTGTTTCTGATGTAGCCTTTGCTTTCTTTGGCGCCATACTTCTGATAAATAATAATCGACAACAACCATGAGAAAACTATAATAGAAATAGTCATCGTACAAAAATATACGCCCACAACATGTATATATACAACCATAACAAGAATAAATACAACCACGACATGTACGAGTACAACCACAACCTGTAATAATACAACCACGACACGTATAGATACAACCACAAGAAGTATAAATACGTTAACCATAAAGAGCAACCATGAAACATCATAAATATAATCACAACACATGAATATAATACATGAAAATTTCGGCCTACATGGACCGATATATATATATAGCACAACATTTCCAACATAGTAGAGTCGCACTTGATATATTTGTTTATACAACAACAAAAAGACTACAAGTTCTTGAACTACGTCCCACACCTCGGGACTAGGAAATAGTAAAAGCTAATACAATACTAGTCTATGTCTATGCTCCTCCAGGTGCTCTAGATGGTCCAGGCTCTCCCCTCAAGCGGCGAATCTCACGATCCATCGCAACCACGATCTCCTCCAGATGCTGAACTCGTAACTGAGAAGAAACATCCCTGCGCTCCATCACTGTCAACCTCTCATGTGCTACAGCCAACTGGTGTGTCAGCTCTCCCTGAGCCTCCTGTGTAGTCTGAGCTCTATCCCGAATCCCTGGTAGCTCACCTCTAAGCTGGTCAATCCTCTCCTGATGTCCCAACTGTCGTGCCTCAAGCCCATGATATGACACATCGATACTAACTCTACCTAACAGTAAACCCTCGATCTGCTCCTCAGCGGCCTCTAGTCGAGGAGTGATATCCTCATCAACCCTATAGTCCAAACTATCAATCTGATCCTGATGAGCCCCTAGCTGGCCCTCTAATGTAACATCTGCAGGCTCCCTAACAACGGTAGGCTCACTAGCAACTGTAGACTCCCTAGCAACAATAGGCTCCCTAGCAGCTGCTGCTCTCGAACACTCCCCTACATGGTATACTGGTGGTGGTTCTGCTGATTCTGACTCTGTAGTAGGGGAATCTGGTGCAGCAAACCTAGCACGCTTCCTAGGTGGCAATAGTGAAGTAGATATGCATGCAGTAGCAGGTATGGCTGGTGGTGGTGTAGGTAACATAGGAATAGCAGGTACCTTAAAGGTAGATGTAATAGGGCAAACACTCTTCCTAGCAACTCGAATGATCTTACTACTAGGAAACATAAGTATAGGTTCTGATGGACTAGTGGTAGCAGGGGATGATGTGTCGGTGGGTGGACGGGTACTCTCGGGTGGTGCAGTAGGGGAAACATGAGAAGTAGGAGCCGTCTCATCCTCCTCAAAAGGCTCTGTTTCCTCACCTGATGCCAAGAGTGGCAACACAGGTACAAGAGGAATAGGTGGTGGTGAACGGGCAGTAGAAGACATAGAGCCTTCAATATCGGAGTCTGTGATGGTGTACAGTATGACAACATTTGGGTTTGCAGACATGGTTCTGTGATAATCAAGGTGAAATAAAATAAATAACTCGTATAATGAAATCACCTAAAACAATGAACATGCACTTATGATGAAATGATGAGATGCTATGATAATGTGGTTATAGTCTAGGGTCAATGATACATCCTAGTTCTCTATAACCTTAGCTCTGGTACCAATCTGTCACACCCCCAATTTACCTGACTTGCAGCAGAATGGAATGCCTGGGAGTGTAACTGTCATAGCACCATAACAAGGAAATATTGAACGACCTAAAGTGTCGTTTGAAAATACATATCGTTTGATTTTATTTAAAAGCATCCAGTGCTACAAAACATAGATCCCCAAAGGTTGAAACGTTTACAGAAACAAGTTCAGGAAATGTCAAACGATAATTTACACAAGTGCATGAAAAATCCAAAATGTAGTGCGTCATCCCTGGCACACCCTAATGTGACTCCATGCATGTAATATGATGATGCCTTAGTTACCTGAAAATACATTGCGAAAACGGTCAACACGAATGTTGGTGAATAATCATAGGTTTATGAAATGTAATGTTTGTACGGCCACCACAAGTATAAATGCATGACAAAAGTCACGTAAAATAGTACAATAGACCTTAAGCTCATGACACCGAAGCTATGACTGATGAAATTCTATGCCCCTCCTGAATGTTCTGCCAAACACTCAAATGTAAAAGACATGACATGCATCCGCTTACGGTTGGTAATCACAACCACGGATGGAGGCGTCACCCTCAATAGATCTATCCACTCACTCTCGCTTACCGGTAAATTAACGGTTCATGATGATACAGGGGACTTATCACATGGCAGACAAGCTACTTAAGCTATGTACATAGGTTTTGATACTTGGGCTCGTACTAAAATGGAGCAATGTATTCTCCCCCGTGGGATTTGAAAACAATAAAATATATACGGGGCTATGAAAACTCACCTCAACTGATGATACTGATGATAATATGAAGTGAACAACAATGCACGGTTAGCTGCCGCAACCTAATATGAATGATGAACGATCTCATTTAGATCACCAAATGATGTTATGAATGTCCATGCTCATGATCCTATACCACTCTACTCTTTGGAAAAACACTTGTGTTATCAAAATATATAATCCAAGAATTTGGAAAAAATATTGCTATTAGAAAATAAAATAAGCTAGTTGCAATATATATACTTATATATATATCGTATGTTTCCATGTTAGTGTTGAAATCCTCGGGTTGTAATCCTTGAAATATCGCCTTGAAATGATGAAAATATACTTGTAATAACTAATACTTCATTAGTTATAAAATTTGGTACTTGATATTATTTCTAGCTTCTAAAAGTACTACGTAGTTTTAGTGTCAATTTTTACTAAAAGCTGTCAAAATAAAATAGATTTTGCCGATATTCAAACGTGAACATCTTTGTCGTTATATGTCCGTTTTACTTGTTCTTTATATCCACGGTTACGTCTTAGTATGTAGTAATATATTTTGGAAAACTCGGCTCCTCCGGGTTACGTCTAAAGTCTCTTTTTGTCCGACTAAAAACGTCCAACAGCAACTATTTTTCAGAAAAATACTTTTCGTCAACAATCTTGCAAAAATCATAACTTCTTCATTATAAACTCTTTTTAATCCGTTCTTTCGCCTACGGATTCGTTTTTGAAAGTATTTTCTAAAAAAATTGCCAAAGTTTCCTTGGTGTTTACTGATTTTCCAGAAAATAACAAAATGGGACAGCATGTTTATAAACTTGTTAGAAATCTATTTCAAAGGTTCAAAACTAGTTCCAACTTCAACCAAAACTCTTGCAAACATCACAAAACTAATCTAATCCTACCATACACCTTCTTAGGGTGCCATGGGTTCCTAATGACTAGAAATCAAGTTGATTTAACAAGGGAACACCTAAATCACAATCTAGGGTTTGTATGTTTCAAAAGTCTTCAAAAATAAAGTGGTATAACTAGTATGAGCATGAAATTAAGCATGATTACCATGAGATATAAGTGTTAATTAGAAGAAAACTTGAAAATAAATTTGTATACTCACTTTGAAATATGAGGTGATTGGATGATTAGAAACCTTGGATTTCTTGTGTATTTCTTGTATGATTCTTGATTAGGCAAGTATAATGAACAACTTTGGTGCTTTAACTTATCAAAAACCTTCACTTGATCTATGATTTTGGGTTTGGTCGTGGGGTGTAGAAGAGAGAAAGAGATGAGATGATTTTTCTTCTTATCTAAAAGTGTATGAATGATTCTTGATTTTTGTTTAAGTATTTGTTTTAGAGGTTTATTAATATAATACTAGGAAGTTAATGCATTAGGTTAAGGGGTGTTCATGTGGCCGGTTATGGTGAGAAAGGGGGGGGGGGGGGGGGTAGGGGTACTTGTGATTTAATTAGAAATCTTATGTAGTTTAAGTGTTAGTTTGTGTTATTTGTTAAAATCGGGTACCGGGTTTAATAGAAATAAATGTTCATAAAGTTAACCGGGACAAAATAAAGTCATAATAATGATAAAAATATGTTGAAAATATGTTGGGTACAATTACTGAGTGATCGGGTGATTATTGTTTAGTTTTCACGAAAACCGTCGTTATATTCATAAGCGTACGTTATAAATAAAATAAATTTCCAAAATACTGGGTAACTGAATGTTATAACTTTTATGATGTTAAAATGGATATAAAAATATGTCGGGACCATTGTGGGAATATTTAGATATATTCGTCATGTATAAACCGGGTGTTAACGTTTACTATAAATACTTATACGTAAAAACGTTAAATGTATCAAATATATAAATTTGAAAATCCTGAGAGTGGTATAACATGAAAATGCTGTTATGATGATATGCAGACTATCTCCAGTCCGTATGAAGTGTCCTTAGCACTAATGAAATGAATTCGCACCTAAACCAATCCGGTTACGCGAATTTGAATACCCGTAAACTAAATTTACGATGAAATGAGTAATGCAAGTGAATAGTGAAAACTTTTCCGGAAATGAATAGTGTTCAGTGAATAGTAAATTTCCCAAAAGTTTCTCAGAATATCAAACTGACCTCGAAAATGATGAATAGTAAAACGATGAATAGTGTTTTGATGAATAGTGATTTATGAATAGTAAAAAGTCGAAGTTTGGGAAAATGACCTGAAATGGTAAATGACCTGTAATGGTGAGTTGTGACATTATTACACGTGGAAGGGGAAGGTGTTTGTTCCCGACCCTTTTGCCGCGGAATCAATTAGCAAAGGTTGCTCAGCCTAAACCACCAATTGTACCAATTTCACCATGGGGAACACATTAGCAGGAGTGACCCTATTCGAGCGGAGGTAGCGAGCCATCCGTCGTTTCATAGTCACACTATAATGAACTATTATATAACTTAGAAAATTGTTGGAAAATTTTGTTTCATTCATACCATGCCGATAGAAACAATATATCAATAATATCTAAAGTTATCTCCGGAGTAAGCCTTGTACTTTGAAAATTGCTCCTCCGGAGGGGATACATAGTAATAGTGAGAATGCTCCGGTTCTTTACATGTAGCACTTTCAGAGGTTACAAGCATGCCAGGTTCTAGGTACCTCCCGTCCTTTCATGTCACTTAGCTTGTAGGCACCACTCTGAAATGCTTGGGTCACCCTGTAAGGCCCCTCCCATTTTGGGCCGAGTTTGCTAGTGCTTTCTACCTTAGAAGCTTCATTCTTTCTAAGGACAAACTCTCCTACCTTGAAATGCACATGGCGCACACTTTTGTTGTAGTACTTTTCTACCTGCTGTTTGTACTTGGCTTACCTTATAACTGCTATCTCCCTTCTTTCATCCAGCAAATCAAGGTTCAACCGGAGCTCTTGGTCATTGGTCTCCTGGTTCAATCTGGAAGTTCGGTGAGTAGGCATACCAATCTCAGCAGGAATGACCGCTTCAGTGCCATAGATTAGGCTGAATGGTGTTTCGCCATTGCTAGTCTTTTTCATTGTCCTATGTGCCCACAACACATTTGGCACTTCCTCAACCCAAGCTGATCCTCGTTTCTCCAATCTGGTTTTTATCCCATCTAGCAAGCTTCTGTTACCTTCAGGGTGATATACTGAAGTGGAGATTAACTTAATCTTGAGCTTCTCGGCCCATGACTTGAAGGGATCGTTCACGAGCTAAGTAGCATTGTCTGTGATGATGAAGGCTGGAATTCCAAATCTGCATACAATGTTATCAAACGCAAAGTTTACTACCTGCTTGCCTTTGATGGTAGCTACCGGCTTAGCCTCCATCTACTTCGTGAAATACTACCTCCGTCCCATATTAAATGTCCACTTTAAATTTTCAAAGTCATATTTTATTAACTTTGACCTTAATTATTTTTGTTTATATTATATAATACTTGATGTAAAATATATGAATGAATTGGGTTTTAAATGTATTTTCGTTGATATAATTTTCATCAAATATTATATAACACAAACAAAAATGTTTAAGTTCAAAGTTGAAGAAAAAAGACTCAAAAAGTCAAAAGTGGACATTTAATATGGGATGGAGGGAGTAATCAATTGCCACAATTAAAAACTTGACTTTTCCGGGGCCCTCCGACAGAGGTCCCACAATGTTCATTCCCTACTTCATGAATGGCCAAGTTGATGTTACTGAGATCATGTCTGCCTTGGGTAGTCTTGGTACTGACGCGTGAGCCTGGCAACTATCACAATTTTGAATTACCTCTCTTGCGTCTCGGTGCATAGTAGGCCAATAGTATCCCAAGTTCATGATTTTAGCTACCACTTGCCTTGGTCCATCATGCATTCCACAAGAGCCTATGTGGACTTCCCTGATAATGTAATTGGCCTGAAGAGGTCCCACATACCTCATCAGTGGTACCAAGTAAGACTTTTTATACGGGAATCCATCTTCCATGGTGTAGTTCTTGATCTTTTCCTTAATGGTTCTGGCTTCCACCGGGTCTTCGGGTAGAATCCTTTTCTCCAAGTAGTTGTGGATAGGAGTTATCCAGGTAGGGCCTTCTTCCTCCACTATCATGTGGACCTCCTTTGCTTCAACGGAACTTTCATTTAACACCTCCACCAGGACTTCCTTAGACAGATGATCAAATTAAACTGAAGCTAGCTTGCTCAGAGTGTCAGCCTTTTTATTCTGAGCTCTGGGGATATGACTGATCCGGAACCTTTAGAATGACCCTGCTAGCTCTATGACCTTCTCTCAGTATAGTTTCATTTTTTCGCCTCTAGCCTCGTATGACCCCTTTACCTGACTAGCTACCAGCTTGGAGTCTACAAAAGCATCTATGTCTGTCACTTGCATTTCTCTAGCTATTCTCAATCCAGCCAGCAGAGCTTCATACTTGGCGTCGTTATTCGAGTTAGAAAAATTTAAGCGGAGTGCATAGGAGTACTCCACATCGTCTAGAGCGATAAGGATGAATCTGGCTCTAGATCCATTCTCATTCGATGCACCATCGGAATACAACCTCCAAACCCTAGGTCTTGGGATCCGGTCTCCCCTTCCCCTTGACGACTCTGGAATGTCTTCTACCATCGGAGCTCTCTCGACTGGAGGGCCATCATGCAATTCTGCCACAGTGTCAACCAAGAAGTCTGCCAGGACTTGGCCTTTTACCGAGACCCTTGGGACATATGCTATATTATATGCTCCTAACTCGACTGCCCACTTTGCTAGCCTACCTGATGCTTCGGTGCTGCTTAATACTTGCTTAATAGGTCTGTCTGTGATAACCTTGATCAGATAAGCCTTAAAGTATCTTCTCAACCTTCTAGCTGCATGAACTAATGCAAGGGTGAGCTTCTCCATCGGAGCATAGTTTACTTCCGTTCCCTGCAGTGATCTGCTGACGTAGTATATAGGCATTTTTCTTCTCTTTCTCTCCGTAAGAAGCACTGCACTAACTGCCTCCTCTGCAGCGGATAAGTACATCATCAAGGTTTCACCTTTCATTAGGGTAGTGAGAGTTGGTAGCTCAGACACAAGTTTTTTCATCTCTAGCAACGTTGCTTCAGCAGCCTCCGTCCACTTGAAATCCTTCTTGTTGGTGCATTTCTTCAATGTATCCAAGAAAGGTAGGGACCTTTCAGCTGACTTAGATAAAAAACGATTAAGTGCTGCTAACTTACCGCTTAGGCTCTGCATTTGCTTGAGGTTCTTGGGTGAAGGCATGTCTATGACTGCCTTTGTCTTCTCAGGGTTGGCTCTGATTCCTTCGGAAGTAATCACATACCTCAGGAACTTCCCTTCTTCCATTCCGAATGAGCACTTCTTGGGGTTGAGTTTCATGTTAATCTTCAGGAGGGTAGCAAAAGTTTCCTCAACATCCTTGATGATATCTTGCTCTGTGCGACTTTTGATCACCATATCATCAACATAAGCTTCCAAGTTTACCCCGATCTGATCCTTGAATGCAGAGTCCACGAGCTTCTGGTATGTTGCTCCGGCATTCTTCAGACCAAAAGGCATTTTTGTATAACAAAAGACTCCTTCATCAGTATGAAAGGCAGTCTTCTCCTCATCTTTCTTAGCCATATGAATCTGATGATATCCTTTGTAAGCGTCTAGAAAGCACTTGTACTTTAATCCCGCGAGAGACTCCATCTTCCAGTCAATCTCTGGCAGAGGATAAAGGTCTTTGGGACAAGCCTTGTAAAGATCTTTGAAATCTATGCACATTCTCCAACTCCCATCTACCTTCTTTACCAGCGCTGGATTAAAGACCCAATCGGGGTACCGTACTCGTTTCATAATTCAAGCCTTGAGCCATTCATTGACTTCATCTGTCACTACTTTTCTCCTGTCTGGAGCCAGACTTCGTTTCTTCTGCACTTTTAGTTCAATATAAGGGTAGGTGTCCAAACGATGCTTTGTTATGTCTCGAGGAATGCCAGTCATGTCTGACGCAGTCCATGCAAACACGTCTGCATTCCTCCTGAGGGTCTGTATCAAAGCCCTCTTGCATTCTATGGACAAGTTGCCACCAATGGTCACGAGCTGCTCGGGGTATTTATCGTTGACCACTATCTTCTCTTCTAGTTTTGATGTCCTTTCCTTAGTATTCTCTGGGAGAGCCTGCTCCTTGCCAGGCCTCCCGAGTGAGGTCTCTCCCCCATTATCTGGAAGCCTTTGTTACTTTCCCGGTCTCAGCCAGCGGGGTTCCTCTTCATGAGGTTGCATTTCCATCGGAGCTGACTAGCTCCCTGGGCCAGTTATTCCTGAAGTTGTCTGTCGCAAATTCGAACCAGATGCTCTAGGATTCCGACTAGAGCACTGCGCTTCTTCAATCTGTCTACATTCCCTTAGTATCTCCCTGCTAGTTATGATCGTGGCTACTCCGCCCGAGGTAGGGAACCTCATCATGGAATGTATGGTTGAAGCTACAGCCCCCAAACTCCCCATCCCCGTTCTTCCTAATATAACATTATATGGAGATGGGCTATCGACGACCGCAAACTCCATCAGGGTAGTGCGGGTCCTGCCATATTCTCCCATGGTGACCTCCAAATTGATGAGTCCTAATGGGTAACTAACTTCTCCTGAGAATCCCACCAACGGTATCTTGGACTCCTTCAATCTTGATCTTATTTGATAATCAAAGTTTCGAAAGCAGTGTTCGTACATGATCTCTATTGAACTGCCCCCATCAACATAAACTCTTCTTACCTGGAAACCTTCGATCAAGGCTTCAACTATGATGGGAGTATCCACCAACTGATATCGTGGAATGGAGGGGAAAGTTATTTCATTATCCATCCAGTGCTCGACTCTCTCATAGGGTCTCTTCCGGTACCCCTGAGATCTTACCATGCTAATGACCTTAGCCTTTCCCTTATCAGCTCCTCTATTCTTCGGGTTTCCCCGTTGGATGTCCTTCACCAAGTGAGCTAGCTTCCCAGAGGCTACTGCTTCCTCAATCTGCTTCTTTAGCTGGTAGCAGTCATTAGTGTTGTGTCCCCTATCTTGCTGGTAATCACAAAACTTGTGCATATTCTTACTCTCCGGAGTGCCGACCAACGGAGGAGGCGAAGCAAAGTTCACGTTGTCCATGGCGAGTATCTCCTTTGGGGTCTTGGTTAGAGGAGTGAAACCCTCTCTCGTCACGTAAGGAGCGCATGTTCCCATGCTACGACCTTGCCCTCTTCTATTGTTTCAATTTCTAGGCGTATTTGGACTACCGGATCATGCGCTTCTATCAAGCTTCTTCTCCCAATGCGGAACCTTAATGACTTCGGTGGTGTCAGCCGCAGTCTCAGTCTCACCTCTAATGAAGGCCCTGAATCTTTCCCACATTTCATCAATGGCCTTGGGGATTTTGTCATTAAGCTTCTTGGATAGCTCTGGATGACCATGTCCATGCATGAACACAGATATCCTGAGTACTGGAGGTACTCCCTTGATGTGTGAGCTCTCTACCTTGAAACGATCCATAAATGCTTAGAGTCCTTCATTCGGCTTCCGCTTGATCCCGTGGATCTCCGTCGGATCCTTATCATACCTCTTTTGTTGCGAGAACTCTTCCATAAACTTATTGCTCAATTCCTCAAACCTGTCAATACGCTTTGGGTCAAGGCTATCAAACCAATTCCTCGCCGAGCTACTCAGGGTCTGACGAAACATCTTGCACCACACAGGCATAGGCCACTCCTCCTGCTCAGCCGCAGCAGAGAAGATGCTAAGGTGATCCTCCGGATCCTTGTTTCCTTCATACACCCGAATGTTTACTGGAAGCTTAGCTCTTCGATGATACATAAAATGCGTAATCCGAGAGGTGAACGACATAGGCTTTGGCCGCTTGTAAGGTGTGCTCAGGTCCTTTGAGCTATCCTCGAACATAGTATCATACCCTGATTCTGAACTTGACTTCCTTCGCGAGGCTCTTGCTGAACGAGACTTCGACTTAACACTCTTGGTCCTAGACCGGCTTCGTCCTCCTGACTTATCTGAGCGATGAGACTTGGAAGAGCGCCTTTCCTTGGATACACTCTTCCGGTGTTTTCTAGTAGATCGTGACCTTCTCCTTCCCGACATGGATGATCCATCTGAGGAGTATCCTCCGACACCCTCACCGACGGACTCTTTTGGGAGCTCTCTGACTCAGCACCTCTTGATCCTCTGTATGAGAGCTTGGGGGGGTTGCCTTCTCCTTCCCCTGTTATCAAGTTCTTTGATCATGGTTCTTAACGCATCAAGGTTTTCTTTCACATATGCCGGTGAAGGCCCTTCCTGAGCTGGTCCGGAGGGAGCGGAGTGTCCTCCCGGGGGAGTTCTCCCGGTCCCAAAAGCACCATTGTTCAGGTTTTCACCTTCCACCAGATGAGGATTTCCATACCACCGTCCATTGCTTAAAGCTCTGATAGATTGGTATAATTGTCCCACGGATGGCGCCAATGTTTGAGCAAATGTTCATAGATGCTCTTCAACCCTAAGCTTCAGGAGACTCCGCGGCAGCTCCTTCTTCTTGTAGGCTAAAATAAGAGAGAACACCGTTAGCTCGCCCCGGGTTTTTAGTCCGAGACCAAGTTCAGGCGTGAGAATGAGTACTTGGTATAAGTGAGTTATAAATGATAAACGGTAAGTAACAAGTAAAGGGAAGTAAGGATTGAGAGAAGTCTATCTCGGAGTGTGTGTGTGTGTGTGTGTTTGTGAAGGGATCCCCGTTCATGTGCGTGAACAGTTCCTTTTATACTACTTGTGATTAGCTCCATGACAACACCTTGTGGAAGCTAAGTTGTCTTCTAGGTGCAGCACGTAAAGCGCTGATAAGCACCATGCTTGGTCCTTGGGGTCAAAGTTGTCTCCATGTTAGTTTGTGGACCAAGCGTCTGTGCCATTTGCATTACGTATGTCAGCTGCGAGTGTACTATCTCTGATGGCCAGTGTACTAGCTCCAATGCAGGCATCGCTTTCCAGAGCAGACAGCTCTCCTCATCATGGAGTGATTTTATCTTAGGAACATTTAGAGTTAATTGTGATTGTCTCCTCCGGAGTATCTGGAGGAGGACATACCTCATCATAATCTAAAGCAGAAAACGAGTTACAAAAATAAAAATTTCATCTCGGGCGGGATCAATCAAAGTAAAACCAGTAAAACAAATCGAGCATCTGGAAATAAAAACAGATGGAAAATAAGTTGAAAGCAAAACCAACGTTCGGAACATCTCCTCTGGGTCATCATTATATAGCACATGTATAACGCGAGCAAAATAGAAAGGAGGCAAGTGCAGGGAAGGAGAATGCTAGTGATAGTTGTAAGAATGATAATGGGAAGGAGAAAGAGGTAGAAGAGGTTGTTAACGTTACTAGTGAGAATGGAACAGATGATGGTGTTATTAATGAACATGTTGATGATGCTGAATGTGTTACAGAAAATGTTATTGAGAAGTCATCCATGAAAGACAAGGTTAATGTGGTGAATGATGGTATTAATGTGCAAGGTGATGATCAAAGTAGGTTGGATAAGAGTAGTGGTAAGGTGTCTGCTGTGAATGGTAGTAAAATAGTTGAACAGGAGCAATGCAAAGGGGGAAGTAAGGATACCAAATCATATGCATCAGTTGCTTCAGGTAATCTTACCGGTTTAAGTAAGAAATTATTTGCTGTTCCTACTGAAGTTGATGAAAATGGGAAAGAATTTATTATTTTTGATGACATTATGATTGAAGAAGGATGTAAAAAATGGGAGTTAACTCTATGTGGTTATTTTGTGGGACATCATATGACCATTAATGAGTTAAGATACAATCTAAGAAGAATGTGGGGTAGGATGGGGTTTAAGGATGTTATTGATGTGAGCAATGGGGTGTATTATATGAAATTTCATAATGAAGAGGGGTTGGATGCAGTGGTTAACAGTGGACCATGGATGGTTAGTAATAAACCTTTCTTTGTTCAAAAATGGGACATACATATGTGCTTGGATAAGAGAGAACCTGAAGTGTTACCCATTTGGATAAAATTGTGTAATGTACCTCTAGAGGCTTGGACCACTCATGGGATAAGTGCTTTGGCTAGTAGGTTGGGAAATCCAATTGTTATGGATAGAGTGACTGCAGACATGTGCAGGCTTGGAGTTGGGAGAGTTGGGTATGCTAGGGTGCTTGTGGAAGTATCTGCAAATAAGAGTTTGCCTGAATTAATTGAAGTTGTTTACAGAAATAGGGAGAAGGTTGAATTATGTAGGAAAGTGGTTAAGATTGAGACTGAATGGGTGCCTCCTAGGTGTGTAGAGTGCTGCATATTTAGACATACTGATAAGAATTGTGTGAAGCAAAATAACAAAGAGGTGCCTGAAGTAATTGAGGTTGAGAAAGAACAAAGTAATGATAAGAATCAGGAAGCAGTTGGAAAAGATAATGAGGGTTTTCAAACGGCAAGGAATAAGAATGGTAATGCAGGTGGAAATAGGAATAGGACACAGAATGTTAAGCCAACTGCTCAGTTTCAGAAGAGAGGAACATTTGTTAATAAGGGCAAAGCTGTTTCTCAGTTTGTGTACCAAAAGAAGAGTAAGGAAGATAATCAAGAAAATACTAGCAAAGAACAAGAATCTATTGAGAAGAAAACACCTGTTAAAGTAACAGTTAGTACAAGTAATCAAGGAGAGAAGAATAACAGTCCTAATGGAAACAATAGTAATGGAAGAGCATGGAATGTGAGAGGTGAAATATTGGAAGCTATAAAAAGATCTGCAAACAAGTATGCTGTTTTAGATCCTGACAAGAATGAAGATAGTAATGCTTGTGGACCTAAGAGTCATGATGAGGGTAATAATGTTGAGGTAAATGATGTATATAGAGATGTGAATGGGATTGCTCAGTGTATGGAAAGTGATGTTATAGTTGGAAGAGATAAGGAGGTGTTGAATTAGTTTCTTCATGGATTCTAAAGTTGGATGTTGGAATATTAGAGGTATGTGCACCTCTGATAAACAAAAGGAAGCCAGGAATCTAATTGATGGTGAAAAGTTGAATGTATGTGCAATCATTGAAACTCAATTAAAAAGGAAAAAGTTGTATAAGATTGGAGATAGTATTTTTAGAAATTGGGAATGGGTAAATAATATGAGCTATTGTGACAAAGGGTGTAGAATTATGGTGGGATGGAATGGAGATATTGTTAATGTGAATGTGATACATTACTCAAAACAATCTATCTTGTGTAAAATTGAAGCCATTAAAGGAAGTTTAGCAATGTTTTGTACTTTTGTTTATGCTTCTAATAGTGGAGTTGAAAGGAGAGAATTATGGATGGATCTTGGGTTGTACAAAAGAATTGTAGGAGATGCAGCATAGGTAATGATGGGTGATTTTAATGTCACACTTGATCCAAATGAACACTCTTCTGGAGGGTCTAGTATGACAAGAGACATGTGTGAATTTAAAGATTGCATCAATATGGTTGAAATGGTGGATGTAGCAAGTTCAGGGTTGTTCTTCACATGGACTAAAAATCTCTATAAAGCTAAGACATGGAATCATACTGGAGTTCTCAAGAAGTTGGATAAAGTTATGGGAAATGAGGATTTTATTAGTAAGTACTCTCAAGCTCATACTCTTTTCTTACCCTATATTATCTCAGATCATAGTCCTACCATTTTAGTTATGCCTAATACAGTGCAGCTTAGAAGAAAAGCTTTCAAGTTTGCTAATTTTGTGAGTGAGAAAGCTGAGTTTATTGAGGTGATTAAAGATAATTGGGTTAATGAGGTGTCTGGATGTCATATGTTTAAACTTGTTCAGAAGCTTAAAATGTTAAAGAAACCTCTGAAGTGATTAGCTTGGAAGGATGGTGATGTATTTGGTAATGTGGTTAAGTTGAAGGAAGAATTGAAAGGTGTGCAGGAAAAAATTGATAAAGATACTGATAATAAAGTGTTAAGAGCAGAGGAGAGTGAGTTGTTATTAAAATACAATGAGGCTGTAAAGATTGAGGAACAATTGTTGTATCAAAAAGCCAAAGTTAAATGGCTAAGCTTGGGTGACAGGAATAATGCTTTCTTTCACAGAACATTGAAGAATAGGAATCATAGAAATAGAATAAATGTTGTACATGATGAAAAGGGGAATAGATATGAAGGTGATGGGGTGGCTACCCAGTTTATGAATCATTTTCAAAAGCTTTTGGGTAATAGTATTGATGTTATAAGTTTCCCTGAATTGGATTTTAACAACAAATTAAGTGAGGAGGAGGCAGAGTACATGATTAGAGAAGTAAGTGATGCTGAGATTAAAAAAGCTATGTTCCTTATTGATGATAACAAGACCCCTGGTCCAGATGGGTTCTCATCGCATTTCTATAAAAAAGCATGGGGTATTATTGGTGAAGATGTGTGTGCAGCTGTTAGAGAATTCTTTGGATCTGATAAGATCTTATCTGAGATTAACTCTACATTGATTGCTTTGGTTCCAAAATTACAAACAGCTGCTAAAGTGTCTGACTATAGACCTATAGCATGTTGTAATGTCATATATAAGTGCATAAGTAAAATCATTACTGAAAGAATGAAGAAAAGTCTTGGGAAGTTGGTTAGCAATAATCAAAGTGCTTTTATTCCTCAAAGGCATATCCAAGATAATATATTGATCTCCCAAGAATTACTCAAAGGATATGGTAGAAAGGATGGTCCTAAGAGAGTTGCTTTGAAAATTGACTTGCAAAAGGCATATGACACAGTTAATTGGAATTTTTTGGAGGACATTCTTAAAGGATTTGGATTTCATGTCAGAATGGTTAAATGGATTATGAATTGTGTGACTACTACAACATTTTCAGTATGTGTTAATGGTGAAAGTTGTGGTTACTTTAAGGGTGGAAGAGGGCTCAGACAAGGGGACCCTATGTCACCTTACTTGTTCACACTTGTTATGGAAATTCTTAATCTTCTCATGAAAAAGAAAGTGGAGGAAAGTAGCCTGTTTAAGTATCATTTTGGTTGCAGAAAGCTTAAGATCACTCATGTATGTTATGCAGATGATCTTCTAATGTTTTGTCATGGTGATAAGCACTCAGTTCAGGTGATTAAGGAGGTAATTGAAGAATTTGGATCAGTATCAGGTTTACTTCCTAACTATTATAAAAGCACAATCATTTTTGGAAGCATTAAACATGATGAGCAGCAAGAAATATTGAGTGTGGTGCCTTTTAAAGTTGAGCAATTGCCTGTGAAATATCTTGGAGTACCTCTGATTACTAAAAGAATTGGAGTAAAGGAGTGTAAAAGTTTAATTGATAAGATTAGGAATAGGGTGTTGAATTGGAAGAATAAATGTTTATCCTATGTTGGGAGATTGCAACTTGTTGCATCTATTTTGGAGTCTATTCATGTATACTGGGCAACTGTATTCTTGCTTCCTATAACTGACATTGATGATATTAATAGACTTTTGAAGGGCTTCTTATGGAATCAGAATGATAAAGCTAATGGCAGGGCAAGAGTGGCATGGGAGAATGTTTGTAAATCAAAAGCTCAGGGTGGTTTGGGCTTAAAAGATCTGGGTGTTTGGAATAAAGCAATGATAGTTAAGCATTTATGGAATGTGGCAGAGGACAAAAATTCTTTATGGGTCAAATGGATTAACACTTACAAGTTAAAGGGAAGGAAAATATGGGAAATTAATGAGGAAGGTTCTGATAGTTGGGGATGGAGGAACATTTTAAGAATGAGAAATGAGGTTAGAGATCATATTGTATTTCAGATTGGTGATGGTACAAAAATCTCTATGTGGTTTGACTCATGGGCTCCTATAGGTGCTTTGAATAAATTTGTTTCATACAGAGACCTTTATGATGCCAGATTCAGGGCTGACATGACTGTGAGAGATTTTGTAGTGGAAGAAGCAGGACAGTGGCCAAATGAATGGTATAGCAAGTTTCCTAATATTACACAATTCAACAAATTGAGTTGGATCCTGATAAGAAAGACTCTTTAGTATGGAAGATGAATGATGGTTCTATGAAGAGATTTGCTATTAGGAGGGTATACAGTGAATTACATGGTGGTGGGGAAGATGTAGGATGGAGCAAATTGATATGGTTCTCTCAAAATATTCCTAAACATGCATTTATATTGTGGCTTGCTGTTCAAAGTAAACTGCCAACTCAAGATAAGATAAGAAGATAGGGGACTTATGATCTCATGGTATGTTTACTCTGCTATTGTGATATTGATTCCCATGATCATTTGTTTTTCAATTGTTCCTACACTAGTCAATTCTGGGCAAAAGTTATGCACAAACTTAAGATGCAGATCTCCAATACAAATTGGGAAGGGGTGTGTGAAAAGTTTGTAGAATGCTACAACGGCAACTCTGTGGGAAGTATTGTTAGAAGATTGTGTCTAGCTGCAAGTGTCTACTTGATATGGGAAGAAAGAAATAACAGGATCTTTAAGGAAGAAAAAAGATCAGTGGAAAATTTATTCAGAAGTTTGTGTGATGTTATTAAAATGAGACTGTCAAGTTTAAAGATGAAATGGTCTCAAGCTGTTTGTGACACTGAAAAAGTGTGGGATATCAAATTAAATGTGATTGCTGAGTAAGTGAAGTATGAGTAGAAGATCACAAGTGGAATGTTGGGGTGGAGGTTGGTTTAAGGAGTGTTTGGCATATCTGATATTTGGCTCAGCAGATGAATTTCAAGAAGAATGTTGTTTTCTATTAAGTTCTGAATGGAATCTTTGCAAGGTTTATCCTTTATATACTCTATCTTCTACTTTGGAAGGTAAAGTATTAGTTTATTCACTCATAAGCAGATGGCCTTGTACCTTGATTTCTTTGGAAAGCTTATTTCAATTTCAGTCTGGTAACTCTTTTAGGCCTCTGTTAGGTAAAAAATTGGTTGCCAGTGTTGAATTTCAGTTAAGTGGGATAAAGAATCATAAAGTAGGTTTCCTGTTTTTGAAGGGTAGAGTGAATAGGTGGGTGGGGTATGATGAATGGAATAATGAGGAGTGTAAGATGATCCTATTTGGTCCATTCAATGCCTCACTACAGGAGGTAAGGTGGTGTCTCCCTCAAGGTGAGTGTTTCCAAGTTTCTGAAGCCATTTGTAAAGATGGAAATGTAGCGGACTTGGAAGAGCCCTTGACTGGATTGAGTGAATGGGTACCTAGTGAAGCCATTGTCCTTTTCTTGTTTAATTCACTGTGGTGGCAGGTTGAGTGAGTTAAATGAGGAGGAGAAATGGAAATGTAGCTAGATGGTATGGTGCTTAAAGGTGAATAAAACTCTTGTTGCTTGGTTGTAGCCGGGAGTTTTTTATCTCTATTGTATGGATTTTCAGAATATTGTCTGATATAGTTGGTTTGTGATAGCAGTAGTATCATGATAGTATGTAGTGGATGAATTGTTGTATTCTTTGTATCTAGTTTCTGTTTGGGTATGCCCAAGACAGATGATGCTGAGTTATAAATGTACACAGTTGATAATGATAACATAAGTTCACCTTTTGCACCAAAAAAAACGCGAGCAAAATAATTTTGTTCTTCATTGGCATGTCACCCTGAGTTTCAATAACCTACCAACAAAGTATTGTAGTTGAGAAAAAGCCACAACTAAAAGTAGATATTATTTTTACAGTATTTACTTGATAACTAAAACAGTTTGTTTCAGGAAATCAGACAATAATAGCGTTGTTTAATTTTGCAAAAGCTTCTACTTGGAGGAACTTTCCTAAGAGCTGCATAAGTACACACTTTGACAAAATGCAAAAGCAAGACAAATGAAACAAGTTCCCATGAACAACTCACTTCTGGACTAGAAGCAGCATAACTTGATAGTCTCTCCATAAGTTGTGGGGCAAATTATTAAAAAAAAAAAATTATTATAATTGACACTGTTTCATTTTCTGAGTAGCGAACCTATTTTTTTTTTTTTTTTTTTTTTTTTTTAGGGTAATTTTCGTTCAAATTCATCATCTTTAGGGTAATATGTGACATTTTTGCCCTTCGGGAAAAAAAATTTGTATTAGCTAAGAGGGGCAAAAATGTCCAAAAATTTCGCAAAATGAAAAAAAAAATAAGTTCGCTACCCAGAAGATGAAACAGTTGCAAGTATAATACTTTTTTTAATAATTTGCCCTAAGTTGTGATATTACTATCTTGATGTCAACCGTAGGCTAAAATTTCAGTAGACTGTAATTAATTAAAAACTTAAGAAAAGCTAACGGGCCGTTTAGTTGGTGAAAAAATTTTCTGTTTTTCCATTTCTAAATTCTTAGAGAATGGAAAAAGTGAGAAGTGTAGAATGTGCTTTTCAAATCTTTAGTTAAAAATTGGAGAATGAGAATTTTACATTTTTGAAAATTGTTGGAAAAAAGTGTAACTAAACGGATTTTCAATTTTTCTCTTTTCATATGAAATTTTTTTACGAAAAATGAAAAATTTTTCACCAACTAAACGGCCCCTTACACTTTCATATCTACAACCTAGTATTCTAGTACTCAGTATACAGAGATAAGATATCTCATAGATGCACCTAAATAAATCGTGACAACACCAAATTAATAATATGAGATTCAGAATTAAGCTAAGGCCAACAAAGGCTTGTTTGAATTTAAGAATCCAATATTACACACCAGAAGCTGGGGGCAAGCTCCTAAGAGGGATTCAAGAGTCTGTAAGTGATACTCATCTAGAAACACCTGAATAAGGCAGTCCATCAGATAATACGTACCATGCAAGCTCATCCTTACAGTTGGCGACCTGTCAGACAGAGAATAAGTTAAACAGTGTACCTAAGACTATACTCGTAATAATGAAAATACTGGAATGACTAGACCTGCTCCAAGATTCTGGGAAGAACGGTTTCTTTGTACAACTCAAGGTCAATAAACCCTCTATCTGACATATAGATATTCTTATCATTTATGCTAAACAACTAGTAACATTCTAGAGTAGTATTTTAGCATACGTTCGCGTCAAATTTGAATTGGTATAAATAAAATGACCCCTAAGAGCTACATAATCAATTAACAGAATGGGTTGCAGTAGATAGTGCTAATGCTGCTTAATGTTTTGAAAATTAATGGAACTATGATGATTTTTATATTTTTACATATCACTTAACATTTATGTTATCTTTTTATATGTTTATGGAAATTGAATTCTATCATGTAGAAAACACTAGCAATACATGTCACACAATGATCAATACTTTCGCTAACATTTTATAAATTTAGTGACTAGTAATGTGGTCACTTTTTTATATCAAAAAATATCTCACATGCATGTATAGTGACGAAAATAGTGACCACTTTTGAGCATGGTCACTAACTATTTATGGATGAGCAAATCTTAGTGTCCATGTATTATCTAAATAGTGTAAAAAATAAAAATATCTGCACTAAATTTTGGTCACTAAAGCACTTTTTCTTGTAGTGACATTTCAAATCTTAATGATAAAGTGAATAATACATTTTTAAGGGTGCGTTTGGTATGCCGCTATGAATTATAATGGGAATAATTTTGATAGTAGTGGCAGACCTCTCGGTATGAAGGATCCATACCTTACCCTTTTGAGGTATATGGAGTATTGATCATTTCTATCATTCATTACCATATTTGTGGGCCCATTTATCTTAAAGAAACACCTTTAATCACTTTCATAGATTAGTACACAAAAGGTTAGATAGATCACTTCAAATAGAGTGGTTGTGTTAAAAACTGATCTAGTAAAGGAAAAGAAAGGGGAAATGCAATAAATAGATCGCTTGTTTAATTAATAATTGATCTATTTAATTTTTAAACTAGTTAGATCGGTTTTTTACATATTAACTGATCTATTTATCTCTCACATATTTAGTGGAACCACGTTTTGTATTACATAGATTATTGGGATATACCAAATTTTCACCCAAATAGTTTTAGTGGGATCAAATTTTTCATTTGCCCGCTTCACCAAAATTACCAAAATTTAATTTAGACACACAAAACTCTCTATCATTTCCCCAAAATCATATACCACACTCACCAAACAAACCCTAAATTTCTCCGCCGCCTCAACAAGGTAAATTGATCTAATCACTCAAAGTCTTTGTGAATTAGTAACCGTATTTGATGTTCCATGACTTCAATTCGTGCTCTTTACCCTAAATTATGTTTTCATTCACTGAACAAATTGCTTTTGTTTTGAAAGTTTTATTTTTTAGGGAATGATGTTGTTACTCTATTTCGTGTATAGTTACATGTAAATTTGTTGATGATTTTTTTTATACATAGCTTTGTTATTGAAAGTAAAGTGAATATAATGGTTTTAGTCACTTATTTACTAGCTTTGTTTATGACAGTAATAGGTCTCAAGGTTGAATTAGTTCTTTAGTTTATGACTTTGGGGAAGTGTAATTACTTATTTGCTCAAAATGCATATGGGCTTGGTTGGATTGGGAGTGGCGAGTGGGATGTGAAACGGACAAATGTGGGGTCTGGTGGGGGGTGTTGTGCGTAAGGGGAGAAGTTGGCGTGTGTTTATATAGGGAGAGATGAGACTGAGAAGTTTGCTCAGTCGGTTGTGGGGTTGGCGGTTGAAAGGGAGAAGCGATCGAATTTTACTTAGTTTTAGGTGAGCAAAGCTTTTTGGTTTATCACTTTGTCTCCGGATAGTGTATGTTATGCTTATGGTAGATTGCTTATTAGAGGTAATCGTTGGTCGAATAACAGTAACGATAAAACATTATTAGAGGATTTAAGCTTTTATATTCGCCTTACGTTGGTCGAACTTAGTATCTACTAATGTACAATCTTTTAGTTGGAAATCATGTGTTTTTTGTATCGAGTTATTCATTAAAAAGTGGCTTTTCATATGTTGAAGGATTGGCTGGATCAGCATAATGATTTTGAAGCTATAGTGGATGGGGCGAACATTGGGCTCTACCAACAGAACTTTGTAGAAGGTGGATTTAATGTCTCACAGGTTGTACATCTCTGGTTTGTCATTTAGGTGTTTAATATGTAACATGGTAATTTAATACACTAAGAAGCGAACTGTTGTGACTCATTCTTTTATGCTTTTTCAAAATTGGTATAGAGCAGCTTGAAGTTGTTGTTAATGAGCTGTATAAGAAAAGCAATAAATGACAACTAGTTATTCTACACGAAAAACGTATTCGTGGCCTTCTAGCTAATATTTGGTCGAACAAGCAAATATTTGGGATTTATCAACAGAGTAATATTATTAGTTTTTGATTAGTAGCAATACATGAATTGTTGTTAAGTATCTTCTCAGTGTTGTGAAGTGTCTTCTCATTACTAATTCTTGCTTCAACTCACTAATTGTATAGTAAATCAGCGGCATAAGATATTGACATATTGTCAAACTACGGTAGAAAGTGGTAAGTAATATATTTTTCAGAATTTAGTTGATCCGCAATCGTTGAGGTCCAGTCGGGCACTCATAATCATTAATGTTATTTTTCTTATTTAAACTACTTAGGTTATGTGGGGCTGCTTGGATTTGGTGATTGAATTGCTTAAGCTGTATTGTAGCTTGACTAGGAAAAGCTAGAGCTGGACATAATGTCTTCTGCAGGTTGTTTTCTCTAATGAATTATGGTATTATGTGCAGCCGCGCGCACTGGTCCGTTGGTACTGGACGTTGCAACAGGAATGGTTCATTATGCGACGGGTAATGTTGGGGTGAAGCCGTTCCTGACTGGGCCTGTTATTGCGGAATATAGTTATACTTCCTATGCCTTCTCGAGTTTCGCGCACACTTGGCAATAAGTGCAAAAGACCAGTGGAAGGTACTGTCGTGTGGTTTTACATGATTGATGTGTAGCATTTTTTGTTGGTTCCACTGTTGCCTATTTTCCTTTTAAATGATGGCTTATATTAAATCTTTGATGTTTTTTTCAACTGCCATCAGTGCCTTTTCGTGGCCAGCCTCCGCGTAAAACTAGTGATCCCCGACCGTCAACCATAGATGAACATCCCTTCGTTGCTACAGCTATTTCATAGGTTCCACAAATGTTGCAGCCCCCTTATTCGTAGGGCACAAGGTTAGTAATGATTAGTCGTTATTTGTGGTTGTGTGTACTGATTTCAGGCCTTTTTGTTATTTTCTGTTGTCTCACAATTTCATGTATGTTAATGTGTGTATGTTAGGTACCACTCACTCTTGCTTCGAACCTAATTCTTACATGGCTGATGGGTGGTCTAGTGACCAGTTGCCGTCGCATTTGGATGAGTTAGTGTCACTGCCTGTAGTGAGCGCACCAGTGTATATTGATGCTCTTCCATCCTTGAATGCTGTGCCTCTCACAACAAGTGACGGGATCTTGTCATTACTGTCGAATGAGAATAATAGAGGTGTATTATCAGCAGCTGCATCCTCTGAATACAGGCTAAGAGCAACGGTATGTTACTCTCAGTTTGCAATTGAGTTGTATTATCAGCAGGCTCATCGCCTCAGATTGTAGGTGGACGGTGAAGATGCAGTTGAGACCTCATTTTCGGAAAGCAAAATGGGTTTTGAATGGACATGTTGTTGCTCAATCGACTTTGTCTTTGGATAGTTTATCGGTGTTCTGTTTGTTGAAGTCATTTGGTTTTGGATACTAGGATGTTGTTTTTGTTGCAGCCATTTGTATTAATATATTGTTGTGTTTGTTACGAGTTAGTGGAAATTCTGTAAAGATATGTGTTCTGATGAAAATTTGGAAACATTTTTTTTTTGTTTGAAAATTGCCTTAAAAGATCGGCTCATATGTATTAACTGATCTTATTGTGACATTAATAAGATCGGTTTTCAACCGATCTATTTGTGTTCCACTCAAATAGATCACCCTTAGTTAGAGTGGTTCATAACCGATCTATTTGAGGTGTTTCAACCGATCTATTTAACGTTTTTTTGTAGTAGTGATCATAGTTTCATTCACATAGTAGGATAGCAAACGCACCCTAAGATATTACATAAAGCATGTATGCTTCATGGCCTATATATATGAAGTTAGACCGAGAACTTCTCAAAATACTATAGCACCTAGAAACTACAAATAACAGCCATGAAATTTCTTGTTCTAATTTGGGTAGTATTATTTCTAATGTTTTCCATTACAGATACGAATTCTACGTCTGAATTATGGTACACCTTCATTAACTCAACCAACCTTGCGAAGCCAGGCTGTGACAGCCGATGCGGGGACTTAATTGTTCCTTACCCTTTCGGTATCGGCAATAACTCAAAGTGTTAAATAGACGAGGATTTTTGCATCTATTGCAACACTTCACTAAACCCTCCAAAGGCCACTATTTATGAAGCCAGCCGCAGGTTGATTAAATCGATATCCGATTCCATCCTCCGAACTACCAATATAGTGAGGAGCAGGTGCTATTTTCCAAATGGCACAATATACGATCACATTAATAGTTATGGAATCACATATGGTTTCAAATATACGCCGTACAGCTTATCGAAAGTTAACAAGTTCACAGTTATCGGTTGCGATAGTTTTAGTTTGCTGAGCAAATGGAGAAAGATAAATACATACGGTGAAAAATATTTACCTTTGATGTCTACTGGTTGTAAAGTCTATTGTTCATATCCGGAGGAGGTTGTAGCCGGCGAGTGTACAGGAAATGGTTGTTGTCAATCATCCATACCCAACAGCATAACCGATTACTGAATTATGATAAGTAATTCAAGCGAATTTAAGAGCCGTAGGTAGGCGCTTCCTTGTTCATACGCCTTTGTTGGTGAGGAGAATGCATTCAAGTTTAATGGTCTTAATGATTTAAATGATACTAATTTCAAAAAGAGGATCGAGGATACTGTGCCAATAGTGTTTGAATGGGCTATTGGTAATCAGAGTTGTTCTGAAGCCAAAGCAACACATGGTTATGCCTGCCATTCAAATAGCAAATGTGTTAACTCTACAAGGGAAAGTGGTAGGTACCGTTGCGAATGTAAATAAGGCAATCATTGTAGTTAAAATACACCTCCCTTAGAAAACCCCTAAAACCCTTTGGCGATTTTGGCGAACTTCGACTCCCATACAACCCTAAATCGATTTCTAAATCGATCCTAAACTATCTTGTTAGGTTTATTCGATCGGTTTATAATCCCTAATCATTCTTATCACACCAACTGATCTTCATCGATTGCTTGGATCTTTAATTAGGGTTCTTTAGGGTTTCGTGGGTCTGATTTGGTTTATTTTTGTTTCGATCGATCTCTTTTCACTCTAATCCATTATTAATCGATCTTCATATGGTGGGAGGTTAGTGATTTGGTTTCTATTGCTTTAAACCCTAATCGCTTAGATTAGGGTTTTCTTTTATTTTTTGAATTGCATGATTGCTGCTGGTTGATTATTTGTTGCGTTGTGTACGGGGTGGTGGGTGATGGAGAGGGGTTTTTTGAGTCCTATGCTTGGTAAGAAGGATGCTAGTGTTCCAATGGTTGATGTTGATGTTGATGTGGTGAATGAAAATGTGAACAAGGGTAACGAAAAGGTTGTTTTGGATGATTTGGAGCAATCCTCTCATGGTTCAATACAACCTAATGTGGAGCTATTAATTGCTAGTGCGAATAAGAAGTTTGATGAAGCAATGTCTAAAATTGATAGTGATATTGCCAATATGGCTTCATCTTCTGACTTGAACAATTCGAGTGGTAGTGGGCCTCCTCCTAATGCACCCAAGGTTGATTCTACTAGTGGTAATGGAGTGAAGTCGGTTTCTTATGCGGGTGTTGCTTCTAATGAATCTCATAAGAACGTGTCTAATTTTAGGAGATTAGAATGCAGCAAAAAGTTGGAAAATGTTGACCTTTCAGTCCCTATGAAAGTAGTGGAAGAGGTGAACATGAGGTTTGAGCATACACTCTATGGATATTTTCTTGGTCATCGTCTTGCTTTTCCTGTTGTGGATTATTTTGTTCGCAATGCGTGGGCTAAGTATGGGTTACAAAAGGTAATGATGAACGCTAAGGGGTTCTTCTTCTTCAAGTTTACTTCGAAGAAAGGTGTTGATGATGTGCTTGATAATGGTCCATGGTTGATCCGTAATGTTCCTATTATTCTTAAACCTTGGACTTTGAATACCAATTTGTTGAAAGAGGATTTAACTCACATTCCGGTGTGGGTTAAATTTCATGATGTTCCTTTAGCGATGTTTTTTGATGATGGTCTTAGTTTGCTTGCTACTTTGATTGGGACTCCCAAGAGATTGGATGCCTTTACTAGTCAGATGTGCAAAGAATCTTGGGGTAGGAGTAGTTTTGCTAGATGTATGATTGAAGTGAAGTCGGATGAGGTACTTAGGGACAGCCTTACTGTTGAGATTCCTTTACTTGACGGTTCGGGTTCGACTATTGAGAAGATCCGTGTGGAATATGAGTGGAAACCGCCTCGCTGTGATAAATGCAAGGTGTTTGGACATGTTTTGTTGGATTGTCCTAAGGGAGTGATACCGACTGCTCAACCTTCTAAGAATGTTAATGATGGTTTTCAGACTGTTAACAATAAGAAGAAGGGTAAGCAAGCTGCCTCGAATACGGGTCGCGGAGGTTTTACTAAACCTGTTGTGGGTAAGCATTTTGAATATCAGCCAAAGAAGACTCCTACTGTGCCCAAGAAAGTTAATGATGGTAAGAAGAAGACTTCTGATGTGGCTAGTACAAGTGGTACTACGATCTCTACATCTAACCAATTTGATGCGCTTAATATGGATGATACGGATACGTTTGGTATTCCTACTTATGACACCTGCATGGATGTGGATACTGGCAGTTCAATGGAAGTTAATGTGGATAAGTCGGTAAAGACTGGTGCTACATCACAAGAACCACTTGTGAGTGATTCAATGGGAACTAAGGAAGTTGGTTCTACTCCTTTAGTTGATAAAATAAGTAAGTTTGAGAAGATTCTTATTGAAGGGAAAGGTACTCTTGTGGATGATGATGGTCATCCTGTTCCATCTGCCTCTGTCACTAAGAGGACTAACCCATTTTCCAAGGTGGGTGAGGTTGTGGTTACTGATAGTGAGGAGGAGGAGGTCCTTAACACGTTCGACGAATCTGCGAATCTTTTTGGTAGAAGTCAAGAGCGTGAAGATGAGTTTGATGACTATGATGATTACTCGAAGCAAATTCATGATCTTCCAGGGGAATTGGATGCTCTTAATGCCATTTATAGCTTTAATCTCCAAGGTCGTAGGAAGTAGGTTTTTGTCCGAGTTTTTTTTTCTATATGATGAGGTAGTGGTTTGTTTTCTTTTCTAGAAAATAGGAAGTATCTTGTTATGTAAACTTTTCGCCTATGTAACGGGCTGAGATATGAGATTCACTCATATCCGTTGTTCTTAAATGTTTTTTGGAGTAATATATTTACCGGGTCTTTTGACCTTTTACCCAAAAAAAAAAATGTAAAGAAGGCTATGAAGGAAATCCATATCTTCCTCCTGGCTGCCAAGGTACAATCAATATTTTAGTTTTTTGATGAAATTCAACTATAAGGGATATTCCGAAAAGTTTTTCAATATTTGTAAAAATCTTCAAACTTCTCAATTTACTGGCGTGAAAAAATTGTGTCGTATAATTGGTTAATTTTTCCAAATTGTTAATTGTCACACAAAACGTGTTTTTTTTACTTGGTAATCAAACAAACAAAACGAACAAACAAAATCAACAAACAAAACGAAAAGTTTATTCAAATTATTAAACAAAATACATACCAAATTTAAAAGTACCAAACAAAAAAATTCGGTTCAAATGTACCAAATTCTAATTCAAAAGTTATCAAATTCTAATTCGAACAAAAAATTTTAAAACTATTAATCCTTATTTATTGATTAAACTAACCGTGCTAGAATCATTTCCTAATTTTAACCAAATTTATATGACAAGTCGCATAAGTTACCAAATTATCAAACAAACCTTGTAATTTAAGTCACTTTTTTAACACTTTTGTTACATGAAAATTTGACTTGTTAAAGGCAACTAGGCAAGTCTAGATTACTTTAATATGGAACTCGAAGTGTACACGAAAAACATCCCAAAGCTCTTATTCTTTAAGTTACTAAAGTATTTGGATTTGTTCTGTTTTATCCCGCCTATTTGATTTCCCTTTTTCTTTTCAGACATCAACGAGTGTGCGAGACCAAAAAAGTACCCATGCCATGGTGTTTGCACAAATACCCTTGGGAGTTACAATTGCGCATGTGCCGCCGTGGATACAATGGCAATGCAAAAGTACCATATGGTTGCAAACGTTCTGCTGCTGGATATTCAAAATTTACAACAATCATATTTATTTTAGGTAATTCTTTGATTAATGCATGTGTGACCTGTAACACATTCTGCTTTTCAGTCACATATATATTGAACGAATACTTAGCACAAAATAATTAAAGAAAGATAAATGTGAATTAAATAAAAGGAAAACACGATAAATTGGAAGAGTTTCGCAGTTTTTTTTTTTTTTTTTTTTTTTAGCCTATAATACTTATTTTTAAATAAAATTCATCTTTTCTTTTTAAAGAAAAAAAGTTAATACCATTTTGGTTTACAAAATATTTTATGTTTTGTTGAGGTTACATGCTCTTTCATTATACTCTTATATCAATAAGATATAGAATTAAAGACTTTGCCTGTTTAGTTAGGGTGACGGTCTCTCATGCATGAACTCATGTTGTCATGCATGGCTTTAAAGTAGTAAAACGAGCGTCTAACAGTTTGCTCGCATCTAGGTAATTCTTTGATGCATATATGATGTATATGGTCACTAATAATCTTTTCCACCATAATTCTTTTAGCTTTATGTTCCTAAATACAATTAGTAACGTACTACAATATATATATATATATATATATATATATATATATATATATATATATATATATATATATATATATATATATATAGTCTAATTTACACGCTTTTTTCTCCACAATTTTAGAAAGTGTGTAAAATTTTATTAGTTTATTAACACTTATAATTGTGTGTTACAAATGATTTCCACAATTAAAAGTTTTTTTTTATTATTATTTTTTTTAAATACAATTGTAAGTGTGAAAAATCCATTGTTATACAATTTTTTTCGCACTTATAAATGTAACAAATTTTTACACATTATCAACTGTTGATAAACTAATAAAAATTTACACATTTTTAATGTGCGGAGAAATTAGTGTGTAGATTGGAGTATTTCTTTTGTAGTGTAAACTTATATTACTTTTTACTTAAAACAAAAGCACGTACAGACTAGATTGTTTAAGTCTCCTATGTTCTATAATCTATGATGCAAATATAAATCATGCGTTTGTGCATGCAGCTGGTGTTGTATTGGGCATAGGGATACTAGTTTCATTTATTGGTGTGTACAAACTAATGCAAAAGAGGGAGGATAAGAGACGTAAGGAGATGTTCTTCAAAAGAAATGGTGGTTTGTTGTTACAACAACAAATTTCAAGTGGTGAACATGCAACTCAGACAACAAGAATGTTTAGTGCAATAGAACTAGAAAAAGCAACCAACCATTACAATGAAAATAGAATATTAGGTCTAGGAGGCCAAGGAACAGTGTACAAAGGAATGTTACCAAATGGAAAAATCGTAGCAGAAAAGAAATCCATGAAGGTAGATGAAAGTCAAGTCGAATCATTTATCAACGAGGTATTTTTACTCTCCCAAATTAGCCACAGAAATGTGGTGAAGTTGCTTGGATGTTGTCTAGAAACAAAAGTTCCAATTCTCGTTTATGAATTTGTCCCAAATGGAGATCTTTTTGGAGTATACGACTACAAATTGCTACAAAGGTAGCAAGAGCTCTTGCCTATATGCATTCTGTAACCTCCATTCCTATATATCATCGAGACATTAAATCTTCCAATATACTTTTGGATGAAAAATTCCGAGCAAAATTATCAGATTTTGGAATATCCAAGTCCGTCTTTGGTGATCAAACTCACTTGAGCACATTAATCAAGGGGACTGTTGGCTACTTAGATCCTAAGTACTTTCAATCAAGCCAATTCACTGAAAAAAGTGATGTTTAAAGCTTTGGGATTGTTGTCCTTGAGCTTTTAACCGGGAAAAAGCCAATATATTCCACTGGGCCAGGTGAATCGAGAAGCTTGGCCACATTGATTCTATCAACCGACGAAGGGCTTCTTCTAGAAAACGTTGATATACGGGTGTCGGATGGACCAGAAGAGCAGCTTGTAGTAGTTGCTAAGCTTGCAAAAAGATGCTTGAATTTGAACGGGAAGATGAGGCCAATGATGAAAGAAGTTGCAATAGAGTTGGAGGGAATATGATCAAGTCACTAAATAAAATGAATCTACTGTTTATTGTTGAATAAGCCGGATTGGTGCTAGCTATGTCTATGTGGATGAAATTATGTTTATTCTTCGGAGTTAAAAATATTTAGTTCTTTAAGTTGGTCATTTGTGATTTTATAATATATGTACCCGTATTTGTAACTATATAATGTGTGTGCACAATGATTCATTTCCGGGCCATTTGCTCTTTGTGTTCAAACTCCACAATACGCACCTATAAATTGTTGAAGTTATAGTAACCTCGTTGTGCAATAGTTATAATTATAAATTTATTCCTTTTTGAAAAGGAAAAGAGTCACAACACGTGCTATATAGGAGACTTTCCCAAAGACATCACCTATTTAGGTGTGTGGGGCATACGGTGAACCTTATCAATAATATTGATTGAATGAATAATTAGAGAATAAGTATGACAAATACGCGTCGATCAGGTCTTAAATTTATAATATACTCTGACTACCTATGATCTACTTATAATGTACCCGGTCATACGTAGTGTAGGTTTTGGTAAGTCCGATGTCATCCTCAGGAGCTATGTTGTGGTCTAATAACTTGAGGCTATCTACTTCTAACCTAGAAAGCAGTAAATGTCACAGGTGTGTCTTAGATCCACATGATCGTATTTTACGTATCTAATTAACTTATTAACAAAATGAAGGAAATTGTTGTACTAATTCAATGGGGGAAAATGGGTTAACCTTAATCCTTAACTAATGCTACATTCAACTTCCCAATGCAATGTCTAACTACCGTTTCAATTAGTGATGTTAGATCGCTAGGCATAACTGATTATTTGGTTACTAGCCTATAGCTCCTAGTCTCGATAGAATGGTTATGATATCTATTAACTAGTCCATAGTCTTTAAGTTTGAACTACCTATGTGACTTGTTCTTATGCTAACATTCCCACTTTTTAGCATTTAGGCATCCCATTGGTCATTAAGGCATCTAACTTGCATTGTTTAAGTGCTCTTACTTGCTTAAGTGGAAATTTGGTCAATCACAATACAACCGAGAGGTTGTTCATCCACCGATTACCCTTTTCCCGAATGAGTATGTCTCTATACACCTAGTGATCAGAAGCTAAACACATCTAAGCACTACCACAATACATGATCTCATAACAAGCACATAAATATCCAATAAACGTACTCCCTCTGTCCCATATTAAATGTCTACTTTTGACTTTTCAAGTCTTTTTTCTTCAACTTTGACCTTAAATATTTTTGTTTGTATTATATGATATTCGATAGAAATTATATCAATGGAAAGTATATTTAAAACTCAATTCATTCATATATTTTGCATTGTGTATTATATAACATAAATAAAAATATTTAAGGTCAAAGTTGATAAAACAAGACTTTGAAAATTCAAAGTGGACATTTAATATGGGACGGAGGTAGTAATAAATAAACGAAGGAAACATGAACATAACAATAATTAATACATAACTAAGCTAACACCAAAGGTGTTAGCCGAAAATAGTGTTAACCACATCAAATGTTCTGTATAATCCATGAAAGCAATAAACATCGGGGTTTGATATGATTACAAGATTTCGATCTAATGATGATGAGGAATGGTGATGTACTCTCCCTTTGAAATTAGCTTGAAATCGGTGGTTTTCATCATTCACTGAACCCGAAATCATCCCTAGGTTCCCACACACTTTATGGGTTAGTAGGGCTTATATTTATAGTCTTTTACCAATGTCGGTTCATAAACGGCGTAACCAAAAGTGTTCCATTACGGCTCATAACTCTCGGTAAATTAAACGGCATCTAATTAAGTTCATTACGTCGTAACTAAATTGTTTCATATACGACGTATATATAATGAATTTTTGACTTTTCAATTAAGATTGAAGCTTAGCTCGAAACACGAAAATTATAGGTCTCTCTTTCCTCTTATCCGTGGCCGCTTGAATCACCTGAAAGGGTGCTTGTATGAAGAACTTATGTCCAAAAATACTAAAGAACCTTTTCTGAGATAACACATAAACATTTCTTCAACTTTTGGCTTCGTTTCTTCACTTGATTCTTTCACAAGAATTCCTACCCTTAGTCATTCCAAAATGGTAGTCCTAACCTGTAGACTTCCAGCACTTGATTCTTCAACGATGTATATACCTCGTTATGCAATGGTTGCATATGGAACACCTAATTTTTATTTGTTATATCTACCTCGTCCTCATTTCTGTTAGGATGATTAAATGTTGTCTCGACACCCTTAAGATAGTGTGAAAAATAAGTTAATGCTTCTTCTGCATTATAACCCTTTGCTATAGAACCTTCAGGCTTGGCTTTATTTATGGCATAGTTTGTTAGCTTCTTCATATATCTTTCAAACGGATACATCCACTTATAGCAATTATGCCCACCTTGAATAGCCTCGTCAAGTAAATGAATAACCAAATGAACCATTATGTCAAAAAAGCAAGAGGAAATATTTGCTCGAAAGAGTACAAAATATTGATGATTTGGTCATTAGCTTTTACCACAGTACTACAAAAAAAGCCATATAGATCGGTTAGAAAGCATTATATAGATCAGTAACCAACCACTCTATCTAAGGGTGATCTTTATGAGCAGATACATATATAGATCGGTTAGAAAGCCTTAACATTTCATAAAGATCGGTTAATAACAAATAAGTGATTTATTTAATGTTGGTTTTTGAGGGTAGTTAGACCGGTTTTAAACTAGATAACCGATCTAGTTAATAGCTATGATTTAAAACAAATAATACATTAAATTGATTTTCCTAGAATTTAATCATATGCAAAAGTGCAAGTTTTTTCCAGAATTGCAATTCATTACCATACACAATACTATTCTAGTACAAATAACTTAGATAAAGATCAACATTTAAGTTGTACAACAACTAATTCACTGAAAAGCGACAGTTGCAACCATAATATATACAATACCCTCAAAGTAAGAGTTCACAAGTCCTAACTAGTATAAAACAAGAATCAGTTCTCCCCAATAACGTTGCCTAGCAAACATCCAATCTCTCAGTTCGTAATTTACCTGAAAGAATGGAACTTGCACATAAGTTCCAGAATGAACACCTTGAAACATCCTCACAAGTTAGTAACTACAGTTCACTTCATATGTCCCATATAGTTTTCGGAATAATAATCTTCTTCTATTCTTGTAATTGCTACTACAGTGGCCAAATGTGGTTGTAACATGGAAACTTCTCTAAAGTATATATGTCATGCTTTACATGGGAATAGAGTACGTAATTACAGTATTACCTATGTTTCTATATAGCTTATAGAAAAATATTGGACTAATAAATTTTCAAAAAAAAAAAAATCCTACGTTTAACACCTCATATGAAAAGTCGAACAGACAATATTTTTCTCTGATAAAAATAGTTCAGAAAGTTGTTCACTTGAAAAATAACTTCAACTTGTTTTTACAAAAAAATACTTGAAATATTACTGAATCAGCTAACATGGACTACAGACTAACAGAAATGAGCCATTCAGGTTACTATATATCAACTATCAAACACACAAACTTAATTAAAATAAACCGAGCATTGAAAATTACTATGAATCAGCAATCAACCATGCGAACTTAATCACTTATTCAGCTCATGAGTACAACAAATCAACCAAAACTAAGCATTCAAAATCACTATAAATCAACAATCACACAAACAAAGTCACTTAATCAGCTACTCGTACAACAAACTTAATAACAACATTAATGAAATATTAAAAAGGTTAATTGAATAAAAACATCAATTATATCAGTTTGGTACCTTCTAATTGGATTAGTTTGTTAATGGATTGGTTGCGTGATGAAGGTGGCCTGTGACGGTAATGGTGTGCGACGGTGGGTGATGGTGATGGTGCTGGTGTGTGACGGTGGTTAAGTGAGGGTAGTAAGCGGCGGTAATTGTTAGAGTGTTAGGGTTTGTGAAATGGGAAGGGGGAATTAGTTGTGTGTTTTGTGAAGGTAATAAAAATTGGGGAGGCAAATAACCCGCTCAAAAGTTTTGAGCATTTTCGTTTCAATTTGAAGAACCGCCTATGTTAAAGTTTTACAAAATTTGAAGAACCGCCTATGTGAGTGATAAATAGATCGGTTAATAGTTACGAACCTATCTAACTAGTTTTAAAATTTAAAAGATCGGTTATTAACTAAACACATCAGTTAGTTAACTCCATTGACGCATTGGCAAAATTTTGTTCTGTCGTCATGTTTGAAGGAGTACTTGGGATGAGGTTTTAGGAGCTTCCCGTTTCCATTTTAACTCATTTGATAATTATTCCACTTCGATATGACTTACAAGGATATGCTTTTTTTATATTAATCATATTATCATGTTTACCTAACCCGAGTCACGCACGACATTAAATAAAAATAATAATACTACGTAGTGCATAAAAAATGTATACTTTAAACGTTGTTGCAACGCATGGTCATATACGCAACTTAAAATTGTTTCAAAAGAAAGTGGAAAGAAATACATTTCAAACGATATATGACATCTTAAAAAGAACTATACGATAAAAACAACCAAAATTCTGTCATTAGGGAACACTCTCAAAATTATGCAATTTTATTCTATGTAACATATTGTTGACAATATATGATGTTTTAGAAGATATTAAAGGTAAAAGTGAGTGACATTATCAAACATATGCTCTTTTATTTTTTCATGTGACAGTTTTATTTGGCACTAAAAAGTTTTCAATCAAAGTAAATGGAATTTTAATTATTTTTGTGCTTTTTATCTATCCGGTAGGGTATTCTCTCATGTGATTTAAGGGACTCAAAATGTATACTCTATTTTATATTTGGTGCCTTTAAATTCGCTTTCATAAAAGTATGTTGATGTAATAAAAACGTATGAAAATGTTGTATAAAATGGATGAAATTGTAAAAACGCGTCTTTCAGTAGTAGGCAGCATCCCCTCTTAGTTTTACGGATGAAAACTTAAAAAAAGGGACAAAAATGGATAAAAACGTATAAAAACGTACGAAAACGTATAAAAACCGATCAAAATGTATAAACAAAAAATTATAAAAATAATTGCAAACGGCTATTGGCCAAAAGTATAGACAGAGATGCTACAAAGAGATAACGTTAAAAACAAACGGTGATTGGGCAAACGGATAGATGCTGCAAGATTCAGCAACTACAAGGACTAAACATGTAAGATTTCTTAGAGCATACTGGTAATTTTGTTAGTTGGGTATAGGGCTAAGCATTGTAGACCCAAAACCGGCCGAGATAGAGAGGACCAACCGAAAACTGACCGAACTGAAGGACCAACGGTCCGGTCTCGGTCCGGACTTTTTTCTTATTTCGGTCTCGGTCCGGTTCGGTCTGGTCCGGTCCGGACCGGTCTTACGTAAAACCCGACTATTATGTCTTCTTGGACCGGACTGATCGAAGGACCGGACCGAACACATTTGGTATAAGGTTTTGGGTTAGTTCGGTCTCAGTCCGGTCCGATTTTGGACCGATGATCACCCTTAGTTGAATATGTGTAATGAGTTAATATAGCGCGTACGTAGAACATTTATAGATTTTACCCACGTATATTACAACTTCTGAAAATTGTTTCATATGAAGCAGAAAGATGTTAAAGATAAAATTATGCATTTTTTTTTTTTTTTTTTTTTTTTTGTATATATAACACATTGTTAACAATATATGACGTTTGAGAAGATGTTAAAGAGAAAACTGTTTGGTAAGCTAACTGTTAAATGTAAATATTAGATGTAAAATGAAATAAAAAGACATATTTATAATTGTAAATAAATGTTTGGATGATATATCAGAAATTTAAAGTTTTAACAGCTCTAATATGTTTAAAAAGCTTTATTAATCAGCTTTTCATTTAAGAGCTATTTGTTTAAAATAAAAGCTTGAACAGAGCTATTTATTTTAGAAGAGATTATTTTTCAACAAAAAGCTAATAGCTCCCTCAAAAAGCTTCTACCAAACAGGCCCATTATTTAAACAACATTCAAACCCCTGTATGTTCTTTTTATCTTTACTTGTGACAAAAATTTTATTTAGTGCTAAAAAGTTTTCAAACAAAGTTAATGGAATTTTCAATTATTTTTGTGCCTTTTATCCGATAGGGTATTCTCTCATACGTGATTTTGTGTAGGTCATTTTTTTGTTAGGTCTACTGTGTCTGATTTTTTATTTTCTTTCCTTCTGTTTCTTTTCTTTAATATTTGTTGTAATTTTCTAGTGTTTTGTTAAAAAACAATGTAGTCTTCAACTCTTCAAGTGTTTGTATTGTTTGAGTCTTTGAGATCATTTCATTAAAAAAGGAAAACGTGTTACACACTATGACTTTACTATTATGAATTATCATTTCTTCTTGGTATATAAAAACGCCCCTTTTACCCTCTTAGCTGCTACCCAAAAACATATTCGGGACCGCCACGCACCTGCTACCCATTTTCTTTTTCTTTCTTTTTTCTTCACTCAAATAACCATCCATCAATATTTAACTGCTCATTAACCTTCAAAAAGGATTTTTCGCTGGACAAGAAAACATAAACCAAATATCAGAAATGTAGGATTTGTGCTTAAACAACAACAACAATGAAAGTCAGTAAGCTCCTAAATCTACAATTTAGAAGCGGAAGAAATAACGAAGAAAGTAGGAGAAGTTGGTCACAACCGGGCGTCGTGCCAGTTGTTGTCGGAGGAATTGAAGGAATATGTGTTTTTTAGGGGATGTGTTTCACAGGTGTGGTTGGGTGTTTTGGGATGTGGTGTATGTGTATAAATTTTTTTGTAATTGTCATCTACACTTGTACAGTTGTACTTCTCTATTCAATGCTTTATGTTGTATGCATAGCTAATAGATTACAAACAAGTCATGACAGAATAGTAAAGAACAAAATGGTCATGCAAATTTTAGTCCAGATTATTTATCGAAAAATTTCACGTGGGTTTTAAGAACACGTCTATAAGATGATGGTTATTGGAACTGGACCTATATATTGCCATCAATTTGGCATACTTTTTATTACAGTAAAAAAAGTAGTGTTGATGAAAACTTACATGTGTTGCATTTCTTGAATCTATAGTATGTAGGTGGGTGAAAAAAAAAATTAAAATTTTTCATGAAACAACTATATAATACTAAATAAGTAGTTTTATGGAAGGTGGAATTTAGGTAGGGCCGTAGGGGAATGGTTGTGTACGTGTCAACCTCCCCAATACACGGTGGAAGACGGTATTATTGGGAGTTACCTATGCAAGGTGGAATTTGTGACATTCAGTTTATACGTTACAAGACATGTAATTTTAATGTTACGTACTATACTTGTAATTTTAAAGTTATATTGGTGGCAATGATGATCATTACATTATTACATGTTTTGAGATGTACGCACAGGTTTTACTTGATTGAAAGGACACGACACACCATTTTTCGAAAGCTATCATGGGCTGTGCGTAGGCATGGCCGATTACCTTTCTAGTCCTAATATAAGATCAACTCCCTTTAAACTTTGTATTAGAATGATGACACCATAGCACATAAATGTTCGACATGTCATAATGAGAAATGTTCCAAACGAAACAATAATTATCTAAAGTACAAACTACAAGATCTCAACCATCCATCCCCTTCCATCCAATGGTTAGATTAATTAACATTTTAAAATAAAAATAAACTAAGTCGCATTTTAGTCATTATCTTAAACTTAATATACTCACCAACTTCAACAAAATGCTTATTCCATCACCAGAACTAGTAACAACTTCGATTCTTCGCCTTCCGCTCCCCAACCACATACTCATCATCATCACCACCATATGAAATACTCAAAATCTCAACTTCACTATCCTCATCATCATCTTCAGTTTCATTCCTACGATGTTGCGGCTTTGACGATGCAACGGTTTTGGTTGATGATCTGTGATTAGAAGGTGGTTGGACGTGATTGATGACTGGTTTTGAGGATTTGGAAGGGCGCATGTAGTTGACGTTGCGTTGTGATTGTTCTTGTAAGGCGATTTGGAGAACCTCGTCGTCTTCGCTGTCGCTCATTTTGGTGTTTGGGGGGTGTTTGGATTTGAGGTTTATGGAAATTGGGTTGAGTTGATTTAATTAGAAAGTGGGGAGATCGAATGAATGATGGGGATATGGGAATTTTGTTGGAAGGTTATTATTGATGACCAGGTAGGGAAGGAAGAGAAGGTGAAACTTTACAGCAGGATGGACTTGTATCAAGTCAAAACATGTGTATTGTTTTTTTGTTTTCTATTGTTTTACTTTAATCTTGTGTTTCACAAAAGTTTATTTTTATTACTAGTACAATTAGAGTTGTAAATATGGAAATATATACTAGTAATTCCTCCGTCTCAAAATTATTGTCATGAAACAAAAAACACAAAGTTGAATGAAAGTGAGGCCATTACAATTTTTAATCACACAAATAGAATATTCCCTTATTTAATATTGTAATAAAGATGAAAAGTGGACAATTATTTTGAGATATTACAAAAAAGAAATATGGACTATAATTTTAAGACGAAGAGAGTAGTAACCAAGGTTATAAATAGCGCGAGGCTTGGTGTGCCGGCATGACCAAGTTTCACGCCTTAGCGGTAAAAAGAAATATGTTTTCCCTTTAAGTGTCAAGTTGTATTATGATTTTACTACTAACTACTATCGTTGTATTTTCTTTCTTGTTAAACATTAAGTAAGCATTTTTTTAAGGCCATTAAGTAAGCATGTTCTTAGGATGCATTTCATAATGTCCATTTAGTTTATGTTTTCCGGTTAATATGTATAAATCATATCTTCAATTTTGCTATGTTTTAATAGTAAAATGGGCTAATTATCTTCAATTTTACCTTTATAAACTATTGATTGATTTATCTACTCACCAACCTAACAAAAATACAAAAATCTTCTTGTTATTGATTTGAGAAAAGCATATAGGGGTTTTTTCTTTGTGATAATTAGAAATATTTTTTTAGTTTTTTCAATGTTGTGTTTATTTTTTTAGACAATTTGTCATATACTAAAATACTAAAAAAATCTCATGTGGTGCACCAAAGAATCCCATGGGATTCACAATGAATCCCTTGAGATTCATACTGAATCACATGGGATTCACAATGAATCCCTTGTGATTTCACAATAAATCTCATGGGATTCACAATTAATCCCATGGAATGCACCAAAGAATCCCATTGGATTCATACTGAATCCCATGTGATTTCATACATAATCCTTTGTGATTTATCGACAAGATAAATCATACAGAATCCCATTGATTCATAAAGAATCTCATGTGGTGCACCAAAGAATCCCATGGGATTCACAATGAATCCCTTGAGATTCATACTGAATCATATGGGATTCACAATGAATCCCTTGTGATTTCACAATGAATCTCATGGGATTCACAATTAATCCCATGGAATGCACCAAAGAATCCCATTGGATTCATACTTAATCCCATGTGATTTCATACATAATCCTTTGTGATTTATCGACAAGATAAATCATACAGAATCCCATTGATTCATAAAGAATCTCATGGAATTCTATATGAATCCTCAGGGATCAGAGAGAATCTCATGTGGTGCACCAAAGAATCCCATTGGATTCATACTGAATCCCATGTGATTTCATACATAATCCTTTGTGATTTATCTAATACCTTGTGATTCATAAAGAATCCTATGGGATCCATACAGAATCCCAAGGGATTCTTTGATGAATCACCTGTAAATCATAAAGATTATCCATGTGATTCATAAAGAATCTCATGAGATTCTATATGAATCCTCAGGGATCAGAGAGAATCATATGGGATTCTATATAACAACATATAATTTTTTAATAAAGAGATTCTAATAGCTCATTTCAACAATCATATAAAAAACATCTACCCTTAAAAAGTTGTGACATAAAAGTATAAAACAATGATATTTACTCATTTTTACAAATCACTTGTAATTTTTTAAACATAACAAATCCCATGGGATCCATACAGAATCCCATTGAATTCACAATAAATCCCATGAGATGCACCAAAGAATCCCATGGGTAATTTACCGGGTGGAATAACCCTTTACCAAAAAAAAAAAGAATCCCATGGGATTCATATTGAATCCTTTGTGATTTTTCTGGACGAAAATTTTGAAAAAAAACATTCGTCTTTTTATGAATCCCATGGAATTTTCTGGACGGAAATTTTGAAAAAAAAAATCATCTTTTTACGAATCATGTGGGATTTCTTTTTCAATCCTGTGGAAATTTTGAAAAAAAAAAATCGTTTTTTTACGAATCCCATTTACATAAAGTAATTAAATCTATGAACATGTTCTTTAAAAAGTTTAAATAGACATAATCTCATGGGCTTCACACTGAACATGTTCTTTAAAAAGTTTAAAAAGGTTACCCGAGAAAATGAATTAATACATAATCCCATGGGATTCACAATGAATCCCATTGGATTGACAATAAATCCCATTGGATTCACAATAAATCCCTTGTGATTTCATACAGAATCCCATGGGATTCACAATGAATCCCTTGTGATTTCATACAGAATCCCATGGGATTCACAATGAATCCCATTGGATGCACCAAGGAATCCCATGGGATTCATACAGAATCTCATGGGATTCACAATGAATTCCATGGGATGCACCAATGAATTCCATGGGATGCACCAAAGAATCCCATGAGATTCATACTGAATCCTTTGTGATTTATCGTCTTTTTACGAATCCCGTGGGATTTTTCTGGATTGAAATTTTGAAAAAAAAAATCGTCTTTTTACGAATCCCATTGGATTTTTCTGGACAAAAATTTTGAAAAAAAAAATCATCTTTTTACGAATCCTGTGGGATTTCTTTACGAATCCCGTGGGATTTTTCTGGACGAAAATTTTGAAAAAAAAAATCCTCTTTTTACGAATCCCATGGGATGCACCAAAGAATCCCATTGGATTCATACTGAATCCTTTGTGATTTTTCATCTTTTTACGAATCCCATGGGATTTCTTTACGAATCCCGTGGGATTTTTTTGGACGGAAATTTTGAAAAAAAAAATCGTCTTTTTAAGAATCCAATGGGATTTTTCTGGAAGGAAATTTTGAAAAAAAAAAAAAATCGTCTTTTTACGAATCCCATGGGAATTTTACGAATCCCATGGGATTCATACTAAAAAAATCTCATGTGGTGCACCAAAGAATCCCATTGGATTCATACTGTATCCCATGTGATTTCATACATAATCCTTTGTGATTTATCTAATACCTTGTGATTCATATAGAATCCCATGGGATCCATACAGAACCCAGGGGATTCTTTGATGAATCACCTGTAATTTATAAAGATTATCCATGTGATTCATAAAGAATCTCATGGGATTCTATATGAATCCTTAGGGATCAGAGAGAATCATATGAGATTCTATATAACAACATACAATTTTTTAATAAAGAGATTCTAATAGCCCATTTCAACAATCATAAAAAAAACATCTATCCTTAAAAAGTTGTGACATAAAAGTATAAAACAATGATTTACTCATTTTTACAAATCACTTGTGATTTTTCAAACATAACAAATCCCATGGGATTCATACAGAATCCCATTGGATTCACAATAAATCCCATGGGATGCACCAAAGAATCCCATGGGATTCATACAAAATCCTTTGTGATTTATCGTCTTTTTACGAATCCCGTGGGATTTTTCTCGACGGAAATTTTGAAAAAAAATATTCGTCTTTTTACGAATCCCATGGAATTTTTCTGGACGGAAATTTTGAAAAAAAAAATCATCATTTTACGAATCATGTGGAATTTCTTTACGAATCCTGTGGAAATTTTGAAAAAAAAAAATCGTCTTTTTACGAATCCTATGTACATAAAGTAATTAATTATATGAACATGTTCTTTAAAAAGTTTAAATAGACATAATTCTATTGGCTTCACAATGAACATGTTCTTTAAAAAGTTTAAAAAGGTTACCCGAGAAAATGAATTAATACATAATCCCATGAGATTCACAATGAATCCCATGGGATTCACAATGAATCCCTTGTGATTTCATACAGAATCCCATGAGATTCACAATGAATCCCATGGGATGCACCAAAGAATCCCATGTAATTCATACAGAATCTCATGGGATTCACAATGAATTCCATGGGATGCACCAAAGAATCCCATGGGATTCATACTGAATCCTTTGTGATTTATCGTCTTTTTACAAATCCCGTGGGATTTTTCTGGATTGAAATTTTGAAAAAAAAATTCGTCTTTTTACGAATCCCATGGGATTTTTACGAACCCCATTGGATTTTTCTGAACGAAAATTTTGAAAAAAAATCATATTTTTACGAATCCTGTGAGATTTCTTTACGAATCCCGTTGGATTTTTCTGGACGAAAATTTTGAAAAAATCAATTCGTCTTTTTACGAATCCCATGAGATTTTTTACGAATCCCGTGAGATTTTTCTGAACGGAAAATTTGAAAAAAAAAATCGTCTTTTTACGAATCCCATGGGATTTTTACAAATCCCGTGGGATTTTTACAAATCCCGTGGGATTTTTCTAGACGGAATTTTGAAAAAAAATCGTCTTTTTATGAATCCCATGGGATTTTTTACGAATCCCGTGGGATTTTTCTTGACGAAATTTTGAAAAAAAAGTTCGTCGAAAGTACATAACAATGCATATCTATAGAAAGATAATTTTTTTCTCGTCGCGACGGTGTATTTTTCGTAGCTTGAAGATTTACCGTTTGCAAGATACGTTGTTTTTTAAAAAAAGGTGGAAAGTGAGTTTTTATATTAAATGAGCTAAAATATCAATTTTGCCCAACTTTTGTTAATTTTTTGATTTGATATTAGCCATTAGATGAAAGGTGAATGGATGGTTGAGATTGTCTTATTTGTTTTTTAAGTCATACTTGTTTTGCATAGATCTCACCTCATTAGGTGAATTTATTCAATATGACAACTTGACAAGTAAAGAAACATTGCGATCATCGCAGTGACGTACTATTACTTGCAATGTTAAGGTTATGGAAAAGAATTGGTGAATTTATAATTTCTAACTTAATATAATGATATTTTGTGTTGATTGCTTAGAATTATTGGATATTTTGAGAAATTATTTGACTATCGTATTCAAATAAATACCTACTACCATTTAATAAATAATTAACTTTGAATGTATAAAGAACAAAAATGATATGATTATGACACTTAATAACTAGTCTACTGATATAAATAACATCTTTTTGTTTTGAGATAGAAAATATAGGCTACTATATTCTTCTACAAGTCTCTCGCACCCATGCTCGTATGTATGTATACTTGTATAGTAGTATATATATATATATTTGGGTAAAAGTTCAACGACCCGGTAAATAATTGTATAGTAGTATATATATGTACCGTACGTACATATATAGAGATCACATGCATGCATATGGTAGTGATCTTTATATAATGTATAAGCAACCTAATGTAAGAAAAAAATGTCACTTATGCATACGTCGATGTCATCGTTTTGATGGTCATGTACAACGACGACAATGCTTTTGCACCACCTCTAAACCGGGCTTGATAATGCCAAACCATGTGAACCAAATTAGAACCTAGCCGATAAAACTCTGGCCACAAGTAGGTTCAATCGGATTGTGATGCGTTTGGAACTCTAGTTGTTTGGTGTTTGTTGGATTTTTGTTGAGATCCTATACATATATGTATGCAACTAATCTATGAAGTTTTCACCATTAGGTGTGCCTATTTTAAGGAGTGTACGTTTTAATTAAGTACCCCTAAAAGGAGAGTATTGTGAGTGAGAATTGTTAGCTAATAAGACCTCTATGCTCGGTTCACTTGTTTAGGCACGTTTGCACTTAGGGTTTTGTTTTTGTATTCTATTTAATATTTTGTAATCTTTATTATTTCGTGAATTTGATTATAATATATTTTCAGTGTTCCCTTGATTTCTACATGATATCAAGAGCTAGATGTAAAGAAAAGAAAAGAGGTTTGTATGTTCGCTTGTCTGCATTTTACCCTTTTATGCGGTCAGTCGAATTATTCCAACACCGCCACCTGATCTGTTTGTTATATTATTATTCTAAGTATTTTTGCTTGCATTCTATATATTACTATATATATTAAATACCGTGGAATTGCTGCGTTTTCATTGGCTGTTACTTTTATGCAGTGAAAAAGAATACGGCCCATCCAGTCCGGCCCATTAAATAAAACCGAAACTGTTAACAAAAAGATATGCAAACATAAAACCAGATAAGGGCTTTAGCCCGCCGGATGACATGCTCGTTGTCAGGGGCGGTGCTGAGAACGTAAAAAAAATTAAGCCCGACACGAAAAGGGAAAAAAGTGCCCCTATAATGGGTATAAAGGGTTGGGCCTAGTACATATAACGAGTATAAAAAGTACCTCTATAATGGGTTGGGCCTAGTACATATAATGTGTATAAAAAAATTTAGTGCCCCTTAGTGAGTTGGGCCCGGTTCGGTTGCTGATGCTGCGCCGGCCCAAAACCACCCATGCTCGTTGTCTATATATATTATAATGCACAACTTTGAGCACAGTGCCTTAAAAAAATATTTTTTTGGGCTGTTCGGGAGTCTTGCTTAGTCCAAGGACTCCTTTTAGTCCATTCAGAATTCGCCTAGGACCGTTTTTTTTTTATTATTTTTTTTATTTTATTTTTTTTTATTTTTTTATTTTTACACCCGTTGCTAACATAGATGTTGCCACCGTACATTCAAGAGAAAACTTCACGCAACTCACACATCCTAAAAGATATGCCATCGATGAGCAACAATAAACTTTCTTTATAGCAAGATTATCACTTCATCATCTTCAGAAGGTTAAGGAGCGGTGGTCAATCTCCTTATGCTTTGTCACGTTTCTTTTGAGGTTCGCTATTTTTTTTTATTTTTTTATTTTAATGGAATTATTTGCTTTAATAGGTGATTAGGGGAAAAGGGTTATTGTTTAATTAGGCTGTTTTGTTGGTGAATTTGTGATTTGGCTTTTTTCACTGTTGTAATTTGAGGTTATGAATTAAGATAAAAGTTTGATATATGATTATAAAAGTATAATTGTATAAGGTTTTTTGGTGCACGAGTTGTGGCTGTAGTCGTGAAATTATGACATCGGTGGCTTCCTACTTTGAAAATAAAGAAGATTTTCATTGAATTTTCGGTGAGTTAGTTGATAAATGGATTGCATACGACTATACATTCTTTCTGCTTCGTATTAATACATAGTTACACTAATATAGATCATTTGAACTATCTTGATGCAGAGCGAAAGAGATTGCTGATTAACCAAAGGATGTCGCATATACATAAGAAAAAGGCGGCGGAAATTTAAACGGAGTCGTGCTGCAGATTATTAAATTTGGTTATCGTCTTACGAATTAAGGTGTTTGGAAACCTACTCTCGAAACATAGAGCCAAAGACCCGTATAATGTCGTTGTTCACAGTTTGCTATACCTGCTATCTTAAAATTTGTATAAACTTCTTCGTTTTACGTAAACTGACTCTCAATTTACATACGGTTTCAGGTCATTGCAAGGGTCGGAAGCTAAATCAAAAGCATACTATGTATGTGCAAAAGTAAAAATGAGCAATTCTGGGTTTCTTAACTTTATGTTATACATCATAATATTGCAAGGGTCGGAAGCTAAATCAAAAGCATATTATTACCTGACGTTAGAAATTGTTGCTTAATTGGTTTTGTTAATCATCATAATATTGTTGTAATGCGATGACTATCTTATATTTTCTCAAACTCAGTACCAACGTTCAGTAGATGTGACCATGAGTCTTTATGAAAAGTTTAATGATTTCGCATATGTGATTGTACAAGCAGCTTCTTACTGTGAGCGACTTTAAAACAAAAACCCGCCGCAACGCGGCGGGTGCCTTCTACTTGTATATTTTAAAACACAACTTCGGTGCCTAATTCTATATTACAAAAAATCTTAGCCCAGTAGTTGCCATTCGAAGCGAGGATACGTCAATTTTTGGCCCAGTTCTTTGTCCAGCCCATTTCTTTGTTCGGTCCATTTTTTCTTTTCTTTCTTTTTTCGATTATTGACCTTCCTGATTCTTCTATCTTATACACATTCAAGATAAAATATACTTATAATATTTATGCAACTATCACCTAATGAAAAGAACGAGGGGAGGAGCCCGCCGCGTTGCGGCGGGGTGTTTGCCAGCTTTTTTGAATTGTCATAATGCACATAAAGAAACATAATCAACAACATGCAAAACACAACACATAGGAACAGAAGCAAAAACCTACCCAGATCTAGTCAGAGAAACAAAACGTTTTCTTCAACCCGAAGCTACCAAATGCTAGAAACCACCATAAACGTTTATATAAGTCAACGATTAACAGACTAACCCAAGCTAATGGACTACTCTCATGGGATAAAGTTAGTGGACAACGTTATACCTTCATGGGCTAATTGTACTGGGCCTGATTAAAACAATATTCTATTAGAGAATATTCCAAGATGCCTTTGCAAATTGTATATATACAAGGGCATGCCCCGCCGCAACGCGGCGGGTTCGTGTACTACATTTGGTTTCTGCGCTTAGATAAATTGTAACACCTAATATACATGTTAAATTCAGCCACCTAAAACTAAAGCAGCAGCATTTGTGTTTCTTGCACATGGGGTTGATATCATCTCATCAATGCGCAGTTCGTTTATGTTTAGATCACTGAACTCGAGAGCATATGCCACAGCATGTAAGTGTAGTTTTGTCAGTTGGTGAAAAAAGGGAGCCACAAAACCTGTAGAAGCAGAAACAAAACCCGTCCTTTTATACAAAAATCCATCAACCATCGGCTTACGGTCTTTCAAAGGGAACTTGCCTAAATACTCGGCGTTCTGCAGCGTTTCCTATCCATTCCAGCTTTGCACCAACCTCCAAGTTTAGCAGGCCTGTTAATGGAGCATTGGAGTGAGCCGTGGTTAAATATTGCAATGGTTTAATAGGGCGGTTGGAATTGCTTATTTAAGTACTTATCTGCTTACACCTAAGCAAATAGCAGTTTGGGTAAAAATTTTGCTTTTTAAGCAGATAAGCACTTTAAAATAAGAGGTCCCAAACACCCCTTAATATAAAGTGGGGTCGTTTTACCGAAACATACAATTGCTCAGCAACATTCTTGTCTTCAGTCTTGTATATATGGACTTCCAACAACTTCCAGTGAAGCATGATAGATCGTCCTCGCCGGCAGCTACTTTTATATAGGTCACTCTGTCAATCCATGGCCTTCGAGCTGTGCAACAAAATCTCGGTGCCTTTCTTTCATCTTACACACTGTAAGTCAAATATTACCATAGCCACAACCCCACAGCCCCTTTTTCCTGTCACCTCTCGATCGTCAACCACATTCGAACTCGTCTTCTTTAGGATTCCCTGATACAAAAGAAACCCAAAATTAAATGTAAAACTGAAAGTTTGGAAAAAAACTATTGTAAAAAGCAAAAGCTAAAAAAAAAAAAAAAAAAAAACAAACATAATTGCAATTAAATAGTACTCTCGCCATCATATCCACAGGCAGCTGATGAGACTCACGCACATGTGTGAGAAGTGACTCTTTTGCAAGCCTGAAAACAACTTTGTGATTTCAGAAACTGAAGCATGACTGGCAAGGCCATTGTATAATGTTTGTTAAAAAAACTGAGTATCATGGAACTTACAAATGAAAGCAATAATACCTTACTTTCATCACGGCATAAGTTAACCCCTCATCCATCATCCACTATGTCATCGTGATCGTTACTTTGGACAACCAAACGTGGTTCACGTATGGGCTTAATCACTGGAGTTACATCAACGGCATCAATATCTGCCCCCTGATCAACATCATAATTCATAAATCATCATCAACCTCGTCATTGACAACATTCAATTGTGGCAGCATTCCATCTATATTAGTGGCAATGGTCGGGTTCGATTTATTGGCAAATCCATAACGCTTTCTTAACAAAGCACCATAAACGATTATCAAATCGTGACAAAGCTAAAATATGATTCAGGAGGTAAATTAATAAAATAAAAAAAGAAACATACATTTTGAAGCGTATGGTTTGATAGCAGCCTCTTTTTCATTAACCATAAACAAAAACAAAATAACACAATCAAGCAAATAAAACAAATATTACTAAAATAAAAAAAGAACAATAATAATAAGAAAAATTAAATGACAAATAAAATAACAATTAAGAATCATATTATTAGGAAACTTACATAACCAATTTGATTTAGACCGAAGTTGTGACATGCAATTTTCATCCAGATGTTGCAAGTGTGTCGCAGCCAGCTCAACCTAAGCAAGCATCAATACAGCAAAAGATTAAAAACCTGAAAAATGAACTAAAATCGCATACATAAACCTGAACCAAAAATAGAAACCCAGCAGATGAAGATGAATCCGAAAAAATAAATGGCGATGTTATCAAAACCTCAAAGGCGGTGGAATGTTGGGAAGATAACTTCAGGATTTTTTTTGTAATGGACCTCTTTTTTGTACGAAGGTCATGGGCTGTTAGTGGACCAAAGTGAGCCTGTTAGCAGTCTACGATTCTCAGAATATTATATTATGCACCGACGTTGTGTTTTAATGTTTTGGTAACAAGGTGGAGGAACCCGCCGCGTTGCGGCGGGGGCATCTGCTAAATTTGTTGGCTGCTGTAAGTATGAAAGTTCATTTATGTTGTAGCTGCTGTTCATTACCAAAAATTGATTTTACATCAGTTTCTGGTAAGAAACTTATATCTAGGCAGGTGTACACACTACATTCTGGTTTGCTCTAACTTAGAGCTACTTAGTGTAAATATTACAGTACTCGTTACATACCTACGAAGTTCACGTTCACTACACACAGGTCCTAATTTAAACGTTTATTATACATATATGTACCATCCTAGTTTGGGGATGACCCGAGAGTACGTGAATCTGGCTATAGTCTCAGACGTCGCACAACAGCTTCTCATGTCGGTGTATTTATAGTAAACCTGTTTGCAGGAACAAAAAAAGATTTTATTGTATTGTACACATGTACGAAATATCCCAACAAAAGTCATAAGCATACCAGTCGTTGAATTTCTCACGAACGTGTCTGACGTTGGAGATTTTGGGCATATCACCCGTCACTTGATTCACTTTCGCATAAGTCACCACTGATCCACTTCTCTGGACTATTCATAAAAGGTGCAAACACCATCCAGTCCGTACTTCCAATAGGATGAGTTAACTGTATGCAGCCGTTAGCCAACAGGATGAGTCCACTTCTCTGCACAATTCATATGTTAGTAACAGTTGTCGAATGTTATAATCATGTATAAAGATTATCAAGTACAGCAATCAGAAAGTGAAAATGAATCAAAAGTAACTGTTCTATTCATTAAATTCATATTAGATTAGGCTCGATAAGAGCTCATCTCATTACGTGTCTCTGGTATTTCAGTTGGTCCCTGAATCTAATGAACAACAACTCCTATTTCAATTGTCACTTACAATCATATCCCAATCCCGGCCCTCACATTTGCTGATGCCAAGAAAGTACAATGTCCCAACGGTTTACGGCCAGCGGTGCTCTAGGAAGTGGAAAATTCGTAGAGTTGGGCCACTGATCAAAGCTGGTGGTATGTTTTAAGTTATAATGTTTGCCGAAAATCACCCGCAAACACTTTTCAAAAAGAAATACATTTACTTAAAGCATTTAATATGTTCGCCACAACTTTAGTATATTACAGTAATATTCTAGATGGTAAAATAAAGCAATTTAAGGGTTAATACACTTGAGCTGTTTTGACCCGTTCCAACTCATTTAACCTATTTCCTTTCAAGTTGTGTTGACCCGTCCATGGTGAAACAAAACCCAGATCAATGTAGTAACTGGCTTAAAACTGCCACACTGTGATTGGAAAACAAAAAGTGCTTACTTTTGACAGCTGATTACCGGTTAATGTAGTAACTGGCTTAAAACTGCCATTATTGTCCCCCAGGCAACACAGATAGATTACCGGTTATCTCCATGGTTCTGTCTACCAAGCCATGTATCAACTGCAAAAATAAGTAAAAAATGAGGAAAAAATCAGATAAATAAAGTAAGAGTAAGCAAATTCAGAAGATTATTGACTTTTCTGTAAAGGAACTGTATTCACTGAAAGATAACTTTCATTTTGTTCTTTTATTATTTTTGTTTTTGTTTCTCGTTTTTTTTTTTTTTCCAATTTTCGTATAGGCTTATAAGGCTGAATAATAAGGTATTCCAAACATCGCCTTCATATCTTTGTTTAAATGCAGGAGATAAGCAGTTCCATTCAGAGACTCAAAAGTGCGTATCTAGAAAGATGCAATGACTTATATGCGCAAGCAATCGAAAATAAGCACAAAGCAATCCCAAAAACATACAAAGATGCAACGACTTATATGCCCAAGGAGGTTATCGGCTTATCGCTATGATCCTGCTCAAAGAAGCTTCCATTTTCCTTATCAGAATACATTCGAAGACAGTAACAAAATTCACTTATTAAGTCACGACATCTATTTCATGGTTTACAACTCCAAAGCCCAAACCATAACATCTAGGCTATAAACTTCTTATTAATTACTGTCTATTTCAACATAACGAATCATCTAATTAGATATTTAAGTATTTGACGGTCAAATATAATAATTAAACCTTGCTTCATAAGGCCACTTTTCTACTTGTTTTCCAGTTTACGAACTTATTTTCATGTTTAATGAGACAATTTCTCGTTGATCCCTCACGACCATGGTAAAAAATATATATACAGTTAACACGCTGTAAAACTTTTCATGATTATATGTTATGCTGACTTTACAGTGCACTCAAGAAAAGAAATACCTTCCTGATTATCGGACTCGGAATAGGACCCATGGTTGTTGAGCCTTGATATCAAATCAGTTGCGGCAGTTTGTTTTGCATGTTTCCGTTGCTCACTTTCTACCTCTTCACGACCGTCTCTCTCGATATCCCTAACCTACATTCCATATACAAAAACTCAAATGCCAGAAACACACTTCAATTTTGTATGAAACTCTCTTCATTCGATACACTTACCTCAGTTTCTGAAAGAATTTCCAAACCAACCTAAGACGCACCCAGCCCGCACTGAAAATTGCAACAAAATCATTTGGTTTCATAAGATTTTTAAATAAATGACGACTAATAATCATATAACCATCATATGAAAAAAAAAAAAAAAAAAAAAAAAAAAAAAAAAAAAAAAAAAAACCAACTTTACCAATGTATCTCAAATTCCTTACGTTTGTAAGAAAATCTGAGATATAAACGGAAACTACATCATCAAACTCATGGACCCTCATAGCTCCAAACCTCAATAAAATTTACACCTGCAAAAGCAAAAACCCACATATCAAAAAGTTCGAATCTTTCAGGACATAATTATTTCAAATTTAAAGTCAATAGAAGTAAAACTTTTGAGTTTATCATTTTCTTCTTGCATTCTGCCTAATTTCACCCTCAAATAGCCTACCAACGGCCAACTGCAACATAAAGTAAGTGAAAACATTAACAACAGATAAATCAAGAATAAAATAAACCTTGCATAAAAAACATGTACCATTATTGAATCTTCCCTATCAGTCTTCAATCTTCCACAAATATCCCCACTGTCCAAGCTAAAATCGATTATTTATAAAATTATAACTTTCTATTTCATTTATAAAATTGTAACTTAAAGTTGTACCTTAAACTTCTGACAACCGCAATTCTGAGTCCCAACTGTTCAGCAAACATAAAGACACCCGTAAATATCAACAAAATTCCAGACAACCCTAAATCACATAAAGAAACAAATAATTAAAAGTTACACAAACTGATTACCGTAATAACTGCAGGATGATACTATTGGCGATGCATCTCAACCGGTGAGATTGTATCAGCCGACTTCTTCGCCTGTGTGTATTAACCGGATAAGTTGAAGCACCAAAAAGGCTAACGTTAGAACAGGCTAGTGTTTTTGTTGGACTGCATGTTTGGGCCACATTCAACCCAACAAAGGGCTTAACTTATATTAGTATTTTAAGGACATCGGAACCCGAGTCCTCAACAAATGTACTATATAGATAATTTACACAACCATGTCAGGTTAGACATTTTTTAATGTTATTAATTTTGTTCACAAAATAATCCGTTCAAATCTAATCTTAAAAAAAGTACATAAAAATATATATGAAAAAACAATATTACAACAAAAACACCACATCCCCATTATTAACGTATAAAACATATGAAAAAAATGCACCAATATATTTAAAAAAAATGCCAAATATTGTTGCCCCGCCGCGAAGTGCGGGTTGCTTTGACCTCGTTAATTAATAAAGAAGGAAAAGCAACTTGGATTGCTATTGGATGATAAGGAATATGTGGGCCGGTTGCATAGTAATGATTATACTCCTTCTGTTTCAAAATTATTGTAAAAAAACAAGAATCATAAAGTTTAATAAAAGTGGAACCACTATAAATCTCAACCACTCAAATATAATATTCCTCCACTAAATTCTCTTTTTCTTACATAAAATGAAAACTGAACAATTATTTTGAGACATCCTAAAATAAAAATATGGACAATTATTTCGAGACGGAGGGAGTAATATTTTATTTTTTGTTTGATGGTTTAGAGTCAAAGTAGTTGTTGGGAATTTACTGTTGATGCAAAGAAAGATAGTTTGACGGTAATTAGGGTTATTGAAATTAATATTAGAGTTGGTATTGATATAGGTATTGAATTGGAAATTTTTTGGGATCCGCCCTATTTCTCTTTGATTTCACACATAGTTTTATATCTGGTTTTGTCTGAATTTGTCTGAATCTGAATCTGCATTTGTTCGTCTGAGAATCTGCTATGTTTGCATTTGTGCGCCTGAATCTTCTCTTCGTCTACCTCTGTTCGGATCTGTCTGGCTGCGATTATCGTTGGTTTAGTTTGGATTGCGTGTTTTGTTTTCACTGAGTTTGAGCTCTGGGACACTCCGAAGCTGTGTGTTTAGTTTTCAGTTTTAGTTTATTTTCTTTTTTTTTTTTGAACGGCAATAAACAATATATTAAGAAAAAATGACAACTAGCAAGACGCTAGTTACCAAAAAATACAATTACAACTACAGACTAGAACCAAAACAAGCTACCAATTCTAGACTCATCCCGTGACATTAACTGCGAGATCCACAAAAGGAATGAAAAAACTCGTGCCAATAACGATGAGACACGAGAAAAATTCCCAACCAACGAGGGCCGAGCCACCGGTTTTCACCTCATAGTGTTTTTGAGTTGATCCAACCATGTCACGGGGAAGCAACCAAATACAGACAGAAAGCAAAACGAAACGTACCAGACACAATAAAATCCAAAGAAACACAAAGTAGCCACAATGAAGCCACACACAAGTCGCATGAAAACATAGCAAGAAGCGACCACCTTAACCATCAGGCACGGGACAAACGATCCAATCTTTCCACTCGTAATGATGTTTCCTATCCCTGTTACTAATCCATAAGAATGAAAGAGACACAATCGACTGAAAGGTGCTATAGATATCAACAGCTTCATCCTTATAGAGCTTGTTGTTTCTTACCTTCCATATATGCCACCACCACACAAACATGATAGCTTCAATGATGCTACGGTGATGTTTAGTGATAAGAAGGTCTTTATTCCATTCTACCACATTTCTAGGAGGTGAGTCAGGAACAGTCTTGTGAATCCAAACATTGATATGTTTTTGCAATTCACTAAAGAACGTACAGCGTTGAAACAAATGGCCACCTTCATCAATTCCATTATTACATAACCTACAATTTCATTTTCTAATTGATAAACTCTCAATATTTACCGTTACAGCATTACGAGTCTGAGAGGGGGTGTTAGCTAATAAGGCCTTTAGGCCCGGCACACTTGTTTAGGTCCATTTGCACTCAGGGTTTTGGTTTTTTAGTATATTTAATATTTTGTAATCTTCATTAATCTGATCATAATATATTTTTAGTATTTCATTGATTTCTTGAGTGAGTCAATACCAAACATAAAAAACGTAACATCATCATTAAATATGATCGAGAACCCCTAGCTACAAATCTAGCAAATATTCGTCTAAACAAATATATAAGTATAACTATGTTCATGCATGCCCTTCCCACTAGAAGTCACAATGCATATTTCAAATAAATATATACTATGTGGTACTTAACTTCATTGATTTTAATGATTTCGTGACTTCGACCATGAGCTCTCAGTGTTAAGATGATCGCGGTTTGTTACACAAGAAGATTAATGAGTAATTCGTATCAATAAAACAACAATTACCAATATAAACTCTAAGATACGAGAATGGCCTTAACATTAATCATGGATTCATGTCTTACAAATTTTCAAAAGGTTCAAATATTGAGGAAATATCAGTGATTTCTAAGAATCTTTTATTTTAAGAAAAATATATTTCTAAATATAATTATATAGAGTATGAGTTCAAAAAAGATATTGAAGAGGTGCTTGAACTATCGTTTGTATTGATTAATTTTCTTTATAAAAGTGAACACTACCGTGAAGTGGTACCAAAATATTTGACTAATCCTTTTTGCAAACCCCTTTTGAAAACTCATAAATACAAAATAAATAGTGATGACGTATAGTTTATATATGGGCCACGAGCTCAAATGATAAACATCACTCGGCCCAAACTCACCACGAGTGGGCTATCATAACGAATGACGGGCCATAATAATAACGGCTTGGGCTCACGAAGCCCAAAGCCCAACCAAACTAACCGGGGCCTGCGATAAGGATCTTCTATTCATAGAATAGATATCCTTACCCCGGATAAGCACTACGCGTGCGAAGAGTAAGGAGCAAGAAACCTACACGGTTTCGGCCCCTATATAAGGAATGACATCTCTCATTCAAAGGTACGATTCACAAACCCTAACTCTTAAACGAGAACCCTAAATCGATTACTTACTCTCACGCCGGAGTCTAATCGTGGGAGACAATCCCACGATAAGCCTAACGGTGTTGTTTATTTTCTTAGTGCGCAGGTTACAAGTACTAAGAAGCGAATTGGTACGAGAGCAAAAGCCCATAATCAGGAACGCCCAACTTTTGTATCAACAAGTGGCGCCATCCGTGGGACCTAACTAAGAACTAAAGACTAGAATGACAAAGAATAAGAATTCAAGCCAGCGGACTCCGCAGTCGGAGAAACGTGACCATCAGAGGAAGAATCAACAAGAGTCGATCTCTAGACAAGTCGCTGGGACAACCAGCGCACCTGGTCACCAAGAGGCGGGAACAACCCAACCTCTTCCAGAGGTAGAACTACTAGTAAGGACTACCCAGATCATCCCAGTGGTCCCAAGCGCTGAAGAACTTCAGCGCACTCTCTTCACCACTCCTCACCAGACCGTGCCCGCAGTGAACAACACTGTGCCACCAGATGTGCCTAACCGAGATAGGGTGCCTATAACCGAGACAGGCATTCTTGCAACAACCGAGGTTGCGCCCAATCTCACTTTGGGAAACTTTATATCCCAAAACTATGAAACCTTGACCGCCCTCATGCAGGAAGAAGCAAGGAGAAGGGCAAGTACGAGCCTACAGGCTCGATTGAATTTCGGTCCTGAACATGAACCATCACCACTACGCCACCCACGAGGAAGACGCGCAGAACGTACCACTATCCATGATAGGCTGGGTACGATATCTGATTCACAATACTCAGAAGATAGTGAGAGGCGCACTAACTCCAGACTTGGCAGTCGCGGGGTACAAGACCGATTGGGACCTCAACATTCGCCAAGCCAAGGATCCTCCAAACCTGGAAGTAAGAGGATCCAAGACAGATTGGGAAGAAGAAGATCCCCAAGTAGAGATCCCTCAAGCTCTTCTTCTGAAAGAAGTCGGCGCAAGCGCCGAAGAAGACACTACCCTTCTTCCAGTGACTCCTCTGACAACGAGGATAGAGAGATAGGACACTGGAAGTCAAGAGAGAGGCGTCGCGACGAAGAGAACGAATATATGTCTCTCCCATGGCGTCGCCAGAAAGTTGACGCGTTTACACGGCGCAGCAGCGATTACTCAGATCGCAAACGTAGGCACATGCCTGCTAACGTAAAAACATATGATGGAACGGGTGATCCGAATGATCACCTAAAAATTTTCGAATTAGCCGCCACCATCGAAAACTGGCCACAGCCAGTGTAGTGCCACATGTTCAATTCCACGTTAGTGGGGAACGCGCGCACGTGGTTTAGCAAACTCCCACGTAGGAGCATCGGAGGGTTCGAGGAATTACGGAAAGCATTCCGTCTCAACTTCACCCAGCGAAAGAAGTGTGCTAAAAATCCTATTGAGCTAGCAAGAGTGAAACAGCGCCAAGGAGAGTCAACCAGCGCTTTCATGGAACGCTTCAAGGATGAGTGTATACAAGTTAAAGCATGTCCTGAAATCCTAAAAATCTCAGGGTTCATGAATGGGATTAATAATCCAGAACTCATCCGAAAGCTAAACGACAAAGTTCCACAAACCTTCAATGAGCTAACAAAGCGAACTAGATCCTTTATACAAGGAGAAGCAGCCGCCGCGGACAGCAAAAAGGGCTATTCGAACTATAGGCAGCAAGAGCAGCCTCGGAGACAATCCAATGATCAGCATAACAACCGCGGCAGAAATTATCACAGTGGAAGGGACAATGACAAATATACCCCTCTTACGAAAACTCCAAGGGAAATATTTGTAACAGAGGGCGCAAACTTCTCAAAACCACCACCAATGCGCACTGCAGAGGAAAAGCGCATAGGAAACGGATATTGTGAGTACCATGGTCAAAAAGGCCATACAACTAATGAGTGCGTCCAGCTAAAACAACTAATTGAAAAATTAGTAAGAGAAGGCAGAATGGACCACCTGGTAAAAAACATCAAAGAAGGGAAAGACAAACAAAGGGGCGGAGGTAAGAAAGAGCCCTCCAAAGAAAAAGCTGATACCATATACATGATACAATCGTGGCAGCGCAAGATAAAGCAAAAGGTCAGCCAGAAATTTTCTCCCGAGAAAGAGATATCTTTCCCTACTCTTGCTGCGGACAACGCAGTGGTGGAACCTCTGACTATTGAAATACATGCGGGAGGACATGATATCCATCGCATGTACATTGACGGAGGAGCATCTGCAGACATCTTGTATGACCATTGTTTCAAGAGATTGCGACCTGAAATCCAAAATCAATTGATACCAGCAACAACGTCATTGACTGGATTTACAGGAGAAAAGATCTGGCCGATGGGACAGCTACGCTTGTTAGTGGTCGTAGGAGATGAACAGCACTCAACCGCAACATGGATAAACTTCATGGTAATAAAGTCTCCCTCACCATACAATGGTATCATTGGGAGACCTGGAATATCATCCATGCGCGCTGTACCATCCACAGCGCACGGAATGCTTAAGTTTCCAGTGAAAGGAGGAGTTGTCACTCTCTATAACACAACAGTACCACCAAGAGAATGCAACGCGGTAACAACCAAAGTAGAGACTATTCCAGAACAGCGCACAGAGAAAATGCCAAATCTAAAAGTCGCTATTCATCCCGATTACCCGGAACAACAAGTTTCGATTGGGGGATTTTTATCTGACAAAGGTAAAGCAGCCGTATGCGCACTCTTGCAAAAGAACCTAGACATCTTTGCATGGGAACCAAAACATATGACGGGAGTACCGCGCTCTATCACAGAGCATAAGCTACAAATCCGACAAGGATATCCTCCAATACCACAGAAGAAGCGCGGCCAGGCCCCAGATCGTGCAAAAGCTATTCTGGAAGAAGTACACAAGCTCGTAGACGCAGGCATCATGCGCGAAGTATACTACCATGACTGGCTTTCTAACCCAGTTATGGTAAAGAAGAGCGATGGCAGTTGGAGAATGTGCGTGGACTTCACGGACCTCAACAAAGCATGTCCACAGGACTGCTATCCACTGCCAGAGATAGACTGGAAGGTAGAATCCCTGTGCGGATACCCTTTCAAATGCTTCCTAGATGCATATAAAGGGTATCATCAAATCCAGATGGCAGTTGAAGACGAAGAAAAAACAGCTTTCCACACCAGTCAAGGCGTGTACTGCCACACAAAAATGCCTTTTGGCCTGAAGAACGCAGGCGCGACATACCAACGACTGGTGGACACAGCTTTCGAAAAACAAGTAGGCCGCAACTTGGAGGTCTACGTTGACGACCTTGTCATCAAAAGCCACACAGAGGATGAATTGGTGCGCGACATCGAGGAGACATTCAGAACATTGGGGCGAATAAACATGAAGTTAAATCCCAAGAAGTGCACCTTTGGCGCAACCGAGGGCATGTTCCTTGGATACTTGATAGAACCCGATGGAATCAAGCCTTGTCCAGAAAAAACAAAGGCTGTTATTGATCTCCCCTCACCGCGCACACTCAAAGAAGTCTAGTCATTGAATGGAAAGTTAGCAGGGCTAAACCGTTTCTTATCTAAGTCAGCAGACAAATCTCTTCCTCTCTTTAAAACACTCTCGAAGTGTACCAAAAAGGGAGACTTTCGCTGGACTAAAGAAGCGGAGGAAGCTTTCCAACAACTTAAACACCATCTGGCATCTCTTCCCAAACTTGTCGCACCGCGACCAGGGGAAGAACTAATCATGTACTTATCGGCAACTCACGGAGCAGTTAGCGCAGTACTATTGACAGATAGGAACTCCATCCAGACACCCATATACTTTGTAAGCAAAGCCCAGAAGAAAATAGAGACTAACTACAGTGCTATGGAAAAGCTGGTCTTAGCTCTAGTATTCGCAGCCAAAAGGCTGCGCAGATACTTTCAAGCGCACCCAATAGCTGTAATCACTGATCAGCCAATCAAACAAGTTATCTCTAAGCCTGACGCATCAGCAAGGGAATTCTACCACAAGATAATAAGGACGCTCGAAGAGTGTGGCGCACAGCGCAACGGTTTGAACTACGAGACAACATACTCTATCGACGCTCTTTTTTTACAACCATGGCTCAGATGTGTTGGACCTCTTCAAGCAGACTACGTACTCAGAGAAATCCACGCAGGATTATGTAGTATGCACTCAGGGCCGCGATCTGTAGTGGCAAGCGCTCTCAGGTCAGGGTATTATTGGCCAACTATGCATCGCGACGCACGCAATCTTATAAAGAAATGCAGCAATTGTCAAGTACATAGGCCAATCCCGCGCCGACCACAACAAGAGCTAACACCTATTACCGCACCATGACCATTTTATAAATGGGGCATTGACATCGCAGGACCCTTTCCTGTAGCAGCAGGAGGAGTAAAGTTCCTCATCGTAGCCATAGACTACGTACTTTACGAAGTGGATTGAAGCGAAGGTGGTGGTGAGCATCACAGGAAACCAAGTCAAACGCTTTGTCTGGGATAACATTGTCTGTCGCTTCGGACTACCAGGAGAGATCATATCAGACAACGGAAAACAATTCTGTGATAACCCATTCAAAGATTGGTGCGCGCAATTGAACATCACGCAACACTTCGCTTCAGTAAAACACCCATAAATCAATGGCCTAGTTGAGCGCGCAAACCGCAGCCTAGGCGAAGGAATAAAAGCACGCCTTGACAGACATAAAGGAAGGTGGGTGGATGAGCTCTCGCATGTCTTATGGGCGCATCGCACAACAATCAAAACCAGTACTGGCGACACGCCATTCTCCCTAGTCTATGGAACAGAAGCCGTCATACCAGCTGAAATAGGAATGCCAACTATACGCACAGCAGAGGTCAACGTCACAACAAACGACGAGGAATGGCGAATAGATTTAGATTTACTGGAAGAAAGGCGTGAACACGCAGCTATACGCGAAGCAAAGGCTAAGGCAAAAATGAAGAAGTATTATGATGCAAAGGTCAAACACACTTCATTCAGACCAGGAGACTTTATTTACCGCGCCAATGATGCGAGCCACGCAGAAGACACAGGCAAGCTCGGACCAAAATGGGAAGGACCTTACGAGGTCACAGATGCGCTTGGCAACGGCGCATACAGACTGCGCGACATGGAAGGTCACGACCTAGCGCGCACTTGGAACATCTGCAATCTCAAAAGATGTTACTTTTAGGCTACGGCCGCTACACAGACACCTTTGCATCCTACGAGATGCCCAATAAGTGTTTGTTTTTCTTTACTTTCCTAGGAATTGTATTTTTTCAAAAAACTTGCAAGTATCAATTAAATGTTATGGTTTCTAGCTAACTCCATAGCGTATTTTACTTTATTGCATACATACTAATACATGTCAATATTGTTATCTTATATTTTTACTGCCTACATGGCGTGCATGCACCAATTAAAGACCCACGAAGGCATAAAGGATGAGTTAACCTACTAATTCACTCGTTGAGTAAGAGGGTTGCAAACCCATCAACATTGGATCACGCATTCTTGCTAAGCGCCTTACTTTTGAGACGTCGGGGTAAGTTTCACATGCACATCCCACGACGGGTGCGCATATACTAAGTACGCCGTACAAGCTTAGCAAATAACGAGCCAAGACACTTGGTCAAATACTAAAACTTCGCAAACAATGCAAGTATAACTCTTAAAGTCACGCACTTAAAACACTTGGTTAAATAATTTGGCAAACAATGCAAGTATATTTTAAGTCACGAACTTAAACAACGAAAAGGTATCTTATTCAACATTTATTCACAAAAATTACAAGGAAAGATACATACATATACAAACAGCCTACACACTATGGCGATGCTCAGGACTATCTTGCGGAGCAGAAGAACTCCCCGCTTCCTGAAGCTTTCTAAGAAGCAAAGCATCATTGGGAGATACAGTGGGAACACTCACGGGCATACCATCAGACCTGGGGATGTGCGCAGCACCAATACCACACATCACTGCCTTACCCTTGATGCCCTTCTTCTTAGCAGCCCTCTGCTCGTGACGCTCCAGAACCTCTTTCAAGGGAATCTCCCTTTCAAGAGCGAAACGTTTGAGGATGTCGCGAGGCTGTGCGAACACAGGAATCTGTAGCTGCGACACATCAGGCTTCAGATAGTAATCTGATTGCCCTTCCCCATTCTCTCCGAGGTGGCACTGCAATGTCAACCCCACCATAAGTACATCTATGGGGTCGTCTTGGTCGCGCTCCAACCTCCCAATGTGCGGCAACTCAAGGACCTTCAACCCCACCATAGCCTGCATCAGCTCATCATATGTAGTAGCACTATACCCAGGGACCTCCGCCAAGTCCTTCTTCAACAGCTTGGCCTCATGAAGATCCTCCATAGCCTGCGATCTCCCACGAGATACCGCGCAGTGCACAACCTTTCCAAAGGCCTCTAATACCTCTTGGGACTCAAGAGTACCGATTGCTGCTAAGCGCAACCCATGGCTAATCAACCACCAACATCAACAAAAGATAAGTTGTGTTAGTAACAAGCATAACAACATAAATTATTGAAGGAGAAAAGCATAAAAGAAATACCTGCGCTCAACAATGGTCGACATCAAGTGAGGATATAACTCCTCATCATACTCAATGCTGAGGCCGCGCAGCTTGTCCTCCTGCGCTTGGATGATCTTCATCATATCTTCCTTGAACTTGGTGATATTGGCAAAATGCTCCACCTTCTTCTCATCTAAGAAACGCACAGCCCAAGTCAAGTCAGACTTGTAATGATGAAGCTCCCCACGCGCCTCCTTCACCTCAGCCAACGCAGATAGCTTCTCATGGGTGACCTTCTCAGCATACAACCGCGAGGCCTCCAACTCCACCTGCGCATCAGCCAACTGCGCACGAAGCCTCACCAGCTCCTCATCCTTTTGGGCGAGAGTGCTGCTCTCCCCAGCATACCTCTCCCTCAACTGAGCCACCAGCTCAGCCTGGCGCGCAGCAGTCGCAGCCAGCTCATCTATCAACGGCTGCGCCTCTCTACCCTCATCTACCTTGGCTTTCCCCTCCTTGTTTTCATTCTGCGGAGAGGAAACCACATCCACGAAGACTACATCATTCTTCGCGGCATCATCCCTACAAAACATAAAAGAATGCAGTTAGTATCGCAACAAGTAATATACAATAAATTAGATCTGGACGCAGACACTTACAGAAAGGGAGAAGCCTCAGCAACCTTCTTATCCACGCCAGAAGCGGATGTCTCCTCTACAGAAGACTCCGCATCCCCAATGAGGTAGCGACGTCTCTTCTTGGGGCCACTGGTTCCAGCTTCTCCCTTGCGCTTGATATTGCTCGCCACCTCCTCCTTCAGCACCTCCTCGGGCTTAAGGATCTCAATGCTGTCGGAGGACTCAGCACGCGCCTCCTCTTGCGCCACCTCCACAGCGGGCGGCACGCTCTGAACTGGCGCCACCTGGAGCGGCGACGTGTTCTCAGGGACAACCTCGGGTAACACAGTCACGTGACCCTCAGTTGCCTCCAGCAGGGGCTTCTCACCCTCCCTCAGAGGTCGCACCCCTATCGTCACTTGCTTCGGCTTATCCAGCTTGACGACGGCGAATAGATCCATCTCTGCGCACATAAACAAAAACAACAGACAAAAAGGTTAGATATTAAAAGTGCGCATATGAAAAAACTTACTAAACTTGAAGAAGAAGGGACAAACACCCACCCCGGCCATCCTCACTTATGAAAGTGGGCACCTCGTCAGCAGCGCCGAAATAATTGCGACTCAACCCCATATACACCAAAAACTCCTCCGGATAAGGGTTAATGGCTAGGCGGTTGGCATCAAGAGTCTGCGCATCAGCTAGCCTATAGGAACCGGGTGCAGGGCGCCCATCCCTTGGCAATGTATCCTGAGTATAAAACTCGTAGGGTGATGGGAAGACTACATCATCAACCCAGAAAAAATGCTCCCTCTAATGTCTGAGGGAGTCTACTTTTTCAGTGTAACACTGAAGCTCCCCCGGGTGCTTCGCAAAAGATACCCACCCATTTGACCACGTCGTGTGGTAAAATGAGCGGAAGAGGGATATGGTGGGTTCTATCGCAAGTAAACGGCAGTTTACTTCAAAATTCGACACCTTAGCCGCACCTATACAGTGCAACTGTGAGATGTGAAGGCGATAATGGTTGAGCAAATCACTCAGAAAGATAGAAATTGGCACGCGATAATTCGCGTACTCAAAAAATTTCGTGTATAAACCTATTTTCCCTTCGGGGAAATCCGCTATACACGTGTCTACGTCTGGAGCTTCTGGACGCATGTCCAAAGGAATAAAATAATTGGACGAAAACTCGGTGACATCGTCAACCGTCATCGCAGAGCGAAAGTCCCCTAATTGAGCAACCATTTTCATCTATTTACTAGTATAACGCACCTACAGAAATGCTTATTTGCGAAAAGATAGCTTTTGAGAGAAAGAAAATGGTGAAGTGTGTGTTTTACTGTGTGTAATCGCAAAAGTGGGGCGGTAACTATTATATAGGAAGAAAGAAAACCCTAGATTACCCCCACGTGGATCCCACTCACAAAAACGAGTGGCTAGAAACGAACCGGCAAATGCACTTTTTCCCGATTTACGAGGGCTACGTGGACACCACCCCCATTCTTCGAGGTACCTTTTTGAGATATTATTGACTAGGTTCATTGTACTTTCAAAATTAGCGGTAATATTTCAATAAATCTCCCGCCACGCTTACCGCTGTTAATATTAGTCTAGCGTCCGTGGCTACGAGCCACGCACACTAGACTGGAGGGACATGATGACGTATAGTTTATATATGGGCCACGAGCCCAAATGATAAACATCACTCGCCCCAAACCCACCACGAGTGGGCTATCATAACGAATGACGGGCCATAATAATAACGGCTTGGGCTCACGAAGCCCAAAGCCCAACCAAACTAACCGGGCATGCGATAAGGATCTTCTATTCATGGAATAGATATCCTTACCCGGGATAAGCACTACGCGTGCGAAGAGTAAGGAGCAAGAAACCTACACGGTTTCAGCCCCTATATAAGGAATGACATCTCTCATTCAAAGGTACGATTCACAAACCCTAACTCTTAAACGAGAACCCTAAATCGATTACTTACTCTCACGCCGGAGTCTAATCGTGGGAGACAATCCCACGATAAGCCTAACGGTGTTGTTTATTTTCTTAGTGCGCAGGTTACAAGTACTAAGAAGCGAATTGGTACGAGAGCAAGAGCCCATAATCAGGAACACCCAACTTTTGTATCAACAAATAGATCTAATATAAACACTTAATTTATATTGTGCTTGGTTCGTGCTTAGTAGAATCAAAATGGGTATAAAGTTTATTATATTGTGCTTGAACTTTAGACAAAGCATGAAAGAACAAAAACAAAAGACTATTCTACAATGACACACAAAGTTCAAGACAAAGAATACAGAAGACCTAATCACGTGGAGCATCATTCGAATGACCACCCCTTTGGGGGAGATTGTTAGCATTAAAAATATGTATAGAAAAGTGATGGTCATTTTCATATTAGAACTTTGTGTTGTTTGTTAAGATAAGTAATAGATTAGTCATTGGGCTTTGGACTTGGCAAGCTAATATGTTATGTGTTATGTTATATAAGCCATGTTATCTAATCATGTAACCAAGTCCAAGCCCAAGCCCAAGCCCATAGAAAGCCTTTAGGGCATCTCATGAAACCAACTATATAAACACCTCAAAGCTCATTTGAGGTGTGTGCTTGAGTGTGTAAGTGTGTGTTTCTCTCATAATATTCTCTCTTCTTTCTTTCTCTATATTCTCTTCTTTCTTTCTACTTTATCTCTCTACTTTCTCATACTTCTCTCTAAACATACGCCTACATATCAAGTCACCAAGGCTATTGTGCGTGCTTGAGTGTGTAGTGTGTGTGTTTCTCTCATTAATAAAAGTTCTATTTTTATCTCTTTCTCTCTACATCTAACGCCACATATATACATCTTCAAGTCACCACCTTTACTTCATATTGAGCTTACATTGTGTAATAAAGTTGAGATTTATAAGGTCCTACATGTAGTTTAAGAATCAACTTAACTACTTCTTGTATAAATCATAAGATTGCTAATGTACAATATAATTTCATCACTACGTAGACATAAATCCATGAATTTCCTCATTTAAATTTATCACTTAAGTTTAGAGTCTTTGATAAATATATATGACCAACTTTGATTACTAAAATGATAGGGTTATATCCAGAGATGGAGCCAGTAGGGGGGCTGGCGGGTGCTCGGCCACCCCCAACCGCCCAACTGGCCCAGCCTACAGTTTGGTTTCCGGCCTCTGTTTTATAGTCTTCAATCTAGTCTAGCCCCTGCCAACTACCAATATCTAACGCACACACTGTCATTAATCATTATGCTTGTCGGATGATAACTAACTGTTTGGTGTAACACTCAATTAACCCACCGTTGCATAGTAGACAAAGTGTTATTTTAGGAAGAAGAAGATAGAAATGAGGAAATAGAGAGATAAAAAAGAGAGATATAAGTCAGAGGTAAAAAAACCTTTTGAGTAAACTACATCGTTCGTCCTTGTGGTTTGCGTTGACCGCAGCCTGTGGTCCTTTGACCAAAAAAATTGCACCGTTCATCCTTAACTCAGAAACGTTATGCACCATTAGTCCCTCTCTCTAACGGGGTGGACTAACGCTCGTTAACTTGTTTGCTTATGAGGGTATAATCGTCATTTTGCGCTATAAGGACGGACGCTGCAAGGACGAACGGTGCAATTTTTCGCTCTTAGTCCATTTTATAACGCTTTCTTCCGTTTTTTTTACGTTTTCGCCCGTTTTTGTCATTTTTTATGTTTTCGTCCGTTTTCATCCGTCTTTTTACGTTTTCATTCTGTTTTTTACGTTTCCATCCATCTTTTTACGTTTTTGCCTGTTTATTTTACGTTTTCGTCTGGTTTTTACGTTTTCATCTGTTTTTTTATGTTTTCGCCCGTTTATTTTTCGTTTTCGTCTATTTATTTCACGTTTTCGCCCTTTTTTTACGTTTTCGTCCGTTCTTTTTACATTTTCGACTATTTTTTTTACGTTTTCATCTATTGTTACACGTTTTCGCCCATTATTTTTATGTTTTTGTCCGATTTTCTTACGTTTTTATCCATACTTATCCGTTTTCATTCGTTTTTACTTTTTCTTATCCGTTTTTATACGTTTTCATCAATTTTTTTTACGTTTTCGTCCGTTTTTTACGTTTTTGCCTGTTTTTTACGTTTCCATCCGCATTTTACGTTTTCGACTGTTTTTTTTTACGTTTTCGTCCGTTTTTTACGTTTTAGTCCGTTTTTTTATGCTGTCGTCTGTTCTTTTACGTTTTCGTCCGCTTTTGTCAATTTTTTTTACGTTTTAATCACTTTTTTTACGTTTTCATCTTTTACGTTTTCATCCGTCGGCTTCTTTTACGTTTTCATCCCTTTTTTTACGTTTTCATCCCATTTTTTACGTTTTTATCTGTTTTCCTACGTTTTTATCCATTCTTATCCGTTTTCATCTTTTTTCATGCGTTTTTTTTACGTTTTCGTCCTTTTTTTATGTAAAAAAAAACAGACGAAAATGTAAAAAAATAGACAAAAACATAAAAAACCAGACAAAAACGTAAAAAACCAGACAAAAACGTAAAAATACGGACGAAAACGTAAAAAAGCGGGGGAAAACGTAAAAAGCGACGAAAACATAAAAAAACAGGCGACAACATAATAAAACGGGAGAAAACGTAAAAAAACAGACGACAGCATAAAAAACGGACGAAAACGTAAAAAAAAATAGACGAGAATTTAAAAAAAGGGATGAAAACTTAAAAAACCGAACGAAAACGTAAAAAAACATACGACAACATAAAAACGAACGAAAAGTTAAAAAAACAGGCGACAACATAATAAAACGGGCGAAAATGTAAAAAAAAATACGACAGCATAAAAAACGGATGAAAACATAAAAAAATAGACGAAAACGTAAAAAACAGACGAAAACATAAAAATACGGACGGAAATGTAAAAATACAGACGAAAACGTAAAAAGTGGATGAAAACGTAAAAAAGCAGACGAAAACGTAAAAAATGGACGAAAACGTAAAAAAAGGACGAAAACGTAAAATAAACAGACGAAAACGTAAAAAAAATGGAAGAAAACGTAAAATAAACGGGCGAAAACGTAAAAAAATATATGAAAACGTAAAAAACCGGACGAAAACATAAAATAAACAGGCGAAAACGTAAAAAAAAATGGATGGAAACGTAAAAAAACGGGATGAAAACGTAAAAAAACGGACGAAATTGGGCGAAAACGTTAAAAAACGGACGAAAACGGGCGAAAACGTAAAAAAACGGAAGAAAGCGTTAAAAAAGGGACTAAAAGCGAAAAATTGCACCGTTCGTCCTTGCACCATTCGTCCTTATAGTGCAAAATGACTATTATACCCTTATAAGCAAACAAGTTAACGAGCGTTAGTCCACTCCGTTAGAGGGAGGGACTAATGGTGCATAACTTTTCTGAGTTAAGGATGAACGGTGCAATTTTTTTGGTCAAAGGACCACCGGCTTCGATCAACGCAAACCACAAGGACGAACGGTGTAGTTTACTCTTTCCTTTTTATTAAGTAATGTTTTTGGTTTCTTTGAATAACTATAGTAGTATAATAGTATTAATAAGAAAACAAATTCGGATATATCCTTTTGTAACTTAAAGAAAGGAAAAGCTAGTAAAAAAGAATTTTTTTTTTCGCTATCCTCAACAAAAATTTGTACATCCACTATTTTTTTTTTTTTTTTTTTTTTTTTTTTTTTTTTTAATCATTTTTCATATTTATGAAACACTTTAATCTATTGTCACACAATAAACAAAAAAATCTGAGTCTTTGAGGAAGAATTGTTTATAAAGAATAGGAAAAGTGACTAAGAATTTAGCAAAGTTTAGTTTAGAATGTTTACGTAAAATTTGTTAATTTTATAACAAGCAACTGTTTAACTGATACTTTAAAGTACTACTATATTAACTTAAAGAACTAATTGTAATTTCATATGTGTTATAAATCGATAGGGATGGTTAAATAATTGAACCGGTAGGATGAATAATGTACGAAGTGTATGTTATCATAAAAATTATTGCGGCCCCCCTTAATACGAATTCCTGGCTCCGTCCCTGGTATCATCACTTGAATCCAAAATCATGCTTCCATGACCCATCTACAACATTTTGACTGAAATTTACTTCATTTGATGTATCTTTTATGAGGACTATTTTCTTATTAACTTCAGTTTAAAAACCAAAGTTTCAAGTGGATTGTAACGTTATAAGTTACAAAATAGCATAACTGGGCTGAAGCTTACGTGCAAGGCCAGTCCATCTTTTAGTTCTCACAATGCTCATAGCAAATTAGCAATTGAATTTGACTATTTGAGGCTCTTTTATTTATTTATTTCGTTAACCTATCTATTTGCTATTCGAATGATAAACTTTATAAAAACTAGTTGTATCGTATAAGCTAACTTTGGTCAACTAGTTACTATTTCATAGGTGATTCAGTTGCATGACATTCATGTCGAGAAGTAGATGAAAAAATTGTTAAAAGCGAAATGTCCATGGACGTTTCCATTGCATTGGTTGCTCTCTCCCAAATAGAGTTATTGAGTAAATGTCTTTTTTTTCTAAGATAATACAAAAGCTTGTTTCGTAGCGTGTATAGACGAATTTAGACTGAGAACTCCTCAAACTACAACCTAGTATTTGGCAATGGCAGTGAAATCTAATTTGGAATAATTATCTTTAGTATAAATACAATAACTTTTTCACCAAAAGGTATAAATAATCCAGGCTAGTGACTGCCTGTGTTAGCCTCTTGCTTATCATCTTGTATTCTACATACTATGTTTATTACCTTTATTTGGAAGATGATCTTCTGGAACTTCAATAGGCTTGTCTAACAGTAGCACTATTTATATTACTTGAAGATCTTTTTGCTGTTATCACAACCACAAGAAATTTCATTTGGGAGTTGGTACCAAAGAGAAAATTCTTTGGTGTTATTTCCACGAAATTTCGAGGTCTTCTATACAGGACAAGGTTTACCAAAGTATTCCATACGATCAAAACCCAAAGTCTTTGAACCATAACAAAAAAGGTGGGTCAGAAAATTCAAAGTAAAGCGCCATCAAAGACCCGAAACAGAAGATATTTATCATCAACGCGTCTACTTATTCTGGAAACATGAATATACGACCAAGTTAAAATGAAATACTGAGTAACTATTATGCGGTTCGTAATGAAATGGAATCTATGGAAATTGCTACAGAGACTATATTGTATACAATATATAAGTACGACAGAACATTACTTATAAAAAGAAGGTGAAAACTTCTCATGTTTTAAAATTGCTATATTAATTCACTTAATGATATGTAACTACTAGAAATAAATAAGCTGATATATTTATCGTGCTTTGTGGGGATAAATTGTGTGATTATATATTACTCGTATTTATTTTGATAAGTATGAAACAATTAACATATTGACACCAAATATTAAAGACTCATAAAAATATGAATTTAATGACACCAACAATCTATAAGCATTTCACAGGTTTTTCACACAACCAGTTTCCTCACTTCAACAAATGGTTACATAATGAGTCGTATATCATCACGTTTCCTTTATACTAATTCCGGCTAAGTACCTTGGTGTTTCATGGTTTTTTTTTTGACACCTCAAATTTTATTCAATATTCTAGCAAAAAGCTAGAACTAGGGGTGGGGGGTGGAGGAGAGGTTTTGTCGGCTTATAATTTTTTGTCTATTATATTAAGGACAATTTGCAGCGCTCATTTTTTATATGGCCGTGGTTGGCTTCTGTTTTCCTGTTGTTGTTATTACCTCTCTTAGAACTTTTTAGGACAAACATCATCTATGTTTTACCCATAATACATGTTAATACACTTATACACTAGAAAGGTGTGCAATCCCACGTCGTCTGTTGAGGTAACTCGTTCACCAGTAAGGAATTGCAACAAAAATATCGAACATATATATGCCTATAGTACGTGATCACGCACTGCAAGTCCTATCAGATATTTGATACTAAAAAGTATTCTACAATTTCCTATTTATTTAATTTGGAGAAACACAAGAACTTTCACAAAACTCTAATATGGAGGAAAAAAAAAAAGAAAAAGAACTTTTAACGAATTGAAATGAACCAAAAAACAAATTAGCTCAGTCAAAACAGAAGTAGCTAGGCCTAGAAGCCTAGAACACATCAAAGATCGAAAAAAAATAAAAAATAAAATAAAAATAAATAAATAAATAAATAAATAAATAAAAATCACCATCATGAATACATACTATTCTGTTTACAGGAATTTAAAACAGATTACATTTCAAAAGCATGTTTCGTGGCCTATATATATATATATATATATGAAGTTATACTTGGAGCATCACCTAGAAATACCAAATGGCAGACATGAAATTCGTTGTTCTAATTTGGGCAGTATTTCAAATGCTTTCGTTTACAACTTCTTACACAAATTCCACCACTGAATCCCATACCCTCATTAACTCTACCAACCTTGCTAAGCCAGGGTGCAACAGCCGATGCGGGGACTTAATTGTTCCTTACCCTTTTGGTGTCGTCGGCAACAACTCAGAGTGTTATATAAATAAGGGATTTCGCATCTACTGCGACACTTCTGTTAACCCTCCAAAGGCCACTATTTCCGAAGGCGGCTACAACTCGATCAAATTGATATCTGATTCCACCATCCGGATTTCCAACCAATTGACGAGCAGTTGCTGTTCTCCAAATGGCAAAATAGACTATTATCCACTCATGATGGAGTTTGGTGACTGGCCGTACAGCTTGTCGAAAGTTAACAAGTTCACAGTTGTTGGTTGCGATGGTTCTGCTTTCCTGCTCAAACTGATCGAACTGAACCAAACATGGGCATATGGTGATTCGTCTACTGGTTGTATGGTCTTTTGTTCGCAGGTGGTTGTAGCCAGGGAATTTCCTGTAGACGGGGATTTTCCTGTAGCCGGCGAGTGTACAGGAAATGGTTGTTGCCAATCACCCATAGCCCATGCCGTAACCGGTTACTCAATTCGGTTAGATAATTCAAGTTTATATGATTCTTTCGTCTGTAACGGGATTTTTAATCCTTGTACATACGCCTTTGTTGGTGAGGAGAATGTATTCAAGTTTAAGGGTGTTGCTGATTTAAATGACACTAATTTCATAAAGAGGATCGAGGATACTGTGCCGATAGTGCTTGAATGGGCTATTGGTAATCTTAGTTGTTCTGAAGCCAAAGCAACAGATGGTTATGCATGCAAATCAAATAGTATATGTGTTAACTCTACAGGCCCTCGTGGTGGGTACCGTTGCAAATGTAAAGAAGGCTATGAAGGAAATCCATATCTTCCTCCTGGATGCCAAGGTACAATCAATAAACAAAAGTTATATCATTGCTTAATCACTTTATCGAATCTCTATTTAAAGATTAAAAACAGAGTAAATTACACCCTTCGTTCCTCATGTTGTACCATTTTTCATGTGGAGTCCTTTTTTCGAAATATTTACGTCAAATATCCTCTACGTAGCTATTTAGTTTTCAGATATTTTGAAAATCTTCAGTTATATTAATGGACTGATCAAACTTCTCAATTTTGTTGGCGTAACAAAATTGTGTCGTATAATTGGTTAATTTTCTCCAAATTATATCTTAATTGTCACACAAAACGTGTTTTCTTTTGTTACATGCGTGAAAAGTGACTTGTTAAAGGCAAGTCTAGATTACTTTAATATGGAACTCGAAGTCTACTTGTCCCAAAACATTTATTCTTTAAGTTACTAAAGTTTTTGGATTTGTTCTGTTTCATCCCACCTATTTGATTTCCCTTTTGTATTCAGACATCAACGAGTTTGCGCGAGACCAGAAAAGTGTCACTTTAGTTTAGCACCGTTTTCTAATACAAAACTTAAATATTGTGACACCTTATGTGTGACACTATATAGGTCTATCAAAAACAATATTTTCCTTGTAGTGAAATTTAGTGTTATAGATTATGATTCCCTAATTTAGTTATGTTGAAGATTAACCAATCATGGGTTGTGTTCCTTTTTTGCTAGATATCAATGAGTGTGAACGAAAGGAGGATTTTCCATGCTATGGAACTTGTATTAATACTCCGGGGAACTACACATGCAGACGTTCTACTACTGGATATTCAAAATTTACAACAATCATATTTATTTTAGGTAATTCTTTGATTAATACATGTGTGACCCACTGAACCACAACCCGTTTTGCCTTTCGATCACAAATATATTGAAGGAATACTGAGCACAAAATGATTAAGGAAAGATAAACGCGAATTAAATAAAAGAAAGACACGATCAATTGGAAGAATTTCTATTATTTTTTTATTATTATTATTTTTAACCTACAATACTTGTTTATAAATAAAATTCTTCTTTGCTTTTCAAAATTAAAAAAAGTTAATACCATTCAAAAAGATACTACCTCCGTCCCATAATAATTGTCCATTTTGACTTTTTTTAGTCTTTCTTGTTCAACTTTGACCATTAATATTTTTATTTGTGTGGTATGATACTTGATGAAAAATATATGAATAGATTGGGTTTTAAATGTATTTTTCATTGATATAATTTTCATCAAATATCATATAACACAAATAAAAATATTAATGGTCAAAGTTGAACAAGAAAGACTCAAAAAAGTCAAAGTGGACAATTATTGTGGGACGGAGGGAGTAACATGCTAGCTACTCTCTTGCATTCTACTCTTATATGAAAAAGAAATACTGTGAAAGTCTTTGCAAGTTTAGTTAGGACTTAGGTGGGTGTCATGGAATCATGTGACATGGGTGATTGGTCGTTCATGCATGGCTTTAAAGTTGAAAGTAGTAAAACTAGTAGAGTTTTTTTTAATAAATGGTTTGATTTTTAAAGTAGTTTGCAAGTATGGGTTACTTCAAAATTCTTTTTGTGAAAATGGGTTAGTATGATTTGGGACCACTTTTTAACTTCATTCATGAATGCCAAGTCATTTTTAAATTTTGGTTTATTATCCCTTACTTTAAGAAATATGTATGTGCCTCCCTTGAATTAATAGTTAAAAATTAAAGTAAATTGACAAAATTCATCAAAGCCAGTGAGTGATATTTTTAACTTTTTCATTGTCAATTGCTTACATTCTTTGCGTTCTTTTGTATAAAGCTTTTATTTACAACTAAAACTGGGAACTGGAAACTGGAAACGGTTTGATCGTACGTAGAACGACACATGATCATTAAAGTATTTTATGTCTTTTGTGTGAGTTGTAGTTTAGAGCAAAAATTTGAATACATGTCACTGCTAAACAGAGGTGAAAATGCATTTTATATCTTTTGTGTAGCTTTTCTATACCAAGATTCGATACAATTTAAAGTATTTGTGCGGATTTTCAACCAAGATTCTGTACAACTTATTCTATTTAGTCTTTTTTATTTAAGCATGTAGTTTTTTTAATATGCACGCTACTACTCCATTAGTTTCTTTTAAGATTCCCAACACTCCATTAAAGTAACCTATGTTTGCAAACAACTGTAAAAATAGAACCATTTATACCAAAACCTCAAAACTAGTACCAACAGTTTGCTCACATCTAGCATAACTTTTGGTAAACATGTTTAAGCTCACAACTATCATATTCATTTAGGTAATTCTTTGATGCATATATGATGTATATGGTCACAAATATTTTGACACCAAATAATCTTTTCCACCATGATTTGTTACGCTATTTTGACACAAAAGCAGGTGCAAATTGCTTAAGTATCCTATGTTCTATCATATGATGCAAACGTAAAACATTTGTTTGTGCAGGTATTGTACTAGGCATAGGGATACTAGTTTTATCAATTGGTGCATACAAACTAATACAAAAGAGGAAGGATAAGAGACGTAAAGAGAAATTCTTCAAAAGAAATGGTGGTTTGTTGTTACAGCAACAAACATCAAATGGTGAACATTCAACTCAGACAACAAGAATGTTTACTGCAATAGAACTAGAAAAAGCAACTGACCAATACAATGGAAATAGAATATTAGGCCGAGGAGGCCAAGGAACAGTGTACAAAGGAATGTTGCCAGATGGAAAAATAGTAGCAGTAAAGAAATCCATGTTGGTAGATGAAAGTCAAGTTGAATCATTTATCAACGAGGTATTTTTACTCTCCCAAATTAGCCACAGAAATGTGGTGAAGTTGCTTGGATGTTGTCTAGAAACAGAAGTTCCAATTCTCGTTTATGAATTCGTATCAAATGGAGATCTATGCCAATTCATACATGACGAGAATTATGAGTTTCCTACTTTTTGGAGTATACGACTACAAATTGCTACAGAAGTAGCAGGAGCTCTTGCCTATATGCATTCTGCAACCTCCGTTCCTATATATCATCGAGACATAAAATCTTCCAACATACTTTTGGATGAAAAATTCCGAGCGAAATTATCAGATTTTGGAATATCCAAGTCCGTCTTGGGAGATCAAACTCACTTGAGCACATTAGTCAAGGGGACTTTTGGCTACTTAGATCCTGAGTACTTTCAATCAAACCAATTCACTGAAAAAAGCGATGTTTATAGCTTTGGGATTGTTGTACTTGAGCTTTTAACAGGGAAAAAGCCAATATATTCCATAGGACCAGGGGAATCGAGAAGCTTGGCAACATTGATTCTATCAACCGATGAAAGGCTTCTTCTAGAAAATGTTGATAACCGAGTGTTGGATGGACCAGAAGAGCAGCTTGTAGCAGTTGCTAGGCTTGCAAAAAGATGCTTGAATATGAACGGGAAGATGAGGCCAACGATGAAAGAAGTTGCAATAGAGTTGGAGGGAATAAGATCAAGTCACTAAATAAAATGAATCTACTATTTATTTTGTATTAAGCTTGTAGAATAAGCTGGATTGGAGCTAGCTATATGTCTATGTGGATGACATTATTATGTTCTCAAAATCTTTAGTTCTTAAGTTGGTCTTTTGTGATTTTCCATACCAAGTCTTTTTAATATATGTACATGTATTTGTAACTATATGTTCCATGTGCGCAATGATTCATTTCCGGGCCTTTTGCTCATTGTTCAAACTCAGCTAGTAATAACAATAATACAGTTAAATATTTATGGTTGAAATTATAAGTTTATAATTGTTCAAAAAAAAAAATTATAAGTTTATATTAAAACCCGTTCATACGCTGCCGTTTTGATGCAGGCTTTTCCCGCCATTTTTTTGGGCTATTTTTGGCCTGGTCTTTGTGGTCCGCCAGCGTAACCCAACACAAACTATAAGCTGCCCTCGATTATTTCATACCTCCGGATCTCATTATGTTCTCAAACCTTCTAGGATGATACACACACCTGCAAGAAAAGTATACCTTGATTTCCAGAATCTTCATCTCATCCGCTAAAGGTATAAAATCTAATCAGAGATTACGGTTTTGTAATAATTTGGGGGTAATCGGAAATTAGGGTTTTCTAATAATTTGGGGGTTTTGCTAATTTCGGGTTAATTTATAAATTTTAGGTGTATTGTAGATTAGTGTGCTCACATTAGTGTGCGTACCAGAGACGATGGAGCAGACGGCTATGTATAAGAATGAGTCACGGTATGTTTTTCCCCGGCTTGATTTAATTAGATTTCCAATTTTCTTTTTTTATGATTTTTAGTTCTCTTCTTTGATGGCATATAGGCGGTTAAACACACAAATACATTTCTTTTATGCTTTGGGTTTTTGGTGCCGCAAGATCGTTGCTTATTTTGCGCTTTTTTGGCACCGTATTGAATGAGATTTTTGGTTTCAGGTTTGCAGTTATTTATTTTTTCCTTTTTTTTTTTTTTTTTTTTTTTTTTTTTTTTTTTTTAAATAAAAGTTGGGAATTATAACAGTTTTGCTGTATTACGGGCATTTGTATCAGCTTATGTATCCAACCTTGCGAGTTATTTGGTTTTGGCCTTATTTTTATAAAAGTAGTATCCTTTTGTTAGATTACATATGTAAATTGCAAAATTAGTTTCAATCTTTGGATACTAATTTGCTGAGGTTTGTTTGAAAATATAGGTGTTTGTTTTAGTCTATTTGTGCTAATGATCCTATTACGATGCCCATGACGCATTCATGACTAGAGCCGGACTTAACTGAACAATTTTGCTACAAACGGTAAAGCATGAAAAAACCTTTAAACCTAATAAATGATAAGGGATTAGAGCTGCCTTAAATCTATGAGTGATATATTGAATCAAAACGGGAGTATACACTAAAGGACTGTCATGTTGATGCGTTTAGGGACGTTTGGTTCAGGTGGTATGATTTTGTGTTTGCAAGCTTATGACTCACAATTTTAAGATTCACATATCCCTTTGTCATGACAAAATGTTATTCACACTTCATTAGGATTGCTTAGCCTTCTATTATTTTGACTTTTAATGCACTTGGATCATTATAACTGCAGAAGCTGCTGCTGCTGCTGAGACCTACACTTTTGTGCAGGCGGAAAGTCAGATTAATTAATTCGAAGGTATAATGACTTTGGTTTCATATGCGTATTTTGATTGTTTGATGTGCTTGATGTATTTCCAAGATTTAAATTTGTTATCCATGTTATGTTCACTCCCATTCAGATTGCCCGTGAAGATTACATGTTTAATTATAAGAATTGCAGATACATGTCAGTTATGAGGTTTTATGTACATGAAAGTAACATTTTTTTAAAAATTGTATACTCAGATTGTTTTACTTTTCCATTTTTAATCATGTGCTTTGTGTACTTTTTGCAGGGTATCAACAACAATAGCAGGGATCTCAACAGGGTATAAACTACTGCTTTCCAGTCACTGGGGAACGGGTCCTCATCAGGGTTGACCGCGTCTGGAGCCGAGCCACAGCCTCAGCGTCCTGGTACTGGTCGTAGTATTCATGTAAATCCCAAATATTTGGAGGCGAGACAGAAACCTCAACAGTCAAACATGAGATACAGATATGCAGGATGGCTAATTGAGACGGCTTGCTGATTCTCTTCATATGTTTCCCTACCTCAACTCTACAAAGTAAGTGCCCGCAGTTCTATACTTCTATATATCATATTATTTTAGCATTTTTATATATAAAAAAAATAATATTACACATTAATATGATTTGTTAATGCAGAGAACCATTGGGTCACCGCACGCATCCGCTGTAAACATAAAGCCTGTTCCATCTATGGCAACATTCTTTTCAAGTGGACCAATTGCAGTTGCACCAGAGATTTTGTCGTTTGGTTTTTCGGCTCCGAATTCGCGACTTAAAAGTGTTAAACGCTTTCGTCTTTATTCTACATTTCCAGCATTTCTTTTTATTGTGCACCACGGTTTAAGACAGAAACCTGCTATGTGTTACACTCACGTCGTTTCATTTTGACATTTTTTTTCACAGACTCCATTACGATTCGAAGCAACAGACACTTTCAGTAGGAGTTAAGAAAAGGTCCGATTCAGAAGCAGGCTAGGGTTAGCCCAACATTTTTAGCGGGAAAAGCCCACACCAAAACGGCGCCGTGTGAACGGGATTAATTTGAAGGTCGCCGAATAATGCAATGTTCAAGGTTGAATAAGAATGTGTGTTGTTTCCATATGCTTTTCAAACGTTCCTTTTTGCAACTGACTTCAGCCCATACGATATTATGCAGGTGGATCTTTGAATTTGAAGAAGTCGTGGCTATATCAGAAGTGGAACAATCAGGAAAGCTGTGGAACAGTGGGAGCCATTTGAGATCAAATCAAAGGCACCAAATGGAACCAAAGTAAGCATAAATTAAAACTACTGGATAACCCGACGTACAAGGAGACATTTGATTACAAAACCACTAGAGTTCTCAGCTGACGTAGTTCCAGTTATAGAATCATTTACCGTCACTTTGATGGATCGTTTGCTCAAGGGGACCTACAGATTGCCAACATTATACCTGGTGGACGCTGACGAGATAGCACCTGTAGAAACTACGTTTGGAACCGGCAATCAGGTTGGTACGTTTTTTTTTTTTATTGTGTATTTGTAATTTCAAGATATTATATTGAACTTGAATTTGTTTCGTTTTAATATCAACACAAGTTGAAAGCTACCAGTGTTCACCATCATTCTTTGGCGCGTTGCTTCCGGCTCGCTTCTTTCCCAAGATAGAAGGAAAAAGACAAGGAATGCTTAGGATTTTGAAGAACCCCAGTGCACGGTTGTGAGTTTGTGTTTTCTTTACATTTTATAGGTTTTAGAGTTTCTTTGCATTTGGTTATTCATATATCTGTTGCTGCAGAATTCTTTGGGTTATTGACTTTTTTATTGTTAATTTTGCTTTGCAGATGCAAAACAAGGCGAGCATCGTTGGTTTATAGGATAAAGGTTTGAATGAGCTACTAAGAAGCTGGTATTTTATTATGTCTATCCATGTGCGCTAATAAAAGTAGTCAATAGTGACATCATTAAAATGATGTTTTACTTCTCAATTTCTCATGTCATTAGATAAAGCTACAATTTTTTTACTAATGTTTGTTCTTTTAGGTAAAGCTGCAATTCTTGAGGTGGAAGCTTTGAGTTATGACAAAGAGAACGACGAACCGCTATGCATGAACAGGTATATAATCCTTAAGTGATTGATAGAGGTGTCAATTGCAACCAAATTAATAGTTCAATGGTTCAATTAGGGTTATATATTCTGTGACAGATCAAATGGATGTACTTACCTAAAAAGAAAATGGGCCAAAGGGGTGGAAGTTTCTCTTAACTGATATTTTACCCGTTTGACCCGTGACCCAAACCATTGATTTTGCCACCTCTAATGATTAATGTAGAACATAAGCGTGTACGGGTGCAATTTGTTTGACGCAATTAGTCTTACTCAATCGTTTATTTCCTTCGCACAGGGAAATGTGGCGTTAGTAGCAGGAGGGCATTCAGGTATTGGAAGGTCAGGTTTTTTTTAACACATTGCTAAGGTTGGTATTCCCCTTATAATTTTTGGAGGTAGGGCAACGGGTGATGATACAAAATGGTTTTCGGGCTATCTGATGCTTCCATGAATGGTAGGGGTTGACCAAAGAGCCAAACCGTAAATATTATCTATATTGTTAAAGATAAAACACGATTAAGAACAAAATCATGCTTATTAGATACTGTAAACATTAAAAAAAATGGATGTTTGTCAGAGTACTAATTTCAAGGTATCACAAAGACCGGACTCTGCAACAAATGGCAACAAACTAGAGCATGCCTATACGGAGATCACTGTCAGTTTGCTCATGACATTGAGGAACTTCGCCCAGTCATACGCCATCCACACTACAAAACAGAAGTCTCTAGAATGGTGCTTGCTGGTGACCCTTGCCCATATGGCCACTGCTGTCATTTCCGCCATGCTTTGACTGAGGAGAAACTCATGAGCCGCCTTCATCTCTTGCTGGGTACGTATATTCATTGGGCGAGTGAATCAAAACAATTTCCATTCTAAATTCACCAAGTCAAATAAGGAATGTTTATATTTCTTAATAAATAAATTTTCTGGTAACAAAAAAATAATGACAGGAAAGGGGATGAACTCAGGAATCAAAAGCATGTCATAACTGAGACAATCTCTGCTGCAAAGAACATTGGAACTACAGACGTAGAAACTAGAAATGAAGCTGAATTTGGTCATGCATTCTCTATTATTTTGGTATGTACCTTGCCACTACAGCAATGTGTATTCGGATGACAACTTTTCGTATTACAATGTCATTATTTATAGAAAACTTCTCGCCAAAAAAAATGGCCCGCCCGCAACGCGGCGGATTATCGCCAATCTAGTGAAAATAAAATGAAGAAGACAGCAAGTAGAGAAGTGAAGTAGCAAGTAGAAAAGTGAAGTCAAATGGTTATAGTAAAACTTTGACACTTTCGTTTGTAAAAACTTATTGCAACGTATTTCTGGATAATGGGCTAAAAAATAGCTATTCTATGGCCATGGGCTTTGATAGGTTTGGGCCAACTAGTAAATTGGGTCATTAAGTCAATGTAAATTGGGTTATATCTCATATGTATGATTTCCGAACCAATATAAAAAATCCTGATATGTAGAATATTTTCTATCTTTTGACTGATGATATCTGGCATGTTTGATATTTAGAAAAACATTAAAAAATGATACTCATAAAGTGCATTGATCCCTAGCATGATTTGTAACCTCCATAGTGTCCGAAATGAACTACATATTGATAGATATCAACAAAATGCCCCGAGTTGTAGACTTGTGCAAAGAACACAACTGGTAGACCGGAGACCCATGAACAGCTCCATAAAGATAATCAGTGATTGGTGATATTTAAATCGAAAGAACGTTGATGTTACACAACTCCTAAAAGAAATAAAAACCATACAAGCAAGTATTTGTGTCACTAGGATTTGGTACACTTCGTATTAGCATTCTCCTCTCGTGATATTTCTCCTTTCTCATAGACAAATATTGTGAAAGGAGATGGCATATAGGAAGTGGACTAAGTGACACAAATAAATGATTTTATGGTTTTTACTAGCATTTTGGAGGTGTGTTGCATCCACGTGAGAGCTTTTTACAAGATCATCCATACTCAAACTTTTACAGTTGTACACAAGCATAGGTTTCTTAGTGATGTTCTTTGGGTAGAAGTCTCTATATAATAGTTAGAAAATACAAAATAAGATGACTCTTACATTCGTATGAGATAAGCATAGCTAATACGTCCTCTACATTTGCACATAGCATAATAATAATAATAATAATAATAATAATAATAATAATAATAATAATAATAATAATAATAATAATAATAATAATAATAATAATATTAATAATAATAATAATAAACAATGCAATCATTTTTGAAACCAACTTTTTTGTTTAGGAAAAAATGTAAACCAAACATTTGTTCTATTTTAATCACGATAATTGTTGGTTATCCTCGTCACCAAAATCACTTCCTGCTCAGCGATACATCATCACCATCAGTGGTAGACGTAAAGGTATGCACGCTTTAATAAAGTTTGAACAAGGCATTCACTTAGTATTGGACCCTAAACTTTGTAAGAAAAATAATTGTTTTGACGCTCTAAGGGTATGGACGTGCATACCATGTGCCTCAAGTATGTCTTCGTGTGATCTTTATCCTTGTAATTCACATGTAACATTTAACCTAGTCAACCATTTACCACAATATTGCGTCGACACGAAAAAGCTAGTCACTATAGGGTGTTGTTCTTGTAATGTAGTAACATGAGTACGTACATATCATGCAACAATTTTTCACGTAGAAAGCACCTTAACGTTTACTACTTAAAAAGCAGCTTGTATATAAGTAAAGCTATAAGTTGTACTGGTACTCAAAACAGCAGCTTATCATGTTTTAAAAATGAAGGTGCTTCAATAATCTAAATCAAACACGCCCTAAGTCATACCATATATGAAAACAAAATCATAGAGCATTAGTGTTCTCGTACGTACTTCACGTGTAACATAAAACGCCAAGAGCGTGTTAAGGATTGCGTATATGAAAACAGTGTTTGGTAAGCCGTAAGAAGAAATGTAGTTGTGCACATTCCCATAATGAGCAAAAAAAATCAGTTTTTTTAAAACCACATAGTAATCTGCTTAGAGGGGAACAGTTGTAAAACCCTAAAATTCGAAGACCAAAATTATGTCTAATTTTGAAAAAAATTTCCTAAAGTTATTTAATTAACCCTAAACTATATGTTATGCATTATATTTAAAGTTATAATTATAACCTAAGTACTAAAACTTAATATTTGAATAACACACATTTGTAATATCCATTAGACTTTAGATAATCTTAAAATTCTCTTAATTTGATAAACGAATCTCATCACACGTTTTATTTAGTCCATATGGCCAATACTTTCATTTTGTAAAATCAATTAGAAGTTCAAAATCAGTCCATGTGCATGTGTTAATTTGGAAAGTGTCTTAGTCTTCCAATCACACCTTAATTTTAGACAATCTCCTTCCATTACTTAATTTTCCTGTCACACGTTTTATTCAATCAAGAAAATTCTCACCCAAAAATCAAGGCCAATTACCATTTTTATATTCCCAAATCTCTCCTTATACAGCCGAATGTAGGCTCTCCCACTCATTTGTCAAAACCGAATATCACAAACACTCTAAACACAGAAACTTTTAACCTAGAAATAAAAAAAATGACGGCTGGAGTTTCCTCTTCATTTTCGATTCATAGAGGCTGCAAAAAGGGGTGTTCCATCGTGGTTCCTTTGGAGGGTTTTGGACGTGGGGAATTTCTGTTCCAAGAGAGGAGGTTGGGTCGTGTGTTCTGGTTCGAATAAGGGGTTGTGATCGTTGTGTTCGAAGGTGTGGTTCTGTTGGTATTGGTATTCGGGTGTTTCTTTTGGGTATCACGCTTCGAGGGTAACCTGTACCATCTTTACTCTTTTCTTTTCGTTTTAAATAAATCGGCTGAATATATATGAATGTGTATACGATTATAAGTCACATGAAATCATAAAACTCACCACATGAAATAACGAATGGAGAGCTTATATTATCGACATATGAATCGGTTTCTTTTCGAATCTGTTGTACATGTATTGACCCACACACATATGACCCATAACCTGTTTTGTACAGCATCTTGTCGAGCTAAAAAGAGTAATACGTGCTTGTTTCGTTTCTGTTTCAAATCGTATAAAAATAAATAAAAAAGGTGTCGCGGGTTTATTTTGTATCGTGAGATCTATGTTGTGATATGTGACGTCTCGCGAGCAGTTTTGTATCGTGTATGTGTGAGTCGTATTGGGTCATGTTTGAACGTTTTTTGGTCGTCAATAATGCTGCATAAACAATCCTAAGAATGTGTTTTAGTATAGACGTAATGGAAGGGAAACATGCTTATAAATATCTATAACATGTTGGACCATACTGTTATAGAAGCAAAAGTTAGGGTAGTTTAGTGTAATTTTATGTATGTATTCTGTAAGTTTGTATAAACCGACCCATTGTATTGGGCTGGGTCACAAGAAAGATACGGTTATATAGTGTAGGGTTACAACGTTTAGTTAGGTTATAACGGTTAGAAGGAAACGGCATGTCTCTTGTGAATGCAACGTTTCAGTAAGTATATATATGTTTGAGCCTGTAAACAGAATGTAACCCACACGTTTATAATATATCAATTTTAAGGGTTCATCCCAAATCATTCTTTGTTTCTTATTATTGATTCTTGTTTGGCATACATATGATGTTGTTATGATCAAATTCGATCCTGGATATGGAGATGCAAGGACCTGTCAACAGTGGTATCAGAGCTTCGAGGGAATCAAACAACATTCAAATCATGTTTTACAATCAAGATTAAACCTGTTTTTTGAGGAAAAAGAACAGTGGGTTAAGGAGAAAAAGATGGCGTTTGAAGAGAAAGAAAGAAGGGAAAACGGTTACCCCAACCGGGGGTTAACCAAGAAGAAGAAGAAGAAGAACACGGTTTTGTGTTCTTGTTCGTACGAACGATAGATAAACCAGTGGGTTTTTTAGTGGCCATCGATTGAGAAGCGTAAGTAAGAATGGTTTCTGTACAACCTTGTGTATAGCGACCAGAGGAAAGAGAGAATCAACAGCGAATACTTGGAAAGGAACTAGAAGAACCGCAACATCGATTGCAGAAGTAAGAAAAAAAGGGCTCTATCATTTGTGTTATTTCTCTGTGTCGACAACCACCAGAGAAAAAAAAGGGGGCTCTTTTGGGCAAGATCAAGAAAGAAATTTTTGTGGAACGACATATGTTTGAAGACTGACACAACAGGAAGAAATACTTTTTTGTTGGAAGCGACATTTGAAGACCGACACAAAAGAAAGAGAGATTGAAAGATCGCTTGTGGTTCACAAAGTAAGAAAGTAAGAAAGAAACGCGTAAGTAAGCACGCGAATAAGCGTAAGTAAGCACGCTTATAAGAACAAAGGCGTAAGTAAGCACGCTTGTTTAAAGAATGCGTAAGTAAGAACGCGAGCAACAAAGTAAACGTAAGTAAGCACGTTTACAAGAAAGAAAGCGTAAGTAAGCACGCTTGAACGAAAAAGATACGTAAGTAAGCACGTACCACAAAGAAAGAAATAAAGATAGGAAGAAAGAAGACAAGAAAGGAGAAAGCACGTCAAAGAAAGAATGCAAGCAAGAAAGCATGGCGAATGAAGTCAAGTAAAGAAGCCTCGATTTGCATCTATAACATTAGGGGGTGAATGTTAGACCATAATGTTATAGAAGCAAAAGTTAGGGTAGTTTAGTGTAATTTTATGTATGTATTCTGTAAGTTTGTATAAACCGACCCATTGTATTGGGCTGGGTCACAAGAAAGATACGGTTATATAGTGTAGGGTTACAATGTTTAGTTAGGTTATAACGGTTAGAAGGAAACGGCATGTCTCTTGTGAATGCAACGTTTGAGTAAGTATATATATGTTTGAGTCTGTAAACAGAATGTAACCCACACGTTTATAATATATCAATTTTAAGGGTTCATCCCAAATCATTCTTTGTTTCTTATTATTGATTCTTGTTTGGTATACATATGATGTTGTTATGATCAAATTCGATCCTGGATATGGAGATGCAAGGACCTGTCAACATAACATGATAAAATACTTATGTAAGTATGGAGTTCTTTTAGTGTGCATGTGCGTGAGTTGTGGGTGGACCAAATAAGGTTGTCAAATAAGTTATAAACTGATTATAAAGGAGTGGCGGTGTGTGTGTGTTGGATGGATCAAATGAGGTCTAAATCTTGTGGACAAGCTGTTTGAAAAGGATATAATATGTGGAAGTGATTGGTTAAACTTTGGTTATTTTGGGTTTGTTTGATCTCGCTTAAAGAATACACAGAAATGAGGGTCGGGTAACTTTGCTTTTAATTGAATGGTGAGTTTAAAATGGTATGGTCGTGCATGGGCTAGAGTCATGGTTATGTTGGATTAAACGTGAGTCTTTTGGTGTAGTGGGTATCACTAAATTTCATATCTATAAAGTGTTGTGTCTCACATAAAAATGGAAGTCTCGTAGGGACTGTTAAGTGTAGAGTATATATACACTTATATGAGCTGTGTGGGTATGCATATGAAATTGTATTTTTGGTCGTCGCAGTCTAAACTAATGTCTAAAGTACATTTAAATAAATTATCAACGATTGAGCCATAAAACGGTCATTTTGACTTTTAATTACATTTTAAACCCTAAAATTAAATGTTTGACATATTTAAATATTAAACTTTGATAATTGACGTTTATTACCCTAAATTTTACTAAATTGACATACTTAACCCTAAACTACGATAATTGCCATTATTAACCTTTAAGTTTATTTAATTGCCATTTATAACCCTAAAGTATAAAATTACTATTCTAGGGAACTTACTAAATTTGGAAATTTACTAATTCGAGAAAACTGCTATAAATGGAAAATTACTAGAAATAGAAAGCTGACTAAACTGAGTTTTATGTTTTAAAACATGATATTAATACTACGACGATATTATTCATGTGGATTCATTGAAGGAGTGTTTCCTTATGCTTACGTATGTTATGATTTCGATGGTGATTGAGGTACATATATTCTATCCTCTTTTAGTAAGGGGTTCTCTATCTCATGACTTTTGATCCTTGACCTTTGATTCATTTACTTTGATTATGATCCTTTGCCATTATTCGTTTGATTATGATTCTTTGTTGATGCGGTTTTTGTTAGGATCCTTTGATATGCTTCGCTAACATGATATATTATATGTTTCGTTTGGATATGATGCTTCGATATGATTCGTTTGGTATGCTATGATTATGCTATGATATGGTATGTTTGTTTCGTTCTTATGCCCGAGTTTCTAACTAGTCTTGGAGGTACCATGGCCGCGTCATTCAGGCACCAATAGCGTGACACTATCTGCGGCGGTGTGATCAGTCCTCGGCGTCCTCCTTTGTTTCAATATGATATGAGTACTCTTTTTTATGTATGTGTATACCTGTCCTGTAAGCAGGGTGCATATATGATTTTGTTCAGCGGAGGCGTATGGATGCATCATAGGATTATGTTTGGTTTTGGAAGACTTTTGTTGTGTGATGGCGTACATGGCATGTGCCCCATTCACCTTTGGGAGTTTGATCGACTCCATGTGTTTACGAAGGGGTCTCCCCTCTTCGTATTCCTTTGTATGATATGTCATGGATTGGTAGCTTTCGAGATCTATCGAGTACCTCGGTAGGTCGGCTCGTGGCTTTCCTATGATTCGTTTGTCCATTCAAGTACCTTGTTTTGACGCTTCTTTGTTGATACGTGCTCTTTACCTTTCCTTATGATTATAATTATGCTGATATCTTTTTGTTGCTTCGTTCTATTATTATTTGTGATACATTATGCCATCTTATGATTTTCTTCTTTCGTTTGCTTACTACTTTGCTTTGTTTATATCTGTTCACTGAGCTTTTGATGCTCAGCCGCGTTTTCTTTTCCATGCGGTAGGTAATAAGCGGGATGTTGGGTTCAAGTGATGAGAGTAGGAGCTTAGAGACCTACACCCTAGTTTCCCTACCATTTGGATTATTTTAGTTATTGTTAGACCTATGTTGATGTTATTCTATTTCATTTCCTTTAAGTACCTTATGGGATTTTGTAATAATAAGTCATGATGTTCTTGACTATTTTAATTATGAAGTTTCCATTGTGTTATGATCTGGTATGCTTTGATATATCGTCATAATGTGACGCTTTTACCCTTTTACCGGGTTCGGGCGTTACACCTTCAACTACCCATCAACCCCATTAACATCATATCTTCTTCAAACTCCACCATTTCATACACACCCTTTGCAAGCTTCTCCTATGGTGGTGGTGGCAGTAAAAACCGTCGTTGGCACTAGGTGGTGGTGGTCCAGAGTTTCAGTCTTAAACTCTAGTGAAGATCATATCACACATGAGCAAAACCATATTTTAATTCGACTTTTACTTTTCGACACAAGCAAAGAAGTCTTTATGTCATTTGTTGAAGTAGGTGGTCTCGGAAGTAAGGTTAGGCCTTATTCTTTTTACCATAATGTACCCTTATATATAATTATTGTTTCAAGTTTCACGTCTTTCTTGGTTTTTCAGAATTTGTGCATGTGTATGTAATATTCTTTGATTTTAATGAAATTCTAGCATCGGCCGGTTTCATAACTTCAAAGCAATCTTAAACCACAATAAATTTTGCCACTCGCTTATAACTAGCCGTTCTAAAAAAAAGAAGCCACCCTTCGCTGAGGACTTTTAATTTTTGTTAATGTTATGCATTTTGTATTGAAGATTTTTAATTCATCCATTCTTTTTGCAATTGCACCTACATCCAATCCACAAAGTTGTGCCACTTCGCTCATCGATCCGGCATCTCATTCGTAAACGTCCTTGGAAGAAGATGAACAACATTGAGAAACAAGCTATCACGGAGAACACAGAAAAGAAAAGTACAACATATCTTGGATTTCTTAGGAATTCACAGTCACTCTCGAGACCAATGATGAGGACTATGACTTGGTTCTACACATAAAAAGAGATATTCTATATGTGGGTGGCATATGTGTAAAGCGCGGGCCCATTTCAAGATTTCAAAAAGGATTTTGAAGAAGCAACATTAGACTTAAACTACACGGGTAACTGATGCTAGGCGTATAGCCGAAGGACGATTTTCATAGTTTCTGCAAGCTCCTCAAAATGATGCTAGGTGTATAGCCGAAGGATGATTTCTACAGCGTTACAAGCTCCTCAAAGTGATGCTAGGTGTATAACCGAAGTGTGTGAGTCCTTTATTTTTGAAGTGTATGCAAACAAGCTTTAGCACATGGTTTGTTGCAAAACAAATCCACATGCATCTATAAGTATGTGAACATGAGAATATATATTACGTAAAGAGAGAGTTCTCGTGACAAAAAGAAGCTATTCTAGCTCAACCTAATGAAATGAATGAATTTACGTTACACTAGTAATTTTGGGCCTTTAAGTTTGGGCTTTATACACTAAGCTATAAGGTTCAGTAAAAAATTTCTTACTGGGCTTATATATTATCAGTTGAAGATAGCCCAACAAAAAAACAGGCATATATATGTTTTCGAACTATATCACAAAGTTGCCACTGGATTTATTACTGTTTGCATTAGGTGGAACTTTAGATAAACTCTTAGCTAAAGTATCATACTTGTCATGAATGACAACTTTTCATGCACATGTTATATAACTTAAACAAAGAGCCTAGGGAGTCATAACTTGAGTTAGCACATAACTCAGCACCACGTCATCTTAACACCAAAAAACACGGAAATCATAACACCTAATAACACCATTTTTTGGACCCACATTTTTCTTTTAAAATTACAATTTATAAATTCTATCCTCAACAATTTCATTCACTAAACATTCAAACATTTCATTAATAAAATTAAACATTACAATACGAAATAAAAACCATTACATTAAAAAAAACGATAGAAAAGAAATTATGAAATAAAATAGGAATTGAAAAATACGATAAGTAAATAAGTTAAACTAGTCGTCATCTACTTCCATAAAATCCTCACGTTCACGCCAAATATGCTCCATAAGATGGTGTTGGAGATTAAGATGAACGTCTTTGTTACGCATATCTTTTACCTTTCAACAACGCTTATCACATCTGTCAATAAATCTGTCTTGCATGTGTCTAGCCGGATTCTTGAAAATTTCTTTGTATTCACTTAGTGCAAACTTTTGATCTTTTAAAATCACGTTATGCAATATGATGCAAGAATACATGATTCTACTTTTCTTGGTAACCTGTTAAGCACGTGTTGGTTGTTGTAATATTCCTAATCGTCCTTGAAGAACACCAAAAGCACGTTTGATATCCTTTCGTGCACTTTCTTGTCGCCTCTTAAAGAAAGCTTGTTTATCGTCAACGGTATTTGTGAATGATTTGACGAAAGTAGTCCACTGTGGGTGATTACTCATCTTTTGTGTTAATATGTTAGGATATATACTCTTATTTGTTTATATTCTGTTTTCAGGGCAAAGATGAGTATAGGAACAAAAATACGCGGATTTAGAAGGATTAATATGAAAATAATTGAAGTATGCAGATTCTGCATTGACTACGGCGTAGAGGTCTCATCTACCTACGTTGTAGCACTCGCTGAAGACTTGAGTCAACATTTATCAAAGACCTATGGCGTAGTTGACATCTCAACTACGGCGTAGTTACTCCTACAAGACATCTATGGGCTTAGCGAATATCAAGCTACGACATAGATTGGTTTACGACCGTAACTTTATTTCAAGAGACCATGAGACTAATTTTAAATGAAACTAGACTCAATTACCTTCGAAATGCCGTGTGGCAAGACCCGTGACGACTTACGATTTAAAGGATATGATTTTTCGAAGATGACCAAAGCATGGACAGAAGAAACTACGCCGTAGCTAACAAATCAACTACGCCGTAGTTAAGAAAAATTCCTAGATTGAGGTCAGAACATGCTACGCCGTAGCTATAAACCTGCTACGCCGTAGTTGATTCATTAGCTAAGCCGTAGTTGGTTCTGAACCTATAAATAAAGGCCGAATTCTGCACTATTCATCATCTCTTTTCCTCCCTTTCAAAGGGGCGATTAGGGCACCATCTCAGAGCATTTTCCAGCAGCAACCAACAACTTTCCAAGGGAGAATTCACGTGAAATCACCATCATTATTAGATCTACATCAAGAAATTTGCATCAAACATTATGTTCAATTCAATCCTTGTTTTATTCATTATTGTTGGTATAATTTACTATATGTTTGGCTAATCACTTCATGTGTAGGGGTGCAAACAAGCCAAGCTTTTATCAAGCAACTCGAGCTCGAGCTCGAGCTCGACTCGATCGAGTCGAGCTTTTATCGAGCTCAAGCCCAATAAATTGGCTTGAAACATATAATGGGCCGAGCTCGAGCTTTTATCGAGCTATTTCAAGCTTTAAGTAAATAAGGGTTACTTTTAATATTAACCTAATTATAAGGACTTACTCCGTAAATAATGAATTATAATACTGGAACACCATTCAAACCCTAATTATTCCTAACGTAACATTTTGTATTCTACATCTACAATACACATTGCAAACTTCTTGGCCTCACTTTGTCTTCATCAGCCGTCGCCCATCAGGTATCTCTTTTTTAATTATTCAACCACAAAGTAGTACGTACTAACTCCCTAAGACTAAGTTTATCTTTTATTTAGACGAATTTGTAAGTTCATTTATCTTCAACTTGTATTTATGTATCTATGTTTATGTATTAATTATCAAGATTGTGTGTTTTTCTTATCTTGTTATATCTGGAAGCAATTATCCAACATCAAACTTGTTTCTTTGTGAAGTTTACAAGGTAAAAAAAGTTTTGGATGGCAAGAAAGATGACGAGAATGAATTCATTCAAAAAATGGTGAATAAAATGAAGGACAAGTTCGATAAGTATTGGGCAAAGGACCATATACTAATGGCTCTTGCTGCAGTTTTAGATCCACGAGTGAAGATGTGGTCGCTTGAGTTTTGTTTTCCAAAAATATACAACCCAATAGATTCAACGGCTCTTATAAAAATGGTGGAAAATACTTTAAGAAGCCTACACTCAGAGTATGTGACCATTTATAATGAATCTACTACTCAATCAAGTGAGCAAAACGGTTCTTTTATGTTCGAATCTTCAAAGACACAATCAAAATCTTCTCGAGGATGTGGATTCCAAGAACTTCAAAATTTTGTTAGGCAAAACGAAGCATCTCCAACGCAAAAGAGTGATCTAGATGTATACTTAGAAGATGGGTGTCATATGTGTGCACCAGAAGATAACGATAATTTTAGCATATTGGATTGGTGGAAGAACCATGAGTCGAAGTATCGTATATTGTCCAAGTTAGCTCGTGATATTTTAGCAATACCAATTACTACAGTAGCATCTGAAGCGACATTTAGTGCATGAAGTAGAGTAATCGACCAAAATCGAGCTAAACTAGGAGTTGAGACTGTGCAGGCCTTGCTTTGTGGAGAAAACTGGATGAGGAATATTCATGGCGTTAAGTCGAAGAAAAGCCAAGTAAGTTATTGAACTTTTATACATTCTTGTAGGTGTAATTATGAAGCTTACTCTATATATTTTTGTCTTAATATTCTTTATATAGTACTGACCAGTGACCATTGATTGGATATTTTAAAGGGAATAAAAAAGCCAACTGTCATCAATCCTAAATCCTAATATTTAACTTGCCATGGACTATGCAATAAGGTTTGTTAACTTGTTTCCTACTTCATTATTCATATATAAAAGGATTTTGCTTTATGCATATAATTGTTATCTGTTAACTTGTTTGCCATGGAATGTGCCATCAGGTTTGAACTTTGGTACAATAAAATGCTATAGGAATATTGAAGCATTCATGGAAATCATTTTCCTCGAGTATTCAAGATTTGTGAAGCATATGATGCCTTGCAAGAAATATTTTGTTGAACTATTTTAGACATTCGAATCTTAACTAGTATTTACTGATTATGTTTCATTTTAATGTTAAACTTGGTTATGGGACTTCTTGTTAGTTTTATTACAATCCAAAGTTTATGGCAATTAAAGGTGCTGATTGTTTTTGTCAGTTTGAGTTTAGATATTGTGTTTTGTAATGTTGGTTAGTGATTGTGTGAAGAACTGAAGACAGTTCAGGCTGTTGTGGCTCTTTTGTTATAGGTTGTTGTGGCTCTTTTGTATAATAGATTCTCCTAATATATTTTGCTGATCCTTTACTTCATATTTTTTTAGTGTGCATGATTTAATACTCTACTATAGACTCACCTTAATTATATCATAGTACTATATATAATTAAAGGTTTTGCTTGTATTGTGTCACCATCAGTATAGTGAATTAGTAATTATAGTGTAGAGTTAAACATGAATGGTTTTGCCTATACTGTACACTTTCTAAGTTTCTGTATGTATATAAAATCTATTCGAGCTTTTTAAGCAAATCTCGAGCTTTGCTCGAATCCTACTCAAGCCGAGCTCAAGCCTGGATGGTTAAAGCTTGACGAGCTATCGAGCCGAGCTCGAGCCTAGTTCTTAGCTATCGAGCCGAGCTCGAGCCTTCTCAAGCTCGGGCTTGGCTCGGCTCGATTACACCCCTATTCATGTGTTAGCCTTATTATGAAATTGTTGTTACTATGATTTAGGTTTCTCGCATTTATTGTTGTTTTATTTGTATACTTTCTTAGCATGTCTTAGAACACTCTAGTTTCACTAGTATTGATGCTTGGTAGTTCCCTTGAGGGGGATGTAAGTTCCGAAAGGCTGCATATAGGGGTGTGTTTTGGTAATAGAAATATTGCCATTCATGTGGAAATTCCACCGAACAACCACCTACCAAATAGACTTGCTTAAGGAGTTAGAGGGGATGTAAGTTGCGACCGTCCACATCCCATTAGACTAGTCTAAGTTAGTAGAGGCATTTAATGACTCTTGCATTTCGTAGGTAAAGCGACCCTTCGAGAATAGTCTAAGCTAGAAAGCACTTCCACTTTTACTACTTAAAAAGCAGCTTATATGTAAATAAAGCCATAAGTTGTATTGGCACTCAATGTTAGCGGATATATTTAATAGGCCCATTTGTCATGTTTGTTATAGTGGCTTAGGTTTGGACTTAGGCCAATGAGTGTGTTTTTTTAATTTTTATACACCACTCTTGTAAATCATTGATTTTTTTTTAATTGAATCACAATATTTTACAAAGGATGAGATCAAGACTCCAACACAAATACGAACAGTAATTTAAAACACAACGACTGATCTTAGAGAAGATCAAAGACTTTCTTCATGTCCTTTATTGGATGACTTACTCTACAGGGACAGAAGAGTTGACAACTAGCAACAGACATCTAGACTTTCTTCATGTCCTCCTTCTTCTTTTCAGGGTCATTCACTGACTCTTCCAATCTCATTTCCTCCTTCTTCTTTGGTGGGTCAAGCACTGACTTTGCCAATCTCACAGAATTGTGAGTGACGGAGTATGAACTCCCTATTTTTATGTCTCAAACTACCACCCCATCTTCCAAATTATGGTATTTGACCTCAAGTGTGACCTTCCACTGATGGTCTTTGAGGATACCACAGGTTACCAAATTAGGGCGCATCCTAAAATATGTTTTCTCTTTTACAGGGAAGCTATGTGACAGGACTAGCTTATCATCCCCATTGAAATACCTTTCATCATACACGGTCAGCACAATCTCCCCCTCAGCATTAATGATACATGGAGAATAGTCAACGTTAATGCTACTTAATTGAACCCACTTTTTCCCTAGAAGGAGAACTTTTAACTTATCAGTCATACATGTTTCGGGAGTAACTTCTTGGATCTTCTGAGTAATTAATGGAGCCATTAATGTTGGAAGGGAAGAGAGAGTAAGAGAGGAATGTTTTCTGTGTTTCATTAAGACCTCATAAGGCAACATATATAGGAGTACATAGACTAATCTAGAATGGGCTTCCGATATAAAATATAGACAAACATGTCCGATAACACTCCGTTGCAGTCTGAGCAGCGAAATCGCGAAAACTTAAAATGGAGTAGTAAACTAGAAAAAAAATTAACGTAATAAAAGCATAACTTTAGTCGACTCGGGTCAGCTAATTCGACTGATAACAAAACCGTACGAACAGTCGACTTTAGTCGACCGGTAACAAAACCGTACGAACATTAACTAACAAAAAAACAATGAAACAAACCACAAATCCAAATAACCAAATACAAGCAGTAGCTTATTCAAAAGGCCATACGAAACTAACTTCCATCAATTTCATTTTTTATTATTTATTTATTTATTTATTTCAATTGTAAACATGTAAACTTGTATTATTTGATTACACTAATGAGTTACAAGAGTGGTGTATATAAAACACACTGATGGAGCTAAGAGCACTCGGTACCTTAACATACTTTCCACGTTAAAGCTTCTCTTGCTCGCATTAATGGTGCGTTAACCACACCGTGGTCCACTGGTCCGGCATTAATATATCAAGACCAAAAACATCAAAAACGTGTCTGTGTCGTAATTTGAACAAAAGAAGAACCAAAGTAAAAAATAAATAAATAAAAATAAAAAATAACACTAATGCTTAGTCATCAGGTCTTGAAGAATATAGCGGGACCAAAATGATTTTCGCAACCAAATAAATATTTTTTGTTTTTTGTTTTTTTTTTCTTTCTGTTTTTCTGTTTTTTCTTTAGATTTTTTTGTTTGTAACTTGTTATGAAATGGCTTTTTTGCGATATTTGTACATGTTTTTAGTATATGTATAGGTTGTATAAATTTTTGTTTGTTAGGTGATTTGCGTTCTTTTTTAAGAGGGCTTCGCAACGAACTATTGATTGTCTAAAATAGAGTTAATATGGATGAGGTATCATGTCTCAAAGTAAGTGACGTGAGTGACAAATAGAGTTTGAAAATGATAATTTTCAATCTTTGTACATGTTTTAGTATATGTATACGTTGAAAAGATTATTGTTGGTTAGCGGGATTTGTTTTCCTTGATGAGGTCTTCGCAAAGAGTTAAATACTGGCCAAAATGATGTTACTATAAATGAGATGTTGTGTCTCAAAGTGTCATATTAACCTCATTTTGGCCTCTGTTTAGCTCTTTGTGAAGACCTCATCAAGGAGAACAAATCTCGCTAACCAACAATAATCTTTTCAATGTATACATATACTATAACGTGTACAAGATTGAAAATAATCATCTTCAAACTCAATTTGTTACTCACGTGACTCACTTTGAGACACGATACCTTATCCATATTAACTCCATTTTGGACAATCATGAGTTCGTTGAGAAGCCTTCATCAAAGAAAACGCAAATCACCTAACCAACAAAATTTTATACAACCTATACATATACTATAATGTGTACAAAGATCACAAAAAATATCATTTCATAACAAGCTACAAACAATAAAAAATCTAAAAATAAACAAAAAGCAAAAAATACTTATTTGGTCGCGAAAATCGTTTTGTTCCCGTATGTTCTTCGAGACATGACCACTTTTTCTCCTGAATTTAACACTTTGCAGAAGATTGTACTATTGTATCCAATGCTAGGAAATTTCCATTTTTAGAAGACAACATTCAATGCTAGGAAATTTCCTCTAGATTTACTTTTTACTCGATGGAGAGATGCTACAAAATATATTGAGTTTTACCTCTTGGGTATTTGCATGAAACATTCAGTAAAGTTTGTATCTTTGAATGAGCATGTATGAAAAATATTTATGATGAAACACCGAGTAAAGTTTGCAACTTTATAATAATATCATAGACCGACTTTGATTAGACCATGTCAAACATGGTTCAAAAGATGACACATTTTTAGTTCAATAATTTTCGGCAACATGTCTATTTAATTTTTTTTATTATTAAAAAGCAAAACGGTGGTTTGCACGAATGGCGGCGCCTTGGTTGCACAAGCATCGACGTCAGAGGCGCCATCGCCATTTGAATGGCACCAATTTTTAGTGTGTGTCGGGGTTTTTTCTTTTTTTTTTAAGTCTAAAGTGAGGTTTTTTATGGTGTGTTATTGGAAACTTATTAGAGACGGTGTTAATTGTTTTCTGTTACAAAAATATTATAAGGTACTCGCGCAGATGGCTAAGTGCACCTAGCTCTCAAAAGACAGAATCTTCAATTTAGTGAAACCACAAGTAAGGCTGAACACAATGGTGACCTGGGGCGACCCTGCCATATCAACTTTCTCTCTCCGACAATCTGACGACGACCAAGTTGCCACAGTAGCGACAAAGTTAATTTATTTTCAATGTTTAAAGTATTTTATTATTATTATTTTTTACTTTGCAATATGAAAACAAAAATTAAAAATAATTACATAAACTTTTGTGCAAAAACTCGGTAAAGTAAACGACCATCTTCTTACTTTTGTCAACCCACGACCGAGCAAGACCAAAACCCCACAATGGGGCGACCGACCAACGACTGGCCATGACCATTTGCTCGACCGATCCATTGTGTTTAGCTAACAGTTTACTCTACATGAAAAAAGTTTTGTGGTACTCTTGTGCTATTGCGCTGCTATCTAGTCTAGGTTTATAGGCAATAGGCATGACTAACATGATGACTATAAACACTTTATGGTATCCAAATTCAAACCTCAGATGCCTTACTTACACTTCCATTGTACAATCACAACCTAGAGCTTTATAAATTAATAAATTGTCATGTACTTTCAACATTTCAATTTCTTTCCAGTTTCCACCTACTTTCATCGAATATTACACTTTATTAGTACGTTTATCTGATCATTGAATACCATTTCACTGCATTTCTTACATAAAAGAAAGAACCTACTAACTTTCAATTTTTTCCCCCTACTTTCATTAATTTCTTGTAGGGAATTCGAGAATCATTGAATATATCTTGAAGATTATGATTTATTATTGGTTTTGTGTTGGTAGTCAAGAACCAAACAAACACGAACAAACGAAGTGGAAGCTTTGTTCAAATTATATGGGTTTCTCCCCTTCTCATTCTCTTCTTTTGGGGAACTTAAGATGGATGTAATGGCTTTACTGAAGCAGATCCAAAAGTTCTCTGTAACTCAAGACATTGGGACGCGTGCTGCTATTCATATCTTTAGCAGGATTGGATTTTCTATAGGTAGAGGAATAGGATCCAGATTGTATCTTGACTTCCACTAATTTCTTGTAAATCCCAATAATTTCTAAAGCGATGTTTATAACATCATCAACAACAACAACAACAACAACAACAACAATAATAATAAATCAAAGGCTTTGAAGATTTAGCGTTGAAATGAAACTGAAGTGAAGAAGACTAGAAAGTACATAAATTATGTTGAATGGTTATAGACTTATGACAAAAGTTTAATACGAAACAACATTTATCTAAAGAACAAATGGTTAAATCTCCACCATTCATTCCTTTTAGATCTAATGGTGTAGATTAATCTTTATAAAAAACCGAGGGACTATTTGGTAATTATCAAACTTTACCTAACACTCACCCTTTCTACACTCACACTCACATTTTTTTACACACACTCTCTATTTTTCTCTCATCAAAATTCTCATCTTCATCAGATCTAACCTCCTAAATTCATTGATGCTTTGATCTAACTTTTATTATTATTATTATTTTTTTTTATTATTATTATTATATAAATGCTACGATGTGTTTTTTAATTGTTAAATTTGTGATTGTGTTGCGATGGTTTGATGACGTAGTTACAAGAGTAAGGGTGACGCATGGTAATATAGATATCAGGGCCCGTTTGGTTTTTAAGTGGGTTTAGAATTGGATTTGAATTTGGGAATGGTTTGAAAGAAAAGGAGAAGAGAGAAAATGATTGATTAATTTAAATAATATTTGTTTTATAACTTAAAATATATATTAAAATTCAAATAATTAATTTTAAATTAAACAAGAAATATATAATAAAGGTTGGAACCACTAGAAAAAAGTAGAAGACAAAAAAAAATAACAAAAGTCACCATTTTAGTGTGGAATCAATCTAATGGTATCAATTTACTTTTTCTTTCCGTTGTTGACTTTGACTATTCATTTTTTTTTGAACAACTATTCATTTAATTGAAAGCGTTAAAAAAATACTTGAAATGAAATGGCTCATTTTATTTAGTTTTGGCAATTAATTGCTTTCCAAATTTACGTAAAAGGTTTTATTTCAAAGTTATCTCAAGTTAGTGTGCAAGTGTCTTTTTTGCAGTTTGATAGCCATTTAGTTTTTGATTGGTATTTAGATTCGTCATCCATCCTTGTGTTTGATTCAAATTTATGATGAAAGATTGTTTATACATGAAATACCTTTTCTTATGTTTTGCGAAGTTTATTTATTTATTTTTATTATTTTTTAATCAAGGCAATGTGTTACTAGTATTTGATATTTGGTTCTAGTTTTCTTTAACTTAAATCTCATGTGATTCTTTAACGAATCCCATGGGATTTATACAGAATCCCATGAGATTATAGAGAATCCCATGGTATTTATACAAATTAACCATGGGATCAAATAGAATATAAGTAACAAACATTATATTCAAAGTAAACAAGATATATTCAAAGTAAACAAGATTTTTTCTCATAAATTACACAACAAAAATATAATCTCAAGTGATTTTGTACTTCCATTTTATCTAAACCAAAATGAAAATCCCACGTGATTCTCTCTGATCCCTTGTGATTCATATAGAATCTCATGACATCCATAAAGATACTTATTGTGATTCAATGAATTCCTTAGGATTCTGAATCCCATGGGATTCACAATGAATCTCATAGGATGCACCAAAGAATCTCTTGTGATTTCATACAGAATCCCATGGGATTCACAATGAATCTCATGTGATGCACTAAAGAATCCCATGGAATTTATACTTAATTTTTTGTGATTTATCGATAAGATATATCATACAGAATAATGTGGGATTTTTTTACGAATCCCGTGGGATTTTTCTGGACGTAAATTTTGAAAAAAAAATATTACGAATCCCGTGGGATTTCTTTACGAATCCCGTGGGATTTCTTTACGAATACCGTGGGATTTCTTTACAAAATGATAGAAAAACTGAATATTTAACACACATGAAAAAAGTACTCGTAATTATTTTGTGAAAATGATGCCAATCACTAAATATTATATTACTCATTTTAGTCATTTAAAAAATCTCATGTGATGTACTAAATAATCCCATTGGATTCACAATGAAACCCTTGAGATTCATAGAAAATCCCATGGGATTCACATTGAATCTCATGGGATACACTAAAGAATCTAATGGGATTCACAATGAATCCCATGGGATGCACCAAAAAATCTCATGGGATTCATACAGAATCACATGGGATTCACAATGAATCTCATGGGATGCACTAAAAAATCCCTTGGGATTCATACTAAATCCTTTGTGACTTATTGTCTTTTTACGAATCCCGTGAGATTTTTTTACGAATCCAATGGGATTTTTCTGAACGAAAATTTTGAATAAAAAAAAAATCATCTTTTACGAATCCCATGGGATTTTTACGAATCCCGTAGGATTTTTCTGGGCGGAAATTTTGAAAAAAAAAATCGTCTTTTTAAGAATCCCTTGAGATTTTTTACGAATCCCGTGGGATTTTTCTGGACGGAATTTTGAAAAAAAAAAATTTCGTTGAAAGTACATAACAATGCATATCTATAGAAAGATAATTTTTTTTCTCTTCACGATGGTATATTTTTCGTAGCTTGAAGATTTACCGTTTGCAAGATATGTTGTTTTTAAAAAAAAGATGAAAAGTGGGTTTTTATATTTAATGAGTTAAAATACCAATTTTGACCTCCCTTTGTTATTTTTTAATTTGATCTTAGCCATTAGATGAAAAGTGGATGGATGGTTGAGATTGTCTTATTTGTTTTTTAAGTGATACTTGTTTTGCATATATCTCACCACCTCATAGACTTATAGTCAAACACTCGAACCTAGATAGCAGTAGGTGATTTATACTTCAAACTACTTCGTAGTAGGGGTGAGCAGAAAAACCGAAATATCCGAATAAACCGAAAACCAAAACCGAACCGAACCGAAAATAACCGAATCGAACTTATAACCGAACCGAATTTACCAAAACCGAACCAAACCGAACTTTTAATTCGGTTCTCGGTTTGGATATGGTTTTGGTAATCAAAACCGAACTGAAAACCGAATTCATATAAATTTATATATTTTTTTTATATATTTATATATATAAAAAGATCAATAAAACGTTATATATATATTTATATTTATATTTATATAAATAACAAAAAAATTCTTTCCTAATATTAAAAAATACTTTTTATGTTTGAAATAACTTTTTTGGCAAAATATATTTGTATATTTTTCTTTTTTTTTTAAATAAAGTGTGTAATTTGGTTAAACCGAAAACCGAACCGAACCAAACCGAACTAGAATTTAACCAAACCGAACCAAAAACCGAATTTGAATTCGGTTTGGTTTGGTTCACGGTTTGACCCTAAAATTTTTTTTAACCGAATTAACCGAACCGAATTAACCGAATAACCGAAAACCGAACCAATCAACACCCCTACTTCGTAGTGTTTTTTGCATTATGGGCTCAAACAAAAAATCCGGCTAATTAAAATGGGTTTTGAAACTTGGGCTAACTAGTGAAATGGGTAATAGCAATTTATGTAGTGCATAATTTATCTTTGGAAGAACTGGCATTTAATTTAATTTTTTTAAAATATATATATTGTTACATGAATAAAATGAGTGTAATTCTGTGAGCATGTATCATATTAATGATTAAAAACAATAGTTCCAACTGTTTATTAAAGCAATGTTAAAAAAAAAAACTGTTTATTAAAGCGGGACTTGAGAATTGAGATATATGATACGATTTATAAAGCTGAAGATGAAATTAAACTAAATATATTTTATTATAAAAGCTACTTGAAGTAGCTTTTGATTTTAAGATCTTATCTGAGCCAATTATATTAAAGTTTTGAAAAGCATTGTCAACCAAGCAAATATTCAAAGTAGCTTATAGTTTTAATGAATAAATTTAGGTTCTTTATAATCATATGCGCTAAGTCTATACTTTTTTATGCATATTTTTCTTTAAAAAACACATACTTAAAATAAGAAAAATGATTGCAATGACTAATTTGCATGCTTAGTTATATGCTTAAAGAGAGATTAAGACATGTCTCAAGATTAATAGCAACCATGAAAAGTGAAAAAACAAACAAAATATATGTCACATATTGAATAAACTTGAAATAGAAATTAGTCATAGATTTTCACATGTTATTCACGACTCGTCCAATCACTCAGTGTTGTAACTATATCACTAAAATTTGAGATGTCTCAAAATTTAATTCATGTTATCTGTAAACAAACGTTAAGTAGCTACGTAATAGGACATGATATGATGTTGTACATAAAGTTTTAATCATGAAAATAAACTAGAACAAGCTCTAGATATGACTTATGAAGCTGAAACTCTGAACAGATCCAAAGAATGATTAAACTGATCATCTCAGTAAACTTTGAGGTTAAGGCAATGAGATAAGCCAGTAGAGCTATGTCTTGTTGTCGTCTCGCCGGGTGGCGCACCTCATAACTCATCCCGATGAATAAACTAGATCTAAAATGGTAAAACATGTCAAAATCTTACTAACAGAATTCATTGGACAAAATGGGACTGTTCTGGCCATTTCTGGAACTCGTTGTAGTTTTGTGATATGAAGCTAAGACATAAACTTAAAGATAGGAAAAAGCCTCGCATCCTAAAGTTTTGTAAAACTCAAGATATGGCTTTTGCCGCGGGACTGCAGAGTGCTGTCCAACTTTCTGCACTTAATTACAAGTTAAATTTGGTGCTTGAACAAAAAGCTTACTGATCTGGAATTAAAACTCGATTTAGACCCTTTTCTGGTCCGAACCACTGAAAGTGTAAAGCACGAAAGTTGCTCAGAATGATGTTTTATACAAAAACTCACGTGCACGTAAGCTGAAAGTCAAAAACGAAGGCTATATACTATAAAAACCAACTAGACCTGTTTAGAATATAAAAACAGCCATGGCTAAAGAGCCTTTGTGGCGTTTTGATCTCTTGAGGCCGAGACACAGCCAAGGCTGTTGTCTCAAGGATTTCTAGCCGAGACATAGCAACGGCTATGGTCTTGGTTGTCGTCTCAAGGTCATTTAACCATAATTTAGCCACACGGCTAGCTTGGGTTTGATAACCCAAAACTTGTTAATGAGACTTGATCACTTATTTGACACATTTCCCGACCTCGACAACCTATAAAAATGACCATATCACATATATCATTACCACAAAGTTATAGGTTTCACTTGATCCACAAAATTATAATAACTAATATGATATCTAAATATCATTTTGAACATTTTACGCGACGAGGTTATGAAACGCCGTTAGCGATTTCATCACAACACACTTGACCGTTAAATTGGTAATATTCACACTTGACAAATGTTATGCTAAACTTTTTGATGACACACAACTTATCTCATCACATCGCCACAATAGTTCAAACAATACTCTTTGACGAAACACGAAAAATGTTAATATACAATATTTGTCTCGTCAAATACTTTTACTTATAAATGATAAGTACTACAATAGTAGGGAGTTTTATTATCATAAGAGGCTTCTTCGGGGTGGCGTATCAACGAGTTGTGGATTTATGAATTAAAGTATCGTGGCTCCTCATACGTTCACTACATGACCTCTAGATTTTGATAGCCCGAATGGTAATACGAATTTATTTATAAAAGGCTAATAGCCAAACCATACTTAAAGTATACTTCACTCCTTTACACAACATAAGACATATGTACAACATCTTAATCAACTCAATGACTTTACATGTACTTGTACAATCATATTGTACATTATACAAAGACACGATCACTATGCTCTCGTAGGATATTGTTAAAGATCGTGGTCTTGCCATACATTATTTGTTGTTATAAACTACTACTGGTTACTATGGTAAGTTCATAGCCCCTACTTTTGTTTAAATGTTTTATAAACTCTCTGGGGGAGAGATACATGCTTCTGTTTTTACTATGGACAATTACTTGTAAACTGAATGTTTGCCCTAATTGTATTATTGCATACATGTCTAAGTTGTTTATGCCAAAAGTCCCCATATCATGGACCACTAATCACTTGCTGTTGTGAGTGAGCGCAAATATTGTGGATATGCCTATCGGGATTGACGAATCCCGTTTGTGTTAATCATACAGCGGATATCACAAATGCACTATATTTGAATTTCTAGGTATTTGGCATAGTACTTACACAGGGCAAACTATTTAATGTATATATCGTACGGTGATATATATATATATATATATATATATATATATATATATATATATATATATATAGTCAGTCGTGCGTGCCATGAGCTTAGAATAATAATAACTATGAGGATGATGATTGCGCACATTGCAATTATACTATGAACTTTATTGTCTACTACTATTTATAAACCTATGAATTCACCCAACTTTTGTGTTGACTTTTTAGCATGTTATCTCAGGAAAGGAATTAGCTGGTATGTGAAGGCGCACGAAAAATATTTTTGAAGGCAATGCATATATTATCGTTCGAAAAACTTTACAACTTTAATGTTGTACATTTTGTAAACTTGTTGGACCTCTTTTTAAACTCTGATATTTTTATCGAATGATAATTTATTTCAAAACGTCTCATTTAGAGTCGTTTTTTTTGTAACTTGTGTTGTGAACCATGAAGTAATACCCCTGTGACACAATCTTCCGCTGCGATAATTTTGGGGTTGTTACAAATAGTAACTAGATAGAATATCGATCACTAGCTAGAGATATAAGTTTTGAACCTTGATATATTAAAGGGTTAAGAGTGTGCTGCCTAAAAAAGTTATGGCGTTAGTAAATAAAGGTAAGTTAATATTCCAACTAACATCACCTAACTTCTTAAATGTAATAAGCAAACTTGAAAATGATCTCTCACAGAAAATCCATATATATCTAACTTGATTTCGGTATTAATATTATTAGAATGTAATCTTAGGATAATTTGCTCTAATTAAGATAGAATTAACCTTGATTAAAAGACCAACCCGACTTGAACGTGAACCCAAAGACTTTTGAGTGAGGTTAGTCGGATTAGCTTGTTTGGCTTATTCGGGTTCCGGTCAACCCGATTAACTTGAAGATTTTTATTTGTATTTTTCAAAATTACTCCCAACTTAACCATGTACCTGGGCGGACCTGATTGAGTTTAACCTGACGCGGATAAACTTGTACCTGACCAACAAAAAACTAAATAATGTAAAGTTTAAATACATTTTTACCAAACCTTAATAAACCCAAATCTGACCAACTCTGCTGTATCCATGTTAACACCGTTAGTCACCGGTCTCTATCCAATACTTCTCACTCAACAAAAAAAACTTCAACCACCTAGAATATGCAATAATAAGGCCTCATAATTCATCACTCCCTCTCCATCAATCTTCTTCAACCATCTTTATATTTTTACTTCAAAGAAAATAATAGTACGTAGTACAAAATATCATTAAGTGTAAATTGGCAAGATCAAAAGGTTAAGTCTTTATATAACTTGACAAGCATTGCCACATTGTCACATTCAATGGACAAGATGAAAACAAACACACATCTCACAACAAACACAAGTAAACCTCAAACGCATCACTTTCTTCATCACTTTCTTCATCTCTTAAGTGTAAAATTTCTATCATTATGAGTTTAATTTTTCATTAGCAATCTTGATGATGAAAACTAGTCATATCACACATGCCCAAAATCATTTTTCATTTCTGCTTTTACTGTTCGACACAAGTAACTAAGTTTTTTTCTCTCATTATTGAAATAGGTGATCTTGGAAAAAAGGTAGTAACATCTTATTCTTTTTATAACGTGCCATTATATATTATTTTTTTAATTTTTGTGTTTTCTTTGGCTTAAAGACTTGGTTTTGAACCTCCAGGAAGCAGATGTCATAGTCATGGACCGATGCCTGGTCAAGGAAGTGTATGTCATAGTCACTCACAAAGGACGATTTCCACAGGTTTTGCAAGTTTCTGAAAATGATGTTGGGCGTATAGCCAAAGGATTCACACAAACTCTTTTAAACAAACCAAGAAACAATTTCTTCATTCTCAGTAGTAATGTCACCACTACTCATGGCATGTTGTTTAGCATTAAAAAGGAAGAACAGGAGTGTATATAACTTTAGGGAATTCAGTTATGATGATGGGCCCTTCTTTAACATCATACTGTAAATATGATACTTGACTTTTGTTGGGAACCAATATATAAGTAGAGTAATGATATATAAGTATCATCATAGTCAAGTAAAGCATTTGTCACAATATTGTCTAAGAAGATTTATTCACACTTTTTGTAATAGTTGTCACACTTTTTGAAAGTTAGTATGCATAAAGAGGTCATCATAAATGTCTTATTCTCTTCTCAAACATGTCATATGTGTATGCATTTCATTTTTCTTCAAAAGGTAAAGAATGGTGAGATCACCGTGGTCCCATGCATCCTAAACATGTCATATATGTGTATGCATTTCATTTTTAACAAGTCAAATATGTCATTTGGCCATGGCCCATGGGTTAATTTGTAGTTAGGCCTCTAATTACAGAAATATAGGAGCATAAGTCGAAACCACGTAAGTTAATAAGCTATATAAGAAAAAAGATTAAACAAACAACCCCAAAGCTTGAAAAGGCTATTATCTCAATAAGTAGCTAGTTTTAAGAGGTGTTTGTCTAAGCTTATTTGATAGGCTGATGAATTTATTAAAAAACTGGTAACTATTTTCCTAGCCTTGCTTATCCAATTGAGCTTATGAGCTTACAAAGTCCATATAAGCTTAAGTGGATACTAATCAATGACTCTTACGTTCGTATAAGTTGTTACGTCCTCCATAGCTAATACTTTCTCCATTACACATTTGTAGCTTTAACATGACAATCGCAATTCAGCTTACATTTTAACATAGCATAATACAAGAAATACAAATCATTGTTCAAAGTGAAACCAGCTTTTTTGTTAAAAAAAAAAGTAAACCAAACACCTGTTAGACTATTTTAATCACGACAATTTGTTTATTTTTTTCTTTCTGAAGAAAGAATCATGGTAGTTGACTAATGATTTAGTTAACCAACACGATGATTTTGGTGCAATTGTTTACCCTACTCAACGATACATCATCATCATAGTGGTGGACGTAAGGGTATGCGCCCTTTAATAAAGTTTGAACAAGGTATGCACTTAGTATTAAACTCTAAAATATGTTAGAAAAATAACCGATTTAACATTAGTGATGACGCTCTAAAAGTATGCACGTGCATACCTTTTGCTTCAAGTATGTCTTCATGTGACCTTTGTCATTCACATGTAACATTTAACGCAGTCAACCGTTTACCACACATATTGTGTAAAAAAAAAAAAAAAAAAAAAAAAAAAAAAAAAAGTTAGTCACTATATATATAGGGTGTTTTTTATCTAGTGTGGTAACATGAGTACATACATAGTGTTTGAGCTCTCAAGACCCATGGTGGAACTAGAACTTTTTTTTTTTTTTTTTTTTTTTTTTTTTTTTTTTTTTTTTTTTTTTTGGGGGGGGGGGGGGGGGGGGGAGGGGGAGCGAATTTATTTTGGGAGGCCAAATCGAAAATTTGTTTGTAACCTCAACTAAATTACCCCTAAAACATATAATATTTACACTATGTGCCACATCACCTAAAATAACGCAACAATTTTTCACGTTTTATGTGTTGTAAAATAAGCTCTTTAGAAATCACCTCTATATTTACTACTTAAAAAGCAGCATATATAAAAGTAAAACCATAAGCTGTACTAGTACCCAAAACATCAGCTTATCATGTTTTAAAAATGCAATAAGCTGCTTCAATAATTGATGACGTATAGCCTATATCTGGGCCACAAGCTCAAATGATAGACATTACTCACACCTAAGCCCACCATGAGTGGGCTACCATGACAATGGTACGGGCCGCAGTCTTAATGCTTTGGGCTCACGAAGCCCAATGCCCAATCCAACCCACCGGGTACACGATAAGGATTATCTATTCATGGAATAGATATCCTTACCTCGGATAAGCACCACGCGTGCGAAGAGTAAGGAGCAAGAAACACGGTTTCTTAGCCCCTATATATAGAATCATACGATTCTCATTCAAGGTACGATATACAACCCTAAAACTCTCTACGAGAACCCTAAATCGATTACTTACTCTCACGCCGGAGTCTAATCGGGGGAGACAATCCCTCGATAAGCCTAACGGTGTTGTCTTATTTTCTTAGTACGCATGTAACAAGTGCTAAGGAGTGAATTGGTACGAGAGTATAAGCGCATAACCAGGTACGCCCAAATTTTGTATCAACAAGTGGCGCCATCCGTGGGACCCTACTAAGAACTAGAATGACGAAGCATAAGAATTCAAGCCAGCGGACTCCGCAGTCAGAAAAGCGTGACCCTCAGAGGAAGAATCAACAAGATCCGACCTCCAGACAAGTTGCTGGTACAACCAGCGCACCTGGTCACCACGAGGCAGGAACAACCCCACCTCGTCTAGCAGTAGAACTGCCTATAAGGACTACCCAAGTCACACCAGTGGTCCCAAGCGTTGAGGAACTCCAGCGCACCCTCTTCACCACTCCTCATCAAGCCACACCCGTAGTGAACAACACTGCGACGCCAGGCGCACCTAAACGAAACAGGGTGTCTAATACTGAGGCAGAAATTCTTGCAACAACTGAGGACGCACCCGATCTAACTTTAGGAAATTTTGTATCCCAAAATTATGAAACCCTAACCGCCCTCATGCAAGAAGAAGCAGCAAGATGAGCAAGCGCGAACCTACAAGCCCGACTCAATTTTGGTCCTGAACGCGAACCATCACCACCGCGTCACCCACGAGGAAGACGCGCAGAACGTACCACTATCCATGATAGGTTAGGTACGATATCTGATTCACAATACTCTGGAGACAGCGAGAGGCGCACCAATGTCCACTCCAGACTTGGCAGTCGGGGAATACATGATCGATTAGGGCCTCAACATTCGCCAAGCCAAGGATCTTCCAAACCTGGGAGTAGGAGGATCCAGGACAGATTGGGGAGAAGAAGATCCCCAAGCAGAGATCCCTCAAGTTCCTCTTCTGAAAGAAGCAGGCACAAGCGCCGAAAAAGAGACTACCCTTCTTCCAGCGACTCCTCGGACAACGAGGATAAAGAAACAGGACACTGGAAGTCAAGAGGAAGACGTCGCGAGGAAGAGAATGAAGATATGTCTCTCCCATGGCGACGCAAGAAAATTGATGCGTTTACACGGCGCATCTGCGATTACTCAGACCACAAACGCAGGCGCATGCCCGCTAACGTTAAAACATATGATGGAACAGGTGATCCTGACGATCACCTAAAAATTTTCGAATCAGCCGCAACTATCGAAAATTGGCCACAACCTATATGGTGCCACATGTTTAATTCCACGTTAGTAGGAAACGCGCGCACATGGTTTAGCAAACTCCCACGTAGGAGCATCAGTGGATTTGAGGAATTACGGAAAGCATTCCGCCTCAACTTCACCCAGCGAAAGAAGTGCGCTAAAAACCCTGTGGAGCTAGCAAGAGTGAAACAGCGTCAAGGGGAATCAACCAGCGCTTTTATGGAACGTTTCAAGGATGAGTGCATACAAGTCAAAGCATGTCCTGAAATCCTAAAAATTTCAGGGTTCATGAATGGGATCAATAACCCAGAACTCATCCGGAAGCTTAATGATAAAGTTCCACAGTCCTTTGACGAGTTAACAAAGCGCACTAGATCCTTTATACAAGGAGAAGCTGCTGCTGCGGATAGCAAAAAAGGATATTCAAACTATAGGCAACAAGAACAGCCGCGGAGACAATCCAACGATCAGAACAACAACCGCAGCATGAATTATCGCAGTGGAAGAGACAACGACAAATATACTCCTCTCACTAAAACTCCGAGAGAAATATTTGTAACAGAAGGTGCGAACTTCCCAAAACCACCACCAATGCGCACTGCAGAAGAAAAGTGCCTAGGTAGTGGATACTGCGAGTACCACGGCCAAAAAGGCCATACAACTAACGAGTGTGTCCAACTAAAACAACTAATTGAAAAACTAGTTAGAGAATGCAGGATGGACCACCTCGTAAAGAACATCAAGGAGAGAAAAGATAAACAGAGAAACGGGGGCAAGAAAGAACCCCCAAAGGAAAAAGCTGATACTATATACATGATACAATCATGGCAACGCAAGATAAAGCAAAAAGTCAGCCAAAAATTCTCTCCAGAAAAAGAGATATCCTTCCCTACTATAGCTGCGGACAACGCAGTCGTGGAGCCTCTAACCATTGAAATACATACAGGGGGACATGACATCCACCGCATGTACATTGATGGAGGAGCATCCGCGGACATCCTGTACGATCACTGTTTCAAAAGACTGCGACCTGAACTCCAAAGTCAGCTGATACCAGCTACAACATCACTAACAGGATTCACTGGAGAAAAGATTTGGCCCATGGGGCAGTTACGCTTGTTGGTGGTCGTAGGAGATGAACACTCAACCGCAACATGGATCAACTTTATGGTAATAAAGTCTCCTTCACCATACAATGGTATCATTGGAAGACCGAGAATATCATCCATGCGCGCGGTACCATCCACAGCGCACGGGAGGCTTAAATTCCTAATGGAAGGGGGAATTGTCACTCTCTATAACACAACAGTACCACCAAGAGAATGCATTGCAGTAACAACCGAAGCAGAGACTATTCCAGAACAGCACACGGAAAAAATGCCAAATTTAAAAGTCGCCATTCATCCAGATTATCCGGAACAACAAGTTTCGATTGGAGGATCTTTATCTGACAAAGGTAAAGCAGCTGTATGCGCACTATTGCAGAAGAACCTAGACATCTTCGCATGGGAACCAAAGCATATGACTGGAGTACCGCGCTCCATCACAGAACATAAGCTACAAATCCGACAAGGATACCCTCCAATACGACAAAAGAAACGCGGCCAGGCCCCAGATCGTGCAAAGGCTATTCTGGAAGAAGTACACAAGCTAGTGGATGCAGGCATCATGCGCGAAGTATACTATCATGACTGGCTTTCTAACCCAGTTATGGTAAAGAAGAGCGATGGCAGTTGGAGGATGTGTGTGGACTTAACGGACCTCAACAAAGCATGTCCGCAAGACTGCTATCCACCGCCAGAGATAGACTGGAAGGTCGAATCCTTGTGCGGATACCCTTTCAAATGCTTCCTAGATGCATATAAAGGGTATCATCAGATCCAGATGGCAGTGGAAGACGAAGAAAAAACAGCTTTCCACACCAGTCAAGGAGTATACTGCTACACAAAAATGCCTTTTGGCCTAAAAAACGCAGGCGCGACATACCAACGACTGGTGGACACAGCTTTCGAAAAACAAGTAGGCCGCAACTTGGAAGTCTATGTTGACGACCTTGTCATCAAAAGCCATACAGAGGACGAATTGGTGCGCGACATCGAGGAAACATTCAGAACATTGGGGCGAATAAACATGAAGTTGAATCCCAAGAAGTGCACCTTTGGCGCAACTGAAGGCATGTTCCTCGGATATTTGATAGAGCCCGATGGAATCAAGCCTTGCCCAGAGAAGACAAAGGCTGTTATTGATCTCCCCTCCCCGCGCACACTCAAAGAAGTCCAATCATTAAATGGAAAATTAGCAGGGCTAAACCGCTTCTTATCTAAGTCAGCAGACAAATCTCTTCCCCTCTTTAAAACACTCACGAAGTGTACAAAAAAGGGAGACTTTCGCTGGACTACCGAAGCGGAGGAAGCTTTCCAACAACTTAAAAACCATCTGGCATCTCTTCCCAAACTCGTCGCACCGCGACCAGGGGAAGAACTAATCATGTACTTATCGGCAACCCATGGAGCAGTCAGCGCCGTACTATTGACTGACAGAAACTCCGTCCAGACACCCATATATTTCATAAGCAAAGCCCTAAAGAAAACAGAGACTAACTACAACGCTATGGAAAAGCTGGTCTTGGCTCTAGTGTTCGCAGCCAAAAGGTTGCGCAGATACTTTCAAGCGCATCCAATAGTTGTAATCACTGATGAGCCAATTAAACAAGTTATCTCTAAGCCTGACGCATTAGGACGCTTACAAAAATGGAGTGTATTGTTAAGTGAGTATAACATCTCATACAGACCGCACACTGCAATCAAAGGACAAGTCCTAGCCGATTTTATTGTGGAGAAGCCAGACAGCGACAGCCCGACATCTGCAGCTAAAACAAATTTACAGGAACCCTGGATTCTGTTCACAGATGGATCTTCATGTGTAGAAGGATCAGGCGCAGGCCTTATTCTTACAAATCCAGAAGGTATGAAATTCACCTATGCGCTACGCTTTGAATTCACAGCCACAAACAATGAGGCAGAATACGAAGCCCTACTAGCTGGACTACGTATTGCAATTCAAATGGGTGTTCGGAACCTAGAAGCAAACGTAGATTCGCGACTGGTCGCTAACCATGTGCTAGGTGAATATGAGGCCAAGGATGAACACATGACCCAATACCTGGAAAAGACAAAATCTTTGATCAAAAACTTTGATAGGTTCACAATAAAACAGGTGCCTAGAGGAGATAACAAGAAGGCGGACGCACTCAGCAAGATCGCATCCACAAGCTTCGCACACCTCTCAAAACAGGTATTGGTGGAAACCCTAAAAAACAAGTCAATCTTGGAGAGGGAGATATCAACGGTGATAGTGGAACAAGATCCTACATGGATGACACCTATCATCGAATTTATTAGCAAGGGAGTCCTACCGCAAGATAATAAAGACGCCCGAAGAATACGGCGCGCAGCGCAACGATTTGAACTACGCGACAATGTACTCTATCGACGGTCTTTTTTACAGCCATGGCTTAGATGTGTTGGACCCCTTCAAGCAGACTACGTCCTCCGCGAAATTCACGCTGGATCATATAGTATGCACTCAGGGCCACGATCCGTGGTGGCAAGCGCTCTAAGGTCAGGATACTATTGGCCAACAATGCATCGCGATGCACGCGATCTGATAAGAAAATGCAGTAATTGCCAAGTACATAGGCCAATTCCGCGCCGACCACAACAAGAGCTAACACCAATTACCTCACCATGGCCATTTTACAAATGGGGTATTGACATCGCAGGACCTTTCCCTGTCGCAGCGGGAGGAGTAAAATTCCTCATCGTAGCCATAGACTACTTTACAAAGTGGATCGAAGCAAAAGCGGTGGTGAACATTACGGGAAACCAAGTCAAACGCTTTGTTTGGGACAACATTGTCTGTCGCTTCGGCCTACCGGGCGCGATCATATCAGACAACGGAAAACAATTCTGTGATAACCCATTCAAAGATTGGTGCGCACAATTGAACATCACACAACACTTTGCTTCAGTCAAACACCCACAAACCAATGGCCTAGTTGAGCGCGCAAATCGCAGTCTAGGCGAAGGAATAAAAGCGCGCCTTGACAGACACAAAGGAAGGTGGGTAGATGAGCTCTCGCATGTCTTGTGGGCGCATCGCACAACAATCAAAACTAGTACTGGCGACACGCCATTTTCCCTAGTCTATGGAACAGAAGCCGTCATACCAGCCGAGATAGGAATGCCAACTATACGCACAGCAGAGGTCAACGTCACGACAAATGACGAGGAACGGCGCATAGACTTAGACATACTGGAAGAAAGACGCGAACGCGCAGCTATACGCGAAGCAAAGGCTAAGGCAAAAATGAAGAAGTATTACGATGCAAAAGTCAAACACACTTCATTCAGACCAGGAGACTTTGTTTTCCGCGCCAACGACGTGAGCCACGCAGAAGACACAGGCAAGCTCGGACCTAAATGGGAAGGACCTTACGAGGTCACAGACGCGCTCGGCAACGGTGCATACAGACTGCGCGATATGGAAGGTCACGACCTAGCGCGCACTTGGAACATCTGCAATCTCAAAAAATGTAACTTTTAGGCTACGACCCTTACACAAACACACTTGCATCCTACGAGGTGCCCAATAAGTGTTTGTCTTTCTTTTCTTTTATAGGAATTGTATTTTCTATTTTTTCAAATAACTTGCAAGTATTAATAAAATGTTATGGTTTCTAGCTAACTCCATAGCGCATTTTACTTTATTGCATATATGTCAATATTGTATTTCTGCCTACATGGCGTGCATGCACCACTTAAAGACCCACGAAGGCATAAAGGATAAGTTAACCTACTAATTTACTCGTTGAATAAGAGGGTTGCAAACCCATCAACATTGGATCACGCATCCTTGCTAAGCGCCTTACTCTCGAGACGTCGAGGTAAGTCTCGCGTGCGCACCCCACGACGGATGCGCATATACCAAGTACACCGTACGAGCTTAGCAATATAACGAGCCAAGACACTTGGTCAAATAATAAAACTTCGCAAACAATGCAAGTATAATTCTTCAAAGTCACGCACTTAAAAGACTTAGTTAAAAATTAAGCTTAGCAAACAATGCAAGTATATTTAAGTCACGAACTTAGAACAAAAATGTATCTTATTCCACATTTATTAATAAAAATTACAAGGAAAGATACATAAATATACAAAAAGCCTATATACTATGGCGATGCTCAGGACTCTCCTCCGGAGCGGCGGAACTCCCCGCTTCCTTAAGCTTACTCAAAGTTATGGCATCCTGCATAGACACGGTTGGAACGCTTACAGGCACACCATCTGACCTAGGGAGGTGTGCAGCGCCAAAGCCACACATCACGACCTTGCCCTTGATACCCTTCTTCACAGCAACCCTTTGCTCATGTCGCTCTAGCACTTCTTTCAAGGGAATCTCCCTCTCAATTGCAAAGGGTTTGAGAATATCGTGAGGATGCGCGAACACGGGAACTTGAAGCTGCGAAACATCAGGTTTCAGATAGTAATCTGATTCCTCCTCCGCATTATCCCCAAGATGGCGCTGCAATGTCAACCCTGCCATCAGCACATCTATGGGGTCATCTTGATCGCGCTCCAGCCTCCCTATGTGTGGCAACTCGAGAACCTTCAGCCCCGCCATTGCTTGCAGCAGCTCATCATAAGCTGTAGAGCTGTACCCAGGGACTTCCGCCAAGTCCTTCTCCAGCAGCTTGGCCTCATGAAGATCCTCCATGGCCTGCGATCGACCACGCGCAATCGCGCAGTGCACTACCTTTCCAAAAGCGTCCACTACCTCCGCGGACTCTAGTGTGCTCAGGGCTGCCAGGCGCAGCCCATGGCTAATCAACCACCTGTATTCACAAAGACAATTTGTGTAAGTAAATACTACGGTGATAAAAGTAATTACAAAGACAAGTAAACAAAAATACCTGCGCTCAGCTATAGTAGACATCAAGTGGGGATACAGCTCCTCGTCATACTCTATACTGAGGGCGCGCAACTTTTCCTCTTGCATCGCAATCGCCTTCTCGATGCGCCCCTGGAACTCCTGGACGCTGGCATGATGCTCCACCGTCTTCTCTTCAAGATAGGACACCGACCAGGAAGTTTTAGCCTTTATTTGATCTAGCTTGGCCCTCGCATACTTAAGGTCGGCCAACATGCTCACCTTATCCTCAGCAATCTTTGCCGCATACGCCCGCGAGTCCTCCAGCTCCACCTGCGCATTAGCCAACTGCGCACGGAGTCCCGCCAACTCCTCATCCTTCTGGGCAAGAGCACTACTCTCCCCGACATACTTCTCCTTTAGCTGAGCCACCAGCTCAGCTTGGCGCGCAGCAGTCGCAGCCAGCTCATCCATCAGCTGCTGCGCCTCCCCACCATCAGCTACCTTGGCTTTCCCCCCTGTTTTCATTCTGTGGAGAGGAAACCTCATCAACGAAGACTCCATCATTCTTCGCAGCATCATCCCTGCGCAAAAAAAAAAAAAAAAAAAAAAAAAAAAAAAAAAAAAAAAAAAAAAAAAAAACAACAACAACAACAACAACAACAACAATTAGCGAATATTACAACAAGTAATATAATAAAAAAGGGAGAGAAAGATGATAGAAACGCAGACACTTACAGAAACGAAGAAGTCTCGGCAACCTTTAACCCTGCGCCAGAAGTAGATGTATCTTCCGCGTTGGACTCTGCGTCCCTAATAACGTGGCGACGTCTCTTCCTGGTGCCACTGCCTCCAGCCTCTCCCTTGTGCTTCATATTTTGCGCAACCCCCTCCCTCAGCACTTCTTCAGGTTTCAGGATCTTGATGCTGTCAGACGACCCCGATCGCGCCTCCTCATGCGCCACTGCCACATTCGGCACCACCTCCACAGTGGGCGCCACTTCCGCATTAGGCGCCACACTCTGGACAGGCGTCACCTGAAGTGGTGGCGTGTCCTCAGGGACCGCCTCAGGCAGGACGGTCAAGTGCCCCTCCGTCGCCTCTAGCAGGGGCTGTTCTCCTTCCCTCAGAGGACGCACCCCTATGGTTACCAGCTTCGGCTTGTCCAGCTTCACCACCGCGAACAGATCCATCTCTGCGCGCATCAATAAAGCAAGAAAGACAAAAGGGATTAGTTATTAAAAGCGCGAGGACAAGAATAAAAGACTTACAAAGCATAAAGTATAAGGGATGAACACCCACCCCGGCCATCCTCACTTAAGAAAGTGGGAACCTCATCTGCAGCGCCAAAATAAGCGCGGCTCAACCCCACATGTACCAAAACTCCTCCGGATAGGGGTTAATGGCCAGTCGATTGGCATCTAGAGTCTGCGCGTCAGCAAGCCTGTAGGAACCGGGTGCGGGGCGCCCATCCCTTGGTAAGGAATCCTGAGTATAAAACTCATAGGGAAAGGGAAAGACCACATCATCAACCCAAAAGAAGTACTCCCTCCAATTCTTTAGGGCGTCAACTTTTTCCGTATAACATTGAAGCGCCCCTTGGCGCTTCGCAAAAGAAACCCAACCATTTGACCACGTTGTGTGGTAAAAGGAGCGGAACAAGGCCACGGTCGGTTCTATCGCAAGTAAACGGCAGTTTACTTCAAAATTCGACACCTTCGCCGCACCTATACAGTGCAGCTGCGAGATGTGAAGGCGATAGTGATTGAGCAAATCACTCAGAAAAATAGATATGGGTATGCGGTAATTCGCGTACTCAAAGAATTTCGTGTATAGCCCTATTTTCCCTTCGGGAAAGTCAGCTATACACTCGTCGACATCTGGAGCCTCTGGACGTACATCCAAAGGCACGAAATAGTCGGACGAAAACTGGGTAACATCCTCAATGGACATCACGGAGCGAAAATCCTCCAATTGAGCAACCATTTTCATTTGAATACTAAGTGGGACGCACACAAATTACCTACGAAAATGAAGTAGTTTTCTTTGCAAAAAAGCTCTCAAAGAAGGTGAATAGTGATTAGTGTGTGTTTTACTGTGTGATTGTAAAAAGTGGGGCGGTGACTCTTATATAGGGAGTGGTAAAAACCCTAATTTCTATCCACGTGGAACCTACTCACAGCAAACGTATGGCTAGAAGTGGAACGGGTACATGCACTTTTTCCCGAATTACGAGGGCTACGTGGACACCACCCCCGATTTTCGAGGCATCCATTTTGAAATTATTATTAGTTAGGTGCATTGCACCTACAAAAAGGCGGTAATATTTGTTCGATCTGCCGCCACGCTTACCGCTGATGGTATTAAGTCTAGTACCCACGGCTACGAGCCGCGCACACAAGACTGGGGGGACATGATGACGTATAGCCTATATCTGGGCCACAAGCCCAAATGATAGACATTACTCACACCTAAGCCCACCATGAGTGGGCTACCATGACAATGGTACGGGCCGCAGTATTAATGCTTTGGGCTCACGAAGCCCAATGCCCAATCCAACCCACCGGGAACACGATAAGGATTATCTATTCATGGAATAGATATCCTTACCTCGGATAAGCACCACGCGTGCGAAGAGTAAGGAGCAAGAAACACGGTTTCTTAGCCCCTATATATAGAATCATACGATTCTCATTCAAGGTACGATATACAACCCTAAAACTCTCTACGAGAACCCTAAATCGATTACTTACTCTCACGCCGGAGTCTAATCAGGGGAGACAATCCCTCGATAAGCCTAACGGTGTTGTCTTATTTTCTTAGTACGCAGGTAACAAGTGCTAAGGAGTGAATTGATACGAGAGTATAAGCCCATAACCAGGTACGCCCAACTTTTGTATCAACAATAATCTTACTCAAACACGCCCTAAGTCATACCATATATGAACAAAAAATGTAGTGCATTGTTGTTCTGGTACTTCACGTGCTACACAAAATTAACCCCATGAGCGTGTTAAGGATTTCGTATATGAAAACAGTGTTTGGCAATCCGTTAGAAGAAAGGCGATTGTGCGCGTTCCCATAATGAGAAAAAGTAAATTTTGTTTAAACAACATAGTAATCTCTATTGAAAATAACCCCCTAGTTACATATTCTGATAACAAATGCAAGTAACCTCACTACAAGAGTCGAGCAGGCTAAAAGTCTATGACTTGTCTTGACCCTAACTAAGCTATGTTTGTTAGGTGAAACTAGTTAAGACTATTTAGTGGCTCAAACCTATCAACGCAAACTCTGCAACATATTTGCTCATTGCAAACCATTTAAATGCATGGCATCTCATTTACTCTAACAAGAAAAACTTAAATTGCACAACTCACTAACAAAATGGGATCGATTTGGGTCGATAATCACGACCCAAATAATGAAGTGGGGTCGTACCAAACGATTTGGGTCCACATTGTCGTTCCTTTTTGGTTGTACCAATTTCCTTGTCCAAAAACGTTTGGGTCGACATTTTTAAAACGAATGGTACGACATAGAAAGGGGACCCACTAACCAGTCAAACATGTATATTACATTTGGAACGACATTGTCGTACCAAATCCTTATTTATTTTTTGAAAATCATTTATTTAAATACACGAAATATTTTCGAAAATGCGAAATGAAACGACATAGTCGTACCAAAAATTTATTTATTTTTCGTAAAATATTTTCGAAAATGCCAAATGGAACGACATTGTCGTACCAAAAATTGATTTATTTTCCATAAATCAATTATTTAAATACTAAAAATATTTTCGAAAATACCCAATGGAACGACATTGTCGTACCAAAGGTTTTAAATATTTAAACACTTTTACCAAATGGCATGATTATTTACTTGCATGTTTGGGACGACATTGTCGTCCCATTTTGTGAAATATGCAAAAAAAAAAAAAAAAAAAAAAAAAAAAAAAAGCGGCAGCAGCCTGCATTTCAGGTTTTTTCCGAAACATTTTCCCGAAAAAACCTACCATTACACAAGCTGTAAATCAACCAATATCCGCAATACCAATTCGGCAATATGATACAATACCAAATTACTCATCTATGACTTAAATTCGACAAATACGATACAAATTAAACTAACAAATACGAACTTAATACAAAAACAAACCAAGATTCGGCAATATATAGATTCTAGTATTACATAACTAATAACAAATACGATACAAATTAAACTACGTCTACTCCTCCTCCTCCTCCTCCTCCTCCCCCTCCTCCTCCTCCTCACTACCACTTTAACACAATAAAAAAAACATACCTTTAAATTAACAATATATATATATATATATATATATATATATATATATATATATATATATATATATATATATATATATATATATATATATATATATATATACCTTTAACGTGGTGGTGGTGCTGCTGCCGCCGTTGCTTCACGGTGGTGGTGGTGCTGCTGCCATCTAACGCCAACACAAACACAACACAAAATAGAAACAAAGATTATCAAACCAACATTAAACAAAACAAATTAAGAAAATAAAATTAACAAAAAAAATCATACCTTTACACAAAACAAATTAACAAAAATTAAACAAATTGTGCACAGTGGTGCGTGTGTAATTGGTGTTTTGAGGTGATAGTGGTGTCGAATGTGGTATTAATTTGGTTATGGTGGTGTGGAATTGAAGAAGAAGATGATATGGGGCTTTTTTTTTTTTTTTTTTTTTTTTTTTTTTTTTTTTTTTTTTTTTTGATAATTGGTGTGGAATGAACAGATCGATGGCTTGGCCTGGGTATATATTTCAATAATTGAGCCTAATGGGACGACATTGTCGTCCCAATGGTTGTGGGTTTTTTCTTGTGGGTAAAAAAACCCAAAAAATTTATGTTTTAACAGAATGGGACGACATTGTCGTCCCATATGTTATTTTAAAAGTATTAATTTGTCGAATTTTTTTCCAAAACATTCTCTGAATAATAAAATTCAATTTTAAAACGGTTGGCACGACATTGTCGTTCCAATGGTTGTGGTTTTTTTCTTGTGGGTTTTCTATTGTCCAGCTGCCTTGATTAATTACATTTGGCACGACATTGTCGTCCCAATGGTTGTGGTTTTTTTCTTGTGGGTAAAAAAACCAAAAAAATTTATGTTTTAACAGAATGGGACGACATTGTCGTCCCAAACCGTGTGGCGGGTAAAAAAATCACAGGCGGGAAGTATTAATTTGTTGAATTTTTTTCCAAAACATTCTCTTAATAATAAAATTCAATTTTAAAACGGTTGGCACGACATTGTCGTTCCAAAATGAGTGGGGCCAAAATATTCTTGCTGACCGCTATATTTGTTGACCGCTATATTTGTTGAAAAAAGTGGGACCCTTTGTCCATTTGGAACGACATATGTCGTCCCATTTTTTTACTCCGTCCCAAAGGCTTTCATTTGGTGTAGTGACTACACTTCCCAGGTTGTCTGAACTCTAACACCTAAAGCAGTTAAACTTCATTGACCTCGTTTTGTTTTGTTCAGAAGTTAACCCTAGCCTCTTGTATAAGTCACCAAACGAAACACAAACCAAAGTGCAACTGAGACAACTAGCTAAATACCTTTAAATAGAGTCACAATGCACTAGCTAAGTTACTCATATTTACAAAACAAATCTTTTTAATGTATCACATAACTCTTTATATACTTCCCCCACCCATTCTCATAAATAAATAAATACCTTCAATTACCCATCAATCCCATTAATATCTCCTCCAAACTCCACCATTTCACACGCACCCTTTGCAAGCTTCTCCTATGGTGGTGGTGCGGGTAAATTCTGTTGTTGGCATTGGCAAGTGGTGGTGGTGTTGACTTTAGTTCTTGTATGTATATATCTCGCGAATGATTGATGATACGCATATATACGTACAAAGTTCATGTTAGTTTTGAAATCGTTGAGCATAAATTATCTAACATGATGTATTGATGTGGGTCTTGATTATTTATGAATTTATTGGTTGAAAACTACTAGATATGTACTTATGCCATGCACTACAGAATGCATAAACACATGCTTGTGGTTCTTCATACTGTTCGATAGTTATTTTTTGATGAATAAATTCGGTGCGTATTGACTTATCAATTAATGTGCATGAAGATATGATTATTTATGAAGGAATCCGTGAGAAATCTGTTATAGTTTTAGATCAAGAAGGACGGAACTACGATTTTGAAATGGGTGTTGCACAAATTTTCAAAAGGGTTCTTGTATAATTTTTTTTCTTTCTATCGTAAGTATTAAATTTTGCACTTAAAAGAATTTTTGGGTTAAACTCAAGTTCTAGGTATGGCAAAAAATATCGGTACCCGATGAAGGACCCGGCCTATCCCCAAACCCGATTCGACTGGGGAGTCCCCGAGTTGACCGGGGATGGGGACGGGGACGGGGACGGGGACGGGGAATCCGCGAAATATGAAACCGGGGATGGGGATAACATAAATCCCCGGCCCCGGCCCCGACCCCGATTTTTCTGGTGTATAAGTATTTAGAATTTATATGTTATATCCATAATCGATTAACTTATATATGTATATGTATATATGTTTATGAGTATCGACATGTGTTTATATGCATACGTGATATTGATAAAATCAATCACCTTTAGAATTAAAAATATAGCACCAATTACATATTACTTAACTATTTTGTCCGAATACACAAATATGATACATATTATTTTTATATTATATGTGATGTTACAATGTTGAGGATGTTTTAAAGTTGAATTAAAATTGTAATGAATCCAACTATGTGCGATGTACACACGTTTGTTAAGACACTTTATGAGTTAAAATTCTTTATATTTTCGACGAGTTAGTGAAATTTTTATGTTATTTCATAAGGATTGAAAATCCCCGAATCCCCATGGGGATCCCCGATCACCAATGAGGACGGGGATGGGGATGTAAAGCAAATTCCCGATGGGGATGGGGATGGGGATGAAGAGTGGAAACGGGGATGGGGATGGGAAATACAATCCCCGACATTCCCCGCCTCGTTGCCATCCCTATCAAGTTCCACCATAAAGAAATAAAGAAGCAAAAGATATTATCGAGAGTTGTACATATCGAAAAACAACATTTTTTAGAAACAAATTATACTTCGTGACTCATAATTGGTTGTGGCCCGTGCCACACCCGGCTCCCACATGATTATCCCTTACTGTGATCTGCTTATGAACGGACAAAATAACGAGCATGTGGCAAGATAAATGAGGAGTAAACGTGAACAAGATTGTGAAAGATCTAAGTGCATTCAAAATATGCATTATCGTTTTAAATATGAAACTTATATTTTGTGTAAATGTTAGAATTGATTTGACTTTTATAAAGCTAAAGGGAGTGGTCGTGATGTGGGCATGGTGAGGCCTCACCTCAAGAGTGAGACCCAAAACAACAAACACCAATCACGCTCAAACCAAGCAACAAAGATGAGCATGTCACTTTTTGGCATTTGTGCCAAATGTGTTTTTTTTATTATTATTTTTAATTTGGTTTATGAGTATGTGTAGGGTATTTAGTGGGGTATATATTTATAAAGTGAGAGTACTTTAATGAAATGTGAGGGGAAGATAACTAAAATGGGTGAAAGGTGAGAGGGAGTGAAGGGAAGTGAGAGAAGAAAGAAAGCTGAGATGGCGCTGATGTGGATGGTGAGAGGGTGGTGACCAATCCCCTCAGTCTAAGACACCATGGTCTATGTATATAATAAGATGTGCAAATTGTACATGTATCTTTATTTATTATCTATAAGATGTAAGGGTAATTCACTTCACCTTACAATTCAACCACCTTTTATCTACCATCTTAATTCTTCATTACCCTCCCCATCTACCTACTTCAACCCCATTAACCTTCTTCAACCACATCTGTTTGAAAATTGCCAATATAAGTATGTCAAACTTCTGCTAAATATATGGTGGTAATGGTGGTGATGACAGTCGTTGGCACCGGCAGATGGTGGTCTAAAGTTTCAGTCTTAAGCTTAAGCTTTAATGAAGATCATATCACACATACTCAAAACTATCTTTCATTTTGACTTTTACTTTTCGACACAAGTAAACAAGTCTTTCTCTCATTTGTTGAAATAGGCGTTCTCGGAATTAAGGTAAGATCTTATTCTCTTTATTATTATTGTTTCAAGTTGCATGTTTTTCTTTTGTTTAAAAAATTTAGCCTATTGGTAGACAAAAGTCAAAACAAGTTTCAAGAACAAAAAAGTATCAATAAGGAGTGACATTGTTGCCTAAGCATGTCTCAAGATTAATTTTAATTAGCCAATAAAAAGAAGCCAACACATTTCATGCCTAACCATGCCTAACTACTTATTTTTAGTGGCAATGTGATGCCTAATGATGCCTCAACTTTTTATTTTTTATTTTTTAAATTCATATCTTCCAAGTCACAAAAGTCTTCTGAGTCACAAACTAGTAAATCATATCATTAGTTAAAAAACACACACACAAACACCATTGTACTGTTTGTAAGAATGGGTGCATGAGTGAAGAAGAAAGAGATGGTTCATTCACCTATTTTAACTTATTTTTCAGTCATCACTCTTTTATCAACATGTCCACCTTTTGTTATACTTTTGTAAGTTTTTTGACCCATCAAGATTTAATCTTGACCCATTATGATATTTCAGTTTTTTAGATTCAAGATTCATTTTTTTTAAACCATTTTGACCCATCAAGATTCAGATTCTTAAATGTGTCCAACGGTCAAAAATTTAATTGCTATACATCATACCGATTCGATGAAAATCCCCGCTGAGCATGCCGATTTCATGATGCCGAGCCACTGGCATTGGAGATGCCGAGTGATGCCAAGATCATGCCGAGAACGATGCCACCCCCCTAAATCACAGAATCTCATAATAAGTAACTAGTCAAATTAACCAACAACTAAAACATAACCAACGATTCCAAAGAAACCTTTTGAAATACCAAAGTAGACGAAGATATAACAATGAAACTGTGAGATTCATTGTTCTAACATACCATATATTTAGCAATCAAAACTGTACTTAAACATGTGCACCCGTCCCAAGGTGTCACTGTGTCCTGGTATGAAGTTAGCATTGATCACATTATAGACAACATCGTCTGATGGAACAAATTCCCTTGACAATGATGGGACTTGTCTGAGTGGGTATGAACAATCCTTGCCCTTAGCAACGGACACCCCCAACTTTTCCATATACTTCAATTTACATAAGACTGGGCATTGGAGGCAGCGGGTCACCACACTCGTGAGAAGATGTGCCATCCTAACAGGATACTCCTGTTTTTATAACTTTGCATTTAAGCATAAAGAAAAGTTTGTTTTTGAATCTCTAGGATTTGGTGTCGGGCTTTGATCATGAAGCAGCTGCGATAGTGTTGGGACTACTAGTCTCCCACAAAATCGAGATAGAGGTAAATTACTTCATTTTGAAGTATACCATAGTGGTCAAATTGTATGTAACTGACTTCTATTAGTTTAAAAGATGATATAGTTTTGGTACAAATAACGTAAACTTATGAGAGCTGGTACTTTAACATCATATATTTCTGGGAAAAAATAACTCTACAATTATATATTATTTTTGGTAAAAGGTCAACGACCCGGTAAATATATTACTCCAAAAAACATTTAAGTACAACGGATATGAGTGATTCTCATATCTCAGCCCGTTACATAGGCGAAAGGCTTACATAACAAGATACTTCCTATTTTCTAGACAAGAAAACAAAACCATTTAAAGACTCGGACAAAAATATAACCTACTTCCTACGACCTTGGAGATTAAAGCCATAAATGGCGTTAAGAGCATCCAATTCCCCAGGAAGATCATAAATTTGCTTCGAGTAATCATCATAGTCATCCAACTCATCTTCACGCTCATGACCTCCACCAAAAAGATTTGCTGATTCGTCGAACGTGTTAAGAACCTCCTCCTCATCACTATCAGTAACCACAATATCACCCACCTTAGAGAATGGGTTAGCCCTCTTATTGGCAGATGCAGACGGAATAGGAACACCTTTATCATCCAAAAGGGTAGCTTTCCCATCGATAAGTAGCTTTTCAAGCTTACTAATTTTCTCAACTATAGGAGTAGAACCAACTTCCTTAGTTCCCATTAAATCACTCTACAATTATATATTATGTTTCTTCTATGGACTAAATTGGGTTTTCTTTTGACTATATGCAGCCACCATCATTAACCCCAAAGAATGGCTTGACCAAACTTTAGGGCATCTTTTGATTCTCTTTGAAAGCCATTAAACACAAATGTTAACAATCTCATAACTTGTGTTTGGTTTGAGGAGATCTCTGCTGATAGAGGTCGGTGTAAGTTCATTTATCATTAAACTTACAGATTGAGTTTATTATTTTTGTCGGGTGAGACTCATTATTCTTATTTTAGGCAGACTTTTAACTCAACCCCGGATGAGATAGCATATCTCAAAATGCTATTTATCCGAGAAACGGTCTCAAATGCTATTCTAATGATCCATCCTCTCATGATTTCTTATTATACGGGACAAGAACCGGAAATAGCTCCTCCGTCGTTAACATTGGAATCACCACAAGGCAACAATAAGATTTTCGTTCTTGATTCCTTTTTAAGAGTGGTAATACTCGAGGGATCTACTATTACTATGTTAAGACGTCAATATGGAGGTAACATGTGGCCTCAAGTACTATTTTTTCTCCAAGTTAAAAAGCAAATGATAAAATTTTCAACGTAATACAACCCACTGGTCTAACTATGTAGTTTTGGTATTTTTGCGTAATTTTTAAAGTAGTCTTTAGCTGGAAAGGCTTATGGAATGTCTTGGGAAGTTAGCTTATATTTCAAACATAGGCTTTGTTTTGTCCATTTGTTTTTTTTACACTTTCGTTACTTTCATGAATTACTTTTAATGAACTATTTATTGACATAATGCACGGATTTGCACAGCAAGCTCCTTAAAATGATGCTAGGCGTTTAGTTGAAGCCCGAAGGATGATTTCCACAGTTTTTGCAAGCTCCTGAAAATGATGCTTGACGTATAGCCAAAGGATTCACACAAACTCTTTGTAACAAACCAAGAAACATTTTCTTCATTCTCGGTATTAATGTCACCACTACTCATGACATGTTGTTTAGCTTTAAAAAGAAGACCAGGGGCTAATATAACTTTGGGGAATTCAGTTATGATGATCGGTCCTTCTTTAACATCATAGTGTAAATATGATACTTGAAATTTGTTTGGAACCAATATGTAACTAGAGTAATGATATATAAGTATCATCATAGTCAAGTAAAGCATTTGTCTCAGTATTGACAAGAAGATTTATTCACACTACTCTATTTGTAACAGTCGTCACAGTTTTTGAAAGTTAGATATGCATAACGAGGTCATCATAAATGTCTTATTCTCTTCTCAAACATGTCATATGCGTATGCATTTCATTTTTAACAAGTTAAATGTGACATTTAGCCATGGGTTTGTTGTTAGGCATATAATCAACGCCAAAGCTTGAAAAGGTTATTATCTCAATAACTAGCTTTAAGAGGTGTTTGTCTAACCTTATTTGATAGGCTTACAAATTTATTAAAAAACTGGCATCTTATTTTTCTAGGCTTGCTTATCCAATCTAGCTTATGAGCTTATAAAGTCTGTAAGCTTAAGTGGATAAGCTCATAAGATCAAAAATGAGCAGGCTCCCAAACCCATAAAATAAGCTTAGACAAACAACCCTCCTGTTTTGATAAAAAGATATTCTGAATAAGCATTTTTTTACCTGCTTATTCTCAAAAAAGCAGCAATCCCAAACACACCTTTTATGCGATCCAAAAGTCAGAAGTTCGTTTAGGCTAGGGCTACGTTCAACGTACACTAAGTGATTAGTATATGCAATGGTTGGATTGGATTGGAGTCTTTAAGCATTTACTATCATAGGTGCTGTAATGCCTGAACTCCGTGATGTTGTTTACATAAACAATGAGCATAAGCACAACTCATTTGCATTAACGGATAGTTAAAGGTAGCGGACAATGTATATATGAGCATAAGCACGTCTCATTTGCATTTTACTATAATTTGTTTGATAGATTAGAGGATGAAGTATGAGAATTTGTATTTATTGGATATTTATTACCATCAACCTAAATTATGGTTTTGAACTGATTAGGAGTTTATGGTTTGGTTGCGCATACTCCCTTTTCTCACGAATGTTTGTTTATCATTCCAAATGGTTGTTGGTAGGGGTGTCAAATGGGCTGACCCAACCCGAACCGAACTCGATAAAGCCTTATAGAGTCGGGTTGATTCGGATCCAACCTAGCTTATCAGGTGTATCGGGTCAACCCGATAACCTAATAGGTTCAGGTTTTTTTTTTTTTTTTTTTTTTTTTTTTTTTTTTTTTTTTTTTTTTTTTTTTGGTAAAAGGTCAAGAGACCCGGTAAATATATTACTTCAAAAAACATTTAAGAACAAAGGATATGGGTGAGTCCCATATCTCAGCCCGTTACATAGGCGACAACTTACATAACAAGATACTACCTATTTTCCAAAAGGAAAACAAACCACTACTCAAATGATAACAAAAAGACAATGACAAAAAATTACTTCCTAAGACCTTGAAGCTTCGTGCCATACATGGCATTAAAAGCATCCAAATTTCCCAGAAGATCATAAACATGCTGCGCATAGTCATCGTAATCATATCTATCATAGTCATACTCGCGCTCGTGACCCCCACCAAATAGATTAGCGGACTCATCAAGCGTGTTAACAACCTCCTCATCATCACTATCAGACACAACGACATTTCTCACTTTAGAAAATGGTTTAACCCTCTTAGTAGAAGAAGTAGATGGAGAAGAAAATGAACCAGGCTTAGAAGTTCCAACCTTTTCCTTTTCATTCAGATCACTCACAAGAGGTTCTTGTGATGTAGTAGCAGTCTTCATTCTGTTTAGCTTCCTCAGTTCTTCCAGATGTCACATCCAAAGTCACTTCCTTAGTAGGAATACCAAAACCATCAGTATCATCCATATAAAGTGCATCAAACTGATTAGATGTAACAATCTTTGCTCCACTAGTACTCGGCATATCAGCAGTCTTCTTTTTGTTGGCATCCACTTTCTTGGGTTCAGGAGGAGGTACTTTGGGTCTATATTGCATCTTCTTACCCATACTAGGTTTTGTAAAACCTCCTTTGTTGGGACCAGATTGACCACCACTATTACTCTTCTTCTTATTATTGACAGTTTGGAAACCATCATTAACACTGGGCATATGTTGAGTAGTAGGGGGGACAGACTTAGGACAATCAATACAAGTATGACTAAATACCTTACACATATCACAACGAGGCAGTTTCCACTCATATTCAACCCGAATCTTCTCAATAGTCGAGCCCGTCCCATCAAGCAAAGGTATTTCAACAGTAATGCTATCCCTAAGCACCACATCTGACTTCACTTCAATCATGCATCTAGCAAAACTACTACGTCCCCACGATTACTTGCACATTTTGCTGGTAAAAGCATCTAGCCTTTTGGGTGTACCAATCAATGTAGCAAGAAGACTAAGACCATCATCAGAAAACATAGCAAGAGGAACATCATGGAATTTAACCCACACCGGGATGTTGGTCAAATCCTCTTTAAGTAAATTGGTGTTCAATGTCCATGGTTTAAGAATAATAGGCACATTTCTAATCAGCCAAGGACCATTTTCAAGTACATCGTCAACCCCTTTACTCGAATTGAACGTAAAGAAAAAGAACCCCTTAGCATTCATCATCACCTTTTGTATACTAAACTTTGCCCACGCATTGCGTACATAGTAATCAACAACAGGAAAAGCAAGGCGTTGGCCAAGGAAATACCCATAAAGAGTATTCTCAAACCTAGTGTTCACCTCGTCAACCACTTTCATCGGGACAGAAAGATCAACATCAGCCCTCTTGTTACTACTTTCCAACCTACAAAAATTAGACACTTGTTTCTGTGGCTCGTTTGAAGTAGCTCCCGCATAAGAGACCGATTTAACTCCAGTATTACTAGTATTATTAACCTCAAAAACACTAGGACTATTAGCCATTTGTGATTGTGACTTAGGGCTAGGAACCAGATTAATAATGTCATTCATGGGAAATACACTCATTTTTCCAACCCTATGAGAAACATGAACACCATCACCTTTGGGAAGATTAGCATCCATATCGTTAACAACATTACCAAGTAAAACCGGCTTCACTTGGTTTGTAAGTTGCTCCATGTTAGCATCACGAATTGATTGAGATCCCAATTCTTTACCATCATTAGCAGCAGTACTAATGATAGGGTACTCGTCATTGAGAGGTAATGGAACCCCATCATCATCCACGAACACAAGTTTACCTTCGACAATTTTACGTTCCATGTCACGGATCTTTTCATCAACCCTAATATTCCTGGTAGAACAATCAACACCAGATGAACCACTAGCCGCCAAACCCTCAACATCCACGTTAAGATTACCTCGAAGCTTGGAAGCATCAGCAGTAGACTTAGAATTCAAGAAACCTTTATTAATCATCTCCCTAAAAACCCACGACCACTATATCCAGACCAATCAGCACGCATGCAAACAAAGAATCAAAAGTTAAAACCCTAATCGCTTAGGGTTTTGATGAAAATCGCCAAATCACTAACCAGCATCCATAATAATCAACCAAGGATAAAGTCGGTTCAATACAGAATCCCTAAAAACGATTTGAAAGATAAGGAAAACCGATTAATAATAGGAATATGTAGGTCGGTAAAACCAAATTCGATTTAGGGATAATAAGAAGATCGTTGGAAACAAAACCCTAACATGAACGATTCACATAAACTGCCAAAGTTTGTGTAATCTAAACACGAATCTGCTCAAGAAACAAATTAACAGCAAGATTAATCAATGACTATCACAAACTTAATGCAAGAAAACCAAAGAATTAGCAGAATTATGAGAAAAATGATTAAGTGTGGTTAGGGGTTTTTTGTCGCCAAAGAGAGAGAGTTTTTTAGGGTTTTTTGTTTGGACTAGGGTTTTTTTAGTTTCTTATCAAGTTATCAGGTCAACACGATAAGATATAGTGACATATTAACAAATCTTTGACTTTTTGAACAAAAGCCCATTAACATACAACACTTCTTTTTTTAATAAGTTTACTACTATGCTCGTTCCTTTCTTTATTAACATACAACACATCTTTTGCTAGTATACAACATTTCCAAATTCCAATTTAACGGCAGCAGCTAAGAGTCTAAATTCCTTGTGCATTTAGTTAAAGTCATATCTTGGTCTAAGTTTAAGTTCCTTCGTATATGCTTATTATTAACTAAATGGGAGACTCATGGATTGCATTAGTTTGTTATTATCCATATTGAGAGTTTAGTGCCGAAATGGTATTCCCTGTGTGAGTTTCCATGCCAAAAATGCAAATGTATGACAGCAAGAATGCAAGATCATATACATGTACAAATAAATTTGGTTTAATTATGCCATATATTCATCTATTAACAGATCGCTAACCTAGCATTACATAGCATTTGCTCCCAAAGTCCAACATCCCGTTCAATAACATTAGGAATTTTTTATTATTGGACATATTTTTTTTCCTTAACAAGTAACCCGAGAACCCGATAAACTCAACCCGATAACCCGTAACCCGCAACCCGATTCCTTATAGGATCGGGTTGCGGGTTAACTTTTATTTTTCAAAAACCCGATAGACCCCACCCGATAAGCCTCAAACCCAAGCCGATAACCCACCCAACCCGATAACCCGATTGACACCCCTAGTTGTTAGGTCGGTTCGGTTTTGGACCTTTGCTCAGCCCTAGTCTTCATAGTCAATTTAGATAACATTTGTAGTAGGTCTCATAATTATGACATATCTTTCTAATGATAGGTTAGGTTTGAAGTACACGTGGTACATTTGTTTTCGCCTAGTTTTTGGCTGAGATATGGGATTCACCTACATTCGTTCTACTTAATAATTTTTTGGAGTAATAAATTTACAGGTAAAAAAAAAAAAAAAAAAAAAAAAAAAAAAAAAAAAAAAAAAAACGATTTGATGAAAGGGATGTCACTATTTTCTTTTAGTAAAGTTAATTTGTCCTCAACCGAGTAAATTCCACTAAATTTAACCCTTTGAAGAAGAGTGTACAATGGCATCTAATGATCGTTCAAAAAAAAAACAATGGCATCTAATGCAATTAGTGTCAGAAGAGTGTACCATTCAATACTATTTTTGTGGACGTATGGTCCGGACTGGGCCAGGAATGGGCCAGGCCCGGGTAGCCAGCGGCCCACTTTACGCACTTTGTGGACGTATGGTCCGGACTGGGCCAGGAATGGGCCAGGCCCGGGTAGCCAGCGGCCCACTCTACGTGTTAACCCTAATCCATGCCTTATAAATATAGGGCTGGGGTCTCATTCATAAAGGGATTACAACAGGTTATCCTAAACCTAATAACTATTATATGCTCCGCGCATCACATACTAACTTGACCGTCGGAGGTGGATCCCGGGGCTACGGCCTCGGGTCCATTCCTAACGGGTTCTCTTTGTTGTACAGGTCTACTCAGGGCTTATGAAGACGACTAACGGCCCAGGAGAGTCGTTGAATTAGTCCGCGCCAGATTATGCATCAACAAGTTGGCGCCATCCGTGGGACACGCTACGATAAGTTTTGTGTTCTCACATCACCGGAAAGCAACCACGAGTTCAAAAGCCGGTAACTTTATTTTTTGTACGCGACACACAGATATACGGCTGTGTATTTATCTGCGTCGGGCTTAAAACCTAGAGATATATTTTTCCTTTTGGTCAACAATATACGGCTGATCATTAAATTGACACGTAAAGATAAAACAAAATCTATTATATTTTCCTTTTCATTAAATTGGTCCCCTGTGTGGCTGTGTTTCACGAATCAAAAAGGGAAGAGAAACAATATAGTAATATTGTTAAATATTCAAAAGTAAATCTTGCAATATTTTTTATATATTCAAAAAAGATTTTACATAAATCTTTTATTTATGGTAAACATGATTTTATCTATAGCCACGCGCTATGTCCGCACGATCGGACCTATTTTATCTTTTTAAAGATTAAAAAGATTTTACATAAATCTTTAACCTTGATAAACACGATTTTATCTATCGCTACGAGCGCATTATGTCCGCACGATCGGACCTATTTTATCTTTTAGCCGCGAAACAGCACAGTGGCGATAAATCTACCCGCGTTAGTCCATGCGTTCGGAAATCTTCGCAGATTGGCGCCATGCGCGCACTGTCATGTACAGGCACCACGATGCTAGTCAATCGCCATGAGCGCACTGCACTGTTACATACAGGCACTGGACGAAAGCCGTGGTCAACTGCGATCATCCAAAAACGTTAGAGTCTATGCGGTCACGATAAATCTATCTGCGTCTGTGCGTGCAACAGAAATTATTAGTCGCGGTCATGGTACATCCATCCGCGCCATTGTTTTTATTATAATAAAAAACAAAAAAAATCAATTAATCGCCATGCGCGCATTATTTTTATTATTAGCTACATGCTACTTCTTTTATGTAGTTCGTAAAACCTCACGTTAGGTGTAATTCACGCTACTACTTCTTTTATATATTTCTTATATGCTATGTGCTATATTTTTGCTACACGCTAATCTTTTACTTTATTAAGTTTTATATGTTACGATTCGCAACATATACTTTTAATATTTGCATTAAGTGTTTTCAGGATTTGAATAATTAAGTTTAATGCTCCTACACGAGTAGCACCATCAAACTTGGGGGGCTACCAGGGTATATAATACCACTGCGCGCGACAGCGTTACGCAGGTATATTTGAAAGCAGATCGTACGTAAGAGGTACTGCAGGCCCGGTACAAAGACGGATTTAAACAATTCGCACCATCTTGCCGCAGGGGAGACGTTCTCTGTCGGTTGTAAAGACGCGCAAACAGCGCGCACCTCTGCGCACTGCGCATATCTTTGTCGCGGACAACGCACATTCTTGTCGCGGACAACGCGCACTTCTGCCACAGAAGTACGTCTTCTGTCGCACCATGTTGCATCGCTACTGGTATAAAAGGTACGCCCTTACCCAGGATACAACATGAGGAATCCACCTTCACCACGGACACCTTCACCATTGTGAGACAATCACAATCGCAATCCCAGTGCGCACTTACGCATTTGGACTGCGCAGTATGATCCGTCCCTTACGCACACATGAACCCAGTGCGTACCATCGCATTTGGTTGATTGTGCCTACGCAGCCATGAATAGAACTTAAGTTTAGCATAACATAGCCGTGCGCTATGTCATACTAAACTCGGGGGCTTGTGGACGTATGGTCCGGACTGGGGCAGGAATGGGCCAGGCCCGGGTAGCCAGCGGCCCACTTTACGCACTTTGTGGACGTATGGTCCGGACTGGGCCAGGAATGGGCCAGGCCCGGGTAGCCAGCGGCCCACTCTACGTGTTAACCCTAATCCATGCCGTATAAATATAGGGCTGGGGTCTCATTCATAAAGGGATTACAACAGGTTATCCTAAACCTAATAACTATTATATGCTCCGCGCATCACATACTAACTTGACCGTCGGAGGTGGATCCCGGGGCTACGGCCTCGGGTCCATTCCTAACGGGTTCTCTTTGTTGTACAGGTCTACTCAGGGCTTATGAAGACGACTAACGGCCCAGGAGAGTCGTTGAATTAGTCCGCGCCAGATTATGCATCAACAATTTTCTTTGAGAACACGAAACGATTTGTACGTCTCCATTTTGAAATATACCATTCAATACTAGAAAATTTCCTCTACATTTACTTTTTACTTAATGGAGACTACAAAATCTATTGAGTTTTACCTCTCGTGTATTGGAAATACTGTTGCATGACTCATTTAATTAACAAATTCTATAAATTTTTAATGAAAACATTGACTAAAGTTTGTATCTTTGAATGAACACACATGAAAAATATTTATAATGAAACATCAACTAAAGTTTGCAACTTCATAATATCATGGTTTAGCCAAAAAAAAAAGTTAACTGAGACTAGTCGGACTGGGTGGTCGACCTTGTGGTCGGTCGCCACCCAATAAGCATCCCCTGTACGAGACTTCCAACGAACAAACGCGGCCTCTTTGGAGAAGGATTGAAGATTTGGTCAGGTAGTCGACTGAATTGTGTGAGTCTCTTTGTGTGTGGGGGTGTTCTTGACCGAATTGTGTGAGTCTCTTTAAGCGTGGGGGTGTCCTTTTATTGATTTTTGTGGTAATCGCGGTCACCACGGACATTTGGTAATACATTTTGTCTTAGAGAGAGAAAAGTAAGTTGACGTTGAGGCACCAGAGGTGACGACGGTCACATGCGGTCACAATTACAATTTACAAAGAGAAAAAATGACTATAGTTTGCAACTTTATAATATCCTCAGAGCTAAGCAGACATAAACATGAGGAACACATCAGTTTGCTACATTAAAACTTTTGATATTTGAATGGCGCCAAATTTGAGGGTGTGTATTTTTTTCTTGTTTTTTAGTGTAAAGTGGTTTTTTGTGCTGGTGTGTTGTAAAAATGTTATTGACAAGGGTGTGTTTTGTTTTGTGTTATAGGAATGTTATAAAGTAAAAGTTGACATGTCGTCGACTATAACTTTCGCATATGGCTTAGTGCACTTAGCTCTCTCCGAATAGAGAATCTTTAATGGGCTTTTTTATCTTGTGGGCACATGATAAAAAGTCAAAAAGACACATAAAAGACTCGGGGATCTTAAAAAAAATATTCAGAGACTTATGAAAAAGCAAAAATTACACATATGGACCCTGTCCAAAGGATCTTATAAGGAGAGGACCCAAAATTTGAAATTTACCTGTATGGACCGGTTGGTCGCGAGTAATACATCTAGACCAAAACATCAACACGTGTTAAAAAAAAATGGCTTGGTCATCATGTCTCGAAGAATATAGCGGGACCAAAATAATTTTCGCGACCCAATAAATATTTATGTTTTTCTGCATTTTCGTTTTTTTAAAGATTTTTGTGGGGTTTTATTATTATTATTATTATTGTTATTATTATTATTATTTTGTAACTTGTTATGAAATGATATTTTTTGCGATCTTTGTTCATGTTTTTAGTATATGTATAGATTATATAAAATTTTGTTAGTTAGGTGATTTGCGTTCTCTTTGATGAGGGCTTGGCAACTAACTAATGATTGTTTAGAATGGAGTTAATATGAATGAGGTATCGTGTCTCAAAGTGAGTCACGTGAGTGATAAATTGAGTTTGAAAATGATAATTTGCAATCTTTGTACGTGTTTTAGTATATGTATACTTTGAAAAGATTATTGTTGTTTAGCGGGATTTGTTCTCCTTGATGAGGTCTTCACAAAGAGCTAAATGGTGGCCAAAATGAAGTTACTATGAATGAGATATTGTGCCTCAAAATGTCATATTAACTTCGTTTTAGCCACTATTTAGCTCTTTGCGAAGACCTCATCAAGGAAAACAAATCCCGCTAACCAACAATAATATTTTCAACATATACATATACTAAAACGTGTACAAAGATTGCAAATTATCATTTTCAAACTCAATTTGTCAGTCACAAGACTCACTTTGAGACACGATACCTCATCTATATTAACTCCATATTTGGACAGTCATTAGTTCGTTGCGAAGCCCTCATCAAAGAGAATGCAAATCACCTAACCAAGAAAATTTTATACAACCTATACATATACTAAAACGTGTACAAAGATTACAAAAAGTATATTTTCATAACAAGTTACAAACAAAAAAATCTTAAAACAAGAAAAACAAAAATATTTATTTGGTCGCAAAATTTTGGTCCCGCTATATTTTTCGAGACCTGATGACAAAGCGTTTTTTTTTTTTTTTTTTCAACTTTTGTTAAAATTGCAACACGTGTTGGTGTTTTTGTTTTCGATATATTACTCGCGACCAAACGGTCCATAACGGAGTAAATTCAACTAAATTTAACACTTTGCAGATGAGTGTACAATGGTATATTGGTATCTAATGCTAGGAAATTTCCATTTTAAAAGACATCATTCAGTGCCATGAAATTTCCTCTAGATTTACTTTTTACTCGATGCACTGAGCTTTTTCTCTTTTTTTTTGTTTTATTTTAACATAAATATGTTGAGTTTTACCTCTTTGGTATTTGCAAATACTGTTGCACGACTCTTTAAATTAACAAATTCTATAAATTTTTAACGAAACATTCACTAAAGTTTGCAACATTATCTATAATCTATAATAATATATAATGTATTTGGCACTATTATATAATTAAAAAAGCTTAAAATTCAGACTTTCACTTATTTATTATGGAAAAATTTCAAAATTAATTGATTAATAAACAGGTTGATTAGGAAGTTTGTTAAGAAGGAGGTTGGTTATACAAACTAAAATTATTTGGCTTAACCATCTCTACCATCTCTATTTATAAAGCATAAAAACAACTAAATGTGTAACCGAATAACGCAAAATATAGTTACAGGTACACGCCGCTGCATTGCGCGGGTACCGTTCTACTACTATATAATGCATTTGAGACTATTTTATAATTAGAAGTGATTAAAATTCAGACTTTTACTTGCTTACTATGAAAGGATTTCAAAATTACTTGGTTAGGAAGCATGTTGATTAGGAAGTTTGTTAGAAAGCAGGTTGACTGTTCAAAATAAAATTGTTTGGCTTAACCATCTCTACTTATAAAGCATAAAAACAACTAAATGTGTAACCGAATAACCGAATAACGCAAAATATAGACACAGTTACCAGCCGCCGCATTGCGCGGGTAACGTTCTAGTAATAATATCATAGACCGACTTTGATTAGACCATGCCAAACATGGTTCAAAAGATGACACATTTTTAGTTCGATAATTTTCGACATGTTAGTATCATGTCTATTTAGTTTTTATTAAAAAGCAAAACGGTGGTTTGCGCCTATGGCAACACCATGGCTACACAAGCATCGACGTCAGAGGCGACATCACCATTTAAATGACGCCAATTTTTATTTATTTATTTATTTATTTTTTTAGAGTGAGGTTTATTACGCTACATTATATGAAAGTTATTAGAAAGGTTATAAGGTACTTGCGCATATGGCTTAGTGCACCTACCTCTCAAAAGACAGAATCTTCAATTTAGTGAAACCACAAGTAACAATTTACTCTACATGAAACTAGTTTTGTGGTACTACAGCTGCTGTTGAGCTACCATCTAGGGTTACATGCAACAGGCATGAATAAAAGGATGACTAAAAAAATAAATAAATAAACTTTATGGTATCCTAATTAAAACCTGACATGCCTTACTTACAATTCCATTGTACTATCACAACCTAGAGCTTCATATATTGATAAATTCTCATGTCCGTTCAACATTTCAATTTCTTTCCAGTTTCCACCTACTTTCATCGAATATTACACTTTATTAGTAAATTTATCAGATCATTGATACAATTTCACTGCATTTCTTACAATACATAAAGTAAAGAACCTACTAACTTTCAATTTCTTTCCCCAACTTTCAATAATTTCTTGTAGGGACTTCGAGAATGATTGAAAATATCTTGAAGATTTCATTTATTATTGGTTTTTTGTTCTTTTCTAAGTAATAGGTTTAACCCGATAAATTTATTACTCCAAAAAATAAAAAACAATTAAGTACATACCATGTTAATAAATCACACATTTCTATTATCGGTTTTGTTGTTCATACGTTCACTTGTAGTCTTCCTAGAATTGGTTTGGATCGAGTTAACACAAAGATGACTTTTGTGGTTAGGATGTCTTGAGTAGAAGCCCGAACACTTGAGCACATATATGGTGGTTGCAGTTATTCTTGTTGCCTCCATTTGATATGGCAATAAGTTTATATTTGTCTTTTACATAGTATCGAGAATACAAGAGGGTGCATGTTGAAATGTATCTTGGTCTAACACCATTTGAAAGTTGTTGATTACATTTGGTTTTCGTGTAAATATTTAGGACGTTTCTAGATTGGAGCTTAGGCACTTTAATACCCGCGTAGTACTCCGTGCTTACTAAAAGATACAGCTAGATTGATTATTATCTCTACTTTTTTTCACCGGTAATTAGTCTTGCATTAGGCAATTCTAAATCCAAGCAAACTATTTACAGTTAGAATATATCTTTTCTCGGGCTCGTTATAAAGTGATTTCACAATGAGAATATGCTCCCCCTTAATAGAACTTAACTATTGACCACTAACCATTTTCTTTCTTTCTGATTTAATTTGCAGTGATGTAATACGGAAAAACCAATATTCTTGAAAGTAAAAAATTAAGAAAATTGTATACGAAAACCATAATCTTCTATTACTATTTTCGTTTATAACCAATAACCCATATTATTTTCATTATTTTAAATCGTGTTAAATCCCTAAACTCTTAAAACTTTTATTATTTTTCGTTTATAAGTCATAAACTTTTTTTATCACTACAACTATCCGTCGCTATAAAATCACATTGCTATGCACGAGCACTCGTCTAGTTTACTTTAAACCAAAACATACTTGTCTTATATATGTGGTGGGTCAAATAATTGAGTTAGAAGATGGAACACATATATAGAGATCCTTCAAACACATGATAGTATGAATGCATGATGCACTGAATACGAAACTTAATAATCCTTCAAACACCAATACTGTATTAGCTCCCCTCCAACCAACCCCGTTGTATTTTGTTTTCGTCGTATTTCACTGTTTCACCCACTAGCAAATGACACGTCTATGTTGTATTTGATTAGAAATAGACTGTCTATATCGTCTGATATTCAAAATTGTGAGTAAAATGAATGTATAGTACAAGTATTCATAACAAAAGTAGCCAAAGTTTAAGAAGAGCATAAGAGATGATTTTTGGTCTCTACAAATCTAAGAAGGGCATGCAACTTAAAATACATGACCAATTTAATAAAATAAATAAATACAGGAGGAATATTCATAAGGTTTTAAGACACGGTCACACGATACATCATGCAAATGACACGTCTATGTTTTAAGACATGAGTCCGACACGAAAATAAATAGGTTAAAATTAGGTTAAATAGGTTTCGGATCATGTTCAAGTCAACCCATCTAACCCGTTAATTAAAAACGCCGGGTTCGAGTTGGGGATGGGTTAAACAGATCAACCTCGTAACCCGTTTAAAATGTCTTTAATAAATTGAAAATTATATATATTTGATTATTTGATTATACGGGTTACTGGGTTGACCCGCAAACTCATTCTATAAGTTTAACCCGTGTAATTTGCCAATGTTTTTAGATAAATGAGTTAATTGATCAACCCAAATCTCGTTCAACCTGTTGTATAACCTACTGAACCCCCAACCTATATAGGTTAAGTAAGTCGTGTTCATGTTATGTGTAACCATTGACAAGGCTGGCTCAGTTATTCAAACAGGTCGCGTTTGGGTAAGGATTTTTTGACCTGCCAGCATATCCGAAACCCACCTGAATTGCCACCTCTAAACATGCATGAACTTCCTTGTCTTCCTGTCAAATTAGCCCCAACTACCAAGATATCAATGCTTAGAAGAAAACGTATAATTATTGCATTAGAAGAAAAAAGGGCATGTTAACACTTATTATTGACATGACTATCCACAACAGAATTGAGATCCCTCTAGACCCTTTATTCTCTATAGACTTGATAAACCCATCGTAACCATCCATTCTATTTTAATCCAAAGGCTGAGATCAAATCTGACCTTTATATATCAAAGGCAAAATAGTCCTACTATACAAACAAAAAATAACACGTCATTTTCATTGTACGTTTCCCAAAAAAAATTAGGGCAAAAACCACACACACAAACACACTCACAATTACACATTCAAATCATTATAAAATTATACTCCGATTTCACCTTCAAATCATTATCTCAGATCGTCAATCGTTAAAAAACATTGATTTTTCATCAAATTTTGATCGTTTTAACCATAAATAAAAAACAATTTGGTAAAAAAATGGATGACAATCAATTACACGAATAGGGTAATGGCACCAAAATGTATCATAGTTGTCACTTAATCCTTTTATATGTATCGAATAATTTTTTTTTGCTATTCTGTGCACTAAATTTGATTTTTTAGGATTTTTGTGTACATTATGACCATTTTGCCCCTCATTTTATCAACATAGGAGAGGTAAAATGGTTATAAAGTACACAAAAATGCCAAAATAATCGAGTTTAATAAACATAATAGAAAAAAAGAAAATATGTTCGATACGTATAAAAGAAAATTATGACAAGTATGATACATTTATAGGCCATTAACCCTAAGTAATTAAAGCATGATAATTCGTCCAAGTCACTTAAATCAGCAGGAGCATTTAGGGAAGTCAAATTTTATTTTTATTTTATTTATTTTTTTTAATATATATATATATATATATATATATATATATATATATATATATATATATATATATATATAGTGAAGCGTTCAAATGAGAATGCTAAATTTTGTGAGAACGCGAGAAGCAATCCTAGCCACTCATTTTATCTTCCTTTAACTTTAATCTAATGACTAATATTAGTTAATCAAAGTTTTTGAAAATTTCTTAAAAAATTTTGAAAAATTTTAAAGAAAATTTCGAAAATTTTCAAAAAAAAATTGAAAAAACTTTTCGAAAAATTTTTTTTCGAAAAAAAATTTTCGATTTTTTTTTTCAAAATTTTTTTTTGAAAATTATTTTTTTTTCCGAAAAATTTTTTTCGAAAAAATTTTTTTCAAAAAATTTTTTTCCGAATTTTTTTTTCGAAAAAATTTTTTCAAAATAATTTTTTTTCGGAAAAAAAATTTTCAAAAAAAAATTTTCCGAATTTTTTTTTCCGAAAAATTTTTTTTCGAAATTTTTTTTCCCGAATTTTTTTTTCCTGAAATTTTTTTGTCACATGTGAAAAAAATTTGAAAAATTTTCACGAAAATTTTTCGTCATGTGTGAAAAAAAAATCGTCATATGTGAAAAAAAAATTCGTCGCATGTAAAAAAAATTTTCGTCACATGTGAAAAAAAAATTTCAGTCACATGTGAAAAATAAATTTCGTCACATGTGAAAAAAATTTAGAAATTTTCATGAATTTTTTTTGTCACGTGTGAAAAAAAAATTCAGTCACATGTGAAAAAAAATTCCGTCACATGTGAAAAAAAAAATTATGTGAAAAAATTTTGGAAATTTTCACGAAATTTTTTTTGTCACGTGTGAAAAAAAATCGTCACATGTGAAAAAAAAAAATTTCGTCGCATGTAAATTTTTTTTTCGTCACATGTGAAAAAAATTCCGTCACATATGAAAAAAAATAATTTCGTCACATGTGAAAAAAAAATTCGAAAATTTTTCAAAAAAAATTTCCAAATTTTTTCAAAAAAAAATTCAAAAATTTTTTGAGAATTTTTCAAAAAATTTTTGAAAATTTTTCAAAAAAATTTTCGAAATTTTTTTGAAATTTTTTCGAAATTTTTTTGAAAATTTTCAAAAAAAATAGTTAGCTAATAATAGTCATTAGATCAAAGTTTAAGGAGGATAAAATGAGTGGCTATGATTAGTTCTCGCGTGCTCATAAAAATTAAATTTCTCACATGAATGACCCCGTATATATATATATATATATATATATATATATATATATATATATATATATATATATATATATATATATATATATATATATATATATATATATATATATATATATATATATATATATAGGGGGACTTTCAAACGAGAACCATTTAATCCGCAAGAACTGAGAGAACCACCAAAAACATACATGCACGCCTTTTAAAATAAAATAAAAATACATGCAAATCATCAATAATCGTAAACATCCACCTATGATCTTCAATATCATTATGAACTCATCCTCATTTTTCACAAAAACCTTACACACGGCCGCAATATTGTCGTTGCACGTCTTATAAGAACATACATGCACACCTTCAAAGAATATTTTTGTATTTCGAATTTCTTATCAAATTCTTTAGAACAACTATGTTTTTTTTAAAACATATGTGTTGTTTTGAAAACATATGTGCAAAAATACAATTATTGAAGGCGTGCATGTATGTTTTTGGTGGTTCTCTCAGTTCTTGCGGATAAAATGGTTCTCGTTTGAAAGTTACACTATATATATATATATATATATATATATATATATATATATATATATATATATATATATATATATATATATATATATATATATATATATATATATATATATATATAGGAAAGATACACACTTTGGGTGCGAGTGGCTCATACAGAGAATTGCCTCTTATATGAAAGCATGTCTTGTAGTCTATTTATAGTTAGTGTATGAAAGCACGTCTTGTTGCCTATATAAAGGTATTCTGAGAACCCCTTAACAGCCACAGCACTCGGGAACTATAAATTCACAAATGGAAGCCATGAAATCCCTTTTCCTGATGTGTGCACTATTTCAAATGTTTTTGTTTACAGCTTCTGATACCAATTCCACCACTGAATCCCACACCCTCATTAACTCTACCAACCTTGCTAAGCCAGGCTGCAACAGCCGATGCGGGGACTTAATTGTTCCCTACCCTTTCGGTATCGGAGACAACTCAGAGTGTTATATAAATGAGGGATTTCGCATCTACTGCAACACTTCACTAAATGCTCCAAAGGCCACAATTGATTTGGGCTACTACAACTCGATCAGATTGATATCTGATTCCACCATCCGGGTTTCCAATACATTGGCGAGCAGTTGTTGTTCTCCAAATGGCACAATAGACAATTTTGCAACCGGGATGGAGTTTGGTGACAGACCGTACAGCTTATCGAAAGTTAACAAGTTCACAGTTATCGGTTGCGATGGTTATGCGTCGCTGACCTCAATCAGAACATTTGGGATGGTGTCTACTGGTTGTATGGTCTATTGTTCAAGACGGGAGGAGGTTCTAGCCGACCAGTGTACAGGAAATGGCTGTTGTCAATCATCCTTACACCACGGCATAAGCCATTATATTACGGAATTGCGGCACGTAAATGATATAAACTATACGCGCTTTTCTCCTTGTACATACGTGGGAAAAATCTTTAATGATGTACCATACTTGTCACAAAAATTACTTTCGTGTAGCAAACAAAAAAAATAGCTTTTTGATGTACTGAACTTTCATTTTTTGAATTTTTTATGTACTATTGACATTTTTGCCCCTCAAAATATTAAAAATCCAAGGGCAAAAGAGTCACGAAAATATATCAAAAAGGACAAAAATGAAAGTTCAGTATATCAAAAAGCTATTTTTTTTGTACCTTACACGAAAGTAATTTTTTTGACAAGTATGGTACATTATTAAAAATTTTATGAAAATGTATTCAAGTTTAAGGGTTTTAATGATTTAAATGATACTAATTTCATAGAGAGGATCAAGGCTACTGTGCCACTAGTGCTTGAATGGGCTATTGGTAATCTGAGTTGTTCTGAAGCCAACGCAACAGCATGCAAATCAAATAGCATATGTGTTAACTCTACAAGCCCTCGTGGTGGGTACCATTGCAAATGTAAAGATGGCTATGAAGGAAATCCATATCTTCCTCCTGGCTGCAAAGGTACAATCAATATTTTATTTTTTCATAAGAGATATTCCAAAAAGTTTTCAATACTTGTAAAAATTTTCTCCAAACTATTTCTTAATTGTCACGCAAAGCGTGTTTTCTTTTGTTACATGAAAAGTCTCGGAAGTGTATAGTACTTGTCCCAAAACTAATTACTTTAATATGGAACTCGAACTGTACTTGTCCCAAAACTCTTATTCTTTAAGTTACTAAAGTATTTGGATTTGAACTGTTTTATCCCGCCTATTTGATTTCCCTTTTCTTTTCAGACATCAACGAGTGTGCGAGACCACAAAAGTACCCTTGCCATGGTGTTTGCGCTAATACTCGTGGGAGTTACAATTGCATGTGCCGCCCTGGATACAATGGCAATGCAAAAATACCAAATGGTTGCACACGTTCTGTTGAACATTCAAAATTTACAACAATCATATTTATTTTAGGTAATTCGATTTTTGATTAATGCATGTGTGACCCACTAACCTGTAACCCGTTTTGCCTTTCGATCAAAAATATATTGAACGAATACTTAGCACAAAATGATTAAGGAAAGATAAACGCGAATTAAATAAAAGGAAAATACACGATCAATTGGAAGAAATTTTCTTATGTTAGTTTTTTGTTTTTTTAACCTACAATACTTGTTTACAAAATATAATTCTTCTTTGCTTTAAAAAAAAAAAAAAAAAAAAAAAAAAAAAAAAAAAAAAATTAATACCATTCAAAAAGTTAAATGCTACGTACGTACTCTCTTTCTGTGCGCAAAAAAAAAAAAAAAAAAAAAAAAAAAAAAAAAAAAAAAAAAACCCTACTCTCTTTCATTCTACAGTTATATGAACAAGAAATATTCTCAAAGACTTTGCATGTTTAGTTAGGACTTAGGTGGGTGTCATGGAATCATGTGATTATGGGAGATGGTGGTTCATGCATTGCTTTAAAGTTGAAAGTAGTAAAACTAGTTAAGTTTGTCGGTTTTTTTTTGGAAAAATGGCAGGAAAAGACATCATACTTGCCACTTTTTGTCATTGTATGTAGCGTTTTTTTTTTTTTTTTTTTTTTTTTTGAATTTGGCACTAACCTTTTTGAATCGTGTTATTGTGTGTACCCACCTTTTTAAATCGTGTTATTGTGTGTACTTTGTTACTATTTTACCCCTACTTTTTTCAAATTTTTTAGGGGTAAAATGGTTATTTCAGAGCTAAAAAAGTGGCAAAGTACATACAATGACACGATTTAAAAAGGTTAGTGCCAAATTTAAAAAAAAAGACACTACACAATGGCAAAAAGTGACAAGTATGATGTTTTTTCCTGCCATTTTCCTTTTTTTTTTTTTTTTTTTTTTTTTTTTTTAATGGATTGATTTTTAAAGTAGTTTGCAAGTATGGGTTAGTTCAAAATTCCTTTGTGAAAATGGGTTAGTATGCTTTGGGACCACCTTTTGACTTCATTCATGAATACAAAGTCATTTTTAAATTTTCGTTTATTATCCCTTACTTTAAAATATTTGTATGTGCTTCCCTTAAATTGATAGTTAAAAATTAAAGTAAATTCATCAAAGCCATTGAGTGATCTTTTTTTAATTTTTTTCATTGTCAATTGCTTACATTCTTTGCGTTCTTTTTTATAAAGCTTTTACTTACAGCTAAAACTGGGAACGGTTTCAATCGTGCGTAGAACAACACATGATCATTAAAATTGGTCTCAAGCTATAGCTTTAATGTTCTTTTTAAAAATAACAAAGTGTGAGTGGTAGTTTAGAGCAAAAATATGAATACGTGTCACATTTTTAGCTAAAAACTTGTGTTACTTTATAAGATTGTGAAAATGCATTCCTATATTTTCCCCTTTAAGTAAGGACCCTCACGTTTACATGTCACTACTACATGGAGGTGAAAATGCATTTTGTGTCTGTTGTGTAGCTTTTCTATACCAAAATTCGATACAATTTAAAGCATTTGTGCGGATTTAAAAAAAGTACAAATTTTATACGTGAACTTTAAAAAACACTAATATTGTATACGTACTTTCAAAATAAATCTTGATATCATACCTTTGTACATTCAAAAATACTAGTATAGTGTAATGAATAACTAAAGTGTGTAAATGCCTACCAAGTACTAACGCTTCTTTCCGTATAAAAAAAGCATTAACGCTTCTTCATCCTACTTTATATGTTTTAGTGTATGTGGATTAAGTATATATCAAAAGCAGACTAACATTACGCACAACCATTATAAAATCCAAGGAAATTTGGCTAATCCACCACTAGGTACATCTTTTGGTGTCACAGAAACAGTATTTTCTAAATGCAAATGCCGCAAAAATTTCATGTATACTCTAGTTGGGACGTGTATAATCTAGTTGCAACGTTGCAAACATTTCATATATCTAAAAGCAGACGATAATTACACGCAACCATTACCATAGCCTAGGGAATACTAACGCTCGATATTGTATACGTATTTTCAAAATTCGCATATGATACGTACATTCAACATACTAATCATTAAGCAAGAATATTAACTTTTTTCTCCTTCAATTTTTTGATCACATCGATGTATGATTATTAGGATTTATATTTGTGTACATATAGAGTGTTTGTAACTATAAATACGAAATGTATAAGTAAGATATAATAAACATTTAGAGTAATCTTCACATCACCAATAAAAATCATTCACAATGTCATGTAAATAATTTAACCGGCGACTTGTCATACCACGTCAACTAACGTATGATATCAAGTCGAATTTTGAAAGTACGTATACGATATTAGTATTTTTTAGACATATGATATTTGTACATTTTGAAAAGTATCTTGCTATTATATGAACTTAATCCTTTTTTTTAATATGCATGCTACTCCATTAGTTTCTTTTAAGATTCCTAACACTTCATTAAAGTAACCCATGTTTGCAAACAACTTTAAAAATCGAACCACTTATACCAAAAACTCAAAACTAGTACCAACAGTTTGCTCACATCTAACATAACTTTTGGAAAACATGTTTAAGCTCATAACTATCATATTCATTTAAGTAATTCTTTGATGCATATACGATGTATATGGTCACAAATATTTTGACACCAAATAATCTTTTTCACCATGATTTTTTATGCTATTGTGTTCCTAAATAAGTTAGTAAACTTTATATTACCTTTTACTTAAAACAAAAGCATTGTTTAAGTCTCCTAGGTTCTATAATCTATGACGAAAATATAAAAAAGTTGTTTGTGACAGGTGTTGTATTGGGCACAGGGATACTAATTTTATCAATTGGTGCCTACAAAATAATACAAAAGAGGAAGGATAACAAACGTAAAGAGAAATTCTACAAAAGAAATGGTGGTTTGTTGTTACAGCAACAAACAACAAATGGTGAATATGCAACTCAGACAACAAGAATGTTTAATGCAATAGAACTAGAAAAAGCAACCGACCAATACAATGGAAATAGAATATTAGGCCGAGGAAGCCAAGGAACAGTGTACAAACGAATGTTACCAGATGGAAAAATAGTAGCCGTAAAGAAATCCATGTTGGTAGATGAAAGACAAGTCGAATCATTTATCAACGAGGTATTTTTACTCTCCCAAATTAGCCACAGAAATGTGGTGAAGTTGCTTGGATGTTGTCTAGAAACAGAAGTTCCAATTCTTGTTTATGAATTTGTGCCAAATGGAAATTTGTGCCAATTCATACATGACGAGAATTATGAGTTTCCTACTTTTTGGAGTATACGACTACAAATTTCTACAGAAGCAGCAGCAGCTCTTGCCTATATGAATTCTGCAACCTCCGTTCCTATATATCATCGAGACATTAAATCTTCCAACATACTTCTGGATGAAAAATTCCGAGCGGAAATATCAGATTTTGGACTGTCCAAGTCCGTCTTGGGTGATCAAACTCACTTGAGCACATTAGTCAAGGGGACTCGTGGCTACATAGATCCCGAGTACTTTCAATCAAACTAATTCACTGGAAAAAAGCAATGTTTATAGCTTTGGGATTGTTGTCCTGGAGCTTTTAACCGGGAAAAAGGCAATATATTCCATAGGACCAGGGGAATCAAGAAGCTTGGCAACATTGATTCTATCAACCGATGAAGGGATTTTTCTAGAAAACATTGATAACCGAGTGTTGGATGGACCAGAAGAGCAGCTTGTAGCAGTCGCTAAGCTTGCAAAAAGATGCTTGAATATGAACGGGAATATGAGACCAACGATGAAAGAAGTTGCAATAGAGTTGGAGGGAATAAGATCAAGTCACTAAATAAAATGAATCTACTGTTTATTTTGTATTAAGATTTTAGAATAAGTTGGATTGGAGCTAGCTATATGTCTATGTGGATGACGATGTTATGTTCTTAAAATCTTTAGTTCTTAAGTTGGTCTTTTGTGATTTTTCATACCGAGTCATTTTAATATATGTACCTTGATGCGTGGGAATCGCACCTTGCTTTACCTCTCGAGGGATCTCGCGAGGCTTACAACCCCCACCAGACAGTGTACCTGATCGTTGTAGTATAGTATAGTGACAAGTACCGGGGGATTGATCGTTCAGCTTAGGAATAGTGTCTTTAGGATTAGAAAGCCTAATTAATAGTTCTAGAGATGAAAGATGATTATTTTTGTATTTTTATATTTTTATAAAAACAAGTAAATCTCGGGTTTTGGAAGAGTGGGTGGAATTAGTTGCTATTCAACTAACCCAAAGCTAATGTATAATTAATTTAAACTAATGAAAATGAAATTAAACTAATATTAAACTAAGGTTGTGAGCAGTGATTGGAGAAATTGTGTTTACTTTGACTTCATTACTCCCTAGATATCTTTTACATGTCAATTACTTGTTACACTTGTATGGATGACGGATTGTATTCCTTAATACCATTCGTGGGGTGGCATACATAACTCCCCAACTCTATGAGCTCTTATCTCCTCCTACACCATGACCCAGCACAACTATAGGGATTGTAAACAGTGGCTCATGCATTAAATACAACCAATAAAGACCTAGTACGCCTCGGTTCATGTTTCTTAAGACGTTCAAGCATGTTACCATTTGGAGATCTGCCAGTTTTCTTAAGCCTAACATATAATATCATTCATCCAAAACAAGAATAGACAAGTAATCAACACATAATCAACATCTAGGTTTCATTAGATCTAAGCAAACACAAAGGAAATCTAGCCTAGCATAGTAGAATTAAGATAAGAACAAAAGATAAACAACCAACACATAGACATATTGATTGAATTAAGAGTATACTTATCTCAATTACAATGCAAGGTCTCAAGGGTTTGGAACCCTTGAAAAACCTGTAAAAGAGGCACCAAAATCGTCTTTAGGGTTTCACCAAAATTTCTCTCTTTTTTTTATTGAAAAAACTATAAAACTATATATAGGAAAAACACTCTGACGGCGTCAAGAGTTAATTCTGACGCCGTCACCCCGCCGCCATATACTTCCTCGGACGCCCTTGATCCACTTGTGACGGCCTATGTGACGCCGTCACCACCTACGGTATTTTATTCTTTGCCACTTTGACGCCGTCATCTAGCCATCTGACGCCGTCACCAGCTACGGTATTTTATTCCCCATGTCTGACGCCATCAAGAAGGGAGTCTTGACGCCGTCACCTTGTATCTTCAGCATGGATTTTTGGTACTTTGCCGTTTTCTTCACTTTTATGCTCCAAAAACGTCCAAAATAGCTTCTTTTCCAGAATTCACTTTCCAAACACCTAAAATCACAAAAGGAACGATTTAGGGCAATATTTGATCAAATAAAGTCGGATTTGGGCTTAAATGACCCCCTAAAAACGGATCATTTTTCGCCTCATCATATACCCTTACACTTGAGATTTGCTTGTCCTCAAGCAAATGAGCTTTTATTCTACTCAAAAGACAAGTTAGGGGTCATTTAACACTAATATAAAAGTAATTACAACAAATAATCGTTCCACTAAAGACCAATAGACAAGCACGGAGGTCATACACAAGCACCTCACAAATAGTGTTTAGATACTCACATCTCTCGGGTGTAATAAAGTAGTATAACATTATGGAAATGGAAGATATCTCTCACTACCTGTCATAGCAAAATAGATTACCATAGGCTTGGGAAAGGATCAAACCTCCACCACATGGCGTAAGCACCTAGGATAAACTATCAAAGAGGTCTTTTAAAGGGTTATAACGTTAGGTGTAGGGATATGAATTACACGGTTTTGTTGGATAAAGGGAATTTTACTGGTGGCGAGTTAACAATCTTAGTTAATTACATGTACAAAATGGCGTTGCTAAGCCAAGACTAGACTCGACTTAAGCTAATAAATGAAAACTAACAAAAACATAAAATGAACATAGAATGAAAACGGGATGGTAGTCCGTATGTTTTTCTCTTTCTTTTTCCTTTTCTATTTTTTTTTCTTTTTCTTAATTTTTTCGATTTTTTTTTTTTTTTTTTTTTTTTTTTTTTTTTTTGCATACACTCTTACCCTGCCATCCAAAATAATACATCATAGGGGTATGAGCAATCCCCTTACACTTGAATCTTTACATACTTAACATTAAACTATTCTAATGACTCGAATTAAGAAAATCAAAACACTTGGAGCACTTTTAAGATTAACGTACGTATGGGGGTAATAATATTATGTTCTTCCCCATTACTCCATAAAATAAGTACTTACCCATGAGTCCCAATCGTCCCAAAACAATATGTACAATGATATGACTCGACTTAGCAACCATGTAATCAATTAGAAAGTTAACTTAGGGTTGTAAAAAATTTTAAATTTGGCGCTAAAATTACACTAACAAGTATTTCTCATAGTTTTATTACACACCTACTATCAAACAAAACAAACTCAAGCGAAAGTGCATATGTAAGGTATCATCTTTTTACCCTTCCCTTACACTTAAGATGAACATTGTCCCCAATGTTCAAGTAAAGAATGTAAAAGTTAAAAGTAAAGAGAATGAAATCAAATACTCCCCTGATTCGCTCGGTATGGATTATAGGTTGGCCAGGTTAAATCTTCCTCCAAGAAAATGAACAATCAAAGCTTCCCTTCCAGAATATAAATCATCTTCTTGTCATACATAACCTGTAAATCCTGACAAAAGTAGACAAGGCAACCTCGCGTAAAATCGGCGGCATCCTATATAAGTTACTAAATCCTAGAAAACAAAGTAAGATATAATGCTCGTGGAATGAAGTTTGCAGATCTCCTGGAGATTAAAAAACTTAATAATTCACAAAAACCATAAGACTCCGTTAGAAAAACAAAACTGGTAAAATTTCCAGATTTTTGACTCCTGACGCCGTCAAGAGCAATAGCCTGAAGCCGTCAGAATGGACCTGCAGAAATCTTTATGTTAAGTTTCCGGAAAATTTCTGGAAAAACTTTGTCCTACTTCCTGGAAAATCCTGCAAGACTTCATTATGACTCAATACAAGCATTTGACTCTAACAAATACGAATATACATGTTCATTAAATATTGTGGAGAATCATGATCGGTTTGTTTCTTAAAAACATATTTGGGGTTTCCCCTTACACTTATCTTTTGCAAAAATACCTTTAGGTTGAAGTTAAGACTAGGCCAAACAACATAATAAAGTATTTCCACATTTTAATTGAGAAACATGATCAACCAACAATAAAAATAAAACATGCATACGGAAGCAAATAACAATCAAACAAATAAAATCACACAAAACATGGGTTGCCTCCCAAGAAGCGCTTTTCTTTATTTACGAGTCTTGTAGCTAGACTCAAAGTCGTGGGTTACTACGTGATTTCATCATCAAACATCACATCCTCCTCATTAATCATCTCATTGTTATTTTCTTGGTAATGCTTTACACGTTGTATGTTAACCGTGAATTCCCTACCCTCATCATCAACTAGCACTACTGCTCCAAATTTAGAGGAATTCTTCACCGTAAACAGCCCGTACCATCTAGACTTAAGTTTTCCCGGAAATAATCTCAACCGAGAATTGTATAATAGGACCTTGTCTCCATCTGAAAATTCTTTGGGTTTCTTAATTCTTTGATCATGCCATCTTTTAGCTCTCTCTTTATATGTGATGGAGGATTCGTAGGCTTCTAATCTAAGTTCATCAAGCTCGTGTAATTGTAAAAACCTACTATTCCCCGCAGTTGTGTAATCTAAGTTGCATGCCTTAAGCGCCCAATAAGCCTTGTGTTCTAATTCTACCGGTAAATGACATGCCTTACCATACACCATGCGAAACGGGGTCGTTCCAATAGGTGTTTTGTAGGCAGTTCTGAATGCCCATAAGGCTTCGTCGAGTTTGAATGACCAGTCCTTTCTGTTTTGACTAACCGTTTTTTCAAGTAGTCTTTTAATAGCTCTATTGGTGTTTTCGACTTGGCCATTGGTCTGTGGATGATAGGCGGTGGAGAATCGATGGGGTACTCCATACCTCTTCATTACCTTTTCCATTTGCGCGTTGCAAAAATGTGTCCCCCTATCGCTGATGAGGGCTTTTGGAATCCCGAATCTTGCGAAAAGCTTTTTCAGGAAATGAATGACCACTCTAGCATCATTAGTCCTAAGGGCTTGTGCTTCAACCCATTTTGAAACATAGTCAATGGCGACTAAGATGTACTCGTTTCCCCCTGAGGACGGAAAGGGTCCCATAAAGTCAATTCCCCAAACATCGAATACCTCACAAACTTGTATAAAGTTCTGAGGTGCCTCATCCCTACGTGATATATTTCCAGCCCGTTGACATGCATCACATGCTTGCACCATCTCTTTTACATCACGGAAAATTGTTGGCCAATAGAATCCAGCATCTAGAATTTTTCGGGCAGTGACGTTTATCCCATGATGCCCTCCAGAGGGACCGGAGTGACATTCCCTCATGATTTTTACTGCCTCATTCTCCGAAACACAACGCCTTATAATGTGGTCAGGACACCTTCGGAATAAAAATGGTTCATCCCAGAAGTAATATTTTAGCTGGGAAAAGAACCTCTTCCTCTCGTATTTAGTTAAGTATTCAGGAACGAGCCTACATCTACTTGCGAAGTAATTGGCAAAGTCGGCGTACCATGGTTTCGAATCAAGGATAGACATTAGTTGTTCGTCAGGAAACGAATCTTTAGTCTCACTTTTATCGTGTTTATCCAGGGGGTTTTCAAGGCGAGATAGATGATCGGCGGCTAGATTCTCTGCCCCCCTCTTATCACGAATCTCAACATCAAATTCTTGTAACAACAAGATCCACCGAATCAGTCGTGGCTTGGCGTCCTGTTTCGCAAACAGATATCTAAGAGCTGAGTGGTCAGTGAAGACGACTGTCTTTGAAAGGACAAGATATTGTCGAAATTTGTCGAATGCAAACACTACGGCTAATAATTCTTTTTCGGTGGTGGAGTAGTTCTCTTGGGCGGGATTCATGGTTTTGCTAGCGTAGTAAATAGGTTGGAAAAGCTTTTCACGTCGCTGACCTAATACAGCCCCAACAGCGAAGTCGCTAGCGTCACACATTATTTCAAATGGTAACTCCCAGTTGGGTGTGATCATGATTGGAGCTTGAGTGAGTTCCCTTTTTAGGAGGTCGAAAGCATCTTTGCATTCTTGGGAAAAATCGAATGGAGCATCCTTCACCAGCAATTGAGTCATTGGCCGGGCAATTTTGGAGAAGTCCTTGATGAATCTCCGATAAAATCCGGCGTGCCCCAAAAAGCTGCGTATTGCCTTAACGATCGTGGGGTATGGCAACTTAGATATAGCTTCAACCTTAGCTTGGTCCACCTCTATCCCGTTCCCTGAAATCTTATGCCCCAAGACAATCCCTTCCTTTACCATGAAATGACACTTTTCCCAGTTCAACACCAAGTTGGTTTCCTCACAACGTTTAAGCATCTTTTCTAAATTAGCAAGACAGCGGTCGAAGGAGTTTCCGAAGACTGAAAAGTCATCCATGAATACCTCCATGCTGTCTTCCATGAGTTCGTGAAAGATTGCGGTCATGCAACGTTGGAAAGTGGCGGGGGCATTACATATCCCAAAAGGCATCTTTTTGTAAGCAAACGTTCCATAAGGGCAAGTAAACGTGATTTTTTCTTGGTCCTCAGGTGCTATGGGGATTTGAAAATATCCTGAGAATCCATCTAAGAAGCAATAGTACTCGTGTCCAGATAATCTTTCTAACATCTGATCAATGAATGGTAAGGGAAAGTGATCTTTCCTCGTGGCATCGTTGAGCTTTCGATAGTCAATGCATACCCGCCATCCAGTGACAGTCCTCTGGGGCACCATCTCACCCTTGTCATTTTTTACTACACTCATTCCACCCTTTTTAGGTACAACCTGCACAGGACTGACCCATGGGCTATCCGAGATCGGGTAAATCAGTCCTGCATCCAAAAGTTTGATAACTTCTTTCTTCACTACTTCCTTAATGTTAGGGTTCACTCGCCTCTGGGGTTGCACAGTTGGTTTATAATCTTCCTCCATAAGAATTTTATGTGTGCAAAAAGTTGAGTCAATCCCCTTAATATCGGCCACACTCCATGCGAGTACCCCCTTGTATTTCTTCAGGACCTCTAAGAGTTTAACTTTTTGTTCCTTTTCCAGGGAAGAGTTTATGATTACCGGGAGTTGGTTTTCTCCCTGAAGGAAGGCATACTCCAAATGATTAGGGAGCTCTTTAAGATCAATGTCAGGGGGCTCGATTATAGAAGGTTTGAGCTTGTTCTCGGGCTTTCGGAGCTCGAGATGCTCCGTTGCCTCTTGTCTGGGATAGAAGGAGACTGCATTAACTTCCTCCGTCTTTTCCACCTCTAGCAAAGGCAGAAAACTCTCATCCCGTAGCCAGCCTTCATCGATTTGTTCATCGATGCAATCGTCAATGACATCCGTGAGCTCATCTACTTCCCCAATAAAGTAGAGCCGGTTGGATGCTTCGAGGGAGAGGTCCATAGAATCCTTAATGTCGAAGGTTGTGCTATCGTCTCCTACTCGTAAGGTCAATTTGCCATCGTAGACAACGATGACTGCACGAGCGGTAGCAAGAAATGGTCTACCTAAAATGATAGGCACCACGTCGTCCTCCTCTATATGCAGGATTACGAAGTCGACCGGGAATTTGAATTTCCCAACCTTGACTAGCACGTTCTCACATATCCCTTCGGGGTACTTGACTGATCTATCGGCTAGTTGGATGTTCATACGGGTAGGCTTCAATCCGGAATATCCTAATTTACGGAACATAGAGAGAGGCATGAGATTGATACTTGCTCCCAAATCGGCAAGAGCATTCTTGATTGATAGAGGTCCTATAGAGCACGGCAAGGTGAAGCTGCCTGGATCGTCTACCTTTTTTGGTAGCCCTCGATGGGTCACCACTGAGCATTCTTCCCCCAGGGTTACAAGACCCTCGAGCTTCTTCCTGTTAGCGAGCAGCTTTTTGAAGTATGTGCTATACTTTGGCATGTGATAGCAAGCATCCAGGAGAGGTATGGTGACAACTGAGTCTTTTAGGTATGACAAGAACCTCTTGTTATCATTCTCAGTTTTCTGGTTCCTTAGTCGGGATGAGTATGGAATTCTCACAGGTGGGTTAGGAAGGGCTGATGGGGAGGGTGTTGTCATGGGTGGTTGATCTGCGGTGCCAATGCCGATATCTTGCTCCTCCTCCCCAGGTTTGTCTAAATCGAGTGTGACGGGGGACGAATTTGGGTAAGGAGGGTCCTTGGTTGTCGTTCCGGCCCGTGTGGTTATCGCGAGCATGGGATATTTTTTTCTTTCTGACGGGTGTTGGAGGTTATCTAGGGCTGAGTTAAGCTTGCTGAAAAATTCTCCGACATCCTCCTGATGCTCGTCGAAAAGCTCATTAAGCCCTTTCATTTGCAAGTCTTTTTCTTGGGTGAAGTGACCAAGGTCATCTTCGAAACTGCTCCTGATCTTGAATTCAGGGCCTCCCTCCCCTTCTCTTTTTCTAACCAGATTTCCCCAAAGGGTATAATCATCATTTTGGTAGAAAGGCAAAAGAGAGGGATCAGCATAAATGTCTCCTCCTGACAAGCACGCATGTTTAGTTGTGGCTGCTCCTCCGCATTCCTCAACCTCATGCGGACCTCCACAGTAATCGCAGATCAAGTAAGGATTCGACAGCACTTTAGGTGGTTGCGACCCAGCTAGGCAATCCATTCTTTTGTGAACTTTGCTTAATCGATCCGAGGTGGTTACAGAAATGCCGATAGTCGACTCAGGTTCATCCCAAGTGTCATCCTGGTCTTGGGCATATTCTTCAATCCTGTCCCATCCTTCCTCGGCACTAAGATTGGACAATCTCCCTTTCCTAGATTGGTTGATTCCATTCCGGTCATTAGAGGAAATATTTTCGTAAGAGATTTGGACCAAGAGCCAAAGTTCAATGCCATGATGTGGAACTTGTCTTATTAAATCTTTGAATCTAGTCCACGCTTTATGGAAGGGTTCATCCTTCCCCTTTCGGAAACGAAGGATCCTATCCCTAAATGCTAAGGTTTTTCCAGGTGGAAAGAACTTCTCATAGAATTTGGATATGAGCTGCTCCCATGTGAAGATAGATTCGGAAGGGAGTTTGTTATACCATTCTTGAGCTTTTTCGTATAAGGTGAAAGGGAAGAATCGCAGTCGGGATGTGTTTCTAGTAGCCCCACCCGTATGGATGGTGTCCACTATTTTTAGGAAGTCCTTGATGTGTTGGATTGGATTTTCCTCATCAAGTCCGTGGAACTTACACACACTTTTGACAAGCCAAATATCATTTGCATGCAAGATCTCGTTGGTATTTTCGTTTGGATAAACAATGGCGTTGGAAAACCCACGAGGAGTTGGGGAAGAGTAATCCTTGAGACGCTTAGGAGGAGGTATTATAGGAGTATTCGTCTCATTGTGGGAGCTCGGGGTTGTGATGTGATTTTCTGAATTTTCTTCAGAGAGAGGTGCATCAAAGTTGATAGCAATGCTGGATGGTTCAGGTGTTGAATGAGTTCGTCTTAACCTACACATTTCTCTTTCGGGTTCTGCATAAGGCAAGACGAGGTCTTTAGTGGTGCTACGACTCCTAGTGATCCTAAGGTTGGAGAATTCGTTGGTTGCCATGATGGTGGATGGTGAAGAGTTACGAACAAAGGCACGAAGAAATAAGATAGACTAAAGAAGACCTAAAAATAAAAATAAAATCTTACTAGAAAGGAATCTAGCAAGTAGACCTTATATAAAAAAATCCTAACCTAGACAATAACTATTCCCCGGGCTGCGGCCCCAAAAACTTGATGCGTGGGAATCGCACCTTGCTTTACCTCTCGAGGGATCTCGCGAGGCTTACAACTCTCACCAGGCAGTGTACCTGATCGTTGTAGTATAGTATAGTGACAAGTACCGGGGGATTGATCGTTCAGCTTAGGAATAGTGTCGCTAGGATTGGAAAGCCTAATTAATAGTTCTAGAGATGAAAGATGATTATTTTTGTATTTTTATATTTTTATAAAAGCAAGTAAATCTCGGGTTTTGGAAGAGTGGGCGGAATTAGTTGCTATTTAACTAACCCAAAGCTAATGTATAATTAATTTAAACTAATGAAAATGAAATTAAACTAATATTAAACTAAGGTTGTGAGCAGTGATTGGAGAAATTGTGTTACTTAGACTTCATTACTCCCTAGATATCTTTTACATGTCAATTACTTGTTACACTTGTATGGATGACGGATTGTATTCCTTAATACCATTCGTGGGGTGGCATACATAACTCCCCAACTCTATGAGCTCTTATCTCCTCCTACACCATGACCCAGCACAACTATAGGGATTGTAAACAGTGGCTCATGCATTAAATACAACCAATAAAGACCTAGTACGCCTTGGTTCATGTTTCTTAAGACGTTCAAGCATGTTACCATTTGGAGATCTGCCAGTTTTCTTAAGCCTAACATATAATATCATTCATCCAAAACAAGAATAGACAAGTAATCAACACATAATCAACATCTAGGTTTCATTAGATCTAAGCAAACACAAAGGAAATCTAGCCTAGCATAGTAGAATTAAGATAAGAACAAAAGATAAACAACCAACACATAGACATATTGATTGAATTAAGAGTATACTTATCTCAATTACAATGCAAGGTCTCAAGGGTTTGGAACCCTTGAAAAACCTGTAAAAGAGGCACCAAAATCGTCTTTAGGGTTTCACCAAAACTTCTCTCTTTTTTTTAATGAAAAAACTAGAAAACTATATATAGGAAAAACACTCTGACGGCGTCAAGAGTTAATTCTGACGCCGTCACCCCCGCCGCCATATACTTCCTCGGACGCCCTTGATCCACTTGTGACGGCCTATGTGACGCCGTCACCACCTACGGTATTTTATTCTTTGCCACTTTGACGCCGTCATCTAGCCATCTGACGCCGTCACCAGCTACGGTATTTTATTCCCCATGTCTGACGCCGTCAAGAAGGGAGTCTTGACGCCGTCACCTTGTATCTTCAGCATGGATTTTTGGTACTTTGCCGTTTTCTTCACTTTTATGCTCCAAAAACGTCCAAAATAGCTTCTTTTCCAGAATTCACTCTCCAAACACCTAAAATCACAAAAGGAACGATTTAGGGCAATATTTGATCAAATAAAGTCGGATTCGGGCTTAAATGACCCCCTAAAAACGGATCATTTTTCGCCTCATCATACCTGTATTTGTAACTATATGATACGTGTACACAATGATTCATTTCCGGGCCTTTTGCTCATTGTTCAAACTCAGCTGGTAATAACAATAATACTGTTAAACATTTATGGTTGAAATGAAATTAAAATGAAGACAACAAGTAGAGAAGTGAAGTTAAATGGTTATAGTAAAACTTAGACACTTTCATTTGTAATGAGAATCACAATCAGAATCACTATAATTAGACACTTTCATTTTTAATAACAATAACACACAATCACAATAACAATATTTTGTTATGCGCACATGCTCTCCTTAGGTCTTTGAGCATGCTGCTCTGGAGCATATTGTCACCGTTCAGAGTTCATGAGCACTTCGTTGTGCTATGTAGCGTATTCTCATTGCTTTTGGGCCTGGATTTGATGATTGGCAATGGAGGCTTTCCACCTTACCCTTTGTGTTTGGGGGCTTGGTGTTTACTCAGCAGGTGATGTATTGAACTATGCATTCCTTGCGTCTAGACTCCAATGCGAAAATGGAGATTGACCTTTTGAGTAACCCAAGTGAGATCACTACCACCAAACTCATAAAGAAATTGGCAGATGTATATTCCACACATGTTACCCAAATGGCTGAATCCACTTTTTACATATCTACTCGACAGATGGCGTTATGGAAATCCTTAATAGCGGACTACACTTCAGACTGGCTTAGGGTGGTTCCGATATCAGGGTTGGGACACACTATGAATGCTAGGACATACCGATGTGTATTATACTGTCGGCTAGGTGTTCCCCTATTTTCTATTCAGATGTCGTGCTCAGCTAGTTCCAGGGTCTTTACGGGGTATATATATTTATGGGGATTATGTTGTATCATGCGCTGGTATTATTGGTATTAAACATCGGCATAACGTGGTGAACAATACTCTTGTTGACATGTGTTGTCGGTAGGGGATTTTGGCTCATAAAGAAGTTGACATCGCGCTTTGTGGAGAAAGGGATAAACCCTTACGTCCAGCTGATATGTTACTTTACGTACTCGTGGGACGGAGGGCATGATGTATGTGCCAATTTGACAGGGTCATCTGATGAGGCGAATAATGATTCGTTTTTAGGGGATCATTTAAGCCCGGAATTGAATTTATTTGATCAAATATTGCCCTAAATCGTTCCTTTTGTGATTTTAGGTACTTTTGGAGTGAATTCTGAAAGAGGAATCATTTTGGAAGTTTTTGGAGCATAAAAGTGAAGAAAACGGCAAAGTCTTAATTTTCCTTGCTGGGAACAGTACCTGACGGCGTCACAAGGTTCTACATGACGGCGTCAATAGTAAAACAAGAGGTGAAGTGGATAGAGTCCGTGACGATCCAGAGAGTTTTACACTAAGGGGCATGACGGCGTCACCATAGGCCGTCATGGTCCCATTGCATGTGACGGCCCAGAGAAATTTTGCACTTGACGGCATCAGATCTGGATCTAGGCAATCCGATATTACAATGGGCGGCGAGTTGATGGCGTCAGATATTTCTTCCTGACGCCGTCACGATGGAAAATCTATATATAGTTTTGTAATTTTCATTCATTAAGAGAGGACGATTAGAGGGATAACTTGGAGAAACCCTAGCACGATTTTTACAGTTCTTTCAAGGGTTTTTACCCTTTGAAACCTTTCATGTTTAGTTAAGATAAGTATCATTTCAATTCATTCAATATGTCTATGTGTTGTTTGAATATATCTTACGCTTGTCTTGATTTTAACATGCTAGGCTAGATCTCTTGTGTGTTTGCTTAGATGTAGTGAAATCTAGATGTTGATTATGCGTTGATTGCTTGTTTATAATTGTTACGGAGGAATGATTTTGATGATAGGCTTAAGAAAACTGGCAAACTTCCATAGGGTAACATGCTTGAACGTCTTAAGAAACATGAACCAATGCGTACTAGGTTTTTATGGTTGTATTTAATGCATGAGCGAATTCTAATGATCCCATGTTAGGAGCTTCTTGCAGGCTCGACATACGAGTGAAGTAGGAGCTTATAGAGTTGGGGAAGTACGTACGCCACCCCACGAATGGTATTAAGGAATATAACCCGTCATCCACGCAATTGTAATAAACTATCAACCTGTAAAAGATATCTAGGGAGTAATGAAATCTAAGTAAACACAATTATCCCATTATTGCTCACACCACTAGTTTAATTAGTTTTGTTTTCATTTTCGTTATTTTATTTTGATTGCATCTTAGTTATTAGGTTAGTTAACTAGCAACTAATTTCACCCACTCTTCCAAAACCGAGATTTTTAATTGCTTTTATAAAAAATATAAAAATATAAAAAGAATTGTCCCTCACCTCTAGACCTAGTTTTGAGGCTTTCTAATCCTAGCAACACTATTCCTGAGTTGAACGATCAATCCCCCGGTACTTGTCCCTATACTATACTACAACGATCAGGTACACTGCCTGGTGGGGGTTGTAAGCTTTTCGAGATCCCTCGAGAGGTAAAGCCTGGTGCAATTCCCACGCATCAAGTTTTTGGCGCCGCAGCCCAGGGAATAGTTATTGTCTATGTTAGAATTTCTTTTTATTAGGTCTACTTACTAGAATCCTTTCTAGTGAGATTTTTAATTTTATTTTTATAGGATTCCTTTAGTCTATCTTTTTCTTTGTGCCCTTTGTTTGTAAAGCCATTTTCATTTGTCTTCATGGCGGATGAGATTCCATTTAGATCATTAACAATAGAGGAACAATTAGTTTACTCGGATAGATTTGCTTCCGGTTGTTCCAATGAATATTTAAGTGATCTTAGCTATATACAAGAGGAGATGGGTGTAAAGTTTGATAGGTTTGATGAGTTATGCGCATGTTTGGCCTATATTAAACAATCATTGTTAGGATCAATTCCTTTTAGTAAGACCCTTTGGAAAAATTTTGAGGAAAGCCTCCTAACCGTGAACCATGAGTTCAATGAATTGATGGATTTGTATACATCACAACTTGAGGAAACAATTAAGGAGGATTTAGCCGAACATGATCATATTGAGCAAAAAGGTGAATCCTTTAGGCAAATTGAACATTGTAATCAAGTTATTGAGGAAGGTACGTTCTTATGAATCAGACTTAGAACTTGAAATGGCTAGAGAAGGATTTGAGATACTTAGGAACATGTTTAGGTTAGATTCTACTAAAACACGTGATGAGGATATAGGTGATGTTGAGAAAAGGAAGGATGAGGTAAATAACACGAACCTACAAAGTACCCCACAACTCCCACCATCACTTGACGAATACACACCACCCGTGACTTACCCGAAAGAAGTAGAAGAGACTATAGGAGCCCCAATAGAGGTAGAACCCTTGTACCAAACACCACTAGAGGATATAGGTTTGAATACTTGTAGTGATAACCTTACTCTTAGTTCTAGGGAATTACCTAGTGTTGATGAACCAGAACCTCAATCTTCACACAACTTTCCATCCTTATATATACATCTAGGAGACAAAAGAGGAGCCAGCCCACCCATCAACCCATGTAGTCCGGGTAGTATTAGGATAAAGGTAGTGGACTCTAAGCCTTGTAGAGAGGAAGCCAATATAGGAGTGGAAAATGACCTTACATGGTTACATCACCCATTTATGATTGATCACAAGAAACATTATGGGTTTAAACCGGGTTTATTAGGTCAAGATGGATCCCCAACTAGGAGTCTTTCGAAGCTGATAGAAAATGATCCCTTTCTAGGAGAAAATCTTAATTGAATTAGGTAAGGTTATGATGATAGGAGCACAGCCCTTTGAGCATATAATTCATCCACCACTTTTTCCTCACGTGGCATACTTCCACCAAGATGGTGTGTGTCGCTACTATCACCCGCACTTAATCCTAAGTGTAGGGAAAACCTCCCCTATTTTCGTTAAATAAGGGTAGAGTCAGGCTCGTGACTCGAATAAAAACAAGCGCTTCTTGGGAGGCAACCTATGCTTTGTGTGATTTTTATTTGTTTGATTGTTATTTGTTTCCGTATGCATGCTTTATTTTTATTGTTGGTAGATCATGTTTCAAAATAAAATGGTGAAAATACTTTATTTTGTCATTTGATTTCGTCTTAACTTCATACAAAGGTATTTCGCAAAAGATAAGTGTAAGGGGAAACCCCAAATATGTTTTTAAGAAACAAAATTGATCTTGATTCTCCACAATATTAAATGGACATGTATATTCGTATTTGTTAGAGTCAAATGCTTATATCGAGTCATAATGATATTTTGTAGAATTTTCCAGGAAGTAGGACATAAGTTTTTCCAGAAATTTTCCGGAAACTTAACGTAAATATTTCTGCAGGTCACTTCTGACGGCGTCATGAGTTTGCTCTTGACGGCGTCATGTGTAAAATTCTGGAAATTTTGCTAGTTTTGTTTTTCTAACGAAGTCTTAAAGTTTTTGTTAATTCTTTAGTTTTATAAACTCCAAGAAATCTGCAAACATTCATTCCACATGCATTATATCCCTTTCCTAGAAAGCAATTTAAGATATATATGTTATTTTTTCTAGGACTTGTTAGTATATATAGATTGCCGCCAATTTTACGCGAGGTTGCCTTATTTGTTTTCTCAGGTTTAACAAGTTACATATGACAAGAAGATGATTTGTATTTCTGGAAGGGAAGCTTTGATGGTTCATTTTCTTGAAGGAAGATCTAACCTTGTTACCGCACTATCCACACCGAACGAATCAGGGGAGTATTTGATTTCATTCTTTTACCTATTTCACTTTTACATTCTTTAATTGAACATTGGGGACAATATTCATCCTAAGTGTAAGGGGATGGTAAATGATGATACCTTATAGGATACACTTGCACTTAAGTTTGTTTGTTGTATGGTAGGTGTGTAATAAAACTAAGAGAAATACTTGTTAGTGTAATTTTAGCGCCAAATTTAAAATTTTTTACAACATTTAGGAGTGAAACTATAGCCTTAGCAAGCGTCTCATGGATAGGAGATTGTATGACTAGCACAAAACCGTACAATTCAGAAAAATTTTCAACCCAAATATGTGAGGTTCGCCTTTAGATTTGATAGGAAAAGCATTTACTATTAGTGCTTATGAGTGTACCGGTAGCATTTAGATTCTAGAACTTGCGTTAGTGATGCATCCCGAGACCACTAGTGAGACTACATTCGTGTAGTAGGATTTACTACATGATAAGAGGCATTAGGATCACCCTTGTGTTAAACCCGTATCATAATTACTTGACCATTTAAATCATATTACTTGGCTAGTTAAGTCAATTAATTTTTCCCACACCATTAGCGTTGTACTCATTTTTAGTACACGAAACACCTAGTACACCCCTCCGAGCCTATCTTTTCGTTTCTAAGATTAACCATTTTACTTAAAGGAAGAATTTGTTACAACCCACTTAAATGTACAACCAAATCGCCTTAGCCTTCCGTGTATGCACTCATCTTTAGTTCATTATTGTTATTTGTTTAAACCTTTAGTTAATTATCTAATTGATTACATGGTTGCTAAGTCGAGTCATATCCTTGTACATATTGTTTTGGGACGATTGGGACTCATGGGTAAAGTACTTATATTATGGAGTAATGGGGAAGAACATCATATAGTACCCCCATATGTGCGTTAATCTTAAAAGTACTCCAAGTGTTTTGATTATCTTAATTCGATTCATTACATTAGTTTATTGTAAAGTATGTAAAAATTCAAGTGTAAGGGGAATGTCCATTCCCTATGATGTATTATTTTGGATGGTAGGGTAAGAGTGTATGCAAAAAAAAAAAAAAAAAAAAAAAAAAAGAAAAAAAAAACATACGGACTACCATCCCGTTTCATTCTATGTTTTTTGTTATTTTTGATTTATTAGCTTAAGTCGAGTCTAGTCTTGGCTTAGCAACGCCATATTATACATGTAATTAACTAAGATGATTAACTCGCCACCAGTAAATATTACCTTTATCCAACAAAACCGTGTATTCCATATCCCTACACCTAACGTTATAATCCTTTGAAAGACCTCTTTGATAGTTTATCCTAGGTGCTTACGACATGTGGTGGAGGTTTGATCCTTTCCCATGCCTATGGTAATCTATTTTGCTATGACAGGTAGTGAGAGATGTTTTCCATTTCCATATTGTGATATATACTTTATTACACCCGAGAGATGTGAGTATCTAAACACTATTTGTGAGGTGCTAGTGTATGACCTCCGTGCTTGTCTTTGGTCTTTAGTGGAACGATTATTTATTGTAATTACTTTTATATTAGTGTTAAATGACCCCTAACTTGTATTTTGATTAGAATAACAGCGCATTTGCTTGAGGACAAGCAAATCTCATGTGTAAGGGTATATGATGAGGCGAAAAATGATCCATTTTTAGGGGGTCATTTAAGCCCGGAATTAAATTTATTTGATCAAATATTACCCTAAATCGTTCCTTTTATGATTTTAGGTACTTTTGGAGTGAATTCTGGAAAAGGAAGCATTTTGGACGTTTTTGGAGCATAAAAGTGAAGAAAACGGCAAAGTCTTCATTTTCCTTACTGGGAACAGTACCTGATGGCGTCAAAAGGTTCTACATGACGGCGTCAAGAGTAAAACAAGAGGTGAAGTGGATAGAGTCCGTGACGATCCAGAGAGTTTTACACTAAGGGGCATGACGGCGTCACCATAGGCCGTCATGGTCCCATTGCATGTGACGGCCCAAAGAAATTTTGCACTTGACGGCGTCAGATCTGGATCTAGGCAATCCGATATTACTATGGGCGGCGAGTTAACGGCGTCAGATATTTCTTCTTGACGCCGTCACGATGGAAAATCTATATATAGTTTTGTAATTTTCATTCATTAAGAGAGGACAATTAGAGGGATAAATTGGAGAAACCCTAGCACGATTTTTACAGTTCTTTCAAGGGTTTTTACCTTTTGAAACCTTTCATATTTAATTAAGATAAGTATCCTTTCAATTCATTCAATATTTCTATGTGTTGTTTGAATATATCTTACGCTTGTCTTGATTTTAACATGCTAGGCTAGATCTCTTGTGTGTTTGCTTAGATGTAGTGAAACCTAGATGTTGATTATGGGTTGATTGCTTGTTTATAATTGTTACGGATGAATGATTTCGATGTTAGGCTTAAGAAAACTGGCCGACTTCCATAGGGTAACATGCTTGAACGTCTTAAGAAACATGAACCAATGCGTACTAGGTTTTTATGGTTGTATTTAATGCATGAGCGAATTCTAATGATCCCATGTTAGGAGCTTCTTGCAGGCTAGCGACATAGGGGTGAAGTAGGAGCTTATAGAGTTGGGGAAGTACGTACGCCACCCCACGAATGGTATTAAGAAATATAATCCGTCATCCACGCAATTGTAACAAACTATCAACCTGTAAAAGATATCTAGGGAGTAACGAAATCTAAGTAAACACAATTTTCCCATTATTGTTCACACCACTAGTTTAATTAGTTTTGTTTTCATTTTTGTTATTTTATTTGATTGCATCTTAGTTATTGGGTTAGTTGACTAGCAACTAATTCCGCCCACTCTTCCAAAACCGAGATTTTTAATTGCTTTTTAAAAAAAATATAAAAGTACAAAAAGAATCGTCCCTCACCTCTAAACATAGTTTTGAAGCTTTCTAATCCTAGCGACACTATTCATGAGTTGAACGATCAATCCCCCGGTACTTGTCACTATACTATACTACAACGATCAGGAACAATGCCTGGTGGGGGTTGTAAGCTTCTCGAGATCCCTCGAGAGGTAAAGCCTGGTGCAATTCCCACGCATCATCATCGCCCTTAATGCAAACTGGCATGGTTGATTTTGTGTCGGGTCATGCAGTGATTGAGGCTGCACAACATAAATACGTCAAGTATGAGGCTAAGTGTGTGGATATTGGATACTAGGTTATTAACCCGTGAAATTCACGGGACTAAATTTAAAATTGTTGAGTACGTAGTATTTATTTAAAAGATCGATTTGTGATATTATGTGAACAAATGATATGTTACATGTATGAATAGAAAATATTAATGTGATAATATTTTACAAATAAAATTTTGAAACACTATAAAAGGCATTTAAATTTTGTTGGTATGTAATATTAATGTTACATTATCATTTAAATAAAATAAAATAAAAATAATCTTGTCCCATAAAAAATAAACAATATATTAAGATTTATTAGTTAACATATAACCCCCAATGTTTCATATTCTTTCATAAGCTATTTGTGTTATAATATTAATGATACATTATGATACAAATAAATAACAAAACCTCTACCACAAAAAATAAACAGTATATCAAGACTTATTAGTTAACATACATCCCCCTATGTTTCATATTCTTTCCTAAGCTATTTGCGTTATCTATACTACCTTATAATGTATTTAGGATATCTATATTTAGAAGTCTTAAAATATTAAAAACCAAAAACGTTTCTTTAATAAGAAAGATGCATACACATATAATTAAAAGCCTAGAAATTTAAGTGTCTTTAAAAAGTCTGGGTTGTTACAATTATAGCTTTCAATGCTTCTAATTTTTAAAACTTACAAGAAAAGAAGTATAGTGTACACCACTTTAATGCATATATTAAAAAAATCACATTATTAATGCTACTTAATGTAGTCAATTAATTAACTGTTTAATAAATACAATTAATATAGTTATTAAAACACCCTGACATAAGAAATATAAATTATCAAGCATATTAACCAAATTAAACATAATTCCTACACTAAATGTCACTAATACAAATATTCAAGCCCGGACGGGCAACGGACCAAATGGGCTTGAGCCCAAACAGATGCGGGCCAAACGGGCACGAGCCAACGCCCGAACGAGCATGGGATAAATGAAATTCTTGATATCCGTAAATTTATTGTCAAAAAGAACATAGTAAACTAAAATACATGATTTACCAAAAAATTTAATTTCAGGGTACCCGCCGCTGTAACACGCGAGGTATCCTACTAGTAATATTAATGATACATTATGATACAAATAAATAACAAAACCTATACCACAAAAAATAATCAATGTATCAAGACTTAATAGTCCAAGTATAACAATTATTCAGTTCTGGTTTTCAACCATCTTTTTTAGTTTGTGTTAATTGATCAATTGTTCCAAAGAACCTGAAAGCATGTTATGATATGACTTAATCATGTAAAACAGATGATTCCTGATAAACCCTTTTTACATTGTTAACATTGTGTTAGTGTCAAACACAAATATATTACAATCAAGTAATCAAACTTCACAATTTTAATGTTCACTAAAACTTTGTGTTGTTCTCTTATACTTAGTTAGACTTAAATAAAGAGTTAAACTAACCAAGTTCTTTGGCTTGAGTAGTGTGAAATAAGCTTTGTTAAAATGATATACATAAAGTGAATAAGACACAGATTTTTAAACGTTTAATTCTATTTTTAAATAACAAAGAATTATACCCCAAGTGTTTTTGGAAAGAACACTTAGGATTGAATAACAAGTATAGTGTAGTCTCCTCTCTAAACCTAAGCTATGCTTAAGTGGCAACTATCAGGAACCACTGAGATATCTCAGGGACGATTTTGGGGACACGGTTTCTTTTTGGAGGAGAAAAAGTGTTTGTGAATGTCTAAGGTTGTGTTTGTTTTTCTAAAAATGCATCTTAACATCATCTTAATCTGACTCATTCAGACACGGTGAGATATTTGGGTCATTAAGAGTGTTTGTTTCTTTCATGTCATTCAGAGGCGGCAAGAGGCAACCAATGTTAAGAGCGTTTGTTTTTTCTGATCATTAAGAGGCAGTAAGAGGGAAAAACATCTTACTGAACTAGATGTAAATGGGGTGTTTTAACACCTCTTAATGTCATTTTTTTTCTTAATTTTTTCTTACTTTTTTTTTGCTTTTATTTATTTTCTATTTTTTTATAATTTTAATTTTGGTGTTTTTTGTTCATTTCTTTGTTTATTATTATTATTATTATTATCATTATTATTATTATTATTATTATTATTATTATTAACATTATTATTATTATTATTATCATTATTATTACTTTGTCTTGTTTCACTTTTTTCTTTCGTATTAAAAGGTAATAAATAGAATCATTGCATATGTTTTATTAGATAAAGAATGTATATGACAATTTATATTTTGTTCAACATGAAAGGTTCGGTTTTCGACGCATATATCTCAACTATAACGCGACCCATTTAGTTAATCATTTTAAAAAGCTCAAGCTAAACTCGAACACGTTTATTTTTATCAAATAAACATTAGATTGCACGTTTTGTTTAAAATACTTTTTACTTTAAATTGATTATATAATAAGAAAAATAAATTTATATTTAACATAGTTTATTTCTTGTGCGAATGCAATCGTTTTATATTTAAATTGTAAAAACTGATAGTTTAAATCTAGACGTTTTTACAAAAACAATAGTTTTATTATAGTCAGATTCAGATTTCTCAACCACTTATTCAAATTCAGATTGAAATCAGATTCAGTCTTTTCTACCGCATATTCAGATTCAGATGTGCGAATCAGATTCGGATTCAGAGCCTCTTAATAAACAAACAGCACCTAAGCATTAATTGCACAAACTTGTAAATTTTTCTCCTATTTATGATCCTATTTATACACAAGTAAAAAATGCAACTGTTACTTAAAAGACAAATGATGACCTAAGCTAATTAGGACAAAATACTGATGTATTTTGTCTCTGTTACAAGAACCTATTTTGGGTATTGGACAATAACGCTTTCTGAGGGACAGTTATGACACTGTCATAACATTTTGCCATTCAGGGAAAGTTTGACTTCAGGGTGATAAGGAATTCTCCTTATCCTTTTTAAAACATTTCCCGCCTTGTCCCGCCTATCCTTCAGTCCAAGATTCTTTAGTCATTGGTCTTCAATCTTCAATCATTATTCTTGATAGTTGTTGAGGAGACAGGGGTTCAGTGGGTTTATCATCACTCACTGAACCCATCACCTTCTTCTTCGATTTAATTGCCACTCACTGAGTACCGCCTCACTGAGTGGAGAGGCTTTCTTCATAGACTCGTACTACGCATCTTGAAGGTGACTCACTGAGCTACTATTCACTTAGTGTCTTGATTATTGTTGTAGGTCTTTGGTGAGTACTTATTTACTCACCTATTCTTGACCAAAATGAGAATAAATAATCCAAAAACTAACCCAAATTGCTAAAGAAAGTGTGTTTTTGTGATTGTGATTGTGAATGTGCAGGTGCGGATAATTCATAAAAGGACGAAAAACAATGAAAAACCGGCAAAAACAAGCATGAGAATGGAATGAGTGTTGAAAGTCAAAGCTAGTAATCTGAAAGTCAAAGTTGAGCTTACAAAGTCCAAAGAAGACATCAAAGTTTGAAGAATTGACAAATTTGACCCTTGAATAAAGTTTTAAGGGATTGTCAGATTCAGTCCCTGAAGTTTCAGAAATTGTCAGAAGTGGTCCTTTGATGATATTGTTGGAGAAATAACAATATTAGTCCTTTAAGATTCAGAAATGTGCAACTAAGACCCGTGGTTCATAAGTTTCGGAAATATCAGTTTTGGTCCTTCATATTTCAGATTCTACACAATTGGTCCTTGCCTTTTAAACCTGAAATCACACATGCATAATACTAGTCCAAGTCCAATGCTTAGTCCACTTATATTTCAAAACCAAAAACAAATAAAAACCAAAGCCCAAGTTACAAACCCAAGCCCATTCCTGCTTGGTCAGACCAACTCACCCACGAGTCAAACATAATAAAATAACATTTACCCTCCCGCCCCCCAAATTAACCCCTACCTAGAAATTACATGAACCCTAATTACCCGTCCCATCAAATTACAGCAATTAAGGGTAATTGGGTCAAAGCAAAGGGTTATAAAAGCTTACTTGTGATGTCAGGAAGTGTCAGGAGCAAAGAAGTACACGCTTGGCCACATGGCAGCCCCTCATTGGTCCCTACACGTCACAATTCATGATCCAAGGGTGCTAATCATTGGGAAATGATGGATACATGATCAAAGGGCTCAAAGATGATTATAAGAAACACAAAGCACACGGATTGCCAGCTTGGCAATCCATGACCCCCTCTTACTAGAACTTTCCTCATTCTGCTATAAAAAGAAGGTGTTTGTAGCTCATTTGAGCATGTAGGAGTAGTGTAGAGTTATGCTGTCAATTTTTCTTTTCAAATGTATTAGTTAATTCAGCTTTTAATTGTACTTTCATCTTTATCTTAATATATCCTAGGGAGACCATTTTTGTGAACCGAAAAAGCCCTAGTAGATCATTTTGAGGATACTCTGACTTTGAGACATGACGATGATATAATAATTTTTCGTGCTGATGCTTCAAAATATAAGAAATATATCGTTAAGAGCATAAATGCTATTGATTATTCCTTCGATGATGATTTTTTGAAACCAATTGTGTCCGACTCTTCCCCATCTTTCCCTCCGTTTGAGGAATATGACTCCTTTTTGGAAGCGGTCGATGAATTTCTTGCTGTTGATACGGTTCCTTTATCAGAGATTGATGATTCTTATTTTGATCTGGAGGGAGATATTATTTTTCTTGAAAGTTTGTTAAACGATGAACCGTCAATCCCTCCGGATAAAATTATCAAGGAAATTGACCTAACGATTGAAGATCCTCTGGAGCCCGAGCTCGAGGAATTTTTACCCGTCTATGAGAGTTTTTCATTTGATACGACTAATGAGATTAGTGGCACTTTATTTGGACTATCAGTATTCAGGATTGTTTATTTACTTCATAAAATGCATCATAATTTTGCAGATGCAAATCCATATGCGATTGTTAATCCCGAAGTTGCATCAAATATAACAGCTTTGATGTCCTTTTTGGGTAAAAGGGAGCTTCCACCCTGGTAAAATATATTAACCAAAAAAACGTTTAAAGTACAATAGAATGTGGCTGAATTACCACAATAACCTCAAGCAACCGTTTGAACTGCCCTATATCATTAATGACAGACCATTAATGAACCACTAGCTTTGATGTCGATGACCTTTAATAGCATAAATAAATTCTTCTACATGCTCGATCTTTAACAACAAAAATAAATCATTTGGCTACACATGATACTCTCAACTTTGACACCTATTTACTTGATCTTCATATCCACAGTACCACAAGCTCCTAAAAAAGATGGTGATCTTCATACTCTAGAGAATTGCATTACATACTTTTCACTAATTTTGTTAGATATCTCATCCAAAAGAATCGGCTGTATAAAATTATTGCATATCTTGTTGTATTTTGTAGTTTCTCCCAATATGCCGGTTACTTTTTGCTCAGCCACTTATTAGATATAGGGGTGTTCATCGGTTCGGTTCTCGGTTAATCGGTTTATTCGGTTCGGGTTGTTCGGTTAAAAAAAAAATTTGGGTCATAACCGAAAACCGAACCGAACCGAAAATATCTATAACCGAACCGAAGTTCGGGTCGGTTATGGGTCAAAACCGAAAACCGAAATTTGTACTTGAATTACACTATTTGTATATATTTTTTTAAATTTAATTATATATATTTTTCGCAAAAAAAAAATATTTCAAGCATAAAAAAGTATTTTTTATATTAGTATAAAATTCTAATGGATATTTTTTATACATAAAATAATATAAATATATAAAATATATATATATATATATATATATATATATATATATATATATATATATATATATATATATATATATATATATATATATATATAAATTCGGTTTTCGGTTCAGATAGCCAAACTCAGATCCAAACCGAAAACCGAATTTTTAATTTGGTTCGGTTCGGTTATATCTTCGGTTCGGTTTTCGGTTTATTACCCGACCCATGAACACCCTTAATTAGATACCTTATAGAATTTTGAGAATGAATTTACATTGTACTTGTAATTTTGGGCCTTTAAATTCGGACTTATACACTAAGCTATAAGGTCCAATATAAGTTTCTCTTACTGAACTTGTATGTTGAAGAAAGCCCAACAAGGCAACGAGCTTATAATATTGGGCTAATGGCACCAAAATGTATCATAGTTGTCACTTATTCCTTTTACTGTCCATAGACGTTTCCATTGCATTGGTTGCTCTCTCCCAAATATAGTTATTGAGTAACTGTGTTTTTTTCTAAGATAATACAAAAGCTTGTTTCGTAGCGTGTATAGACGAATTTAGATAGAACTCCTCAAACTACTATCTAGTATTTTGCAACGGCAGTAAAATCTAATTTGGAATAATTATCTTTAGTATAAATACAATAACTTTTTCACCAAAAAGTATAAATAATCCAGGCTAGTGACTGCCTGTGTTAGCCTCTTGCTTATCATCTTGTATTCTACATACTATGTTTATTACCTTTATTTGGAAGATGATCTTCTGGAACTTCAATAGGCTTGTCTAACAGTAGCACTATTTATATTACTTGAAGATCTTTTTGCTGTTATCACAACCACAAGAAATTTCATTTGGGAGTTGGTACCAAAGAGAAAATTCTTTGGTGTTATTTCCACGAAATTTCGAGGTCTTCTATACAGGACAAGGTTTACCAAAGTATTCCATACGATCAAAACCCAAAGTCTTTGAACCATAACAAAAAAGGTGGGTCGGAAAATTCAAAGTAAAGCGCCATCAAAGACCCGAAACAGAAGATATTTATCATCAACGCGTCTACTTATTCTGGAAACATGAATATACGACCAAGTTAAAATGAAATACTGAGTAACTATTATGCGGTTCGTAATGAAATGGAATCTATGGAAATTGCTACAGAGACTATATTGTATACAATATATAAGTACGACAGAACATTACTTATAAAAAGGAGGTGAAAACTTCTCATGTTTTAAAATTGCTATATTAATTCACTTAATGATATGTAACTACTAGAAATAAATAAGCTGATATATTTATCGTGCTTTGTGAGGATAAATTGTGTGATTATATATTACAGTATTTATTTTGATAAGTATGAAACAATTAACATATTGACACCAAATATTAAAGACTCATAAAAATATGAATTTAATGACACCAACAATCTATTAGCATTTCACAGGTTTTTCACACAACCAGTTTCCTCACTTCAACAAATGGTTACATAATGAGTCGTATATCATCACGTTTCATTTATACTAATTCCGGCTAAGTACCTTGGTGTTTCATGTTTTTTTTTTTTTGACACCTCAAATTTTATTCAATATTCTAGCAAAAAGCTAGAACTAGGGGTGGGGGGTGGAGGAGAGGTTTTGTCGGCTTATAATTTTTTGTCTATTATATTAAGGACAATTTGCAGCGCTCATTTTTTATATGGCCGTGGTTGGCTTCTGTGTTCCTGTTGTTGTTATTACCTCTCTTAGAACTTTTTAGGACAAACATCATCTATGTTTTACCCATAATACATGTTACTACACTAATACACTAGAAAGGTGTGCAATCCCACGTCGTCTGTTGAGGTAACTCGTTCACCAGTAAGGAATTGCAACAAAAATATCGAACATATATATGCCTATAGTACGTGATCACGCACTGCAAGTCCTATCAGATATTTGATACTAAAAAGTATTCTACAATTTCCTATTTATTTAATTTGGAGAAACACAAGAACTTTCACAAAACTCTAATATGGAGGGGAAAAAAAAAAGAAAAAGAACTTTTAACGAATTGAAATGAACAAAAAACAAATTAGCTCAGTCAAAACAGAAGTAGCTAGGCCTAGAAGCCTAGAACACATCAAAGATCGAAAAAAAAAAAAAAAAAACAAAAAAAAAAAAAAAAAAAAAATCACCATCATGAATACTATTCTGTTAACAGGAATTTAAAACTGATTAAATTTCAAAAGCATGTTTCGTGGCCTATATATATATGAAGTTAGACTTGGAACATCACCAAGAAATACCAAATGGCAGACATGAAATTCGTTGTTCTAATTTGGGCAGTATTTCAAATGCTTTCGTTTACAACTTCTTACACAAATTCCACCACTGAATCCCATACCCTCATTAACTCTACCAACCTCGCGAAGCCAGGCTGCGAAAGCCGATGCGGGAACTTAACTGTTCCTTACCCTTTCGGCTTCGGCAACAACCCAGAGTGTTATATAAATGAGGGATTTCGCATCTACTGCAACACTTCTGTAAACCCTCCAAAGGCCACTATTTCTGAACGCGGCTACAGGTCGATCAAATTGATATCTGATTCCACCATCCGGCTTTCCAATAGATTGGCGAGCAGGTGCTATTCTCAAAATGGCACAATATTAACAAGTTTTCCAATCGTTGCGCCGTTTTGGGGTGTCGGGCCGTTCAACTTCTCGAAAATTAACAAGTTCACAGTTATCGGTTGCGCTGGTTATGCTTCGCTGAGCTCAAACAGAACGTTTGGGAGGGTGTCTACTGGTTGTATGGTCTATTGTTCAACACGGGAGGAGGTTTTAGCCGACGAGTGTACGGGAAATGGTTGTTGTCAATCATCCATACTCCGCGGCATAAACGATTATTTTATTCTGGTACCTAATTCAAGCGATGATATGAGGTATACGAGGAGTTTCAGTCCTTGTATATACGCATTTGTTGGCGAGGAGAATGTATTCAAGTTTAAGGGTGTTGCTGATTTAAATGATACTAATTTCATAGAGAGGATCGAGGCTACTGTACCGATTGTGCTTGAATGGGCTATTGGTAATCTGATGTGTTAACTCTACAAGTGGTGGTGGGTACCGTTGCGTATGTGAGGAGGGCTATGAAGGAAATCCATATCTTCCTTCTGGTTGCAAAGGTACAATCAATAAACAAAAGTTATATCATTGCTTAATCACTTTATCGAATCTCTATTTAAAGATTAAAAACAGAGTAAATTACACCCTTCGTTCCTCATGTTGTACCATTTTTCATGTGGAGTCCTTTTTTTCGAAATAATTAAGTCAAATATCCTCTACGTAGCTATTTAGTTTTCAGATATTTTGAAAATCTTCAGTTATATTAATGGACTGATCAAACTTCTCAATTTTGTTGGCATAACAAAATTGTGTCGTGGTTAATTTTCTCCAAATTATATCTTAATTGTCACACAAAACGTGTTTTCTTTTGTTACATGCATGAAAAGTGACTTGTTAAAGGCAAGTCTAGATTACTTTAATATGGAACTCGAAGTGTACTTGTCCCAAAACATTTATTCTTTAAGTTACTAATGTTTTTGGATTTGTTCTGTTTTATCCCACCTATTTGATTTCCCTTTTCTATTCAGACATCAACGTGTTTGCAAGACCAGAAATGTGTTACTTTAATTTAGCACCGTTTTCTAAAAAATAAAAAATAAATAAATAAATAAAAACCTTAAATATTGTGACACCTTCTGTGTGACACTATATAGGTCTATCAAAAACAACATTTTCCTTGTATTGAAATTTAGTGTTATAGATTACGTATTTAGCTCTTTATGATATGTCATAATAATGATTCCCTAATTTAGTTATGTTGAAGATTAACCAATCATGGGTTGTGTTCCATTTTTGCTAGATATCAATGAGTGTGAACGAAAGGAGGATTTTCCATGCTATGGAACTTGTATTAATACTCCCGGGAACTACACATGCAGACGTTCTACTACTGGATATTCAAAATCTACAACAATCATATTTATTTTAGGTAATTCTTTGATTAATGCATGTGTGACCCACTGACCCACAACCCGTTTGCCTTTCGATCACAAATATATTGAACGAATACTGAGCACAAAATGATTAAGGAAAGATAAACGCGAATTAAATAAAAGGAAGACACGATCAATTAGAAGAATTTCTATTATTTTTTTCAACCTACAATACTTGTTTATAAATAAAATTCTTCTTTGCTTTTCAAAAATAAAAATAGTTAATACCATTCAAAAACATAACATAAAATTCTTCTTATGTTAGTTTTGTTGAGGTTACATGCTAGCTACTCTGTTTCATTCTACTCTTATATGAAAAAGAAATACTGTGAAAGTCTTTGCAAGTTTAGTTAGGACTTAGGTGGGTGTCATGGAATCATGTGACATGGGTGATTGGTCATTCATGCATGGCTTTAAAGTTGAAAGTAGTAAAACTACTAGAGTTTTTTTAATAAGTGGTTTGATTTTTAAAGTAGTTTGTAAGTATGGGTTACATCAAAATTCTTTTGTGAAAATGGGTTAGTATGCTTTGGGACCACTTTTTAACTTCATTCATGAATGCCAAGTCATTTTTAAATTTTCGTTTATTATCCCTTACTTTAAAAAAATTTGTATGTGCCTCCCTTGAATTAATAGTTAAAAATTGAAGTAAATTGACTAAATTCATCAAAGCTAGTGAGTGATATTTTTGAATTTTTTCATTGTCAATTGCTTACATTCTTTGCATTCTTTTGTATAAAGCTTTTATTTACAACTAAAACTGGGAATTGGAAACGGTTCGATCGTACGTAGAACGACACATGATCATTAAAGTATTTTATGTCTTTTGTGTGAGTTGTAGTTTAGAGCAAAAATTTGAATACATGTCACTGCTAAATGGAGGTGAAAATGCATTTTATGTCTTTTGTGTAGCTTTTCTATACCAAGATTCGTTACAATTTAAAGTATTTGTGCGGATTTTCAACCAAGATTCGGTACAACTTAAGCATGTAGCTTTTCTATTTAGTCTTTTTTATTTAAGCATGCAACTTTTTTTTTTTAATTTTTTTTTTTTTTTTAATATGCATGCTACTGCATTAGCTTCTTTTTAAATTCCCAGCACTCCATTAAAGTAACCCATGTTTGCAAACAACTTTAAAAATAGAACCATTTATACCAAAAACTCAAAACTAGTACTTACTAACAGTTTGCTCACATCTAGCAGAACTTTTGGTAAACATGTTTAAGCTCACAACTATCATATTCATTTAGGTAATTCTTTGATGCATATATGATGTATATGGTCACAAATATTTTAACACCAAATAATCTTTCCACCATGATTTTTATGCATATATGATGTATATTACTTTTTACTTAAACAAAAGTAGGTGCAGATTGTTTAAGTCTCCGATGTTTTATAATCTATGATACAAATATAAAACATGTGTTTGTGCAGCTGGTGTTGTATTGGGCATAGGGATACTAGTTTTATCTATTGGTGTGTACAAACTAATCCAAAAGAGGGAGGATAAGAGATGTAAAGAGTTATTCTTCAAAAGAAATGGTGGTTTGTTGTTACAGCAACAAATTTCAAGCGGTGAACATGCAACTCAGACAACAAGAATGTTTAGTGCAATAGAACTAGAAAAAGCAACCGACCATTACAATGAAAATAGAATATTAGGTCGAGGAGGCCAAGGAACAGTGTACAAAGGAATGTTACCAGATGGAAAAATAGTAGCAGTAAAGAAATCCATGTTGGTAGATGAAAGTCAAGTCGAATCATTTATCAACGAGGTATTTTTACTCTCCCAAATTAGCCACAGAAATGTGGTGAAGTTGCTTGGATGTTGTCTAGAAACAGAAGTTCCAATTCTCGTTTATGAATTCGTGTCAAATGGAGATCTGTACCAATTCATACATGACGAGAATTATGAGTTTCCTACTTTTTGGAGTATACGACTACAAATTGCTACAGAAGTAGCAGGAGCTCTTGCCTATATGCATTCTGCAACCTCCGTTCCGATATATCATCGAGACATAAAATCTTCCAACATACTTTTGGATGAAAAATTCCGAGCGAAATTATCAGATTTTGGAATATCCAAGTCCGTCTTGGGTGATAAAACTCACTTGAGCACATTAGTCAAGGGGACTTTTGGCTACTTAGATCCCGAGTACTTTCAATCAAACCAATTCACTGAGAAAAGCGATGTTTATAGCTTTGGGATTGTTGTCCTTGAGCTTTTAACAGGGAAAAAGCCAATATATTCCATAGGACCAGGGGAATCGAGAAGCTTGGCAACATTGATTCTATCAACCGATGAAAGGATTCTTCTAGAAAATGTTGATAATCGAGTGTTGGATGGACCAGAAGAGCAGCTTGTAGCAGTTGCTAAGCTTGCAAAAAGATGCTTGAATATGAACGGGAAGATGAGGCCAACGATGAAAGAAGTTGCAATAGAGTTGGAGGGAATAAGATCAAGTTACTAAATAAAACGAATCTACTGTTTATATTGTATTAAGATTTTAGAATAAGCCGGATTGGAGATAGCTATATGTCTATGTGGATGAGATTATTATGTTCTTAAAATCTTTAGTTCTTAAGTAGGTTTTTTGTGATTTTTCATACCTAGTCTTTTTAATATATGTACCTGTATTTGTAATGTTAGTTTTATTGTCAAGTCTAGTTATGTTATGTTATGTTGATTAAGTAGAAGGTAGCTAAGTGTAGTTTTCATTATGTTTGAGTCGATTGTGGTTTGCAGCCCATGCTTAGGTCGGTTCCCCTCATCTCTATAAATAGAGATGAGGGGTGAAGGTCTCAAACACGCATTCTTCTATTCTTCTTTTGTAACCGATTGAGGTGTTAATAAAACTAAATCTTTCGGCTCTTTGTAGTCTTGTCGGTCTTCTCGTTTATTTATTCTTCAACAGGTTAAATTGAAGGTTGCAGCTTGTGCTTGGTTCATACCGCGATCTAGTGTTCCGCGATCGAGATTCGGTTTGTTGTCGTTATCGTCCAACAAGTGGTATCAAGAGCCGCAGGTTATTGTGGTCTTGAAGTTCGAGTGCTAGGTTTCGAGGGTTAGAGCAAAGAAAACGGTTTCGGGTTTCAAATCGGTTTTGGAGTTGCAGGTTTTTAAGACGGAGAATACGAAGGTGACGTGGGGCATTTAATAATAATAATAATAAAAAGTGTGGAAAACTAGAAGGGGGTTGAATAGTTTTACGTCTTTTTGGTTTATTATAAAAAACTTTGTTTGTGTGTTTTCTTTTCTTTCAAAAATTTAGATTCGATATTATGTGAAGTCAAGTCTTGCACAATATTAACAACAATATATATGTATGCTAAAGCAATAATAATGTAAGTAAAGAAGTAAATGAGAGATGGAAAGATCGAACCGCGAGACAAGAGATTTATAGTGGTTCGGCTACAAGGACACCTTCCTTACCCTACTCCACTCCCCGAGCACCTAAATCGAGAGTTTTCTTCACTATGTCAACAAGCTCCCTTATGGCGGAGAGAACCTTACACACCAATTTACACACCACAACTTCGTCACAACTTGATAACAACTTCTTCACACCTATCTATCTTCACACCTATCTACTTCACAACTATCTTCTTCACAACTATCTACTTTACAACTATCTTCTTCACAACTATCTACTTCCTAACTTTCTCCTTCACAACAATCTACTAACCAATAGCTTTATCTACACACCTAGCTAAACTATCTTCTATCAAATATTCACAACAAATTACACAAAGAGATAGATACAATGGATGTAACACCCCGAAAATTTGATAAGCAGCGAAAGTCTAATCGGGGTCATTACAGTTTAGTACACAGTCATACTCATAGAAAACAATTCAAAAGATAGTCAATATCATTCCATGAAAACTCAAAGTAGTCAGAGTTACAAACATTTTCCAAATGTTAATTGTTTCGTAAAAGAAGTGATGAGTTTGAAAAGAATGATATTATTATTGAAATAAAAGGGAGGTCCTGTGTGCCCTTTTGTCAGCTCCGTGCCGCCATGCCTGCTAATTCCCTAAGATAAACATGCTTAAAAAGTCAACACAACGGTTGAGTGAATCCATAGTAGTTTAAATAGTAATAGTGTGAACACAAGTCACGCATTTGAAATAAACAAGCCAAGATAGACAGGTCTTGACTAAACTGGTGAAATATTGCTCCTAAGCCTCACGAAACGCAAGCCTTAACATCGATTTGACATATCATAAAGATAATAATCACCTACACCACGAGGGGTGTAGATAACAAAGGGGCTCTCGGTGACTAGAAATGTGCAAAATTTCCATGGTACCTCGAATATAGCACACCTCCTGCCAAATAATCACTTTGACAGAGATGGGCTGCCGTTCCAATAGATCTACTAGCTATATTCGCGCTCACTCGTAAGTGATTAAGGTTCGTGATATGAGGAACTTGTTGCACGGGTGTCAACTTAGGCAATATCAGATAGTAACAACATACAGAAAAATACTTGTGTTTGGTTTATAGCATGTATCTCCCCACGGGTTTAGAAATAATTGAAAATGTGGGACCATGAACTCACCTGACAGGTGTGTAAATCACAACGGTGCTCAAAATGACGGTGTACTGCTACGACTAGCAATGAAATTCCTCCGACTTGCGACCTATATATATTACCATCGGTGCTTTAGCTTCGATTCGTAATTGACATGCGATATGTCTCGAGTACGGTGATATCCATTCGGGTGTCTTAAATATTTCAAAATAACTTTACATAGTTATTTATAACGTTGATCAATAAATATTATTTTTTTTTGTGATAATAATAACGTTAATAAAAATATTTATAATTAAATATTTTAAGTAAAATACATATTTATTTTTAAAACTACAAAGTATATATATCTCTATATTATATATAACAGGAGGCGTTACACGTAGATAAATCAACAAAACGCCACCTCATTGCCACCTCATCGCCATGTAAGCATTTTTATTTTGTTTAATTTTTTTTTATAAACAATATTGCCACCTCATCGCCATGTAAGCATTTTTATTTTGTTTAATTTTTTTTATAAACAATTTTCGGAATTTTTAAATGCATATATTAGTGAAATTAAAAAATGGAATTTTTAAGGTTCGAACATGGGTTATGCCCAAATATAAAGCAACAACTCTACCACTAGATCAATACAATTTTTGTTATATATTTTCCAAAATAAAATTGATAAGGAGTACCTAATTGATAAGGAGTATCTAATTGATTTAAATTTACATTCACATGCAGGAAAAACAAATACAATAAAACGTGTATACCCTAATCAATAGAACTCTCTCCATGAAAAAACTCCAACACGATTTTAGGGTTTTAATGATTTTCCATGAAGAAAACTCCATCACGATTTTAGGGTTTTAATGATTTTTAATGTGTTTTTGTGCAGGTTATAATTATAACATCTTAAACAGACACAAAACCTATGTGTTCATTCTTATTCTAGAAAGAGGTATTTTTTTTCTATTGATTTAATGTTAAAATTCTTTTATTCGATATGTATCTGTTCTTAAAAATCCCATGTAGTTTCTAACCTCGATCATAGGTTTGTTGATAATAGGTTGTTCAGGTTCGTCAAGGTAAGCAAACTAATCGTTTTTGAGTTATATTATGTGTATGTCACTGATGCTTTTATTAATACTCGGCATGCATTCCATATTTTATATCACAAACAGAGTAACGTTCTCTTGGAGCTCCTACCGGAAGTGGGAAAACTATACATGTGATCAAGTATATATCATTTTGTATTAGTTTAGATATTGAATATGGATGGACTAAGGACCAAGCTCCGGTTAATACGTTTGTTCCTGGAATACCATCAGGTATGAGAGAAGATTGGGCCTCTTTCATCTAAATACAATTTTTGCCTACTACAGATATAGAATGCCCTCAATCATTAGTGATGAATGTACTTAAAATAAAATGGATTTTTATACAAGCAAAGAACTATCATGTTGCAAGCTATTTTTTGCTGTATATTTTTTGTATGTTTGGAATTTCTTATTTACTTTACTTATCTGTTATATGCCAGTGTTTGGGATCGCTTTTCGCAGCTGCTGATTTGAATTAGCAGCTTTAATTCTAACGTTAACAACCTATGTATACCTGTTTAATTCAACGGGTAGAGACAGTCAAAGGGTTATCAATCGAGATTCAACCCAAAATTACCTGTTTATATAATAATGGTTGTAACTGCAGGTTCTATGAAGGAGCATAGCATGGATTTGTGAGTACTCTTATTATTATTTAGGTTGGTTGGTTACACACACACTGTGGTGTTAATATGTGGTATCAATATTGGGGTTAAGTTTTTTGTTACAGCCATGTAAGTTTCACATTCCAGATTTGGTATCACTCATGCTAAATTTCACCTTGAAGGTGCAACTCCACTGTGAAAGCACGATTGTAATATGTCTCTCAAAGGAAGGTGAGTTGGTGTGAGTGATTCATAGTAATACTATTTGTTTTATTGTTAATAATGTTATTTTTCAACCATCTGTGTAGGTACTCTACCATGTTGCTCATATGCTCTCACTTTCGGCTCTACCATGTTAATAATGTTATTTTTCTCTCTAGGGTAACAACCTTGGTTGGGTAGCAGGTTGGTGTAGGTAGCGGGTCAAAACAGGTTTAGGATGGAATGATAACCTTTAGTATAGATCAAAATGGGTCCGACTGTTGGTATTGACCGAAACTGTGTTTTAGCTCTAGAGTATGTGAACATGAGTATTAAAAGGTATTCGCTGCAGGGACCAAACACAGGCATAAGTGAGGTATTTGTCACCAACAGTTGGAACCCGAGAATTGCTTTGCTTAATTTTAGGGGATTGTGGTCGCATAAATGAACCAACAGATGATGGTGCCGATAGTTCGTATAGAAATAACAATTGGTAACGTTCAACGCCCCACGGAAAGTTAATTTATTAATTTCTGTCTTTTTTCTTATTTAAAAATATTTGAGCTTTTCTTTTTAATTCCCTTCTTTTACAATGACTTCTTGCATATTGCAGGTTATTCTTTCGGATTGTGACTGTCGGTAGCTGGTATAGAAATGGTTAGTTTCAGTTTTCTAATTCTTATTTTCATTTGATTTATGAGTACTCTTATTATTATTCAGGTTGGTCGGTTACACACACACTGTGGTGTCAATATGTGGTATTAATATCGGGGTTAAGTTTTTTGTTACAGCCATGTAAGTTTCACATTCCAGATTTGGTATCACTCATGCTAAATTTCACCTTGCATACCTTGAAGGTGCAACTCCACTGTGAAAGCACGATTGTAATATGTCTCTCAAAGGAAGGTAAGTTGGTGTGAGTGATTCATAGTAATACTATTTGTTTTTATGTTAATAATGTTATTTTTCAACCATCGGTGTAGGATTGGGAGGATTTGTGGCATGCAAAGCTCTACCTGAAAGAAATAGTAGGAGAGAGAAGGAATATGATACTGTCTTGGAATCTAGGATGCAAGATGTGACTCCGGTTGGGGAGGGTCAAGGAACTGTCATGGGTTATAAGTTAGATAGAGTTTTTTATTCTATTTCAGGCTTAACTATTGTTGATCCTAAAGGGTGTTTGACTGATTTGCAGAGTATGAAGATTAGGACTGATGCTGAGATATCGGATATTAAAAAGGCGAGGCTGTTGCTGAAGTCTGGATTCTAAAACATACACCGGATTGGATTTCAGCTGCATGATTAGAACTACTTTGGTAACAAGTGCAGATGCCTACTCTTCTTCGCACAGGGATGTAATAGCTCAACATGTATGCACAACAAAGTTATTAGTGGTATCAAAAAGTTTTATTGGTATAAGATGCAAACGATAGTTTGGTTAATACTAATTCTTTGTAATGTGTTGCTACAGATACTAATCAAACAGTAGAGAAGCAATCCTTCTCCCCGTGGGTTAGCAGCAGAAGGAATTGTTCAGATGCTCGAGTTAAGCGGTCCCATTTATTTATGTGGATGGACTATTTCATACTTAAAATAGATGATGGTTTCAACTATACCAACCCTTTTCAATCTGCTATAACCGGTGTCACCTAAGAAGCTGATATCTGAAGCTAAGCAACCGGATCTAAGTTGCACATTGGACAGTGAATCAGAAGCAAAATTGAAAAAACAAATATCGGATGTAAAGATCAGAGAACTTAGTGGACATAATATAAGTTGCTGAAGCTTATGGGAAAAGTTCGATTGAGCTTTAAAAAAAAGGAGTTTGCAACAATCTTGGCCTTTGATGTCAAAGTGACACCAGAAGCTGTTCAAGAATCTACAATTAGGAAATTCCGGGCACAGGTACAAATTAAATATACTGTCTTGTCTTCAGAGTCAAAAAATGTACCGTTGCACACTTTTTATTTATTTATATTGTCTTTTTGAGAATTGTAGATCAGAGAGACTGAAGAAGAGAAGAAAGGAATGACTAACAAGCTACAGGTAATGAGTTCTCAAGCCTAATAATAATCATATTTCAAGCTAAAGTACGTTGTAGATTGTATTTTAATTTTCTGAATAATTTTCAGATCGAAGAAAACAAACTAGAGAGTTTAAAGAGGGAAAAAGCAGCCAGTGAAAAGCTGTTACAAGAAATAACATATCAGAAAGGCATTGAAATTTGAATACAAAAAGAGCACTATATGAATACATTATCTAGGCTTGAAGGTCTACCGATTGGATTGATGGTAATCATTATTTGGTTACTTTTATTTTTTTGGATTAATTGATATATGCAGTAGTCTCTTAAATGTTGCATTTATTTTTTGACCAAAATTATGCTCTAACTTAAAATATGGTGACTTCCAACCATGTGCGTTTTTACAATCTTAGGTGCTACAAAAAGTTACATAATTCCTATAATTCTCAAGCTTTAGACTGTTGTAACTTTTGTCATCTTTTAATGTGGTGTATTAAGTCCTTGAGCTGGAAAAGTAATGTAATCCAAACACCCCTAAAAGTGACAGCTTTTCGGTTATCGTGTTTAACGAGCATGTTATATGTAAGCCTGTTTTATCAACATATGTGATTTTCTTTAACTGCTACGAAATAGAGCTGAGACAACCTGCAAAGGTTGGAGAATTTTGGACAGAAATTCAAGAACGTATTTACCTCCTCGAAGAGAAAGACACGGTTAGAGGTGTAATGGCAGTCAACTTTGTGTGTGGTATTATCGTGTTTTGGGTACTTTTTAATGGGTGTTTGGGACCGCTGTGAAACAATAGCATTACAGGGTGTGAATTGGGTCGGTTTTAACTAATATTTTTACGTTCTCTTATTTTAATGCAGTTACTTATCTGCATATGTAACCCTCTGATTGATTACATGAGAAACATGAGACTGGCCATGAACACAGCCAACACAGTAGAAGTCTTGAGATATGTCCTTTATTCACTTCAGTGGAGGAGCTGCATCGGCACGCACAAAAACACAACGACCGATTCAAAATGGGTATACACATACCAAGGTAAAGCTAATGTACACGTCTTCAAATTGCATTTATGTTTATATCTTCTACAACTTAGATTTACACTTGGTTATATGGGGAGTATCAATTTCAAATATACCTTCTTTCTTTGTTTTAAACATGAATACATTTGGGTGGACCCAGAAGGTGCCGCAAACCACAAAGTTACCCGACAGGATCAAATATATTGTGGTGGTGGCTAATAACGGAAGCGGTAATGGTCTCCCATCACTCCAAATAATTTTGTATATGCGTATAACACCTAATGAGGAGGAGCTTATCTGTGCATTCAGAAATCACCATAAGATGGTGCGTAGAGCACTAAAGGTATAGCATGCATTTATGTAACCCTTTTTGTCGGTAATTATAATGTACAATTTCTGTGGCCCATCTATGCTTCCCTTATTCCCCATTAGGCAATTTTAGTAAATACGAGAGATAAACTTAGTACTCCATTTTTCATTTAAATTGGAGGTGCCAGTATGTATAGTTATTTTGATATGAGTTGAAATGGGTCAGGTTGGGTTCTGTGAAGCCATTCTTTCCAAATGCATTAATAGTGCTTTGTGTTTTTTCAAATAAAATGATCTAAGAAGTTTTTATGCCTTAATAGTACACCTCAGGGAACTTTTGACCTGTTTGACCCGTTTTTGTTTCACATCTGAGTAGATTTTGCCAATGACAACAAAACCAAACCTTCAAATATGAAACTATTTATATTATTTGTCAATCTGTTTTGTACAACATTTGTGAGTAAAAACTGATTATTCAAATCAGGTAAATAGCCTAAAGTGCAACAATTGTTTGAGCAATATTTGTAGTTAAGAAGTTGTTCGACTATCATGAGTTGAGGTAGTCCCTTTATTTTAGCCGATGATACTATCTTCTGTTTGTGATGATACTTATCTTCATTCTGTTTATTTGACTTTGATGCGAGTATATATATTGGTAATATTTAATGATATCCGGCATGCTAACATATAGACATATGTTTGCATATTCCAGAAGTATCAACAAAGAGGTTTCAATTTTCTGAACATTAACAAAACAAAAAATTAGCTATTTGATTGATATATTTGTATTAATTAAGGAATCTTCCTTTATAATACACAGGGACTCGAATGGTGTTCGCTCAACGGCGGAAGCAGACTGAAATCAGTCTCATAATATAAAACGAGACCTCATTGCTCTGTCATTACCAGCAATTGCTGGCCACACTATTGAGCCTATGGTTCGGTTAACAAAGCCCGGTTATATTGGTAGGTAACAGTTTAATACTAATTAAAGTAAACAACATATTTTAACTTGGTGATATTTATTTTACTGGAAATTGTGTGTTATTCACAGGCCCTGTGAAATTAGGCTCTGATGGTGTCTGCATATCAATCTTCGACGTTGTTTCCAAGCTATTATTGTTCCTCTCCTCAGTGTTGCTACTTTTTTCGCTGAGGATATTGCGAAGAACTTCAGTAATAAACATACCTTTTTTTTTTCTTTTTTTATATAACTATTTTAAAGGAAAAAACTTACCACATTGTATTCATGTTACCTTGTGCTTGTGGTCACAAATGAGTACACTGATAAAGCGAATGCAATGGTTTCAATGTTATAATATAAAGGCGACAGTTGGGTTCTGTATCAACAGCGTTGCTTTTGGCATCGGTTCAGTTGAGGGTTTGGCTTTATATTTTTGATAAGGAGTGCTTCTTAATCTGAAGGGTATGTCATGTAAAACCTGTTTTACGAAGTTCAATTTTGACTTTTGAGTTCAATCAGACTTATGAAAAAAAAAGGATTGTTTGTGAAGAGAATTTCTTTAATGATGCTGTTTAATGTAGTTACTATATGACCTTCATTCGTGACAAGAATTTCTTTTAGATGGGATTCTATTATACTTGACTAGACCCCAGGCCCGCCCCAATGTAACGATTTATTTGGTGGTTTATGTAGTGCAGAATCTGTATTTGGTTTGTCTATTTAGGGGTGTTTGGGTGTGATGAAAAAATTGCAATTTTAAGGGGGTTTTGGGATGCTGAAAACTTCACTTTTTAAGAGGACTTTGCATCAACTTTTCCAAAAAAAGATAGTTGAAACTAAGCGGTATTAGTGGTATAGAGATATTTGTCAAGTACTTAAATCTGAGCTATGCAAAAAGAGATAAAAGGAAACAGATAAATAAGGGTTTCAGTAAACACAGGAAAACATGTTAAGAGATGGCTATTTCAAGAACAAGGTGAACGCACATAATGATAACTAATTATATTCGAAACGTCGTGTAGAAATAATAATAACATATTTTGATACAAGTTATTGATATTGTTGCAGCTCCTATTGAAACTGAAGGTGATAAAAGTCGGGAATATAACTGCAGAAACGCACTAAAGGCCTGATCGTATAAGATAAATATTCACACAATTCAGGTTGGTCAGTTATAATATATTTTTACCTGCTTTTTAACTATAGTTTTAAGCATGAGTCAATGATATCAAATGTTCATAAGTGGAGAACCTGATACGTATCAGGTGAACATAAGCTTGGTTTATCGTGTTAATAACTTGGGTAGATGGGTAATGGGTAAGAGCGAGTTGGACGGAAATTAATCTGCTAAGCACGTTGGGTCTTTTAAGTTATCGTTTTTCCATCCCACCAGTTAAATTTGAGCCTAGATCTACTCACAGTTTCAAGAACACCTCAAAAAAATTTAGTAGGTTTAGAGTTAAAGTGAACAAAATAACTAATACTTACAATCAACACCATTTTTTAGTTTTCTTATGTGCAAAGTTGGCATTACAAGCGTGGTTATCAAACGACATAAGTACGAGTTAGAATATCAAATTATTGCCAGAAATGATTAGTTGGATCCACTTTAATAATTCTATATAATTTTCAAAATAATAAAAGCCCTTTTTTTATACATATGGAACATTCCTATCTTAAAAGTCGTTATGTGATGGATTGGAGCGAACATGTTTACCTCTGCTGATACAACAGGTCTCTCTCAATCCATGTAATTCGACAAGATCAATGTTTCAAGTAATCAGATTCACTTAGCACTTTGGTTTTTAGAAGATTTTAAGTACACTTAAAACAAAATTGTCTGTTACAAGTGCTGGAGTGAGCAAAGATGGCCTTTATATTATGACAGCAGATGGATCCAATGTCAATTTTGGGATGCAAACCAGTAAGTCATTTTAGTATTTCATATGCATAATTATCATTTTCCCAAGAAAGATTTCTCGGAACTATTATCAAGTGCTACAAGCGATTGTGGCACTCTTGCAGCTTCTGTTTCTGAAATCCATTTGACTCACAACTTTAGGGAACCACCTCCTGTATGGAGGGTATGTTATGCACAATGTGTCAATTTGCTTAGTCATTAATGCTTAGTATTAGACATGACTCCAGAGTAGCCCTCGGAGGGATTGGTATCGTTTGAACAATGAGAAACCAACCCTTGTGCTTAAGTGACCTATGAAACACCCATGTGATGTGTGACTCAATTTACCAAAATGAGCATCTTTATTACAAATTATGTTAATTAACACATGCACACTATATAAGACTTGAAGATGTACGGGTACCCCTCCTGGTGAAGGACATGTTTCATTCAAATTTGCAGCTGGTGCTATCCATAAGGGTGACCAATGGTCCGCTGCAATTCCAGATGGCCAGTGGTCTGGCAAGGCAGTTGGTGACTAACATAGCCCTATTTTGGTCAAGTGTCACACTTTCAATGTCACTATTGAACACCCTAGAAGAGAGACCATAAGGTAACTTTTCATTCGGAGGTGTACCAGCCATCATGAACTGACACTCATATCAGAGTAGGTAAGAAATATCGATTTAAATTGATGTAGGTACAATTTAATACCTTATGATCATTATTATTTGAAAATAAAGTTGTGGTCTCATTTTCATCTTTTCTAGGCAGGCATGTGATGATGATCCTTGATAAAGATAACATATGCATTTGCGTCAAGACATATATAGAGGTGCCATTGTTTGAATCCAGCAATGCAATAACAAAAACTCTGATGGTATAATTAGAAGAACGCCCATTTGGACAGTTGACATATTTAAGGTACTTTATAGTTTAACGTTTTCCACTACAGTTTTTACATCCATCTATACTGAAGTGAGTAATAATATTTCATTTGAATGAAGGATCTATGAAGGTATGCTAAAGAAGGTGAATTTATAACCAACATTTTTACAGTGAAGAAAATCAAAGTAAGTTGTAACTCTTATAAATGACGTGTAATCTAAGAATGCTTTTTTCAGAATTTCACCAAATCTTTGTAACAGATATCTAAACTAGGACGGATGCATTCAGATTCAATGGAAGAGTGAGTGGGTAAGACATAACCACACACATATTTTCACTTCAACTTTTATGAATATATTTTAAATGACCTGTTTTGAATTTTCTTAACAACAGGTATATAGAACCACTTATAGCATGATCAGACTGCAAGTAATGCCAATTAAAGTTGATAATGCAAAACGGCTAAGGTATGACTTACATTCTGTTCCACCTTGCTAATTTCTGGATATGCCCATTTGGTTTCTTGATCATAGTTGATTTTTTTTGCGGTAGATATGTGAGAAAATCATTGACCCACCACCAACAGATTGTATGAACATAGAGGGGGAGAGTAACTGGATTATTGACCAGCCTAAAACCGGTATCATTTTTGTATTCTGTTATTTTGTTGTTTTTTAAAATTTGTATTTCCTTTAGTATCAGGTACCATTTATTGCCATGTATAGGAAATAGGAGTTTCGAAGCCTATTTAAGAATCAAGAACACAATGACATGGAGAATTTGTATGATTTTGACCCTGTTCTCGGTTCAGTCCATCAATTATTTGTAACTTGAAAGTGTACATGAAATGGAAATCTATTTCACTTGAAAGTGTAAATAAAATGCAAATCTATTTTACAGTTGGCACATGTATGATTCATTTAGTAGTATCAACATCTCCCGTATTGACTTGATTATATAATCCATCACTAATTATTGATTGATTATATATTTGTGATATTAAATGTATCTTTAAAACTTTTTATTAAAGGGTGTGTATACATCGTTCCTTTCACATTGGGAAGTTTTTTTTCAACATTCAGTGTTTGAGGTATCAAATCAGCTCGGGTCGGGCAAGGAGTCAAAATGGGTGATGTTGTCCTTTAAAAAATAATGTTTGTCCATTATATTTCTAATCAGTTAAGCATGTCCAATATGATTACTAAAATTGTAGCATTTCATTTACAATCCAATGATTTTGGACATATGATCAGGAGGTTTGGTGCATCTAAAGCATACTTTGGGCTTCAAGTATTAAGGATGTGTACAAATATTATTGAAACTAATATAATTTCCGGTTAAACTCGACTGTAGGCAATTCCCTGTTTTGGTTTTTTTCTATGACAATTAATAAAAGTCAAGGCCAAACTTTGCCGAAAGTTGGGTTGTTTTTATAAAGGCCATTTTTCTCACATAGACCGTTATACGTGGTTGTCTCAAGAGTGAAGAGCAGAAATATTTCTGAAGATTCAACAAATGTTGAATACAAAGAAGCTTTATTTCGCATTTGAGTTTATTTAATCTTTCTTCTTGCATATCACTTTGAAACTTTTTTCCCTCTCATATTCGACATCCGTTTATTTCTTTTCGTTCTTAATGCATTAAAAAAAAATTCGTATATTTATAGCTTATTTTTCCTTAACTAAAGTTTTTCAATAATATTCATGAGGCTTGCTCGCCCATCTGGCGGGCTATGCTTTAATACTTTGTTCTTGCATATAACAGATAAGAAGAGTAAATAAGAAATTAAAAATCGGTACGTTTATATCTTATTTTCCGTTAATTTAATTTTTTCAACAATGTTCCTAAGTCTTGCCAGTCCATCAGGCGGGCCAATTTTCCACATGTCCACTTATCCAGCAATTACCATCAAAATAATAATTAAGCACCCTCCTTAAAAATGAAATTCCGTTAAGTAACACCATCAAAAGAAAAATTATAATTCATGCCCGCCCATCGGGCGGGCTTCGAAATCTAGTATATATATATATATATATATATATATATATATATATATATATATATATATATATATATATATATATATATATATATATATATATAAAATGGTATTTTGCGGAACCATCTCAAGTCCGTGTACCTTTTTGGTACCGAGCCCCCCACCCAACAAGGAAGGCATATCCCGGTAAATTACCTAGGCAACACTGGCTGACCAAGTTGAAGTCCGGATTCGAACCCCCGCCTTTAAGCTTTGACTTGGTCAACTGCGCGCTTTTGCGGTAGTTGGTGGCCAACTGCCCTAAGGCAGCTGGTTAAATATATATATATATATATATATATATATATATATATATATATATATATATATATATATATATATATATATATATATATATATATATATATGCAAAATTAAGTTATATAAAATATTTAATTAATAAAGTAGCTTTGTCAAAATTTGACCCTTAACTTTAAGAAAAGTTACACTTTTTACCCCTTGGTCAAAATAATTACATTTTAGTCCTTTTTAGTACTTTTTACACTTTACACCTCGATCTTTTGAAAATTACAGTTTCTACCCTTCAATTATATTTAAAATCCACTGTTTATAATTTAGTCCGAAAGTTTGGTGGTTTTGACAGTTTTAGTCCTTTAACGCGAGACTTTGCAAAAATAGTCATTGGTTAAGTTTTTGAAAAACAAACTTTTTGTTACAAAGAAAGTAGTAATTACAACTTGTAAAGATCCTTAAAAGTCAGTTTTACACATCTCGCTATTTTTCAAATTTGTGACAACCGGCAGTTTAGGGAGCTATTTTAAAAACCCGCATTACAATTTAAGTTCGTTTATAATTTTTATTTGAAATTTTCATTTCACAACGAACTTGTAAGACCTATTTTATGGATATTTTTAATTAGTGACGTTATGGAATTCGTGAATTATGTTCATAATTCATTTTTGATTATATGATCGGTGATGTATATTTGAATTCTCACTTGGTACTACGTTGACTTTGGCACTAGGATTACCTAACGACAGTTTATGATTCGTCTTAACGAGTCCGGTTATATTTTTAATTATTTACGAGATGTTCTCGAGTGATATTGAAGTTTTAAAATGAGTTCGGGTTCGGGTCACATGTTTTTACAATTACCCGCGTTACCCGCTCCACCGTAATAATATTATTATTATTACTATTATTATTATTATTATTATTATTATTATTAACTTTTATAAAAAAAATAAATAAATAAAAGGATAATAAAGGTGTGTGTTGGTCCGGTTTTTACACACACACAAACCCACCCTCACTTTTTTTTTAATTCATTCTCTCTCTCTCAAACTCATCTTCATCCCTCAACCCTAACCCTAGCCGCCGAACATAAGATCCGGCCACCACCGCCGTGTTTCCGACCACCCAACAAAACAAACACCACCATTTTATCCCTCTCTTCACCCTCTTTATTTGATATACGATACTCACCCTAGAACCATCATTAACACCATCAATCTTGTAATAATCCATTCGAATTTTTAGAACTTTTCTAGATCCGAGTGTTTGAGGACTAAGAAGGTGAGAAGAAACTATTTTTGGGTTTTGGGAGCCACGATTTGGCTTTTATCCGTGGCTACACGGATTATATTGTCGAGAATCGAACTAATCTTTAATGGAAATGAGGTTTTAATGACGAAAAGTTAGTTTGGTATCCGGGTTTTCATGGTTTTGGTCGTGGTTGACTCGGAACCGAGAGCTAGGCTCTCGGCTTATTTATGGTTCGAGCCGGTGTGGCTTTGGATTTCTTGGTGATTATTGTTTAGTGGTTTGTCGAGGGTGTTATGTACCTCGATCCGAGCTAGCCGAGACCGTGTGGTCTCGGGGTTTCCTTGATGCTCGTATGCCATGCCGAGACCCTCATGTGGGTTCTCGATTAGTTGTGGTTCGAGCCTTGAGCTCGGGGTTATTGTGGTTCGACCCTTGTGGGTCGCGGCATTTAGCCGCATATAGTTATTGTTGCCGATTGACCATTGGGTCGATTAGGCCCATTGGTTACTTGTTATGCTCTTGCGAGCTAAGTGCTCTTGTATGTGGCTCGAGTCCTAGTGACTCGCGGTTCGGAGCCGAGACTCAAGTGAGTCGAGGGCTCGGGTCGGCTTGGTAAACCGACCCACACATTAACTTGGTTGATGTTATATACTTGAAATATTGTGAGCTTGATTATTTTGTTGTTGTGGTATTTCATTTATCGGCCGAATACTTTTGGTTGGGTCGAGACCGTGTTTGGTCTCGACATGGGATGTGATTATTGGTAATTGAGGAGTTGTTGACGAAAGTTATTGGGGACCGATTGTGAGACGGTCGTTAGATTGACGGAGATAGGTTAGTCGGGTGCCGTAGTCGGACCCTATTGTTGTAGCCCGTGGTTTGAGATTGTGATTGGACGGAGATTGGTTATTTTATGACTTTTGCTTATTATTGGACTTGGACAATGAGCCGAGAGTTATGACTCGGACGTATGACCATTTCGTATAACTCAATAACTATTAAAACTAAAACGAAAATAATAAAACTCGTAATAATAATTATTGATAATATGAACGTTTATATGAAAATATATACGTGAATAACGTATATATGACTGTATAAGCGTGTATATTAATAATAATAATAATCACGAGTCGTATTATAAATAATACGATTAGATATATATTAGGCTACGAAAGTGGCGTAATATTATTAAACGTATTATTATTATAAAAATTGTGTTATAAAACGGGAAACTCCCGACAATTATGAAACGTTTAATAAAATGTCATTTCAGGATATATAACGGATAAACTTATTGAGTTAGGCGGAATTGTTGTCACTCGGGTCCAGGTAAGTTATTATTTGTGACGTTCGTGTTGTCACGGATATATGACGACTAATATAGACGTTTCCTATAATTAAATAACCACTTAACCGTGAGGTTGGACCGGGTTATTTGGCTATATGAAATGAATATATTAGTGGGTATCGTATCCTACGACGCCCATAGGTTGTAGTATATGTAAAGTGTAATAGATTGCGAGTGTATATATCGGGAAATCTGGCCAATTTGACGATATATATGAGGAATTTATTAAACTATGATATATACTATATAGTAATTATGTGCTATGTGCTTTAGGTTGGGTGTAATCTTGGAACGGTATGTTACGTAAATAAATATGAGGATTATCAAATCGACGGATTTGGTAAACTTTGGCGATTTATTTAAATGATATATTGGGCTAATATTAGATCTATAGTTTATTTATCTTTCTATATGTGATCTCTTTTTGGTTTGTTTTGAGTCGACCCACCACCCGTATGGATACCAAACGCAAATACACCAAACTAATACGAAATGGATTTTCGGAAATAAAACGGATTCTCGTCCGGGTTTGGGAATATTATATATTTGAGGAAATGATTTCTGAAAGAGTTAATATTGTTAGGTCGTGCCAAGTCCGTAGTTGCTGTTTCGTGAGTAATCATACATCTTATTTCTACCTACCTCGTCTTGCTATTTTCTGGACTTGAGGTGAGTCGTAGCCCCACTTTTTACTCTTGAACTATGTTTTCAATACTTTGGGGTGAGAAACGTGCAAATTATTTTATGTGGACTATTATCGTTTTTATATTCTTTCTAAACTTGCTATGCGTATGGACTAGGATCTATTGTCAGCTTTAGTCATACATGTTGTATGTACTATTCAAGGTTGGCTTATTTGGTTATTGGTGGATTGTCAGCTTTAGTCACATATAGGTTGTGTGTACTATTCAAGGTTGACTTATTTGGTTATTTGGAATTGTCAGCTTTAGTCACATATATGTTGTGTGTACTATTCAAGGTTGACTTATTTAGATACTGTAATGTGCACCTATAGGTTATTAATATTTCGGAGGTTATCCGAGAGATTATTGATATTGCGGGGGCTACCCGAATATCTATGTTAGTGCGGAAGGGTATCCGTGTGTTATGTTAGTACGGAAGGGTATCCGTGTGTTTTGTTGGAGCGGAGGGTATCCGCAGGCTTTTAGCGAATCCTTAGTCTAGCTAGCAAGCATTTTGCGTATATGTCCACTATATTGTTAGTTGAATTTAAACCTATGATCTCACCAGCGAAAGCTGACTTTTAGCACGTTTTCTCAGGTAATTAAGTGTTGAGGTGCATGCTTGGAATGGAAGGCTCGGCCAAGGCTCACGGTTTATGGATCTATTTTTCTAAACTCTGATAATTATATTTGGACCTATTGTTATTTTATTATGGGCCTGACTCTGAATGATGTTGGGATAAATGTAAACCCTAAAACCCCGTTTTGGTTGTGTTTTTATTATGTTTACTTTATCTCGTTCTATATTGTCTTGTGTTGGATACCAATCCCCGTAGCACCCCGAAAGCTTGTTGAGTCTTCCGCTGTATCAAATTTTGGGGGTGTTACAAATTGGTATCAGAGCCAAGGTTATAGAGAACTAGGTAAATAAACGCCTAAACTATAACCGTATTTTTATAGAAAATGATCCTTGACCACCGCCCGCCAGCCCGCCAAGCCGAAGCATCTTCTATTATTTGAGGTATTATGAGATATTTGAGAAGATTTGAGGTTTATGGATTTTAGTAATAAGATGGCGTTCTCGAGGATTTATATGGTCTATATGTTTTATAAACATTTTAGTAATGCGGTGTTTGAAATTCTTTTATTGAGATTATATGATGGAACTATTTGATGAGTATATTTGTTATGGTATTATGGGTTGTGATTTAAGTTGTTTTGAAACACTTACACCTACCCTACGCCGTTGTCACAAACCATGGCCTCCCATATGCCCGATGTCGTCGAGGATATTCTTACTGCACCGGTTTTACCTGCACAGTTCACTATGGCATCTGATGACCCTTACCAGATGGCCATGTCTTCAGCTACTGTACCACAGGCAGCTTCTACTTCAGCACTACCTGCTGCATCAATGCAGGGACCCTCATCTTCTCTAGGGCTCCCTGGTACATCGAGGCAGCTTACTCTTCATCAGGCTTTAGCTCGTGTGGCCCCGCGCTTTGCCCACCGAGCTACGGCACGCATGTCGGTACGCCCTACTCCATCACCTTTACAGATTGATGCTCATTCCCTTCTGTCTGAGGCGCCACCCACATCATTGCGTCGTCGTCCTAGATCACCTACTACATCTCCACATGGTTCACCTAGTAGGAGACGACGAGTGATGAGGTACTCTTCCGATGAGGAGGAGGAGGAGTACGAGGGTGAGGATAAGGCTGATGACCCTGAGCGGGAGGATGACCCTCAGGAGGCTGAGCATGGTGATGATGATGACCCTGAGGAGGAGGATGACCCTCAGGAGGATGAGATGCCTGATGATGATGATGATGAGTTAGCACCACCAGCTCAGGCTGAGGAGCCTGATTCACCTGTACACCCGATTGAGCCTGATTCACCTGATCATCCGTTCTTGTTTGAGTTGCCACCTGGTAGTCCCGTGGAGTCGGATGCATCTTCTGAGGTTTCTGCTGAGCACGCAGAATTGGGTGAGGTTGGCAGGTTGTGGGCTCGGATTACTGAGCTTAGTGACAGAGTTGCACGTGTATCTGATCGACTTGAGAGAGTTATTGGAGAGTTTTTAGCAGATTTGAGAGTTGATTTGACTGTCGCTGTGGGCAGGGCTACTGAGCTGAGGAGAGTTTTGATGGATGTCCACGAGCATATCGATAGTTTGCAGCGAGGATTTGTTACTGCTCGTGAGGCCGACCGCAAGCTCTGGCAAAGGAATGCCGAGCTAGAGAAGGAGGTGGCTGACCTCAAGAGAGACCGAGACACCCATAGCGTGGAGCTAGGATCGTTATGGAGGGATCTTGATGGCTTGAGGCAGGAGTTGAGGATTCTCCATCAGCCACCTGGCTAGTTGTTTGGGTTATGTTATCTTTTGCTTTCTTAACCGAGGAGTGTTCGGTTAGAAAGGCTATTTATCATATTTTGATGTATTTTGTTCGGTATTCGTCTCTTTTGGAACGATTAGTATGTTTTGTGTTATCCGTTAGTTGGAACGATATAGATCGCTATTGTATGGTTGATGGTTATTAGTATATGGTATTATGTGATTTTGTGTGTTATGGAAATTGAGTCCTTATTCGCTTATTTGTTGTTACGTGGCGTGTTGTTGCTATTCTTTCCATGACTTGATTTCGTTGAGATGTTTTGTTGAGCATATCGATGAGTTCTATTGGAGACTCATGAACTTGTGTGATGTTACAGATCAATGGCACCATGTCGAAACCCGGTTAGGTCTACCAGGACTGGTCCTGCTGTGACTACTCCTGCTCGTCGAGGTCGTCGACCTACTCGAAATGTTGAAACCCCTACTCCTGACAACCTGGACACCACTAACCGCAACAACAGGAATCAAAATGTTGATGTTCAGGGAGACAATGATCATGTTCCATGATGAGGCAAAAAATGATCCGTTTTTAGGGGGTCATTTAAGCCCAAATCCGACTTTATTTGATCAAATATTGCCCTAAATCGTTCCTTTTGTGATTTTAGGTGTTTGGAGAGTGAATCCTGGAAAAGAAGCCATTTTGGACGTTTTTGGAGCATAAAAGTGAAGAAAATGGCAAAGTCTCAAAATTCTATGCTGTGAACAGTGCATGAAGGCGTCAAGAATTACTCTTGACGGCGTCAAGACATCAAGAATAAAATACCGTAGGTGGTGACGGCGTCACCAAGGCCGTCACCAAGGCCGTCACGTGTAAATTTGTCAAAACTTGCGCGCGGAGTAGCTGACACCGTTTTGGCCATAACTTTTGCATACGAACTCGGATTTGAGCGATTCAAAAAAGGAAACGAAGAGGACGAAGAGATCTACAATTTGGTGAAAAAATGGTCTTGACGGCGTCAAGAGTATGGGCTGACGCCGTCACGAAGGGCCGACAGAAAACATGCCTATAAATATAACTTCATAACTTCACTTTTTGTAAGCCCTAAACCCTAAGGTCGATTCCTGGGTTTAGGTGGGTGTTTTTCCAGCAACTTAGAGGGTTTCAATCACTCCATAAACATCATGTATTGGTTTGATGATTCTATCTCAACTATGTCTTTCATTATTCTTGTTGATTGTCCTTCTTTGATTATGTTTTGTTAATTCACCTTGTGTCTACTTATGATTGTGTGAAACTTGTATATAATTGATTAGATCTTATTGATTCCTTGTTGATGTTTGTGTCTATCTTCATCAATTAGGGCGTGACACTTCAATAGATCTAGTCGGTTTAGTTTATAATTCTTGTTTCCTATTGATTCTTGTTTTGATTGAATGATTTATATGTTAGGCTTAAGAAAACTGGCAGATCTCCAAATGGTAACATGCTTGAACGTCTTAAGAAACATGAACCGAGGCGTACTAGGTCTTTATTGGTTGTATTTAATGCATGAGCCACTGTTTACAATCCCTATAGTTGTGCTGGGTCATGGTGTAGGAGGAGATAAGAGCTCATAGAGTTGGGGAGTTATGTATGCCACCCCACGAATGGTATTAAGGAATACAACCCGTCAATTAAAACAAGGTTACAATTCAATAGGTAGGATTGGATAGCTAGCAAGGAGTAACATATCATGGGTAGACATGCTTCACTTATCTTGTAGAACCTTAGTTTAGTTTTCTTGTTAATTAGTTTAATTAGTAGCTTTTGGGTTAGTTGATTAGCAACTAATTCCGCCCACACTCCCAATACCCGAGATTTTTACTTGCTTTTCATAAAATATAAAAATACAAAAAGAATCATCCTTCACCTTTAGACCTAGTTAGATTAATTTCAATCCTAACGACACTATTCCTAGCTGAACGATCAATCCCCCGGTACTTGTCACTATACTATACTACAACGATCAGGTACACTGCCTGGTGGGGGTTGTAAGCCTCGCGAGATCCCTCGAGAGGTAAAGCAAGGTGCGATTCCCACGCATCAAGTTTTTGGCGCCGCAGCCCAGGGAATAGTTATTGTTTAAGTTGAATTTGATTTTTATTAGGTCTACTCATTAGATTCCTTTTTAGTGAGATTTTTATTTTCTTTTTTATTAGATTTCATGTAATCTATCTTTTTCTTTGTGCCCTTTGTTTGTGAAACCATTTTCATTTGTCTCCATGGCGGATGAAATTCCATTTAGATCATTAACTATAGAGGAACAATTAGTTTACTCGGATAGATTTGCCTCCTGTTGTTCCAATGAATTTTTAAGTGATCTTACATATATACAAGAGGAGATGGGTGTAAAGTTAGATGGGTTTGATGAATTTTATGCATGTGTGTTTTCTATTAGACGATCATTATCAGGATCAATTCCTTTTAGTGAGACCCTTTGGATGAATTTTGAGAAAAGCTTCCTAACCATAACCCATGAGTTCAACGAATTGGTGGATTCGTGTGAGCGAGATGGCCTAATTTCTAAGAACATAAACTTAGAATCAAACCAAGATTATGAGATGGTTAGTGTTGAACTACCTAGTTGCATGAGCAGGATAGATTTCACCAAAACATACGACACACATGAGGTTAGAGTTGAGCCACCTAGTTGCATGTCATGGTTAGGTACTACCATAATACAAGATGAACACATAGGTGATATTGATGTGATGGAAGAGATAGTAGAAAACCCAAGCCCACTAAGTACCCCACAAGTCCTACCATCATTTGAGGCATATACACCGCCCGTGACTTACCCGGAAGAAGTAGAAGAAACTTTAGGAATTCCTATGGAGATAGAACCCTTGGACCAGGCACCACTTGAGGATATAGGTTTGAACGCTTGTAGTGATAACCTTACTCCTAGTTCTAGGGAATTTCCTAGTGTTGATGAACCGAAACCTCAACCTTTACACAACTTCCCATCCTTAGATTTATTTCTAGGAGACAAAAGAGGAACCGACCCACCCATCAACCAATATTATCCGGGTAGTTTTAGGATGAAGGAAGCCATTCACTCACCCCCTTCACCTCACGTGGCATATTCACACCCTTAGGGTGTGTATCGCTACTTTCACCCACACTTAATCCTAAGTGTAGGGAGAACCTCCCCTATTTCCATTAAATAAGGGTAGAGTCAGGCTCGTGACTCGAACAAAAACAAGCGCTTCTTGGGAGGAAACCCATGTTTTGTGTGTTTTTATTTGTTTGTTTGTTTGTTTGTTTGATTTTATTTGTTTCCGTATGCATGTTTTATTTTTATTGTTTGTGGCTCATGTTTCAAAGTAAATTGTGAAAATGCTTTATTTTGTTTTTAACTTCGTCTTAATTGCATATAAAGGTATTTTGCAAAAGATAAGTGTAAGGGAGATCCAAATTTGTTTATAAGAACGAAATTGAGCATGAACCACAACAATATTAAATGGACATGTGTATTAGTACTTGTTAGAGTCAAATGCTTGTATCGAGTCGTAATGATGTTTTGCAGGATTTTCCAGGAAGTAGGACGAAGTTTTTTCCAGAAATTTTCCGGAAACTTAACATAAAGATTTCTGCAGGTCACTTCTGACGGCGTCATGAGTTTACTCTTGACGGCGTCACGTGTAAAAATCTGGAAATTTTACCAGTTTTGTTTTTCTAACGGAGTCTTATGGTTTTTGTGAATTATTAAGTTTTATAATCTCCAGGAAATCTGCAAACATTCATTCCACAAGCATTATATCTTTAATTGTTTTGTTTTTATTCCTAAGTCTGGAATTACATCTAGTTGTGAGTTATCTTTGTTCGGCTTGATGCTTTGGGTTTTTGTAGTTGTTTTCTCAGGTTTTACAGGTTATGTTCGACAAGGAGATGATTTATATTCTGGAAGGGAAGCTTTAATTGTTCATTTTCTTGGAGGAAGATCTAACCTGGCCAACCTATAATCCATACCGAGCGAATCAGGGGAGTATTTGATTTCATTCTCTTTACTTTTTCACTTTTACATTCTTTACTTGAACATTGGGGACAATGTTCATCCTAAGTGTAAGGGGAGGGTATAAAGATGATACCTTACATATGCACTTTCGCTTGAGTTTGTTTTGTTTGATAGTAGATGAGTAATAAAACTACGAGAAATACTTGTTAGTGTAATTTTAGCGCCAAATTTAAAATTTTTTACAACATTTAGGAGTGAAACTTTAGCCATAGCAAGCGTCTCATGGATAGGAGGTTGTATGACTAGCACATAACCGTATATTCAGAAAAATTTTCCACCCAAAAATGTGAGGTTCGCCTTTAGATTTGATAGGAAAAGCATTTATTATTGGTGCTTATGAGTGTACCGGTAGCATTTAGATTCTAGAACTTGCGTTAGTGATGCATCCCGAGACCGCTAGTGAGACTACATTCGTGTGGTAGGATTTACTACATGATAAGAGGCATTAGGATCACCCTTGTGTTAAACCCGTATTACAATTACTTGACCATTTAAGTCATATTACTTGGCTAGTTAAGTCAACTAATTTTCCCACACCTTTGCGTTGTACTCATTTTTAGTACACGATACCCCTAGTACACCCCTCCGAGCCTATCTTTTCGTTTCTAACTTTAAGCATCTTACTTAAAGGAAGAATTTGTTACACCCCACTTAAATGTACACCCAAATCGCCTTAGCCTTCCGTGTATGCGCTCATTTTTAGTGCATTATTGTTATTTGTTAAACCCTAAGTTAACTTTCTAATTGATTACATGGTTGCTAAGTCGAGTCATATCCTTGTACATATTGTTTTGGGACGATTGGGACTCATGGGTAAGTACTTGTTTTATGAAGTAATGGGGAATAACATAATATTATTACCCCCATATGTACGTTAATCTTAAAAGTGCTCCAAGTGTTTTGATTTTCTTAATTCGAGTCATTAGATTAGTTAATGTAAAGTATGTAAAGATTCAAGTGTAAGGGGAACGTTCATACCCCTATGATGTATTATTTTGGATGGTAGGGTAAGAGTGTATGCAAAAAAAAAAAAAAAAAAAAAAAAAAAAAAAAAAAAAATCGAAAAAATTAAAAAAAAAATAGAAAAGGAAAAAAAAAAGAGAAAAAACATACAGACTACCATCCCGTTTTCATTCTATGTTCATTTTATGTTTTTGTTATTTTTCATTTATTAGCTTAAGTCGAGTCTAGTCTTGGCTTAGCAACGCCATCTTGTACATGTAATTAACCAAGATTGTTAACTCGCCACCAGTAAAACTTCCTTTATCCAACAAAACCGTGTAATTCATATCCCTACACCTAACGTTATAACCCTTTAAAAGACCTCTTTGATAGTTTATCCTAGGTGCTTACGCCATGTGGTGGAGGTTTGATCCTTTCCCAAGCCTATGGTAATCTATTTTGCTATGACAGGTAGTGAGAGATATCTTCCATTTCCATAATGTTATATTACTTTATTACACCCGAGAGATGTGAGTATCTAAACACTATTTGTGAGGTGCTTGTGTATGACCTCTGTGCTTGTCTATTGGTCTTTAGTGGAACGATTATTTGTTGTAATTACTTTTATATTAGTGTTAAATGACCCCTAACTTGTCTTTTGAGTAGAATAAAAGCTCATTTGCTTGAGGACAAGCAAATCTCAAGTGTAAGGGTATATGATGAGGCGAAAAATGATCCGTTTTTAGGGGGTCATTTAAGCCCAAATCCGACTTTATTTGATCAAATATTGCCCTAAATCGTTCCTTTTGTGATTTTAGGTGTTTGGAGAGTGAATCCTGGAAAAGAAGCCATTTTGGACGTTTTTGGAGCATAAAAGTGAAGAAAACGGCAAAGTCTCAAAATTCTATGCTGTGAACAGTGCATGAAGGCGTCAAGAATTACTCTTGACGGCGTCAAGACATCAAGAATAAAATACCGTAGGTGGTGACGGCGTCACCAAGGCCGTCACGTGTAAATTTGTCAAAACTTGCGCGCGGAGTAGCTGACACTGTTTTGGCCATAACTTTTGCATACGAACTCGGATTTGAGCGATTCAAAAAAGGAAACGAAGAGGACGAAGAGATCTACCATTTGGTGAAAAAATGGTCTTGACGGCCTCAAGAGTATGGGCTGACGCCGTCACGAAGGGCCGACAGAAAACATGCCTATAAATATAACTTCATAACTTCACTTTTTGTAAGCCCTAAACCCTAAGGTCGATTCCTGGGTTTAGGTGGGTGTTTTTCCAGCAACTTAGAGGGTTTCAATCACTCCATAAACATCATGTATTGGTTTGATGATTCTATCTCAACTATGTCTTTCATTATTCTTGTTGATTGTCCTTCTTTGATTATGTTTTGTTAATTCACCTTGTGTCTACTTATGATTGTGTGAAACTTGTATATAATTGATTAGATCTTATTGATTCCTTGTTGATGTTTGTGTCTATCTTCATCAATTAGGGCGTGACACTTCAATAGATCTAGTCGGTTTAGTTTATAATTCTTGTTTCCTATTGATTCTTGTTTTGATTGAATGATTTATATGTTAGGCTTAAGAAAACTGGCAGATCTCCAAATGGTAACATGCTTGAACGTCTTAAGAAACATGAACCGAGGCGTACTAGTTCTTTATTGGTTGTATTTAATGCATGAGCCACTGTTTACAATCCCTATAGTTGTGCTGGGTCATGGTGTAGGAGGAGATAAGAGCTCATAGAGTTGGGGAGTTATGTATGCCACCCCACGAATGGTATTAAGGAATACAACCCGTCAATTAAAACAAGGTTACAATTCAATAGGTAGGATTGGATAGCTAGCAAGGAGTAACATATCATGGGTAGACATGCTTCACTTATCTTGTAGAACCTTAGTTTAGTTTTCTTGTTAATTAGTTTAATTAGTAGCTTTTGGGTTAGTTGATTAGCAACTAATTCCGCCCACACTCCCAATACCCGAGATTTTTACTTGCTTTTCATAAAATATAAAAATACAAAAAGAATCGTCCTTCACCTTTAGACCTAGTTAGATTAATTTCAATCCTAACGACACTATTCCTAGCTGAACGATCAATCCCCCGGTACTTGTCACTATACTATACTACAACGATCAGGTACACTGCCTGGTGGGGGTTGTAAGCCTCGCGAGATCCCTCGAGAGGTAAAGCAAGGTGCGATTCCCACGCATCATTCCACTTAATGCACCTACTGTGGATCAAGCAATGATCAACCAACTCGTGGAGCAAAGAGTTGCTGAACTACTAGCTGAGTCAAATCATTCCAACAATTCTGCTGGAACTTTTCCACCTGTTCGTGCTAATGGATGTCAATACAAGGAGTTCAAGATTTGTGGACCCATTGAGTTTGGTGGAACTGAAGGAGTGGTTTACTTAGTCATATGGATTGAGAAGACTGAGTCTGTGTTCAATGTCAGTGGTTGTGCGGAGAATGCGAAGGTAAAGTTTGCTTCTTTTACTTTCAAGGACGAAGCTTTGACTTGGTGGAACAACTACCGAAATGCATTTGGGAGTGATGTAGCTTATGCTATGACCTTGGAGCAATTTAAGTCCTTGTTGATTCAGACTTATTGCCCAAGGAATGAGGTCAAGAAGCTAGAGATTGAGTTTTGGAACCACAAGGTGAAAGGTAATGATATGGCGATTTACAATCGTCGTTACCAGGAGTTAGCCTTGTTGTGCCCTGATATGGTGAAAACTGAGACTCAAAAGATTGAGAGGTATACTGATGCGTTGCCTGTAGCTACGAGGAATGATGTGATTTCTGCTAGGCCTGCAAACATCCATGAGGCAATCACCATTGCTCAACAACTTATGGATTCATTGGAGTTAGAAGAAGCTGATAAGGAGAAGAATGGAAAGAGAAAGAGAGACCGTCACTCTAAGGGTAATGATCACCGAAGCAAGAGACAAGCTAAGGCTTATGCTATTGGGAATGGAGATAAGAAGTACCAGAACGGTGATGCACCCAAGTGTGATCGTTGCCACCAGCATCACACTGGATGGTGTAGTGTGAAATGCCAGAATTGCTCAAAGAAAGGACACACAGCTAGGGATTGTAGAGCCCGACCTCTTGCTATGGTTCAAGCTGCTCCTGAGATTAGAAATAAGGCAGATGTTACTTGTTATGGGTGTGGAAAGAAGGGACACTATAGGAATGAGTGTAGAGAATCGCGGAACCGTGGAAATCAAGGCTCGGGTGGTAATGGGTACAATTATGGAAACCGTGGAGCTGGAGGAAACCGTGGACGACAAGATAATGGGGACCAACGTGTGGAAGTTGGAGCTGCTCAGGGAAGAGTGTACGCACTCGGGAACAAGAGAGGAGAAGATCCGAACGTCGTTACCGGTACGTTCCTTCTCAATAATCGTTATGCTTCCATACTATTTGATACTGGTGCCGATAGAAGTTTTGTGTCCACTACGTTTGCACCCTTACTAGAGAAACCCCCGATGACCTTAGGAATTGGATATGATATTGAGTTAGCTAATGGAAACATAGAAAAGATTAATACTATCATTCGCGGTTGTACGTTAAATTTCTTGAACCACCCTTTCAACATAGATCTTCTACCCGTCACGTTGGGAAGTTTTGACGTTATCATTGGTATGGATTGGTTGTCGAGGTATCGTGCTCATATACTTTGCGACGAGAAGATCGTGCGTGTACCATACGGAAAGGAAGTCCTAAATATATTAGGAGACCGAAAGGATTCTAGGAGCCCATCCCGATTAGCAGTGATTTCGTGCACTAAGTTACCGAAGCTAATGGAGAAGGGATGTTACCTTTTCTTAGCCCAAATTTCTGAGAAGGGAGAGACGAAGAAAAAGGAAAGGTACATTGGAGATGTGCCTATAGTTTGTGATTTTCCTGATGTGTTTCCCGATGATTTGCCGGGAATCCCGCCGATTAGACAAGTGGAGTTTCAGATCGAGTTGATACCTGGAGCTGCACCTGTAGCACGAGCACCTTATCATCTTGCACCTACCGAACTGGAAGAGTTGTCGAAACAATTGGCGGAGTTAGCCGAAAAAGGATTCATAAGACCAAGTTCTTCACCTTGGGGAGCCCCAGTCTTATTTGTGAAGAAGAAGGATGGATCATTTCGTATGTGTATTGATTATAGAGAGTTGAATAAGTTAACGGTGAAGAATCGATACCCGTTACCTAGGATCGATGACTTGTTCGATCAACTACAAGGATCGAGTGTGTATTCGAAGATCGATTTGAGATCGGGATATCATCAACTTCGAGTTCGCGAGGAAGATATTCCGAAAACGGCTTTCAGAACCCGTTACGGGCATTACGAGTTTCAGGTGATGCCGTTTGGGTTGACTAACGCACCGGCAATATTCATGGATCTCATGAATCGTGTGTGTAAGCCTTACTTAGATAAGTTTGTGATTGTATTCATCGATGACATTCTGATTTATTCAAAGAGTGAGAAAGAGCATGAGGAGCATCTAAGACTCATTTTGGAATTGCTCAGGAAGGAGAAACTTTATGCCAAGTTTTCGAAATGCGAATTTTGGATTCCGACGGTACAATTTTTGGGTCATGTGATTGACAGACAAGGAGTCCATGTGGATCCTGCTAAGATTGAGGCGATAAAAGATCGGGCTGCACCTACAACCCCAACCGAAGTTCGTCAATTTTTGGGTTTAGCTGGTTATTACCGAAGATTCATTGAGGGATTTTCGAAGATAGCTAAACCATTGACCAAATTGACTCAAAAGAGTGTTACGTATGAATGGGGAGATAAAGAAGAGGAAGCGTTTCAATTGCTTAAAACGATGTTGTGTAGTGCTCCTATCTTAGCGTTACCGGAAGGTAACGAGGATTTCGTCCTCTATTGTGATGCCTCACATAAAGGTTTGGGAGCCGTGTTAATGCAACGAGAGAAGGTGATAGCTTATGCTTCCCGACAGCTCAAAAAGCATGAGAAAAACTACACTACCCATGATTTGGAGCTCGGTGCTGTGGTTTTTGCTTTAAGAATATGGAGACATTACTTGTACGGAACCAAGTGTGTTGTATTTACTGACCACAAAAGTCTACAACACATCTTGAATCAAAAAGAGCTCAACATGAGGCAACGACGTTGGATCGAGTTGCTAAGCGATTATGATTGTGAAATTCGCTACCACCCTAGTAAAGCAAATGTTGTTGCTGATGCTCTTAGTCGAAAGGAAAGAGTGTCACCATTACGAGTTAGGTCATTAGGAATGACTATCGTATCGCCATTACCGTCTCAAATACTTGAAGCTCAAACGGAAGCGTTGAAGGCAGAAAATAGACCTGCCGAGAATATATTTGGGATGGCTGATAATGAGAAAGGATTTGTTAATCGTTCTGATGGATTATTATGTTTTGGAGATCGGATTTGGGTACCTTTATATGGAGAAATTCGGGAATTGATTATGCATGAGTCGCATAAGTCAAGGTACTCCATTCATCCTGGGTCCGATAAAATGTACCAGGATCTTAAGAAGTTCTATTGGTGGCCAAATATGAAGGCAGATATAGCATTGTACGTTAGTAAGTGCCTGACATGTGCTAAGGTTAAAGCTGAACACCAGAAACCGTCAGGATTACTAACGCAACCAGAACTTCCAGTCTGGAAATGGGAGCGGATTACTATGGACTTCATTACCAAATTACCGAGGACAGCTAGCGGTTGTGACGCTATCTGGGTAATTGTGGATCGTCTGACAAAGTCTGCTCATTTCTTAGCTATTAGTGAAGATGATAGTGTGGATAAGCTTGCGAGGTTATATGTGAAGGAAATTATTTCGCGTCATGGAGTACCGATATCTATTATTTCGGATCGTGATAGTCGTTTTACGTCAGCTTTGTGGCGATCATTTCAAACGGCTTTGGGGACGAGGCTTGATATGAGTACTGCATATCATCCCCAAACCGATGGTTAAAGTGAGAGGACCGTTCAGACGTTAGAGGATATGCTTCGTGCATGCATCATAGACTTTGGTAAAGGCTGGGAGAAGTATTTACCCCTTACGGAATTCTCCTATAATAATAGCTACCACACAAGTCTTAAGGCTGCACCATTCGAAGCTTTGTATGGCAGAAAGTGTCGTTCGCCTATTGGTTGGGCAGAAGTTGGAGATAGTCAACTTACAGGCCCTGAGCTTATTTTGGAAACTACAGAGAAAGTAACTCAGATTCGCGATCGGTTGCAAGCAGCCAGAGATAGGCAGAAGAGCTATGCCGATCAGAGACGTAAACCTTTAGAGTTCCAGGTTGGAGACAAAGTAATGCTGAAAGTCTCGCCTTGGAAAGGTGTAATACATTTCGGGAAACGTGGTAAACTCAACCCACGCTACATTGGACCATTCTTGATCTTAGAAAGGATTGGGCCCGTGGCTTATAGGTTGGAATTACCATCCGAGCTGAGCAAAGTTCACGACGTGTTTCACGTGAGTAATTTGAAGAAATGTCTTTCTGATGAAATGCCCGTCATTCCAATGAGGGACATTTGTGTTGATGAGAAACTAAACTTCGTGGAGGAACCGATTGAGATTTTAGATCGTGAAGTTAAACGACTCAAGAGAAGTCGCATTCCGCTCGTCAAGGTTCATTGGAATTCCCGACATGGACCAGAGTTTACGTGGGAACGTGAGGACGAGTTCAGGAAGAGATATCCGAAGCTTTTCACTTCGAAGATGAATTTTTCCGAGTGAAACCCGGGACGGGTTTCCTTCTGAGACGGGGAGGATGTGACAACCGGCAGTTTAGGGAGCTATTTTAAAAACCCGCATTACAATTTAAGTTCGTTTATAATTTTTATTTGAAATTTTCATTTCACAACGATCTTGTAAGACCTATTTTATGGATATTTTTAATTAGTGATGTTATGGAATTCATGAATTATGTTCATAATTCATTTTTGATTATATGATCGGTGATGTATATTTGAATTCTCACTTGGTACTACGTTGACTTTGGCACTAGGATTACCTAACGACAGTTTATGATTCGTCTTAACGAGTCCGGTTATATTTTTAATTATTTACGAGATGTTCTCGAGTGATATTGAAGTTTTAAAATGAGTTCGGGTTCGGGTCACATGTTTTTACAATTACCCGCGTTACCCGCTCCACCGTAATAATATTATTATTATTACTATTATTATTATTATTAACTTTTATAAAAAAAAAATAAATAAATAAAAGGATAATAAAGGTGTGTGTTGGTCCGGTTTTTACACACACACAAACCCACCCTCACTTTTTTTTTTATTCATTCTCTCTCTCTCAAACTCATCTTCATCCCTCAACCCTAACCCTAGCCGCCGAACATAAGATCCGGCCACCACCGCCGTGTTTCCGACCACCCAACAAAACAAACACCACCATTTTATCCCTCTATTCACCCTCTTTCATTTGATATACGATACTCACCCTAGAACCATCATTAACACCATCAATCTTGTAATAATCCATTCGAATTTTTAGTACTTTTCTAGATCCGAGTGTTTGAGGACTAAGAAGGTGAGAAGAAACTATTTTTGGGTTTTGGGAGCCACGATTTGGCTTTTATCCGTGGCTACACGGATTATATTGTCGAGAATCGAACTAATCTTTAATGGAAATGAGGTTTTAATGACGAAAAGTTAGTTTGGTATCCGGGTTTTCATGGTTTTGGTCGTGGTTGACTCGGAACCGAGAGCTAGGCTCTCGGCTTATTTATGGTTCGAGCCGGTGTGGCTTTGGATTTCTTGGTGATTATTGTTTAGTGGTTTGTCGAGGGTGTTATGTACCTCGATCCGAGCTAGCCGAGACCGTGTGGTCTCGGGGTTTCCTTGATGCTCGTATGCCATGCCGAGACCCTCATGTGGGTTCTCGATTAGTTGTGGTTCGAGCCTTGAGCTCGGGGTTATTGTGGTTCGACCCTTGTGGGTCGCGGCATTTAGCCGCATATAGTTATTGTTGCCGATTGACCATTGGGTCGATTAGGCCTATTGGTTACTTGTTATGCTCTTGCGAGCTAAGTGCTCTTGTATGTGGCTCGAGTCCTAGTGACTCGCGGTTCGGAGCCGAGACTCAAGTGAGTCGAGGGCTCGGGTCGGCTTGGTAAACCGACCCACACATTAACTTGGTTGATGTTATATACTTGAAATATTGTGAGCTTGATTATTTTGTTGTTGTGGTATTTCATTTATCGGCCGAATACTTTTGGTTGGGTCGAGACCGTGTTTGGTCTCGACATGGGATGTGATTATTGGTAATTGAGGAGTTGTTGACGAAAGTTATTGGGGACCGATTGTGAGACGGTCGTTAGATTGACGGAGATAGGTTAGTCGGGTGCCGTAGTCGGACCCTATTGTTGTTGCCTGTGGTTTGAGATTGTGATTGGACGGAGATTGGTTATTTTATGACTTTTGCTTATTATTGGACTTGGACAATGAGCCGAGAGTCATGACTCGGACATATGACCATTTCGTATAACTCAATAACTATTAAAACTAAAACGAAAATAATAAAACTCGTAATAATAATTATTGATACTATGAACGTTTATATGAAAATATATACGTGAATAACGTATATATGACTGTATAAGCGCGTATATTAATAATAATAATAATCACGAGTCGTATTATAAATAATACGATTAGATATATATTAGGCTACGAAAGTGGCGTAATATTATTAAACGTATTATTATTATAAAAATTGTGTTATAAAACGGGAAACTCCCGACAATTATGAAACGTTTAATAAAATGTCATTTCAGGATATATAACGGATAAACTTATTGAGTTAGGCGGAATTGTTGTCACTCGGGTCCAGGTAAGTTATTATTTGTGACGTTCGTGTTGTCACGGATATATGACGACTAATATAGACGTTTCCTATAATTAAATAACCACTTAACCGTGAGGTTGGACCGGGTTATTTGGCTATATGAAATGAATATATTAGTGGGCATCGTATCCTACGACGCCCATAGGTTGTAGTATATGTAAAGTGTAATAGATTGCGAGTGTATATATCGGGAAATCTGGCCAATTTGACGATATATATGAGGAATTTATTAAACTATGATATATACTATATAGTAATTATGTGCTATGTGCTTTAGGTTGGGTGTAATCTTGGAACGGTATGTTACGTAAATAAATATGAGGATTATCAAATCGACGGATTTGGTAAACTTTGGCGATTTATTTAAATGATATATTGGGCTAATATTAGATCTATAGTTTATTTATCTTTCTATATGTGATCTCTTTTTGGTTTGTTTTGAGTCGACCCACCACCCGTATGGATACCAAACGCAAATACACCAAACTAATACGAAATGGATTTTCGGAAATGAAACGGATTCTCGTCCGGGTTTGGGAATATTATATATTTGAGGAAATGATTTCTGAAAGAGTTAATATTGTTAGGTCGTGCCAAATCCGTAGTTGCTGTTTCGTGAGTTATCATACATCTTATTTCTACCTACCTCGTCTTCCTATTTTCTGGACTTGAGGTGAGTCATAGCCCCACTTTTTACTCTTGAACTATGTTTTCAATACTTTGGGGTGAGAAACGTGCAAATTATTTTATGTGGACTATTATCGCTTTTATATTCTTTCTAAACTTGCTATGCGTATGGACTAGGATCTATTATCAGCTTTAGTCACACATGTTGTATGTACTATTCAAGGTTGGCTTATTTGGTTATTGGTGGATTGTCAGCTTTAGTCACATATAGGTTGTGTGTACTATTCAAGGTTGACTTATTTGGTTATTTGGAATTGTCAGCTTTAGTCACATATATGTTGTGTGTACTATTCAAGGTTGACTTATTTAGATACTGTAGTGTGCACCTATAGGTTATTAATATTTCGGAGGTTATCCGAGAGATTATTGATATTGCGGGGGCTACCCGAATATCTATGTTAGTGCGGAAGGGTATCCGTGTGTTATGTTAGTACGGAAGTGTATCCGTGTGTTTTGTTGGAGCGGAGGGTATCCGCAGGCTTTTATCGAATCCTTAGTCTAGCTAGCAAGCGTTTTGCGTATATGTCCACTATATTGTTAGTTGAATTTAAACCTATGATCTCACCAGCGAAAGCTGACTTTTAGCACGTTTTCTCAGGTAATTAAGTGTTGAGGTGCATGCTTGGAATGGAAGGCTCGGCCAAGGCTCACGGTTTATGGATCTATTTTTCTAAACTCTGATAATTAAATTTGGACCTATTGTTATTTTATTATTGGCCTGACTCTGAATGATGTTGGGATAAATGTAAACCCTAAAACCCCGTTTTGGTTGTGTTTTTATTATGTTTACTTTATCTCGTTCTATATTGTCTTGTGTTGGATACCAATCTCCGTAGCACCCCGAAAGCTTGTTGAGTCTTCCGCTGTATCAAATTTTGGGGGTGTTACAAAATTTCCAACCGAAAATCCCTTTGAAAAACCAAATGGGCTCGTTAGCCCATTCTAGGCCCAAATGGTGTTTTATTTGTTTAAAAATAGTGCTCGACATAGTTTTGGTTTAGGCTTAGTTTACGTAGTATAAGATCGAGTACGGCTTGCATGTGGCGTTAGTTTGGTTAAGTGTGAGTCGAAAAATTAGAGTGTCGAAAAATATGTGTAAGTAGTACGTGTAAAAATGAAATGGTGAGCCCTTTCCTAGGGGTGTCGAGGCATATAGTTATAAGTGTAACGGGTGTAAATACATAGATAATAAAATGTGTCGTGTGAAAATACGCGTGATATGCATGAATATAGTAGAGTAGGAAATGAAATAGGAAATAACGGCTTAGCATGATGTCTCTCAATATTTGATTTATTGTCTGTTGTTGTTATTGTTTATTTTTTCTTTTTTTTTTCTTTTTCTGTTTTCTTTTTTTTAATCTATTTTTAAACAGCTAATACGTTTTATTAAGATTGTTGGGATAATACTAAATTGCTATTCACTAGAAATTACCGGAGTATTAAATCACTATATGTCGAGTGCATGCTCTAATATATGTTACGAGATTGATATCATGAAATAAGTAAGATGTATCTTACATAATATATGAATATGGTCACCATGAAACCTAACTAACAAAATAGGTTACCAGGTTCCTTTATCATCTCACACAAATTTTCAATTCTAATAACTTATTCACATATTCTTAAACTTTAAATGTCTTTCTTGATTTCAGGGATCAAGAGTTTAAGGTGTCGATATATTAACGGTAAGAGCATTGAGTGTGGTAACACCGGGTTAAACTTTCACTCACTGTCACGTCCGCGCCACATCAGCTTTAACAGTTTCATATTAAAAAAAAAAAAAAAAAAAAAAAAAAAAAAAACAATTATCATAACCACCTTAACTCAACCTTTTGAGCCCCACTTTTCTTTAAAAAATAAAATTTACAAATTCTACCCTCAACAATTTCATTTATTAAACAGTCTAATACTTCATTAATAAAATTAAAAATTACAATACAAAATAAAAACATTAAAAAAAAAAAAAAAAAAAAAAAAAAAAAAGCCATACTAAAAAATAACTAATAAAATTGTTGGTGCTGATATTGAAATTTATTTTTAGGCTGCTGCATTATCCTAACCCATTAGTTTTGCTAAGCCTGTTAATAGGCTCAAACCAAAAAATAACTAATAAAAGCCCATTATCCTAAACTACCCTAATTTCACTTACTACGCCTTTGGCCTCCTTTCCTTCTTCCTTAACAAAACGCAGCATTCATACCTTCGAACCATCCTACCTTATCCCTCCATGAACCAGAGGCCATCAACACCATAGTACCCCATCAACACCATAGTACCCCATCAACACCAGAAGGCACCTCGCAGCAACAACTTCAAACATCCAAGTGGCGGTAATGTAATATTTTTTTTAATTGAATCCATCTTTCACGCGATGTTAAAGGGATAACGCCTCGTGTTAACGCCCCTTTAATGCACGCCGTCGGTGTCTTAACCTGCACTTTAACGCAAGAAGGTGATGGGTTAACGTGGGCAAATGGTTAAACCCAATGCTCTAAGTCTCATACCTAGCATGTATGCGACGTGATTTGTCTTTGAATGAACATGCATGCATGAGAAATATTTATAATGAAACATTGACCAAAGTTTGTATATATCTATTGACTAAAGTTTCAACTTTTTAATATCATGTTTATCTGTTAATGAACTTGAATGAAAAATATTTGAATGAACATGCATTGAAAAATGTTTATAGGAATGCTTTTGAGTTGTTATCTATGGTTCGAGACTTACATGCATGAAACAAGGATGACCATAAACATCAAAAAAAAGTTAACATACTTTATGGTATCCAAATTTAAACCTCACATGCCTTACCTACACTTCCATTTTACTATCACCACCTAGAAATCTATAAAAAGTTAACAATTGTCATATTTATTCAATATTTCAATTTCTTTCCACCTATTTTTATTGAATATCATTTCACTGCATTTCTTACATAAAGTAAAGAACCTACTAATATTTCAATTTCTTTCCACCTACTTTCATTAATTTTTGTTGTTTTTTTCGAGAATCATTGAATATCTTGAAGATTATGATTTATTATCAGACAATTTTTTTTAGCTATCACCACCTAGAGCTCTATAAAAAGTTAACAATTGTCATATCTGTTCAATATTTTAATTTCTTTCCACGTATTTTCATTGAATATTACACTTTAGTAGTACGTTTATCAGATCATTGAATACCCGCATTTTTTTAAGGGTTTAACCCGGTAAATTTGTTACTCCAAAAAACAGTTGGATATATAGGATGTAAATGAATCACACATCTGAGCCCCTTATCGGTTTTGTTGTATACGTTCACTTGTGGTCTTCCTAGAATTGTTTGGATTGAGTTAACACAAAGATGAATTTTTGCTTATTCTCAATGTTTTTATGTTATAAGAGTGTTATGTGGTTGGGATGTCTTGAGTAGAAGCCCCGACACTTGAGCACATGGTGGTTGGAGTTAGTCTTGTTGCCTCTTTTTGATATGGCGTTAAGTTTATATTTGTCTTTTTCGTAATATCGATAATACAAGAGGGTGCATGTTGAAATGCATCGTTGTCTAATACGAAAGTTGTTAATTACATTTGGTTTTCGTGTAAATATTTTGGAAAATTTTAGATTGGAGCTTAGACACTTTTAACTACCCGTATAGTACTCCGTATATACTAAAAGATACGGTAAACTGATTAAGATTTTTTTTTTTTATTAATGTTGATGACTACTTTTCACCGGTGATCAGCCTTGCATTAGGCCATTTCTTATTCCAAGCAAAGTATTTATAGTTAAAATATAATTATCTTGGGATCAGTATGGAGATCAGAAAATATTTCACAATGAGAATATGCTCCCCCCCCCTCCTTTCAAAATAGAACTTAACATTGACTGCTAACCATTTTTTTATTTCTTATTTAAATTGTAGTGATGTAATATATTATAGATAGATAGCATTTACTATAAAGTTTAAACCATTTATTTTAAACCAAAACGTACTTGTCTTATATATGTGGTGGGTCAAGTAATTGAGGTGCGCTTGGTGTCTCGGAATGAGAATGAGGGAATGAATTTTTATTCAAATCATTTGTTTGTTTAAGATGCAAAATTTTCAAATGTCGGAATGAATGATAGAAATGTTCCATACTCCATATACCTCTAAAGCAGGGGCGGAACTAGGAGCCAAGTTTAGGGGTAGCGAAATACGAAAATTTGTTTAGGGGTAGCGAAAATTTGTTTCAGGGGTCGCGAAATCGCCAAAAAATGGCCAAAAATTGCCAAAAATGGCCAAAAATCGCCAAAAATTCCACTACCGGGTAAAAGTTCAGGGGTAGCGACCGCTACCCCTGGCTTGCATGTACATCCGCCCCTGCTCTAAAGGGTAAGGTATGGATATTCATACCGAGAGCCCCACCACTACTATCAAACTCATTCCCATTGTGATTCATGGTGGCATACCAAACGTACCCTGAGTTAGAAGATGCAATGCATACATGGAGATCCTTCAAATGCATGATAGTATGAATGCATGATACACTCAATACGGTACTTAATAAACCATATGTGATGGTCCTTGAAACACCATTACTGCGTTAGTTCCCCTCCAACCAATCCTGTTGTATTTTGTTTTCGCCATATTTCACAGTTTCACCCACGAGCAAATCACACGTCGATGTCGTATTTGATTAATAGACTATATGTAATATATCGCCTGATACTTAAAATTATGAGTAAAATTAATTTATAGTACAAGTATTCATAAATAAAGGAGCAATATTCATAACGTTTTAAGACACGATCACACGACAACTCATGCAATGGGTTGGCAATTTTTGACCTGACACAAAACTCTACCTAAGCCCACACAAAATTAACCATGTTCATGTTGAGTTAAATATGTTTTGGATTGTGTTCGATATTGACCCATCTAACCGGTTTATTAAAAACGTCGGGTTCGGGTTGGTGATAGGTTAAACGGGTCGACCTGGAAATCTGTTTAAGATTTCAACTGTTTAAGCTGTTTAACTAGTGTAATGTGACAATGTTTTTAGATGAATGAGTTAATTGATCAACCCAAAACTCGTTTAACCTATTGTATAACTTACTAAACCCGCCAACTTATATGGATTAAATAATTCGTGTTCAGATTAGGTCTAAACAAGTTACGATTGACAAGATATCAATGCTTAGAGCGCTTGGTACCATAACTTGGGTTATGCCATAACTCAGTGCCACCTCAGCGCCACATCAGCTTTAACATTTAACTTTAACTCACAAAAAATATCCCTTATCACAACTCAACTATAACATTACCTTTTGGTACCCACTTATTTAAATACTTACAAACTACAAACACATAAACATCACTTTTGCATCTTAACGTGAGTTACCATGGTAACGTTAAGGGTAACGCTTGCCCTTAACCCAAAGAGGTGGTATCATAACTGATCACCTCATAACTTGCGTTAACACAATGCCACATAAGCATAACGAAAGCCTCACGTTAACATACGAGGGGCTCTTAGTAGAGAATGTATAGTTATTGCGTTAGATGAAAAATGAGTATGTCAACACTTATTGTTGACATGACTATACACAACAATGTGACTAAAAAAGAATCCAATGTAACCTGCAATACTCATACAACCCGTGCATTGATCATACAAAGTTACAAACCAACCACTCCTACTTGATATATTTATTACTATACCCTTCCCCCATCTAAATCCCAACTTTTCACAAGCATATCTACTTTACTTTGTTGTTTTCTTATGAGCTGTGGTCTTAAACATCAAATCTGCCTCTAGATCTTCATTTCATTCTGGAGTTCTTCTCTAGTTTCGTAATTTGAACGAGTTTTTTCCATCTCCAAAGTGGTTCTTAGTAAAATTTTAAGGTGAGTTATTTTTTTTTAACAATTGGCCTTTTAAGTCTAAACTATTTTTGTTTCTAACTGCCTTCTCATGATATAGATCTGCTTCTGCTGGCATGTTAATCAAAGTTGGAATAATTGGTTTTGTGGTCCATTTAGTCGATGTTTTCTTGGAGACGACGATGCTACATGTTTCTTCTACCACGATTCCCCTGTTTAAAATAGTTAACATCAGGTATAACTTTCTTAATCTCTTTTTTAAAACGCCAATTAAATAGTTTATTCAAAAATTGCTAAAAGCTCTTTATTTTTCATGGTTCTTATATTTTGGGTGACTTTATTTTCTTGTTGTTTGTTCAAATAAAGATAACTAGGATTTCTTATATTTAGGGTGATTATCTGGTTTTGAGAGTTTCCTTATTGTGACTGTTTTACTCAGTGTTTTGAAATCATGTCGACCCGGCCGGGTTAACCGGTTCCGGCCAAAAAAAGGGTAAAAAAAACATGGGTTTCTAAAACCGGGTTAACCGGTTAGACCCGCCGGGTTTTGAGTGACCCAGGTCAACCCGGTGCCTGGTTTTGTTTTTCAATTTTTTTTAATAAAAACCCGGGTTGACCCGGCGGTTGAACCGGTTGACCCGGCGGTCGAACCGTTTGACCCGGTCAAAAATAATAAATTGAAAACCGGGTTGACCCGACGGTCGAACTGGTGCCCGATGACTCGACCAAGTCGATTTCGAACACGGTTTTCAAAACATTGGTTTTACTGCCTAAATCTCCTTTGATAGGCTAAATTGCCAAAAACTCAAATTATTGTATTTAATTGTTCATTTGCTTTATACAGATTTATACATGGGCACCGGAAATGCTATACTCCTAGCTGCCCATGTATTAAGTGATTTTGGTCCTCGCCGTGGTAGGCGAATCATCACATTTCTAGGTGGAGCCGATACCATAGGGCCTGGTTCTGTGAGTATTCTACTCTTGTTATCTTGTTGATTGTTAAGTAATTTTTTCTGAGATAAAAACTGGTTTTTAGATTGCACCAACAGAATTGTCCAAGGCTGTCCGTTGTCACATAGATCTTGAGGAACGTTGTCCGTTGTCACATAGATCTTGAGGAACGTACAGCTCCTTTGTTTGACAAAGCAAAGCTGTTTTACAAAGAGCTTGCTGAATTACTTGTCCACAATGAATGTGCTCTCGACGTTTTTGCTTGTGCTCGCGGGGAGGTTAGGTTTATTTATCTCACTCCTTTTGTCCTATATAATTGTTCCTTTCACAAAATCATTTCCATTCAAACATGTTTTTGGTGTTATGTAGTATAGAACGAATACCAGATTTGTTTGGTAGCCCATAAAGCAGTATGGATGCATGGTTGACGTTAAAAAAATAGCTAAATAGTTCGATGGCTTCCATCTACATTATCCCAAAGAAAAGTGTTGCGAAGTTGACCTAAAAGTTTATTTGTAATTTATTAACTCTAGGTTGGACTAGATGAGCTTAAAGTTGCTGTTGAAAAAATCGGAGGACTTGTTGTTTCTTTAGAAAGCTTTTGCCATGGTCCTTTTTCGGCATCCATACATCGTGCTTTCCAGTACAATAACGGCGGCGTTCGTCTATCAGCAAGGTAGGGTTTGATTTAACTCTTTCCATCTAGGAGATTGTATGGCGTTATAATGGTAATAAGACTTAAGAAGTTTTTAATCCAATCCATTTATAATGGGTTTTAGGTTGGTTATGATGGTAAAAAAAGTAGTTTTAGTTTCGTGTTTGATAAGAACTTTGAAATAAGCATGTTCTTACCGAAAAATCAGAAAAAATAAGCAATCAAACAGACGTTTTAGTTTTAGTGTGCTTAACTGCTTATGCCTTATTAAGTCATAGTTGAAGTCAATGGTTTTTGGTTAAGGCCGTCCATCTATGTGAACCAAAAGTGAGAAATTTCGTTTTGTCTAGGGTTACGTTCGACGTACACTAAGTAATTAATATCTGCAAAGATTGGATTGGATTCAAGTCGTTAACCATTCACTATCATAGACACTCGCTAGACTGAGTTTGTATGAGTCTGAACTTTTTGTATGTATCGATATCCAAATGGTTTTTTAGTTATAACACAGATAAATAATGAGCATAAGTATAAGCATGTCTCATTTGCATTTACGGATCTGCTGTTTTGTATGATAGATTAGTACTCGCATAAGGAGTGACGATCCATGTAAAATCTTGCTAAATTACAAACAGTCGTTTATTGTGTTTATTGCACTGCTGAGTATGGTTTTGAACTGATTAGGAGTTTATGGTTTGGTTGCGCATACTTGCTTTTCTCACGAATGTTCGTTTATCATTGCAAATGATTTTGGTTAATGTATGCTGGTTAAGCGGCTCTTCGCTTTTTATTTGATGAATCTTTGGTCAATTTTATGCGTTTTTACAAGAATATGATGTTTTTTTTAACTTCTAAATTGATGTTATTTATTTATTTTTTTATTATTTTTTTTTAACTGTAAAAAAGGTTGTTCATTTGATGTATCGATCTGAATTGAGTTTGTAGGAGTCTGAAATAATATATTTTAATAATATGTTTTCGGTTCAAGGTTATGGATCCCGAAACTATTCAAGCACTTCTAGAGGCGGCCGATTTATTCAGCACTGGAATGAGGGCATTTGAGAGAATACAATACAGGGTATACTCCTGAAGAGTTTGAGGACTACTTGCTGAAATGTGCGGCAAAACAGCAGATTCAAATCTCCAACTTGCTTGTGCGGAAGTGGTATGTCTTTTTTCTTTGCCTTTTTCATTTGCTAACCCGACATCTTCGTAACTTATCTCTACTGTTTCATTATCTTCAGTTTAAAATGTGGATAAATATGATGAAGGCGGAAGGTGCAACATTCCAGGTTAATAATGTGATTATTCCTCTGTCAAGGAGCTCTCATTTTGAAATCTGTATGTTCCACCCTCCTGCATATGCCATTCATCCAAACGCAGGTAAAGTACAGTAACCTTTTGCATAACATCTGTCTGCATATGAGTACGTTGTTGATTATTACGTGGAGTCTGAACCAAAGTCACATGGAACGGGGATCGCTCCGGTACGGGATCGCGGTTCGCTATTTCTCAAAATCCGGTACGACGGGGGGTAGGCTCATTCCGGTTCAGTGTACCATATATTTCGGTACGGTGTACCCAATAATAATATTTGATTTCAAACTAGTTTAAGAAACAGATGAGGTCATAATCATTTTTTATACTATAAAAAAGTTGAATGTAAAATAGATGTAAAGTCTTGTATGAATTTGTTATCTCTTGTGATAAAAATGTTTTATTGTTAACCTTTAATATAAAATAAAAACAAGAAAACTACAGTTGCCTTCTGAAAACTATCACGTGTAGTAAACTTCGTTTCAATTTATCACATATTTATTTTTTTCTTTTTGACAAAAACAAGTACACTATCACATTGGAACTTGGAACCATAAATAAAAAACAAAGGGAATTTTCCATAAATACCCCAAAAGTACAAGGGTCTCCACCCTAAATAACCCACAAAATCTTGTTTTCTCCAAATATCCCAACGGGAGAAGGTCGCCTCCAAAATTTGGGCGGATGGTGTAATATAGTGACATGTGTCCCTATCAATGGCCCCACCTTGTACCTTCATGGGGTATTTATGGAAAATTCCCAAAAACAAAAGCAAAAGCAGTGTACTAGTAAAAACATTTTTTCCTTTCCACTTTTCTTCTTCCCTTCCACTTTTCTTCTTCTTCCATAAATCGCCGATCGGGGGTAATTCGAACGCGTTTTCAGCCCTATAAATCGCCGATTTTTGAATTATTTGATCGTATTTTCAGCCCCATAAATCGCCGATCCGGTGCAAAACGGAACAACGATTGGGAACGACGATTATGGGTTTCAGTTCGCGATTTCCGGCGATCCAGATCGGAATCGTACCGCGATCCGGTACGGTCGATCCAGATCGAAAATCACTACTAGTTGGGCGATCCATGTGACTATGGTCTGAACATTCATATGTAAACAATTTTTAGAGTAATGTGTTGCATACTTATTGTTATCTGATGCATGAGTTGTTGATATCGCCACCACTATAAACATTTTTTTAGAGTAATGTGTTTGTATCAGTGATTTGAACTATTATACAAAAGAAGACCCTTTCGTATGTACACAGACTTATTGTTATTGCCTGAAAGATGACCCTTTTTATTTATGTTCAATTTCTGCTTATTTCAGTAATCATTATGCACTTTTTTTGCACTATTAGTGTTAGGGATTGATTATTTACTTCTTAAAATACATTATAATTTTTCAGATCATCGTATGTATCCCATTCTGGGGTCTGAAGTAGCAGCCCAAGCAATTTTTAGAGTATGAGGATGTAAGTTTCCAATATCCTTAATCTTGTTTTTTGTTTCTTTTTTACTTGGGTGAGTTTGCTTTCTAATTACTGACTTTTATTAATTATTTTGTCTAGGATTCTGGTGACGAGTCGGCTTATGATTTGTGATGTTTTACAAATCATTGTGGGTTGTAATAGTTTGTAACCTGAATGGTACTGATAATTAGGTGGATTTTGTAAATCAAAGACATTTCGTTTTTTTTACATTATGGTTGGCCAATGTGATGTTGATTATATGTTTTCTATTGGTCCCGATGATGCCTTTTATGGTATTTATCTTTACCATTATTGTTAGGAAGCTGCAATTCTTGTGTCAATATTGGTAGTGGTATGTCCTTGTTATTTGTTGCAGATTGCTAGTTTCTATGGGCCTGTCCATGATTCTGCAATTCTTGTGTCGATATTGTATTCAAGTGTTGAAACAAATGTTTTGTTGATTTTGTTATCGCTCTTTTAACACCATAGGCCAATGCCATGGTCCTCTTCCCCTTGCTTGCATTGACACCAACGGAGTTGAGTATTGAACACCAAATGAGACCAAACAAACCCATTCAAGTTCCTATTACAGTTAAAGGTGACAATCGAGTTGTGTTCGGGTTCGCGGGTTGGCGTGTTAGTATAACCTCTACCTAAACACGACATGTTTATTAATTATGTCAAGAAACTCAACTGTAACCTGGTCTTGCATAACACGTGTATCGTGTTTGTGACCCATTTAGCATGTTTACGTAAATAGGTCAACCGGTGATGGGTGGTTGATAGTTTTCAACGAGTTTAAATCCAAAAATGATATAACGATTTGAAAAAAAAAATTAAAATAACATGTAAATAAGTATACAACAATTTTAATAATATCCAATTTATGATCGTAATTTATTATATAGTAGTATTAAGTACATAACAAAAAACATGTAATCTGGGTTAACTTGTTTAGTGGGGTTCAAGTGTTGTTTTGCCAAGTCCTTGTGGTCCAAGCTTGTTCTTTAGTAGCTTGGTTGTAAGTTTATATCGTTAGGTACTTCGCTTGTTATTTTGTTGCCTGAGTCATCACTCATCACTCTCAATTTCCTTGTTGGGAGTGTTTGGGTCTCATGGTTGTTTGTACTTTGGTTTTTGGTTATTGGTAAAAGCTACAAATTACCATCTTATTTTTCAATTTGTACCGACTTGAAACACACACTATTTTATTTAAGGACTTCAATAACGTACTTTCAAATTCTGTTTCGAGATAGCCAATATAACCCCGAAGTGGCTATATTACCCTTGTAAGCCCTTTATTCCTTTTGCATTATTAGTCCTTTATATTAATGGCCGTTAGTCCTTTTGCACGTTTTTGTCCATTTTTACATAGTTTCGTCCGTTTTTTCACGTTTTCGCCCGGTTTTACACGTTTAATTCATTTTTACATGTTTTCATCCTGTTTTACATGGTTTTGTTCGTTTTTACACGTTTTGATTCGTTTTACATGTTTTCGTCCGTTTTTACACGTTTTAGTTCATTTTTACACGTTTTCGTCTGATTTTACACGTTCTCATTTGTTTTTGCACGTTTTCGTACATTGGTATGTGTTAATTCACATACCATTTTATAGCCAAATACCGACCTATTGACTAAATGAGCTAATAAATGCCAAAGAAATGTATATTTTATGTTTGTGATTATGCAGGCACGGATTTGTCACAAAAAGACGAAAAATCAAGCAAATACCGGAAAAACGGGCACGAGAGTGGAAGATGGTCAAATAGTCAAAGCTGGGATTCGAAAGTCAACTTCAGTCCTTCATTTATTCAGGATTGGCAGAATTAGTCCTTGCACTATATTTTTGAAGATTAACAGAATTAGCCCTTGGAATTTTTAGAATGACACAATTGGTCCTTGATTTTATTTGCTATCAAATCTGAATTACCAATCCAAATACCAAGCCCAATATCATTTTTATTTTACCCAAAGCCCAAAAGCCCACCACATGGTCAACAAATATAACCGGGTCAATAGTCAAATAAATGGTCAAAATTATAATAAATAAACAAACCCGCACCATTTTTCCCTTTTTCCCCCAAATACCCAGAACCCCCAAATACCATGAACCCTAACTCACCACTTTGGTTCAATTGACCACATCCACTTCAAATTAACCATGATTGATCAATCATTGGGACTTCTAAAAGCCCACATCACGTGTCTATGCACATGTCAGAGAGTAGTATTGAGCAAAGAGGGACACCTGGCTTCTAACTATTGGGCGAGACGCGTCACATTCCTCCTTGGATTCTGCTGACAATGACAGAGAACATAGCACATGAATGGGAACATATGGCATGATATGATTGGATGAGCCACGCATCAAATAGTCATCCAAGGGCTATGAATTGATCAAAGAAGCACATTCTGATCCAAAGGCTATAAGAGGATGTAAAGAAGCACAAGTGAGTCGTGGATCGCCAACCTAGCATTTAGACCTCAACCCTCTTACCTCTCCTATATATAGGTCTTATTTTTAGCTTATTGAGTATGTAATTTTTAGTGTAGGTAAATGCTGTCAAAATTCCATTGTAACTAGTTTAGTTTCTGTAATCTTCAATTAAGTTTTTAATAAAGAGTATTTTAGTTAACTGTTTTACTTTTAGCTAAATCAATTTTTTTCTTTATTGCTTATTCTGTTTCTAAAATTGTCTTAATATAGCTTTAATTCAGTTGTTTTTAGTTTATTTACTATATAAGCATTCAAACTTTACACATTTACAAAAGAAGAAAAAATAAAATAAAAATCCAGAAAATTATAAAAAATAAAAAAAAAAATGTTTCAAATTAGTAGTTCAGGTCTTAAATAAGCTGTATTAGCTTATAAGCAATACATTCAAGCTCATATAGCTTGTTGTGTATTAGTATTGTTCCATTCAAAGGTGTAATTGAATATGTGGTAGCTAAGGAGATTTGGATAACCTTGGACAATAAGGGAAGGTCCTGCCTATCCTAGAGATAAGCAAGCTCAGTGAGTCCCCCTCTGTTCATGCTAAGGGGGAGTGCTTTGGTAATATTCTGTATTGATAAATTTCTATAGTAGTAATTGTTGTAGTGATCTGATTTACTATTTCAGTAGATTGTGTAGTTTATATTGAGCTTGTTTGACTAGTGTTAGATTTGTTAGTTTAGATCTGAGTTAGCTTATTTTCATTTGATCATCTGATTTTGTAGTTGTTTGATCTGTAGTCTAGTTAATTGTAGTGGCAGATTTGAATTTGATTGATATTTCTGAGTTTTATAATAGTTGTAGGTATAGCTGAGTTTGAAAATTGACTGTTTGATCATAGTTATTTGAATCTGTTTGAGTTGAAATCTAGTAGATTTGTATTTGATAGCTTATTGTGCATCTGTCTTGGTATGGATTTGAGTAGTTGTTGAGTTGATAGATTACTAGCTACTTGCTGTTGATGTGCTGAGATATACTGTTAAGGATTGATTCTGATTTAATTGGTGGAGTTTAGTAGATTTTATACAGTTGTTGTAGTGTGATTGACAGCTTTATGAGTGTTTGGATTAGTAAGTTTTTGCTGATGTATACAGTTAGAAAGTAGGGTATACTTGCATCATTAGTTCATTTAGGATAAATTTGGACTTAAAATTGTATAAATTCAGTAGATAGATATATTAATAGTCAAACCTAGCTTAATCATCTAGTATTAGTTGATAGATTTAGAATTCAGTTAGTAAATTGGTTATTGTAGTTGTAAAATAGATTTAGCTAGCTTAATTCAAGTGTAATCCAGCTTAATAACATTAGCTTAAGTAGATTTGATCATCTGAATTTGGAGTTAGTCAAAGTTAAATAAGTCTCATTAAGTTAACTATTGCATAGTATTGGTTCATAGCCTGCTGTACTGAGCTTGTTTTTAAGTATCACACAGATGTTTTTGGTCATATAATTGCTGGATATTATATCTTAGTTGTTCAGTCTTGCATTTGCCCCCATAATACCTGAGTTTAGAGCTTATTTGTAAAGCTTTTTGAACCTGTTTACTAGCCTGTTTGAGACAGGGCATGTGTACCTATTCAAGGCCTGCAATTTTGCCTAAGCTTGTAATTGTGAATTATGCTTGATTCTGAGTAGTATATGAGTAGTTTGAGTTTTCTGCATCATAACTTTGCTTCTGAATTGTCTGTTCTTGTATTGCTTATTAGAGTGAGCTTATAACTTGAGCTTATTGTTGATTTAAGTGCTTCTGTTGATCTCTGTGTTTGTAATTGGTCATATTTTAGTTAATCTGAGTTTCATATAGCATAATAAGTCTGAATTCAAGATTTCATTTAATTTTGTTCACAAGTGCTTAATAATAAGCACTTGTGAATAAGCAGTTGGTTTAAAATAAGCACTTAATCAGTTATTTTTCATTTCAAAAATTTTTCTCAAGTTACTTTTATTATTTTTGATTTTCTGGAATTTTTCCAAATTTTTCTGAGCCTTTTACTATTTTTCTCAATTTCTTTTTGATTTAATTCAATTTTAAATAGTTTTTAAATACCAAAAATCCATAAAAATTCAGAAAAGGTTGTGAAAAATACAAAAATATTTTTAGAAATTCTTTTATAATATTTTAGAATTTTCAGAATTAAATTTTCATTTTTCTACTTTATTTTTCTATTTTTCTTTATTTTTAATTCATTTAAAATTACAAAAATCAATATAAATTCATAGAAAATAAAAGAAAAGTAAAAAAAATATTTTTCTTTTTCTGGAAATTCATTTTATTAGTTTAAGATTTTTAGAAAATATTTTCAAGTTTGTAGGATCATTTTTAGATAAATGTTACGTTTTAAATAACGCGGTTGCATTTCCGATTTTACGTTTTAAACTCTGGTGCATTACTAGCTTGTACTCTTTTCATATTTTTTCTTTGTTTGTGAATACTTGAATATCTTGATTGCTATTTTCACTTTTTCACTTCTCAATTCACGGTTTCACGAATCAATATTCTTGATTCCATTCGCCTTCACTTGGATACGACTCCGGTGATCCGTATTTTACGCGGATCACTTCGATATACTACTATATATTATATAAGTTGGTTTTCACATGAATCATACATTTTCATTTGTTTTTACATGTTTTAGTCCATTTTTGCACGCTTTCATATGTTTTTAAACGTTGTTTTCGTTTTCAAGTTTTCATATGTTTTTACACATTTTAGTTTGCTTTTGTACGTTTTCATCCAGTTCACTCATTTTCGTCCATTTCTACATGTTTTAGTTCATTTTTTAACGTTTTCATCCGGTTTTACATGTTTTAGTTCGTTTTTGCACGGTTTCATCCATTTTACACGATTTCGTCTCATTTTACACGTTTTTTTTTTTCATTTTTACAGGTTTCAGTCTGATTTTACACGGTTTTGTTTGTTTTTACACGTTTTCGTTCATTTTTACATGTTTTCATCCGTTTTTATACGTTTTCGTTTGTTTTTCCACATTAAAACAGACGAACATGTGTAGAAACATACAAAAGCATGCAAAAACAAACGGAAACTTCCAAAAAAATATTTTCGAAAATAAATTTTTAAAATTAGAAATTTTTTTCTATTTTTTTTTGAATTCTTCTAAAAAAATGTATTTTAAAAAATATTTTTATTTAACTATTTTTCTAAAAAAAGATTTATTCGAAATTAAATAAAAAAAAAATTTTAGAAAAATTTTTAATTTTTTTTTTCGAATATTTTAAGAAATTTTTGTTTCGATAAAGTTTGCAACTTTACAATAAACATGAGAGCTAAGCAGCCATAAACATGAGAAACACATGAGTTTGCTACATTAAACTTTTGATATGATAACTATACGTGTTGAACATTTATCTGTGAATCTGCCCTAAGAAAATATAATTTTTTTGATTGTAATGGTCTGGATCTTAAATCATGCATCTCTTAGGCTATCATTAAAACAATACGAGTCCATTAAAATACGTTGTCAAACCAGATTAGTCCGACATTGATTAGACCATGCCAAACATAGTTCCAAATATGACATAGTTTTAGTTAGATATTTTTCGACATGTTAGTACCATGTTTGTTTAATTTTTTATTAAAAAACAAAACCATGGCTGGCACCTGCTATGGCAGTGCCATGGTTGCACATGCACCGTCGTCAAAGGCGCCATCACCATTTGAATGGCGCCGAGTTTGAGGTTTCTTGTCTTTTTCTTTTAATTATTATTATTATTATTTTAGTGTAAAGTGAGTTTTTTTGTTGGTTTGTTATAGGAATGATATTGGGGAAGGTGTATTTTTTTTTAATGTCATAGGGTAAAAGCTGATGTGGCGTCGTCTATAAGTCGCGCTCGTTGCTAAGTGTACCTAGCTATCAAATGACAGAATCTTCAATTTAGTGAAATGACAAGGAACAATTTACTGTACATGAAAATAGTTTTCAGGTACTAGAGTTGTTGAGCTGCTATCTAGGGTTACATGCATGAAAAAGGATGGCTATAAACATTAAAAAAAAAGAAAGAAAAAAAAAGTTAACACACTTTATAATATCGAAATTTAATCCTCACCTGCCTTCCCTAAACTTCCATTGTACTATCACAACCTAGAGCTTTATACATTGATAAATTGTCATGTCCTTTCAACGCAACCATATATATATTGGTAAAACGAATACTAAAGCTCAATTATAGGGTTTATTAGTACGTTATCTGATCAATGAATACCATTTCACTAAGACTGTATACCAAGGGCGCGAGTCCCTTAAGGTGAATGCATGATTCACGCGCCAACACCTTGTCCCACCTCCATTCTCACGCGCGAATAACATGTCCCAAGAAGCAAATGGGTGAAACACTCACCGAGTTTAATTCGGTGTGATGCGGGGCCGTGTATATTATTTTATAGTTTTTTTATTTTGTTTGTGAGTGCGTGTAGGGTATAATTTTATTAAATGTGTATTTTAATGAAACGTGGGGGTAAGGTGACCTTGTCCACAAATAAGTAAGTGTGAGTAAAGGGAAGTGAGAGGAGAGAGAACGCTCATGTGACTCTGAGGTGTAAGATGTCAATATGAATGACTTGGCCACTTGTCTAATACTCTAAGGGCATGTTTGGTAGGGTGAATTGTGAGGAGAGAAATAGAAAAGAATGCATTTCCCATGTTTGGTAGCTTATGATGAAAAAAAAAGCGGAGAATTATAATTCTTAAGAAATTTTGGGTAAAAGGGAACTTCCACCTTGGCAAAATATATTAACAAAAAAAAACCGTTTCAAGTACAGTGGAATGTGGCTGAAACGCCACATTAACCTCAAGCAACCGCTTGAACAACCCCTATATCATTTATGACATGCCATAAATGAACAACTAGCTACCAACAACTAGAACAACCATTGAGAACAAAACCAACATGCAAACAAATAAACAAATCCTAATAAAGAGATTACTTCCTCGAACGGCCTTTGAAGCTTGAAATCAAACTGCTTATTATATTCCTCAAATTGCCCAGGTAAATCAAAGATCTGGGCCGCATAATCATCAGAAAGATAACCTTCAAGCTCGTCATGTCCTCCAGCTGATGAATAGTAACTATCCATAGGATCATTTGGCTCAAACACCTCATCTTCACTTTCAGAAACAACCACTTCACCCACCTTAGAGAATGGGTTGCCCTTCCTTATACCATCAGCCACCGGAACGGGTTTCCCATTATCATCCACAAGGGTACCTTTCCCTTCAATAATAAGTTGTTCAAGCTTCCCAATTTTCTCAACAATAGGAGTGGTCATCATAGGCGACGGAGTAGTTTTAGAAGAACTAGAAGTAACTTCAAGAGTATCTGTAGTGCCAATCAGAAGTAACTTCAAGAGTATCTGTAGTGCCAATCAGAAGTAACTTCAAGAGTATCTGTAGTGCCAATCACAGGTTCCAAAACCGAATCTTGTGCCTTGAGCACATCAAAGCTGTTCTTCAACTCAACAAAGTTGATATCCTCCACCCAATTATTATTCTTACCTTGGTCATCCCGGGAAGGAGCCGTACTACTAGTAGGATCAATCGTAGGTTCGTTACAAGAAGTAGAACCTACATTAACAGTTGGAGGACCTATATTTGATTGGTTAGACGTCGACGCTCCTCCATTCTTTGGCTTAGTAACCGGACTATAGTAATACGACACTTTAGGCTTATGAAAACAAATCCCATCAACCTGACGATTAGTACCATGAAGCTTACCTTTACCTTTCTTCTTAGAGGGTTCAACGAAACCCTCTTCATCAACCAACACTTTATCATTCACAACCTGTTTCACTCGCTTAGTACATCGATCATCATTGTGATCAAAAACTTTACAAGTCTCACATCTTGGCGGCTTCCACTCATATTCAATATCAATCGTTACCAATGAATGACCGGACCCATTAGGGGAGGGGATAGCAACCACAAGAGAGTCAAGTAAGGCTTCCTTAGAAGACACTTCCACAAGGGCCCTAGCATAGGAAATACGACCCCACGACTTAAGGCACATCGTACTCGTGTAGGAATCAAGCATGATAGGACGACCAATTTGCGTTGTGATCAAACTAAGACCTACCTCAGAATACGCCACAACCGGAATATTATGAAGTTTAACCCAAACAGGAGCTAAAGTTATATCATCTTTTGTAAGAGTAGTATTCGGGGTCCAAATATTTAAAAAGTTAGGAACCAATCATATCAACCATGGACCTTCTTCCAACACCCTCTCCATACCCTCTTTGGTTTCAAATTGGAAAAAGAAAAAACCATTATTAAGCATAACCCTTTGTAAACCAAACTTTGCCCAAGTATTTCGAACGTAATTTTCAACAACCGGGAAAGCGAGTCTCTTACCAATGAAATAACCATACAATGTATTAGCGAATCTAGAGCGTACCTCATTGACAGCTTCCAAAGGGATGGTGACATTAGCACCAGCCACACAATTATCGTTTCGCATCTCCGAAATCTTAACGGGCTTCTTTAGTGTTTTATCCTTAAGCATATCCGCAAAAGATGGAGGATTAGAACCTGATTGAGTCTTAGGCACACTCGAATCAGCAGTACCCGGACACGACTTACCATCATCATGAGCCTCCTTGTGTTGTGTCGACTCATTATCAATGTTAATAGGAGTCGTATCAATCATATTCACATCAGATTGATACTTTTCAGCCGACTTAGACGCACTACTATCTCCACCAAGATCATGTTCCAACGTTCCCCCGCCTTTATCCCTCTCTCTCGTAACACCCATCATGAATAAATCACAGCAACAAGACCCTCAAAACCGCATCCAAAACAACGCCAAAATCACAAACAAGGAACCAGCGTTATAAAAATCTAAATGTTTGGCCCTTAATATTCTTGAAACCGTAAACGCTTAGAGGGGATGATCGACCTTAAATATGTGTTCAAGAGGGGATGATCGATCCTTAATTAAGTATAATAGAAACCGACTTCCCAAAGAAAGTACAGACCCGATCGAAACTCAAAGTTGGTTTTAGAAAACCCTAAAAAAAACGAATCTAACAATCCCACCAGAAGTAATTGTTTATCACGAATTTGATCAAGGATAACAACCCTATAACAAATTAATGATATCAGTTAATGAATAGGGAAGGATTAATTAGAAACGATTAGGATTAAAGGGATGTTAGGGTTTTCTGAAAATCGCCAGAGAGGGAGACGTTGGGCTTTATGCTGTTTTTTTTTTTTTTTTTTTTTTTTTTTTTTTTTTTTTTTTAATTCTTAAGAAATGGTTCCTTTGCAATTCTATTTCCATTCTCAAAGTGAAGTAAACCAATTCTTCGGTATTAAACTCTCCGCCTTTTTTTGCTTGAAATTGATAAAGTTAAAACAAAAAGTGCTATAAATTGAAAGTCACGTGCATCTCACATTTTCCCCAAAAAGTTAACTATGTGAAACCCCAAACTTGTCTGACTCATCCCTTCGCCTTCTTCTTCTTCTCCGGCGACTCCAACGACGACAAGCTTTCCTCTTCTCTTTCTATTATTCGTTAGTACAGGTAGTCCATCTCATACACTTTTTGCAGATAGTCGAGTGCTTCGTGATGCTATTAGTAGGCCAAACGGCCTTAAAATACCTCGCGGTATGTTACATATCGTACATATAACTACATGTGCACACATACATATTTATTTAATTCATATATTTTGTTATAGGTACGTATTATCTTTGTGATGTTGGTTATACAAATGGTGAAGGCTTTTTAACACCTTATCGTGGTCAACGATACCATCTTAATGATTGGTCTAATCCGCCTACCACAACTAAAGAGTTATATAATAAGAAACACTCGTCAGCTAGGAATGTTATCGAGAGATGTTTCGGATTGATCAAAGCTAGATGGGCTATCTTGCGTGATAATTCCTACCATCCATTTGAATCGATGCCACGTATCATTATCGCTTGTTGCTTGATGCATAACTTTATACGCACAGAAATGACTCAAGACCCCCTCGACAATGAAGTGCCAGTTGATCACACAAAAGGTGGAAACGAGCATGATGATGTTATTAGTACTGTTGAGGTTTCAAATGAATGGAGCGATCAAAGAGATATTCTTGCCAATGCCATGTTTGACGAGTTTAATATAAGACATAACAGTTGATTACTTTCACGTGTATACCAGCAAGTTGTTTGTGACAGCAAGTTGGTTTCGCATTTGGTTTATGTCTACAGTTCATGCGTGCTGCAGTTTGTGTGTTGCTGCAATTTGTGACAGCAAGTGGTATTTATGATGCTTTTGTGGTCCTTTGACTATTTATGTATTTGGTATTTAGATATTATGTGTATGGTGGTTCATCTCCTTTTGGTATGGTTGCATGTTCACTGAATTTGATGTTTGGTAATATATTCTACCTACTGTTTGGTTATGCTATGGACTACTGAATATGCTATGTACTGATGTTTGGTTTTGTGTCTCCAAGTCGTCCAAGTGGTTTTGTTTCTATATTTTGTTTTGTTATTATCTTTTCGTGTCTCATATTCTTTTAATTAAGTTGTTAATTGGCGTGGGATGTCATTGTATTGTATCTTTGTTTCTTTTTGTCGTTTTTATTATCTACCTGCCTTAAAAAAATTGTATCTTACACAAAAAATAATTTCTTAACTATTTCTTGGTAAATTCTCTGTTGCTACCAAATACTGGAATTTGATTTCTGTGTAAATTCTCTGTTGCTACCAAACACTGAAATTATTATTCAATTTCCCTGATAATTCATTTCCAAGAATTCCATTTCTGAGCTTCATTTCATTTCTCTGAATTTCACCCTACCAAACGTGCCCTAATGTCATTTAATACCATTGAAATATTCAATACCATTTCACTTCATTTTTCGATAAAGCATTAACATTTCAATTTCTTTCCACCTACTTTTGTATATTGCTTTAAAGTAGGACACCAACCCCTCTAACTGGTTATCTTTATTACTGTGTACTAAAATACCATGTAAATCCCAACAACCAGTGTTTACTTATGAGCCCTTCTCTCCGTTTTCATCTCATTGATAATTTGTACGAGTTGCATTTCTTCATCTTCTCCTTCTCCAAAGCGGTTCTTAGTAAAGTTTTAAGGTGAGTTATTATTATTATTATTATTATTATTATTATTATTATTATTATTATTATTATTATTATTATTATTATTATTATTATTATTATTATTATTATTATTATTATTTTTATTTATTTATTTATTTATTTATTTATTTATTTATTTATTTTACAATTGCCCTTTAAGTTTAAACTATTTTTGTTTCTAACTGCCTTCTCATGATATAGATCTACTCTTCCCCGCATGTTGACCAAAGTTGGAATAATTAGTTTTGTGGTCCATTTAGTCAATGTTTTCTTAGAGACGATGTTACATGTTTGTTTTTCGACCATGATTCCCATGTTTAACTAACAGTTAAAGAGGTATAACTTTCATAATCTCTTTTTTTTTAAATGTCGTAGAATATTTATAATATTGTACTTCGTAGTGTTTTTTTTTTATTTTTTTTATTTTTTTTTCGGTTTGAATGGTAAAAAAAATAAAAAGTTGTCAAATTGTATGCAACTAACTTCTATTAGTTTAAAAGATAGTAATATAGTTTGGGTAAAAAAAACATAAACTTATAGGAGCTGGTACTTTAACATCATAGATTTGTGGGAAACACTACCTCTGCAATTGTTATGTTTCTTCTGTTGACTAAAATGGGTTTCTTTTAACTATACGCTACCAGCTAGCTTTGATCCCAAAGAATGGCTTGATCAAACTTTAGGCATCTTTTGCATATCTTTAGATGCCATCAAACACAAATAGTAACAATCTTAGAACTTGTGTTTGATTTGAGATCTCGGTTGATATAGGTTGGTGTTAGTTCGTTGATACTAAACTTATAGACTGCGTTTCTTATTTTTGATGCCTGAGACTCTTTATTCTTATTTTGGGCAGACTTTCAACCCAACCCCGGATGAGATAGCATTTTTCAGTATGCTTTTCAACCGAGAAACAGTCTTGATACGTGGGAATTGCGCCCTCGCAACAGGTTTTACCTCTCAAGGGATCTCGAGAAGTTTACAACCCCCACCAGGCAGTGTACCTGATCGTTGTAGTATAGTATAGTGACAAGTACCGGGGGATTGATCGTTCAACTCAGGATTAGTGTCGCTAGGATTAGAAATCCTACTAAATTAGGTCTAGAGGTGAGGGATGATTCTTTTTGTATTTTTATATTTTATGAAAGCAAGTAAAAATCTCGGGTTTTGAAGGAGTGGGTGAAATTAGTTGTTAGCCAACTAACCCAATTAACTACAGATGCAATCAAAATAAAATAAAAGAAATGAAAATAAAACTATTATACTAATGTGGTGGAAACAATAATGAGGAAAGTTGTGTTTACTTAGATTTCATTACTCCCTAGATATCTTTTACTATCACAACTCGTAATTTCAGGCCATTTCCAAAAATCGACAATTTACTATTCATCAAAACACTATTCATCATTTTACTATTCATCGTTTTTGGTGTCAGTTTGACATTCCGAGAAGCATTCAGAAATTTTACTATTCACTAAACACTATTCATTGCGGGAAAAGTTTTCATTATTCACTTTCATTACTCATTTCATCGTAAATTTAGTTTACGGGTATTCAAATTCGCGTAACCATATTGGTTTAGGTGCGAATTCATTTCATTATCAGTAAGGACATTGCATACGGACTAGAGACAGTCTGCATATCATCATAACAACATTTTCATGTTATACCACTCTTAGGATTTTCAAATTTATATATTTGATACATTTAACGTTTTACGTATAAGTATTTATAATAAACGTTAACACCCGGTTTAAATACGACGAATATATCTAAATATTCCCACAATGGTCCCGACATATTTTTATATCCATTTTATCATCATAAAAGTTATAACATTCATTTACCCAGTATGTTGGAAATTTATTTTATTTATAACGTAAGCTTATGAATATTACGACGGTTTTCGTGAAAACTAAACAATAATCACCCGAACACTCAGTAATTGTACCCAACATATTTTTATCATTCTTATGACTTTATTTTGTCTCGATTAACTTTGTTAACATTTATTTCTATTAAACCCGGTACCCGATTATAACTAATGCTTACACTAAAACTACAACTAATATTACGCCACATTTCCTAAGTTACCAAAACCGATTTTGCTACTCCTTTTCACTTTGAAAACCGGCCATGAGCACAACACTAGACCACTTGACTTTTATTTTCACCTCATGCATACATGTGCTCTTATAATACTATAAACCTCTAATGTATTATCTAAACTAATAACAAGAATCATAACATAGAAATTTCATAAGCCAAAAAGTTCATCTCATCCCTTCCATCACCATGAAACCCACGACCTCACCCAAGATCCATGATTAATCCATTATTTTTCAAAGTACAAAGCATTGTTCATTTTGCTTGCCTAATCAAGAATCATACCATAAAAACACAAGTAATCCAAGGTTTCTAATCATCTCATCACCTAAAATTTCAAAGTGAGTATGCAAATTTATTTTCATGTTTTCATCTAATTAACACTTATATCTCATGGTATTCATGCTTAATTTCATGCTCATATTAGTTATACCACTTTATTTTTGAAGACTTTTGAAACATACAAACCCTAGAATTGGTTTTAGGTGTTCCTTTGTTAAATTAACTTGTTTACTAGTCATTAGGAACCCATGGCACCCTAAGAAGGTGTATGGTAGGATTAGTATAGTTTTTGTGAAGTTTGCAAGAGTTTTGGTTGATGTAGAAACTAGTTTTGAACCTTGGAAATGGATTTCTAACAAGTAAATATACCTACTGTCCCATTTTGGTAAATCCTGGAAAATCAGTACATACAAAGGAAACTTTGGCAAAATTTTTATAAAATACTTTCAAAAACGAATCCGTAGGCGAAAGAACGGATTAAAAAGAGTTTATAACGAAGGAGATATGAATTTTTCAATATTAACGACGAAAACTATTTTCCGGAAAAATACATGCTGATGGACGTTTTTCGTCGGTCAAAAAGAGACTTTGGACGTAACCCGGAGGAGCCAAGTTTTCCAAAATATATTACTACATGCTAAGACGTAACCATGGACATAAAGAACAAGTAAAACGGACTTATAACGACAAAGATATTCACGTTTCAATATCGACAAAAACTCACTATAATTGGCAGCTTTTGGAAATAATAACGCTAAAACTACGTAGTAACTCTAGATTTCTAGAAATAATACCATGTACCCAATTTCATAACTAACGAAGTATTAGTGAGTACAAGTATATTTTTATCACTACAAGGCGTTATTTCAAGGATTTCAAACCGAGGATTTCAACACTAACATTGATACATACGATATATATGCATATATATTGCAACTAGCTTTATTTTTCTAATAGCCATATTTTCCTAAGTCTTGGAAAATATATATTTTTGATAACAACAAGTGTTTTTCCAAAGAGTAGAGTGGTATAGGAAACATGTGCATGGACATTTCCAACATCATTTCATGATCTAAATTAGATCGTTCATATCATTCATATTAGGTTGCGGCAGCTTACCGTTCATTGTTGTTCATTTCACTTCATCACAGTAACATCAGCTTTAGGTGAGTCATAGCCCCTACTCTTTTAATTGTTTTGTAAACTCTTTGGGGGAGAATACGTGCTCGTTTTACTTAAACGCATTACTTGCTTTACATGGTCGATTACTCAAACATTTTCAGCTTTACCTATACATATGTTTGATTACCTGTATTTCATTGGTATGTTGATTACTGCATTTCATGGGATTTGTCATCCTTGTTTACATGACTTCATGGTCACAAATTGTTCCCATATGTTCATTGTAATATTGTGGTATTCCCCACTTGGCTGTGATGTCAAACGTAATATTGTGGTATTTCCCACTTGGCTGTGATGTCAAACGTATTGTGGTATTCCCCACTTGGCTGTGATGTCAAACGTAATATTGTGGTACTCCCCACTTGGCTGTGATGTCAAACGTAATATTGCTGTTTCCCTACTTGACTGAATTACGATGCCTTTGCATCAACCTTATTACAGATTTTCCCACTTGACTGATTTATCATATGGCCTCATGGACTGAATTATTAATATAGCCGTTTGCTATATTTATCATGGAATTTGGATACAAGTATTACATTTGTTCACGTATACATATTACATTTGGCAGTGGGTCGTAAACACAGAGGTTACAAGTCTCTTATGGCGGGACTTGTAACTGAGTGGATTTACGATGCCTTTGATGGGATACCTTCATACATATGCATTACATTCTTTTTCACAAGACTCTATTAACTCACCAACCTCGTGTTGACACTTTAGCATGTATTTTCAGGTATTAAGCAATGGCACACTACTGGAGGTTTTGGCAGGGCATGACATGGTCATAGAAGACTCTGATATTCATTGGGGACCGTTTTAAACTATTTTAAGGGCCTATTTCCGCATTATTTTTAACAATGTAGATTCAACATTTTGATTTAACTATTTTATTTTAAATGATTCAAGTGAAAACCATTTTTGAACTTGTGTTGTAATACCAATTGAGTTACACCCCAGCTACATGTATGCTTCCGCTGGACCCGATTCTGGGGGTGTGACATTTACAGGTTGATTAGCTTGTTACAATTGCATGGATGACGGGTCATATTCCTTAATACTAGTCGTAGGGCACTATACAATATTCCCTAACTCTATAAGATCCTACTTCACTCGTATGTCGAGCCGTTAGAAGCTCCTAACATGGGATCATTATTATTTTTGGGTAAAAGGTCAACGACCCGGTAAATATATTACTCCAAAAAGCGTTTAAGTACAACGGATATGGGTGAATCCCATATCTCAGCCCGTTACATAGGCGAAAAGCTTACATAACAAGATACTTCCTATTTCAAAACAAGAAAACAAACCATTACTCACATGATGGTAGTGACTTTGACAAAAGATAAACTACTTCCTACGACCTTGGAGATTAAGACCATAAATGGCATTAAGAGCATCCAATTCCCCTGGAAGATCATAAATTTGCTTCGAATAATCATCATAGTCATACTCATCTTCACGCTCATGACCACCACCAAAAAGATTTGCTGATTCATCGAACGTGTTAAGAACCTCCTCCTCTTCACTATCCGAAACCACAACCTCACCCACCTTTGAAAATGGGTTAGCCCTCTTAGTGGCAGAGGTAGACGGAATAGGATGACCAGCATCATCCACAAGAGTAGCTTTCCCATCGATCAGCAGCTTTTCAAGCTTACTAATTTTCTCAACAATAGGAGTAGAACCAACTTCCATTGTTCCCATAGAATCACTCACAAGCGGTTCTTGCGTATCACTCACAAGAGAGACTTGTGAAGTAGTACCAGTCGTAACCGACTCATCCTTATTAACTTCCATTGTACTGCCAACATCCACATCCTTGTTAGTAACAACCTTAGGAATACGAAAACCATCTGTATCATCCATATTAAGAGCATCAAACTGATTAGAAGTAGTGATCTTGGTTCCACTCGTACTAGCCACATCAGAAGCCTTCTTCTTACTGACATTAGCTTTCTTTGATTCGGGAAGAGTCTTTTTGGGCTGATATTCAAAATGCTTACCCACCACAGGTTTGGTAAAACCTCCTCGACCCGAATTCGAAGCAACATGCTTTCCCTTCTTCTTATTGTTAACAGGCTGGAAACCATCACTTGCATTCATAGTAGGTTGAGCATTCGGTATGACAACCTTAGGGCACTCAACCAAAGTATGTCCAAATACCTTACATTTATCACAGGGAGGCGGTTTCCACTCATATTCTACCCGGATCTTTTCAATAGTCGAACCCGTACCATCAAGTAGAGGAATCTCAACAGTGAGACTGTCCTTTAGTACCTCATCCGACTTTAATTCAATCATACACCTAGCAAAACTACTCCGCCCCCAAGACTCCTTGCACATTTGACTAGTAAATGCATCTAACCTTTTAGGCGTCCCAATCACTGTAGCAAGAAGGCTAAGCCCGTCATCGGAGAACATAGCTAAAGGAACATCATGGAATTTAACCCACACCGGAATGTTAGTCAAATCCTCTTTAAGCAAGTTGGTGTTTAATGTCCATAGTTTAAGTATAATAGGGACATTACGAATCAACCAAGGACCATTATCAAAGAGATCATCGACACCTTTCTTCGAAGTAAACTTGAAGAAAAAGAAACTCTTAGCATTCATCATAACCTTTTGTAAACCATACTTAGCCCACGCATTGCGAACATAATAATCAACAACAGGAAAAGCAAGGCGTTGACCAAGGAAGTATCCGTAGAGAGTATTCTCAAACCTCATGTTAACCTCTTGCACTACATTCATTGGGACTGATAAATCAACATCAGCCTTCTTCTTGCTACATTCCAACCTACGAAAGTTTGAAACATGTTTCTGAGGTTCATTAGAAGTAGCACCCGCATAAGAAACCAACTTCACTCCCATACCATTAGTAGTATCATCCTTGTGAGAATTAGGACCAGAAATAAAAGGAGGAGTACTAGTAATATTAACTTCATTAGCTCTAATCTCACGTTGGATTTTATTCATGGCATCCTCAAAATTCTGATGCGCATTATCAATCAAGTGTTTCACAGATTCAGCACAAGTAACCCGCTCCAAGTCGTCACCATGTGATGTATCGTTCGTAAGTGGAATCGGCTCCACTCTCTGAGTACCATTCATAGAACACTCAGGAGCATCAACCACATTCAAACTAACACTACTAGGGTTCATCATTGAGGATGAACTCAACTCACCAAAACTAGTAGTGGCCGATTGAATATTACCAAGTGAAACCGGCTCCAGCAGGTCATGATCGCTTCCAACCAAGTTAGTATCAATCGTACCAGATACAGGACTAAGGTTCTGCAAACATACCTGTTGCACACCCATGTTACCCTCGTGTCCCTTAAGCCTACTCAAACGAGCAGCCAATTCATCATTAGTACCCATGTTCGCATCATTAGAACCAGATACATTATTACCCTTACTCGCAATCTTACTAATCAAGAACCCCTTTTCCATCTCTCAAAAACCCACTTCCAAAATCAGCACACTAATAGCCACACTAAGTACCCAGCAAGAATGCAAAACCAGTAACAAAGGAAAACCCTAATCGCAAGATTAGGGTTTAAAACATTAAAGCGCAAAAAGCCTAACCTGCTCCCATCATCAACGAATCACCAAACTTGAGAAAAATAGTAGCAGTAAAGATCGAGTTGAAATAGTGGAGCACTCACCGACCCACGTTAGATGAATATAACAATATAGATCGTATGGATGGAACCACACAGCGAATGGAATAATAGAACAATCAAACACCAATTAAAAACAATCACCGACCCACGATGGAGAGGGATTAATAATTAAAAGGTAAGGATCGATCGTAATTCTGTGGAGTTCGTATTCGCCAGAGAGAGATCGCTTTTAGGGTTAACATGGGATCATTAGAATTCTCTTACGCATTAAATACAACCAAAAATCGTAGTACACCTCCGATCATGTTTCTTAAGACGTTCAAGCAAGTTACCAATGGAAGTCTGCCAGTTTTCTTAAGCCTAACATCGAATACAATCATCCGTAACAATTATAAATAAACAATCAACCCACAATCAACATCTAGGTTTTACTACATCTAAGCAAACACAATAAAGATCTAGCCTAGCATGTTAAAGAGAAGACAAACGTAAGATATAATCACACAACACATAGACATATTGAATGATTTGAATAAGCACTTATCTTCAATTGAACATGGAAGAATCAAGGGGTTGAAACCCTTGAAAAGCTGCTAAAATTCGTCTAGGGTTTATTCCTTCAAAGTTGCACACTAATGAATGAAAATTGGAAAACTATATATAGAGTTTACATCTTGACGGCGTCATGTATTAGCTCGTGATGTCGTCAACTCGCCGCCATGATAAAATTCGTATTGCCTAGATCCATTTGTGACTTCGTCATGTAGGAATCACTCTGGGCCGTCACATGTGTTTGGACGCTGACGGCCTTGGTGACGCCGCCAGGCCAATATGTTTGAAAACTCTCTGGGCCGGCACGTTATAAGTTCCACATCCACCTCTTTTGTCACTCTTGACGCCGTCACTTGTAGAACCTTGACTCCGTCAGGTACTGTTCCTAGCAAGAAAATTGAGACTTTGCCGTTTTCTTCACTTTTATGCTCCAAAAACGTCTAAAATGCTTCCTTTTCCAGATTTCTCCTCAAATGTACCTAAAATGACAAAAGGAACGATTTAGGGCAATAATTGATCAAATAATATCGAATTCGGGCTTAAATGACCCTTAAAAGCGGTACACTTTTCGCCTCATCATGTCTCAAATGCAATTCTAATGATTCATCCTATCTTGAATGCTTATGATATGGAAGACCCGCCGGAAATAGTTCCGTTAACGCGGTTAACGGTGGAATCATCACCTGACAACATGAAGATTTTCGTCTTTGATTCTTTTTTTAGAGTCGTAATATTTGAAGGATCTGATATGGTCAGAACTCAGTTTGGACCTAACCGTTGGCCTCAGGTACTTTTTTTTTCTCCAAGTTAAAAAGTAAATAACAAAATTTTCAACGTGCTATCAATAAAATATGGCTTTCAAACTGTAACACAACCCATTAGGCCTAACTATGTAGTGTTGGACTTTTGGTAGTTTTGCATAATTTTTAAAGTAGTCTTTAGGTAGAAAGGCTTATGGAATGTGTTTACCAAGCTTTTTGTTATTATCAAAGACGATTCAATGAGTGGGCCTTATTAGGAGGAGAGGTTGTGTTGGGAAGTTAGCTTATATTTCAAACATGGGCATTGTTTTATTCATTTGTTTTTTTAAAACTTTCGTTACTTTCATGGATAACTTTTAATGAACTATGTACTGACATAATGTAGGGATTTGCTACAGGTGCCAGCTCCTCAAAATGATGCTAGGTTTATAGCCAAAGGACGATTTCCACAATTTTGCAAGCTCCTAAAAATGATGCTAGGCGTATAGCCGAAGGATTCACACACTCTTTTGAACAAGCCAAAAATCATTTTCTTCATTCTCAAGTGATGACGTGTTGTTCAGCTTTAAAAATGAAGATCAATGGCGTCTGTGGCGACTTCAGTTACGATGATCCTCCCTTCTTTAACAGCATAGTGTAAATATGATACTTGAAATTTGTTTAGAACCAATATATAAGTAGAGTAATGATATATAAGTATAATCATAGTCAAGTAAAGCATTTGTCAGAAAGTATTGGCAAGAAGATTTTTTCACGCTACTCTATTTGTAATAGCTGTCGCACTTTTTGACTGAAATTTACTTCATTTAATGTATCTTTTATGAGGACTATTTTCTTATTAGCTTCAGTTTTATAACCAAAGTTTTAAGTGTATTGTAGTGTAATACCTTGGCTCCGCTCCGACCAACCCAGTTGTATTTTGTTTTCGTAATATCACACTCTTTCACCCACAAGCAAATAACACGTCTATGTCGTATTTGATTAAAAATAGAGTATCAGTAATATACCGTTCGATATTCAAAATTTTGTGTAAAATGAATGTATAGTACAAGTATCCAGAACAAGAGTAGCCAAAGTTTAAGAAGAACATAAGAGATGCTTTTTGGTCTTACTACCTACCTTGGTGTTATGGTGTATATATATTTATTACTAACCCTTCCCCCATTTAACTCCCCATCCAAATCGCTACAAATTTTCACCTTGGTGTTTTGTTTTCTTATAAGCCGGGGTCTCAAAAAGATGCCCATGTTGATCAAAGTTGGAATCATTAGTTTTGTGGTTCATTTAGTCGATGTTTTCTTAGAGATGATGATGTTACATGTTTTTCGCCCTCGATTTCTGTGTTTAAAATAGCTGTTGATAGGTTATAAGCGAAAGATAATAAAAGTTTGAAGATTTGGGAATTAAAATAATGTTTTGAAACCCGGTTTGACCTGGTTGGTTCAACTGGTTGAACTGTTCCAGTCGAAAAACGGGTTTTAAGCGTCCCGGGTCAACCCGGTTTTTGTTTTAACTGGTTATATTTAATTTGGTAGATATATTTTTAATTGATTGTACAATGTGAATAAATCATTGTACTTTTATGTAATGGATAATGTTTTGAAACCCGGTTTGACCCAGGTGGTTCAACCGGTTAAACCGTTCCGGTCGAAAAATTGGTCGATTTAAACCCATTTTAAGAAGTAAATAAACAATCCTGAACACTGATAGTCCAAAGAAAGTGCATAATAACTACTAAAATAAGCAGAAACTGAACATCAATAAAAAAGATCATCTTTCTCGCGATAAGAATAAGTCTTTGTACATACGAAAAAGACTTAAAACTTTTCTATAATAGTTCAGATCAAAGACACAAACATGCACCAACAACTCATGCATTAGATGAAACGCATGCCCAAAAAGAAATTCTAGTCATCTTTATTTGAAGGGGTAAAGCTAAAGATACGCAACATATTTCTACAAATAAACACAAGTACGTAATATACTTAGTAAACTGTCAAACGTACGCCACATATTTTCAAAAAATCGTCGATCTACGCAATATTACCTGCTGGCAGCAGATTACCAGGTTACCTAGTATTAAAAGTTACACCTTTAGTCCCTAAACTGTCTCATATCTCGCGTTCATGATCTTATTTTGGTAACGGTCGTTAAAAAAGTTTTGAAAAAAACTTTTTAACATTTTGTTTTTAAATCGAGATAAAATCTTTTCTTTTAACTAAAATTAAAAAAAAAAAAGTTAAAAAAATTTAAAATTAAAAAAAAAAAGTTAAAATTAAAAAAAGGAAAAAAATTTTAAAAAATTATTTTTTTTAAAGTTAATATTTTTAAAAAAAATCAATTTTTTTTAAAAAAATTAATATTTGCGTAAAAAATAAATATTTTTTCACAAATATTAATTCTTTTTTTTAAAAAAAAAAATATATTTTTAAAAAATTAACCACCACCACCAACTAACACCCGCCACCACAACCACCACTACCGCCACCCACCCCTACCACCACCACCACTCGTCACCGTCACCCACAACCATCACTCGCCATCGCCACCACACACTACTGCCACCAATCACCATCCGCCACCACCACCCATCGCAACCAACCACCACCAGTGCCACCCACCACCAACACCACTCACCATAGATATATCTACTTAGTTAAAAGCTTAAAAGCTCATGAGAAATTACACCCATTTTCAAAAATGTTAAAAGCTTCTATACTAAATTTAACAAAAGTTAAAATATTTAGTGTTCTTCTAGTTTATTCAATATGACAAGTAAAGAAACATTGCGATCATCGAAGTCACGTACTATTACTTGCAATGTTGAGATTATTGAAAAGAATTGGTGAATTTATATTTTCTAACTTAATATAATGATATTAGGTGAATTTATTCAATATGACAAGTAAAGAAACATTGCGGTCATCGAAGTCACGTAATATTACTTGCAATGTTAAGATTATTGAAAAGAATTGGTGAATTTATATTTTCTAACTTAATATAATGATATTAGGTGTTGATTGCTTAGAATTATTGGAGATTTTGAGAAATTATTTGACTATCGTATTCAAATAAATACCTACTACCATTTAATAAATAATTAACTTTGAATGTATAAAAAAAGGACGAATTATCTGAAAATGTATTTAACTTACCACTTTTTATCATTGTATGTAGCCTTCTTTTTTTTCCCAATCTGTCAATGAACTTGCAAAATCCGTTCATTGCGTGTAGCGGTGACTTGTTTAACTTGCTGGGGCAGGTTAAACTAACGATCGTAATATTTATCATTGCAATGTTAGTCCTTTAGACTAACGATCGTTTATCATGGCTACATACAATGACAAAAAGTAACAAGTTATATGACTTTTATTATTTTTAAAATTTATGTACGTTTTTTACACGTTTTTTAACACATTTTTATACACGTTTTTATGCACATTTTTATACACGTTTATACACACGTTTTTATGCATGCTTTTATACGGATATTTATACACACATTTGTATACACGTTTTTATGCACGTTTTTATACACACGTTTTTATGCACGGTTTTACACACGTTTTTAAAATATTTCAATACATACATTTTTATACGTTTTCGTCTGTTTTTTTACGTTTTCGCCAGTTTTTTACGTTTCGTCCATTTTTTACGTTTTCGCCCATTTTTTACGTTTTCGTCCGTTTTTTTACGTTTTTACCCGTTTTATTACGTTTTCGTCAGTTTTTTTCATTTTCGTCCGTTTTTTACGTTTTCGCCCTTTTCTTACCTTTTCATCCGTTTTTTTTACGTTTTTGTCTGTTTTTTTTTTTACGTTTTCGCCCTTTTTTACGTTTTCATCTGTTTTTTTACGTTTTCGTCTTTTTTTTTTACGTTTTTGCCCTTGTCTTTTTTTTATGTTTTTTTACATGTGTAAAACCGTGCATAAAAACGTGTGTATAAAAACCTGTATACAAATGTGTGTATAAAAATCCGTATAAAAACATGCATAAAAACGTGTATAAAAATGTGTGTATAAACGTGTATAAAAATATGTATAAAAACATGTATAAAAATGTGTGCAAAAGCGTGTAAAAAATGTACATAAATTTTAAAAATAATAAGTCATCTAACTTGTTACTTTTTGTCATTGTATGTAGCCATGATAAACGATCGTTAGTCTAAAGGACTAACATTGCAATGATAAACCTAGCGATCGTTAGTTTAACCTGCCCTAAAAGGTTAAACAAGTCACCACTACATGCAATGAACGGATTTTGCAAGTTCATTGACAGATTGAGAAAAAAAAAAAAAAAAAAAAAAAGGCTACATACAATAGTAAAAAGTGGCAAGTTAAATACATTTTCAGGTAATTAACAAAAATGATATGATTTTGACACTTAATAACTAGTCTACTGATATTAATAACATCTTTTTGTTCTGAGAAAGAAAATATAAGCTACTATATTCTTCTACAAGTCTTTCGCACCCATGCACGTATGTATGTATACTTAGTATATATATGTACCGTACGTACATATATAGAGATCACATGCATGCATATGGTAATCTTTATACAATGTATAAGCAACCTAATGTAAGAAACAAATTGTCACTTATGCATACGTTGATCACATTGTTTTGATGGTCATGTACAACAACGACAATGCTTTTACACCACCTCTAAACAGGGCCTGATAATGCCAAACCATGCGAGCCAAATTAGAACCAAGCGGATAAAAATCCGGCCACAAATAGGTTCAATCGGATTGTGATGCGTTTGGAACTCTAGTTGTTTGATGTTTGTTGGATTTTTGTTGAGATCCAATACATACACGTATTTAACTAATCTATGAAGTTTTCACCATTAGGTATTTAGGTGTGCCTATTTTAAAAGGAGTGTTTTAATTAAGTACACTGTACACCTAAAAGGAGAGAATTGCGAGTGAGAATTGTTAGCTAATAAGTCCTCTACAGGCTCGGTACACTTGTTTAGGTCCGTTTGCATTTAGGGTTTTGTTTTTCTAATCTATTTAATATTTTGTAATTTACATCATTTCTACATAGTATCAAGAGATAGGTGTAAAGATTTAACCAAAAAAAAAAAAAAAAAAAAAAAAAAAAAAAAAAAAAAAAAAACACTATGTGTAAAGAAAAGAAAAGAGGTTTGTATGTTCGCTTGTCTGCAGTTTACCCTTTTATATGCCGTCAGTCGAATTATTCCAACACCGCCAGCTGATCTGTTTGTTATATTATTATTCAAATAAGTTTGCTTGCATAAATTAATAAAGAAGGAAAAGCAACTTTGATTGCTAATGGATGATAACTGATAAGGAATATGTGAGTGTAGGGCTGTAAACGAACTGAACGTTCAATAAACATTTTATGAATTGTTCGGTAAAAAGTTCGTTTATGTTCATTTATTTATTACATGAACAAACATGAACAATATTTTACGATCGTTTAGTTAAATGAACGAACATGAACAAAAGTCACATCCATTTATTTATGTTCGTGAATGTTCGATTATGCGTTTTTTAACGTTCGTTTATGTTCATTTATTTTGTGTTAATATATCATATCTTTTAATTATATAATTTTAAAATTAGTTTATTTTAACAAAACAACACTTATAAAACAATATTAGATGCATAATTTAATAAAGTTTATGTTTGTTTATCTATATTCATTTATGTTCGATCGTTATATCCGTTTAACGTTCGTTTATTGTCTTAATAAACGAACATTAACGAACATGAACAAATCATTTTCTTAATAAACGAACCTGAACAAGAAAATTTGTTCGTTTAAGTGTTCATGTTTGTTTATTTATCCGGTTAAAATTAAATGAACGAACATAAACAAGGCTCTGTTCGTGTTCGTCTGGTTCATTTACAGCCCTATGTGGGCCGGTTGCATAGTAATGATTATAATATTTATTTTTGGGTTGATGGTTTAGAGTCAAAGTTGTTGTTGGGAATTTACTGTTGACAAAAAGAAAAATAGTTTGTCAGTAATTAGGGGTATTGAAAATAATATTAGAGTTGGTATTGGTATTGGTGTTGAATTGGAAATTGTTTTGGATCCGTCCGGTCAGTATTTGTGTGCCCGAATCTTCTCTTCGTCTACTTTTGTTCGGATCTGTTTAACTGCCTTTATCGTTGGTTTAGTTTGGATTGCATTGGATTGGGACTCCATCTAGCACTGAGTTTGAGCTTTGGGACACTCCGAAGATGCATGTTTAGTTTTCAGTTTTAATTTATTTTCTATTTAGCATCTCTCAATGTTTACTGCTTCAGCATTACGAGTTTGAGAGGGGTGTTAGCTAATAAGGCATATAACCCCGACCCATTTGTTTAGGCCCATTTGCACTTAGGGTTTTGTTTTTGTAGTCTATTTAATTTTGCAATCTTCATTAATCTGATCATAATATATTTTAAGTATTTCATTGATTTCTTGAATGAGTCAATACCAAAACATAAGAAACGTAACATCATCATTAAATATGATCAAGAATCCCTAGCTACAAATCTAGCAAATATTCGTCTTACCAAATATATAAGTATAACTGTGTTCATGCCCTTCCCAATAGAAGTCACAATGCATATTTCAAATAAATATATACTATGTGGTAATTAACTTCATTGATTTTAATGATTTCATAACTTCGACAATGAGCTTTCAGTGTTAAGATGATCGCGGTTTGTTACACAAGAAGATTAATGAGTAATTCGTATCAATAAAACAACAATTACCAATATAAACTCTAGGATACGAGAATGGCCTTAACATTAATCATGGATTCATGTCATACAAATTTTCAAAAAGTTCAAATAATGAGGAAATATCAGTGATTTCTAAGAATCTTTTATTTTAAGAAAAATTTATTTTTTAATATAATTATATGGAGTATGAGTTCCAAAAAGATATTGAAAACTTGCTTAAAGTATTGTTTATATTGATTAATTTTCTTTATAAAAAGTTCGTTTATATTGGTACCAAAATATTTGACTAATCCTTTTTGCAAACCCTTTTTGAAAACTCATTAATACAAAATAAATAGATCTAATATAAACACTTAAATCTATATTGTGCTTGGTTCATGGTGCTTAGTAGAATCAAAATGGGTATAAAGTTTATTATATTGTGCTTGAACTTTAGACAAAGCTTATTATATTGTGAGGCGGCGGTGGCGAGTGATGGTTGTGAGCGGCGGTGGCGAGTGGTGGTGGTAGTGTTGTGACGGGTGGTAGTAGTTGGTGGTGGTGGGTTGCGGTGGTGAGCGTGGTGGCGAGTGATGGTGGGCGTGGGTGACGGTGGTGGTGGTTGGTGGTGGCGGGTGGTGGTTGGAGGCGGTAATGAGTGGTGGCGGTGGTGAGTGGTGGTAGCGAGTGGTGATGGGGTTAGAAACAACCATTAGTATAAAGGATTAATGTTGTAAACAATCATTGGCTAAACGGATTAACATTGACACGTGATGTCGTTAGAGACTAACGGTGCAAATGGACTTAATGTCCAATTGGATGATTTAAAAGTCAATTGATCGACCAACCCAATTAGGACAACCACAGGGACAATTGGTGTAATTTTTTGCATCCTAGGACAAATCACTCAATTTTGCTACAACCACAAGGACGATTTATGTAATTTACTCCAAATTCAAACCGCACATGCCGTACTTACATTTCCATTGTACTATCACAACCTATAGCTTTATAAATTGATAAATTGACATGTCCGATCAACATTTCATTTTCTCTCCACCTACTTTCATCGAATATTACACTATATTAGTACGTTTATCTGATCATTGAATACCATTTCAATGCATTTCTTACATAAAGTAAAAAACCTTCTAACTTTCAATTTCTTTCCCCTTACTTTCATTAATTTCTTGTAGGGACTTCGAGAATCATTGAAAATATCACGAAGATTATGATTTACTATTGCTTTTGTTGTTCTTTTTTAGTAATAGGTTCAACGTGGTAACTTTATTACCCCAAAAAACAGTTAGGGACATATGATGTGAATAAATCACACATCATATTATCGGTTTTGTTGTTTATACGTTCATTTGTAGTCTTCCTAGAATTGGTTTGGATCGAGTTGACACAAAGATGACTTTTTGCTTATTCTCAACATTTTCATGTTATAAGTGTGTTATGTGATTAGTATGTCTTGAGTACAAGCCTGGACACTTGAGCACATATTATTAGCCGATATAATTGATTAATGACCGAAGCCCGATGTGTGGGCTTAGGGTATGTTAGGGTTTATTTCCACCTAAAGTCGAAAAAAGTTCGATCAGTGGTGTTACTTCATTCAATAAGACGCATGAGGTTACTTCTTCAAGAATCAATGTGCAACCTTTTGATGTCCTAATCCAAATCATCGGTGAATCTACAAGGTCTTCGACAAGTACCGATTTCTTTTTTTGCTTTGTTTTGCTTTGCTTCTGTGAATGTCTTCGTCAACAAAAATACTTATAGCTTTACTGTTTTATGTATCTCCAGTCCGAGTTTCGCGATTTTGCCGCTCAGATTGTGGGGGAGTATTAGACGATATAATTGATGAATGACCCAAGCCCGATGTGTGGGCTTAGGGTACGTTAGGTTTTATTGTAAACTATAAATATTGGTTATTAATAAAGCTAAAAGCACACAGTTTCAATGTAAACATTATGTCTAACACATATACGATGGTTGCAGTTATCTTTGTTGCCTCCTTTTGATATGGCGATAAGTTTATATCAAGAATACAAAGAGGGTGCATGTTGAAAGGCATAATGGAGTAACACCATTTGAAAGTTGTTGATTACATTTGGTTTTCTTGTAAATATTTAGGACGTTTTTAGATTGGAGCTTAGGAACTTTTAACTGCCCGTGTAGTACTTTGTGCTTACTAAAAGACACAGTTAGATTTAGGGATGACCACGGTATCAGAATGGTACCGAACCCGTACCGAAATGGTGGTACTGATTTTTTCCCGAGCATGAAAGTGGGTACCGGTACCGTACCAGATGGGATTCGGGTACTGGATCTGGTACCGGTACTCGGTACCGGGAAATCGGTACCTATACGGTTCTTCCCCTTTTTTGTTAAACCAAATAGGATTTCAATAAAATGCAACAAAAAATAGGAAAAAAGCATGCATTTTCAAGTGATTTTAAACCACGACGTGGCACAAAATGCAACCAACATTTAAATAAATACATCACCAAGATATTCATAACATACAAATGTTCCTAAACTAATAAAGTAGATTCGGATTTAATTTTTGGAAGCGTTTATGAAAGATCTATAGTTGTCACAATAAGTTTCTCGAACGTTTGGTTTCTTTTCATATGTTTTACATAACTATTGTTTGACATGGAACGGACCAAATAGGTGTTTAGATAAGGTTTTTTTTTTTTTTTTTTTTTTTTTTTTTTTTTGAAAGGCTTAGATAAGTTATTTAATACACAATATGACTACTCAATTTTTAGGATTTCTTTTCGGTACTTCCCGCTTTGTTACCGGTACCGTATTAGTGATACCAAATTTTTTTTGGGCTCAATTCATGGTCTCGGTTCCGTACCGTGTATTGGGAGTCGGTACCATTTCGATACGATACCGGTACAGTTTTGATTCGGTACCGAGATTCAGGTCCAAATTCTCATCCCTAGTTATGATATATCTTTTCTCGGGCTCGTTATGGAGAGATTTCACAATGAGAATATGCTCCCTCCCTCCCTTAATAGAACTTATCCATTGACTACTAACCATTTTTTTCTCTCATTTAATTTGCAGTGATGTAATATATTATTGGACAACATCTATACTATAAATAAAGGAGAAAAGTGAAAAATTAAAAAAGCTTTATATAAAACTATAAACTTCGATTATTATTTTCGTTTATAACCCATAACCAATATTATTTTCATTCAGTTTAAATCATGTTTAATCCCCTAATTCTTAAACTTTTATTAATTTTCGTTTATAATACATAAAAATTTTTTATCACTACAACTATCTGCCGCTAAAACATCTCGTTGCTATGTATGAGTACTCGTACAACTCAGGTAATAGAGTGGCAATTTCTGATCTGACACGAAGTCCAACATAAGACCAACACGAAAATAAACATGTTTAAGTTGAGTTAAATAGGTTTCGGATCGTGTTCGAGTCGACCCATCTAACCCGTTAATTAAAAACGTCGCATTCGGGTTTGGAATGGGTTAAATGGGTCCACCCGGAAACCCGTTTAAGATTTCTTTAATAAATTGAAAGTTACATATATTTATTATTTGATTATACAGGCTAATGGGTCGACACGCAAACTCATTTAATCTGTTTAACCCGTGTAATGTGCCAACTTTTTTAGATAAATGAGTTAATTGATCAACCCAAAATTCGTTTAGCTTATTGTATAACCTGTTGAACCCACCAACCTATATGGGTTAAATAAGTCGTGTTCAGGTTATGTGTAAGCAAGTTAGGATTGACAAGACTGGCCTGATTATTTAAACGGTTCGCGTCCGGGTTAGGATTTTATGACCCGCTAGCATATCCGAACCCCACCTGAATTGTCACCTCTAAACATGCATGAACTTCCTTGTCTTTTGGTCACATTAGCCCCAACTACCAAGATAAAATGCTTACAAGAAAATGTATAGTTATTGCATTAGAAAAAAATGGGTATGTTAACACGTATTATTGGTATGACTCAACACAACAGAGTTGAGATCCCTCTAGACCCTTTATTCTACATAGACCCAATGAATCCATCCTAACCATTCATTCCATTTTAATCCAAAGGCTGAGATCATATATGACATTTATATATCAAGGGCAAAAAAGTCATACTATATAAACAAAAAATAACACGTCACTTTTATTTTTTCCCCAAAAATTAGGGCAAAAACACACACACACACACAAACACACTCATGATTACACCTTCAAATCATTATAAATTATACTCCGATTTCACCTTCAAATCATCATCTTAGATCGTCAATCGTTAAAAAAGGTTGATTTTCATCAAATTTAGATCCATTTAACCATAAATAAAAAATGAATTGGTAAAAAAAGAAATGGATGATAACCACTTAAACAAATTATAGCATGAGACACTTGTCAACATTTAAATGATGGGGAAAAGTCGTTCAAGTCACTCAAATCATCCGAAGCATTTAGGGTAGCCGTTTTTTTGTTTTGTTTTTTTTTTTTTTTTTTGTCTAAAATATATACACTTAGGGTGCGACTGCCTAATATAGAGAATTGTCTCTTATAGAAAGCATGTCTTGTAGCCTATATAAAGTAAGTCTGAGAACCCCTTAACAACCACACCACTCCGGAACCATAAATTCACAAAAGGAAGCCATGAAATTCCTGGTCATGATGTGGGCAGTATTTCAAATTTTTTCGTTTACAGCTTCTGATGCAAATTCCACCACTGAATCCAACACCCTCATTAACTCTACCAACCTTTCTAAGCAAGGGTGCAACAGCCGATGCGGGGACTTAATTGTTCCCTACCCTTTCGGTGTTGGAGACAATTCACAGTGTTATATGAATGAGGGATTTCGCATATACTGCAATACTTCTGTAAACCCTCCAAAGGCCACTATTAATGAAGGCGACTACAACTCGATTAAATTGATATCTGATTCCACCATCCGGCTTTCCAATCAATTGGCGAGGAGGTGCTGTTCTCCAAATGGCACAATAGACAATTTTGAAACCCTGATGGAGTTTGGTGACAGGCCGTACAGCTTGTCGAAAGTTAACAAGTTCACAGCTATCGGTTGCGATGGTTCTGCTATCCTTGTGAAAAGAACAGAGTCATTGGAGATTGATCTGTCTACTGGTTGTATGATCTTTTGTTCAGTACTGAATAATACTGTAGCCAGCGAATTTCATGTAGCCGGCGAGTGTACAGGAAAAGGTTGTTGTCAATCACCCATAGCCCACGGCATAACCGATTACTCAATTGGGTTAAATAATTCAAGTTTATATGATATTATGGTCTGTAAGGGGCCGTTTAATCCTTGTACATACGCCTTTGTTGGTGAGGAGAATGTATTCAAGTTTAAGGGTGTTGCTGATTTAAATGATGCTAATTTCATAAAGAGGATCGAGGATACTGTGCCGATAGTGTTTGAATGGGCTATTGGTAATAAGAGTTGTTCTGAATCTAAAGCAACAGATGGTTTTGCCTGCCATTCAAATAGCAAATGTGTCAACATAGAAAGTGGTGGGTACCGTTGCGTATGTAAAGAAGGCTATGAAGGAAATCCATATCTTCCTCCTGGATGCCAAGGTACAATCAATATACAAAAGTTATATCATTGCTTTATCACTTTATCGAATCTCAATATAAAGATTTAAAAAAGAGTAAATTACACAGTTCATTCCTCATGTTGTACCATTTTTCATGTGAAGTCCTTTTTTTGAAATATCCTAAAAGTGTTTTATAAAAGGCGGCGAAAATGAAATTTAACTATAATTGAGATATTCCTAAAAGTTTTTCAACATTCGTAAAAATCTTCAGTTATATAAACGGTTTGATCAATTTTCAATTTTGGTGGCGTAACAAAATTGTGTCCTATAATTGGTTAATTTTCTCCAAATTATTTCGTAATTGTCTCACAAAACATAAGTTGACTTGTTAAAGGCAAGTCTAGATTACTTTAATGCTACAAAACTCTTATTTTTTAAGATAAAAAAGAAAAAGAAAAAAGTGTTTTCTTTACCTTTTTTTTACTTTTTTTTTCTTCTTTTCTTTATTTAATCTCTACCCAAAAATGAATAAAAAACCTTATTCTTTAGTTGTTTTGTTTGTTTTTTTTTTTTTTTGTTTTTTTTTTTTTTTTTTTTTGTTTTTTTTAACCCTATTCGTAAATGTGGAGTCCTTTTTTCAAAATAATTACGTCAGATGTCCTATACGTAGCTATTTATTTTGCTGCTAATTTATTTTTTTTTATAAAAAGTGGTGAAAATGAAATTTAACAATATCATATACTCCTAAAAGTTTTTCAATATTTGTAAAACTCTTCAGTTATTATATTATTATGGTACTCGAAGTGTACTTGTCCCAAAACTCTTATAATTTAAGTTACTAAAGTATTTGGATTTGTTCTGCTTTCTACCACCTATTTGATTTCCCTTTCTTTTCAGACATCAACGAGTGTGCAAGACCAAAAAAGTACCCTTGCCATGGTGATTGCGTTAATATTCCCGGGAGTTACGATTGCAAGTGCCACCGTGGATACAAGGGAAATGCAAAAATACCAAACGGTTGCAAACGTTCCGCTGGATTTTCAAAATTTACAACAATCATATTTATTTTAGGTAATTCTTTGATTAATGCACTGTGTGACCCGTAACCCGCGTGTTTTGCCTTTCGATCAAAAATATATTGAACGAATACTTAGCACAAAATGATTAAGGAAAGATAAACAGGAAGAATTTATCTTATTTTAGTTTTTTTTTCAAATAAAATTCTTCTTTGCTTTTCAAAAATAAAAAAAAGTTAATGCCATTCGAAAAGTTAAAAAAAAGTTTAGCATAAAATTCTTCTTATGTTACTTTTGTTGAGGTTACATGCTACTTACTCTCTTTTATTCTAATCTTATATGAACAAAAAATACTGTGAAAGACTTTGCATGTTTAGTTAGGACTTAGGTGGAGGTCATGGAATCATGTGATCATGGGTGATGGTCGTTCATGCATGGATTTAAAGTTTGAAGTAGTAAAACTAGTAGAGTTTTTTGTATAAATGGTTTGCTTTTTAAAGTAGTTTGCAAGTATGGGTTACTTCAAAATTCTTTTGTGAAAGTGGGTTAGTATGCTTTGGGACCACTTTTTAACTTCATTCATGAACGCCAAGTCATTTTTAAATTTTCGTTTATTATCTCTTATTCAGTGACGGAGCTTGAACCAAATATTCGGGGGGGGGGGGGGGGGGGGGGGGGGGCGTCTTCATTGTGACATAGATGTAGTTTTTGTAAGCATCGATGATACAAGTAAAAAAAAAGAATAAAAGAGGAGTAAGTGAGTGATATCTTTGATGTGAAATCTGCTTTCAAGTATTTAGGAGGGGCCATATTACAAATTGTTAAATTTTAGAGGGCCTATAACACAAAACTTATACTAATAACACAATTTTGGGGGAGGCCATGGCCCCACCCTGCCCTTATAATCCTCTGTCTATGCCCTTATTTGTATGTGCCTCCCTTAAATTGATAGTTAAAAATTAAAGTAAATTCATCAAAGCCAGCGAGTGATCTTTTTGCTTTTTTCATTGTCAATTGCTTGCATTCTTTGCATTCTTTTGTATAAAGTTTTTATTTACAACTAAAACTGGGAGGTTTCGATCCATGATCATTAAAATTGGTCATCAACCTATTGTTTTAATGTTCTCACTACAAAAAATAGTTCTATTCTTCACATTTATTTTGCCACGGTATAGTCAACAGTTGATTTTTTTTTATATTGATAATAATTTTGTTACATTTATATGTCACAAATATTTAAAAAATAATAATTCACATAGTTTGTACAATTACAGTAAAGCTACATTTCTATGTGTCACAAATGTTTTCACATTTTTATGATAAACATTTTTTTCAATATTGACACACTTTTAGGTGTGGACATTCAAATAATATTTTCACACTTTTAACTATAGAAATTTGGATAATATTTCTACACTTATATGTGTTGAAAAATTTGTCACACCCATTATTATCAACATGAGAAAGTGTGTACTCTATAATTTTACACATTTTTGTAATGTCTTTTTTAAAAAATAACAAAGTTTTCATATCATTAGATAAATACATAAAGTGTGAGTGGTAGTTTAGAGCAAAAATATAAATACACATCACTGCTAAATGGAGGTGAAAATGCATTTTATGTCTTTTGTATAGCTTTTCTATACCAAGATTCGATACTATTTAATGTATTTGTCATTCCTGTTTGCAAACAACTTTAAAAATAGAACCATTTATGCCAAAACCTCAAAACTAGTACCAACAGTTTGCTCACATCTATCATAACTTTTGGTAAGGGTTTTGGTCGTGAAATAGCAACGTACTTTTTCAAATGTATCAAGTTGTATCAAGTTAGTACGTGTACTATTTTTTGTTCCACTTAATGTAACGTACTTTTATATTTTGTTTCAATCTAGTACTTGATGATGACGTGATATACCGGAAAGTCTGACACGTGTCCCCATTCATAACGTGACACGTCATCATCACGTACTATCATATTTAAGCTCACAACTATCATATTCATTTAGGTAATCTTTGATGCATATATGATGTATATGGTCACAAATATTTTGACATCAAATAATCTTTTCCACCGTGATCTTTTACACTATTGTGTTCCTAATTACGGTTAGTAATCTTTATACTACCTTTTATTTGAAACAAAAGCAGGTGCAGATTGTTTAAGTCTCCTATGTTCTATAATCTATGATGCAAATATAAAACATGTGTTTGTGTAGGTTTTGTATTGGGCACAGGGATACTAGTTTTATCAATTGGTGCATACAAACTAATACAAAAGAGGAAGGATAAGAGACGTAAAGAGATATTCTTCAAAAGAAATGGTGGTTTGTTGTTACAGCAACAAGCATCGAATGGTGGACATGCAACTCAGACAACAAGAATGTTTAGTGCAATAGAACTAGAAAAAGCAACCGACCAATACAATGGAAATAGAATATTAGGTCGAGGAGGCCAAGGAACAGTGTACAAAGGAATGTTACCAGATGGAAAAATAGTAGCTGTAAAGAAATCCATGTTGGTAGATGAAAGTCAAGTCGAATCATTTATCAACGAGGTATTTTTACTCTCCCAAATTAGCCACAGAAATGTGGTGAAGTTGCTTGGATGTTGTCTAGAAACAGAAGTTCCAATTCTCGTTTATGAATTTGTGTCAAATGGAGATCTGTGTCAATTCATACATGACGAGAATTATGAGTTTCCTACTTTTTGGAGTATACGACTACAAATTGCTACAGAAGTAGCAGGAGCTCTTGCCTATATGCATTCTGCAACCTCCGTTCCGATATACCATCGAGACATAAAATCTTCCAACATACTTTTGGATGAAAAATTCCGAGCGAAATTATCGGATTTTGGAATATCCAAGTCCGTCTTGGGTGATCAAACTCACTTGAGCACATTAGTCAAGGGGACTTTTGGCTACTTAGATCCCGAATACTTTCAATCAAACCAATTCACTGAAAAAAGCGATGTTTATAGCTTTGGGATTGTTGTCCTTGAGCTTTTAACAGGGAAAAAGCCAATATATTCCATAGGACCAGGGGAATCGAGAAGCTTGGCAACATTGATTCTGTCAACCGATGAAAGGCTTCTTCTAGAAAATGTTGATAACCGAGTGTTGGATGGACCAGAAGAGCAGCTTGTAGCAGTTGCTAAGCTTGCCAAAAGATGCTTGAATATGAACGGGAAGATGAGGCCAACGATGAAAGAAGTTGCAATAGAGTTGGAGGGAATAAGATCAAGTCACTAAATAAAATGAATCTACTGTTTATTTTGTATTAGGCTTGTAGAATAAGCCGGATTGGAGCTTGCTATATGTCTATGTGGCTGAAATTCTTATGTTCTTAAAATCTTTTGTTCTTAAGTTGGTCTTTTGTGTTTATTCATACCGAGTCTTTTTAATATATATATATATATATATATATATATATATATATATATATATATATATATATATATATATATATATATATATATATATATATATATATATATATATATATATATATATACCTATATTTGTAACTATATGATGCGTGTGCACAATGATTCATTTCCGGGCCTTGTGCTCATTGTTCAAACTCAGCTAGTAATAACAATAATACCGTTAAACATTTATGGTTGAAATGAAAATAAAATGAAGAAGACAACAAGTAGAGAAGTGAAGTCAAATGGTTACATTAAAACTTAGACACTTTCATTTGTAATAACAATAAAAATCACAATCACAATAATTAGACACTTTCATTTGTAATAACAATAACAATCACAATCACAATGAAAATATATATTACGTAAAAAAAATAGTTCTAGCGACTAAAGAAGCATGTTTTAGCTCAACATAGCAAGATTCAATTTTTCAATTTCATTAATTCTATTAACTGAATGAATTTACATCATACTAATAATTTTAGGCCTTTAATTTTATGCTTTATACATTAAGCTATAAGGTTCAATACAAATTTTCTTAGGCTTGTAATCAGTTAAAGATAGCCCAACATGGCAACAAGATTATACTCAAAGTCACCAATGGATTTATTACTGTTTGCATTGGTTTTACTGCAAAAAAGATTATCGAGCTATAGACCGATTCTTAATTAACATATCATATCGCTGTTTGCATTGCCGTTGTTGCAGGTACACCATGTAAATCTTCATACTAGAATCACTACAATGGTTAACTTTTCTTTAACGACCAAGTCTTGCAGAAAACATCATGATATTGAAGCAACCGATGAATGGGTTAATAAGTGAAACATAACACAAGCTAGAACATCATATAAAAGGATCATACAATTGGAATCTATCATTACCAGGACGAAATTCATGTTGATTTTTTAATAACTTTTCATATACAAATTCACTCAAGTATGTATATATTAAAGATATGGGAAAATTGTCCAAATATACATTCAACTTGCCACCTTTTACTATTGTATGCACTGAACTTTTTTTTCCCTATTATCTACACATACTTTAATAATCATCCTTATTGTATCAATAAAACGCCTTTTTGATGACGTGGCATGTATTAAGCTCCCTAATTACGTATACTAGCTGGCAAGTCCCGTTTTTTTCTACTTTTGGGTCTTTTTTGACAACATTTAAAACTTTTGGGAGGGGGGGGGGGGGGGGGGGTGTTTGTCATCTTTTCTTTTTAATAACACCACCCACCCCATTTTCCCTCTTCCCCATTAATCCAAACGGTACCAAAATAATACATACAAGAACCCTAAAAATGAGCACTTCTAGTTTAGCCCAATCCCGTTTAATTGGAGGTAAGATTGAGTTTTTTTGCGACTGCAATCGACAATTAAGGGTACAAACATCATCTTCAAGGACGAATCCACGAAAGAGGTATCTCAAATGTGACCTTTTACGTGTATATGAGTTTCTTGATGATGACCTTCCAAGTCAATATTATAAAGACTTGGTATACGGGTTCTTTCAAAGGCAAAGAGGAATGGATAATGGACCAATGATTGAGGCCATTGACTAGCTTGATCCCGTAGAGAGAATTGGAATAGGCGTAAACGGGTAGTCTCTCTAGTTTCAACACCTAGGTCTATGGAATCTATGATTTTAAGGAAGTCCTTAAGGTGTTGGTTTGGGTCTTTGGAACGAAGTCCATGGAATGCACATCCGCTTTGCACCAACCGAATGGTGTCGGATCGCAAGGGGGTCACATTGTCTCCGGTGAGCTCAATGGTGTTTCGGTAGCCTTGGTGGCTAGGTCGGGAATACTCTCCTAAGGTTCGGGGCCTAAGGGGTTCTAATGGTGGGTTTTGTTGTGGTGGGATGATGGGTTCAAAGATGTTACCACCTTCCATGATGTCGGATGGTAAAGAGTTACGAACAAAGGCACGAAGAAATAAGATAGACTAAAGAAGACCTAAAAATAAAAATAAAATCTTACTAGAAAGGAATCTAGCAAGTAGACCTAATAAAAAGAAATCCTAACCTAGACAATAACTATTCCCCGGGCTGCGGCGCCAAAAACTTGATGCGTGGGAATCGCACCTTGCTTTACCTCTCGAGGGATCTCGAGAAGCTTACAACCCCCACCAGGCAGTGTACCTGATCGTTGTAGTATAGTATAGTGACAAGTACCGGGGGATTGATCGTTCCGCTTAGGAATAGTGTCGCTAGGATTAGAAAACCTAATTAATAGTTCTAGAGGTGAAAGATGATTATTTTTTGTATTTTTATATTTTTATGAAAGCAAGTAAAATCTCGGGTTTTGGAAGAGTGGGCGGAATTAGTTGCTATTCAACTAACCCAAAGCTATTATGTAATTAAAATAAACTAATGAAAATGAAATTAAACTAAATTATACTAAGGTTGTGAGCAGTGGTTGGAGAAATTGTGTTTACTTAGACTTCATTACTCCCTAGATATCTTTTATATGTTAATTACTTGTTACACTTGTATGGATGACGGATTGTATTCCTTAATACCATTCGTGGGGTGGCATACATAACTCCCCAACTCTATAAGCTCTTATCTCCTCCTACACCATGACCCAGCACAACTATAGGGATTGTAAACAGTGGCTCATGCATTAAATACAACCAATAAAGATCTAGTACGCCTCGGTTCATGTTTCTTAAGACGTTCAAGCATGTTACCATTTGGAGATCTGCCAGTTTTCTTAAGCCTAACATATAATATCATTCATCCAAAACAAGAATAGACAAGTAATCAACACATAATCAACATCTAGGTTTCATTAGATCTAAGCAAACACAAAAGAGATCTAGCCTAGCATAGTAGAATTAAGACAAGAACAAGATATAAACAACCAACACATAGACATATTGATTGAATTGAAAGTATACTTATCTCAATTACAATGCAAGGTCTCAAGGGTTTGGAACCCTTGAAAAACCTGTAAAAGAGGCACCAAAATCATCTTTAGGGTTTCACCAAAACTTCTCTCTTTTTAATGAAAAACTAGAAAACTATATATAGGAAAAGTAGGCTGACGGCGTCAAGAGTTACTTCTGACGCCGTCACCTCGCCGCCATATACTTCCTCGGACGGCCTTGATCCACTTATGACGGCCTATGTGACGCCGTCACCACCCACGGTATTTTATTCTTGCACTTTGACGCCGTCATAAAGCCTTCTGACGCCGTCACCACCTACGGTGTTTAATTCTTCATGTCTGACGCCGTCAAGACGTTACTCTTGACGCCGTCACCTTGTATCTTCAGCATGGAAATTTGGTACTTAGCCGTTTTCTTCACTTTTATGCTCCAAAAACGTCCAAAATGGCTTCTTTTCCAGAATTCACTCTCCAAACATCTAAAATCACAAAAGGAACGATTTAGGGCAATATTTGATCAAATAAATTCGGATTCGGGCTTAAATGACCCCCTAAAAACGGATCATTTTTCGCCTCATCATATACCCTTACACTTGAGATTTGCTTGTCCTCAAGCAAATGAGCTTTTATTCTACTCAAAAGACAAGTTAGGGGTCATTTAACACTAATATAAAAGTAATTACAACAAATAATCGTTCCACTAAAGACCAATAGACAAGCACGGAGGTCATACACAAGCACCTCACAAATAGTGTTTAGATACTCACATCTCTCGGGTGTAATAAAGTAATATAACATTATGGAAATGGAAGATATCTCTCACTACCTGTCATAGCAAAATAGATTACCATAGGCTTGGGAAAGGATCAAACCTCTTCCACATGGCGTAAGCACCTAGGATAAACTATCAAAGAGGTCTTTTAAAGGGTTATAACGTTAGGTGTAGGGATATGAATTACACGGTTTTGTTGGATAAAGGAAGTTTTACTGGTGGCGAGTTAACAATCTTAGTTAATTACATGTACAAGATGGCGTTGCTAAGCCAAGACTAGACTCGACTTAAGCTAATAAATGAAAAATAACAAACACATAAAATGAACATAGAATGAAAACGGGATGGTAGTCCGTATGTTTTTTCTTTCTTTTTCTTTTTTTGGATTTTTTTTTTTCGATTTTTTTTTTTTTTTTCATACACTCTTACCCTACCATCCAAAATAATACATCATAGGGGTATAAGCAATCCCCTTACACTTGAATCTTTACATACTTTACATTAAACTATTCTAATGACTCGAATTAAGAAAATCAAAACACTTGGAGCACTTTTAAGATTAACGTACATATGGGGGTAATAATATGATGTTCTTCCCCATTACTCCATAAAACAAGTACTTACCCATGAGTCCCAATCGTCCCAAAACAATATGTACAAAGATATGACTCGACTTAGCAACCATGTAATCAATTAGAAAGTTAACTTAGGGTTTAACAAATAACAATAATGCACTAAAAATGAGCGCATACACGGAAGGCTAAGGCGATTTGGGTGTACATTTAAGTGGGGTGTAACAAATTCTTCCTTTAAGTAAAATGCTTAAAGTTAGAAACGAAAAGATAGGCTCGGAGGGGTGTACTAGGGGTATCGTGTACTAAAAATGAGTACAACGCAAAGGGTGTGGGAAAAATTAGTTGACTTAACTAGCCAAGTAATATGACTTAAATGGTCAAGTAATTATGATACGGGTTTAACACAAGGGTGATCCTAATGCCTCTTATCATGTAGTAAATCCTACTACACGAATGTAGTCTCACTAGCGTTCTCGGGATGCATCACTAACGCAAGTTCTAGAATCTAAATGCTACCGGTACACTCATAAGCACCAATAATAAATGCTTTTCCTATCAAAACTAAAGGCGAACCTCACATTTTGGGTGGAAAATTTTTCTGAATATACGGTTATGTGCTAGTCATACAACCTCCTATCCATGAGACACTTGCTATGGCTAAAGTTTCACTCCTAAATGTTGTAAAAAATTTCTCATAGTTTTATTACACATCTACTATCAAACAAAACAAACTCAAGCGAAAGTGCATATGTAAGGTATCATCTTTTTACCCTCCCCTTACACTTAGGATGAACATTGTCCCCAATGTTCAAGTAAAGAATGTAAAAGTTAAGAAGTAAAGAGAATGAAATCAAATACTCCCCTGATTCGCTCGGTATGGATTATAGGTTGGCCAGGTTAAATCTTCCTCCAAGAAAATGAACAATCAAAGCTTCCCTTCCAGAATATAAATCATCTTCTTGTCATAAATAACCTGTAAATCCTGACAAAAGTAGACAAGGCAACCTCGCGTAAAATCGACGGCATCCTATATAAGTTACTAAATCCTAGAAAACAAAGTAAGATATAATGCTTGTGGAATGAAGTTTTCAGATTTCCTGGAGATTATAAAACTTAATAATTCACAAAAACTATAAGACTCCGTTAGAAAAACAAAACCGGTAAAATTTCCAGATTTTTAACTCCTGACGCCGTCAAGAGCAATACCCTGACGCCGTCAGAATGGACCTGCAGAAATTCTTATGTTAAGTTTCCGGAAAATTTCTGGAAAAACTTTGTCCTACTTCCTGGAAAATCCTGCAAAACTTCATTATGACTCGATACAAGCATTTGACTCTAACAAATACGAATACACATGTTCATTTAATATTGTGGAGAATCATGATCGGTTTGTTTCTTAAAAACATATTTGGGGTTTCCCCTTACACTTATCTTTTGCAAAAATACCTTTAGGTTGAAGTTAAGACTAGGCCAAACAACATAATAAAGTATTTCCACATTTTAATTGAGAAACATGATCAACCAACAATAAAAATAAAACATGCATACGGAAGCAAATAACAATCAAACAATTAAAATCACACAAAACATGGGTTGCCTCCCAAGAAGCGCTTTTCTTTATTTACGAGTCTTGTAGATAGACTCAAAGTCATGGGTTACTACGTAATCTCATCATTGGTTCCACTCTCTAGGTCGTCTTCTAAACTAGTATCGCTTTCATAGTGTAAGTACTTCGGATCTTCGAATTCGAAAACATCCCGTCGATACTTAGAGCCAAGCTTACTAACATCCTTAAAGAACCCACAAGATAAATCAGAAATATTTCTACACCCTCTCCTAACATCGTCATCACACAAGACAAGTTGGGAGCTCATCACATCGAGCCCGTCGCAATCTATCTCCCTAAGGTCTCTTCTTTTGTATGGTATTTGGTATGAAATCCTCCTAATCCCGTCAGTGAAAGTCATGATTCCGTTCAAGTCATCCACTATCAACTTAGTGATTTCACAAAAGGGTGCTCCAAAGACGACTTGCGATAGCCTAGGGTCAACAAAGTCCTCTATGTTGTCCACAATCGTGAACTCCATAGGGAATGCCATATTTCCTACGAACACTTGGATTTCATGATCCTTACCAACCACTTTCTCTCCCTTGTAAATCATCCCCCATCTGCAGATAATGTTATAATGAAATAATGACATGAAATTCTTTGGCAGGAATACATTAATGTATATGTTTTCGAAGTACTTATGACCGATCATGCAAGGGATTTTTAGGTTATTCGGATCACGTCGTTTGATCTTTCTCAACTCTCCATCCTTTGACCCGTATAGATTCCCCTCAAGGGAGGGACGATACTCATAAACCTCCTCACCATCTCTACGAAAAATTACCGTTCTAACACCATTGGTGAGTAATACACTATCATCTTTCTCGTCAAGGATTGCTCCCGATTCATTGATGAATGGCATCCCAAGGACAAGGTTGGTTAATGTTTGATTGGTGAGAGGGTCCATGTCATCAACCACCGTGAGGTCAGTATTGTAAACAAGCTCTCCAATCCTAATTGACAAATTTTCTACTACCCTTTCGCTCGCAATGTGTTCTGGGAAAGCCTTGTGATATAGGGAAAGTGGGATTACGTTGACTGGGAAACTAGGATCTATATGACTATCAATTAAGACCTTTCCCTCAATGGTACAGGAGATTTTGAAAAGTTTAGAGCCACTCTCCTTGGTTTGATTGCTACCTATACTAATAACATCCTCTATTTCGGATTCTTCTATAACAGATTTACTCAAAATGGTTGGGTCTTTCTCCTGTTCCTCCGATGTCTCGTTCCTTTCATCTGGTTTGTCGGATTTCTGCGCGGTGCACTGCTCGGGTGAGTTGGTAGGTTTCCTTGCCGAAGCGTGGTCAACCTTTGAGGTCTCATCCTTCGCTGTCTGACTGAGTTTGTCAGTTTGTTGTTGGGTTGGATTGGATGCTGCAGCTGATATTGTGGTGATGGTGTTTACGAAGTGGATTGGTCCAGGGGGGTTGATAGGTCCTTTTTCGTTAGGAGATAGATGTTTGAATAGCTTGCTAGGACTTTTTATTTTTACAGGGGAGGCTGGTGGACTCATGACGGTAGCAGACTTGACCTCATCAACGTGAATGGGCTTATTATCAATATGCTCTTTGATAGCAGTCAACAGATTACAAATCTTGTTGTTCACGTCAGCCTGCTGTTGTTTGAATTTTGTCTCGAGTGTAGTGAGCTGCAGTTCTTGAGAAAGAATGAATTTTTTTAAATCATCTTCACAGCTCCGCCTAGGGGTACTTTGCGACGGAAAATGTTCGGACCAAGTGAGTGGTGAGGAGTCATTGAATGATACACTTCGTGTTTGGTACCCTCTAAAATTAGGTTTATCCTTCCATGCCTCATATGCTTCGGCAGAAGTTCGAGGACCCTGCCCTACGTGTGATGATGTGAATTCGTTATAAGCACGTTTTGGAAGTTCCATGCAGTTGTAGGTCTCATGAGGGCCATTGCACAGTTTGCATGTAGAAGCGATTCTGCTTACTTGGCTTGAAGGCTTATGAGCTTCGTAAGATTTCATGAGAGACTTGACTCGACCTTCAAGTTCCATGATCCTACGGTCGGGAGTGCTTGAATTGTTCGAAGGCAAAGATATTGCCTTGACCGTTTTGTTCAAATCACGGGGATCATTCCAACTTTCATTGTCATAGAGAGCAAGATCTTCTATGAGTTCCCATGATTGTTCCGCACTAAGATCACGTAGCTTACCACCGGCCGATTGGTCAATGGTTCGCCTCGTGGAGATGTCGATATGGTCATAGAAAATTTGGACTTGGAGCCAAAGATCTATGCCATGATGAGGGACTTTTTGGAGTAAGTCCTTGAAACGAGTCCATGCTTCATAAAGAGATTCATTTTGACGTTGTTGGAACATCAAGATGTCATTCCTAAGCTTAGTAGTTCTCCCCGGTGGGAAAAATTGAGCAAGGAAACGAGTGGTGAGATCATCCCATGTGGTGATGGATCCCGCGGGTAAACGCTCAAGCCATTGACTAGCTTGATCCCGTAGAGAGAATTGGAATAGGCGTAAACGGGTAGTCTCTCTAGTTTCAACACCTAGGTCTATGGAATCTACGATTTTGAGGAAGTCCTTAAGGTGTTGGTTTGGGTCTTCGGAACGAAGTCCATGGAATGCACATCCGCTTTGCACCAACCGAATGGTGTCGGATCGCAAGGGGGTCACATTGTCTCCGGTGAGCTCAATGGTGTTTCGGTAGCCTTGGTGGCTAGGTCGGGAATACTCTCCTAAGGTTCGGGGCCTAAGGGGTTCTAATGGTGGGTTTTGTTGTGGTGGGATGATGGGTTCAAAGATGTTACCACCTTCCATGATGTCGGATGGTAAAGAGTTACGAACAAAGGCACGAAGAAATAAGATAGACTAAAGAAGACCTAAAAATAAAAATAAAATCTTACTAGAAAGGAATCTAGCAAGTAGACCTAATAAAAAGAAATCCTAACCTAGACAATAACTATTCCCCGGGCTGCGGCGCCAAAAACTTGATGCGTGGGAATCGCACCTTGCTTTACCTCTCGAGGGATCTCGAGAAGCTTACAACCCCCACCAGGCAGTGTACATGATCGTTGTAGTATAGTATAGTGACAAGTACCGGGGGATTGATCGTTCAGCTTAGGAATAGTGTCGCTAGGATTAGAAATCCTAATTAATAGTTCTAGAGGTGAAAGATGATTATTTTTTGTATTTTTATATTTTTATGAAAGCAAGTAAAATCTCGGGTTTTGGAAGAGTAGGCGGAATTAGTTGCTATTCAACTAACCCAAAGCTATTATGTAATTAAAATAAACTAATGAAAATGAAATTAAACTAAATTATACTAAGGTTGTGAGCAGTGGTTGGAGAAATTGTGTTTACTTAGACTTCATTACTCCCTAGATATCCTTTACATGTTAATTACTTGTTACACTTGTATGGATGACGGATTGTATTCCTTAATACCATTCGTGGGGTGGCATACATAACTCCCCAACTCTATGAGCTCTTATCTCCTCCTACACCATGACCCAGCACAACTATAGGGATTGTAAACAGTGGCTCATGCATTAAATACAACCAATAAAGACCTAGTACGCCTCGGTTCATGTTTCTTAAGACGTTCAAGCATGTTACCATTTGGAGATCTGCCAGTTTTCTTAAGCCTAACATATAATATCATTCATCCAAAACAAGAATAGACAAGTAATCAACACATGATCAACATCTAGGTTTCATTAGATCTAAGCAAACACAAAAGAGATCTAGCCTAGCATAGTAGAATTAAGACAAGAACAAGATATAAACAACCAACACATAGACATATTGATTGAATTGAAAGTATACTTATCTCAATTACAATGCAAGGTCTCAAGGGTTTGGAACCCTTGAAAAACCTGTAAAAGAGGCACCAAAATCGTCTTTAGGGTTTCACCAAAACTTCTCTCTTTTTAATGAAAAAACTAGAAAACTATATATAGGAAAAGTAGGCTGACGGCGTCAAGAGTTACTTCTGACGACGTCACCTCGCCGCCATATACTTCCTCGGACGGCCTTGATCCACTTATGACGGCCTATGTGACGCCGTCACTACCCACGGTATTTTATTCTTGCCACTTTGACGCCGTCATAAAGCCTTCTGACGCCGTCACCACCTACGGTGTTTAATTCTTCATGTCTGACGCCGTCAAGACGTTACTCTTGACGCCGTCACCTTGTATCTTCAGCATGGAAATTTGGTACTTAGCCGTTTTCTTCACTTTTATGCTCCAAAAACGTCCAAAATGGCTTCTTTTCCAGAATTCACTCTCCAAACACCTAAAATCACAAAAGGAACGATTTAGGGCAATATTTGATCAAATAAATTCAGATTCGGGCTTAAATGACCCCCTAAAAACGGATCATTTTTCGCCTCATCATTAACAGTCAAAGCTTGTTGGAAATTGAATAAGCTTTGCACTGGTACAAAAATGGTCTTTCGTCACACATGGTCGATTTCAAACGGTCACACTGTAACATATTTACGTGACTAAATGTATGAAAATAAAATAAATAGCCACACTCGATCCGACTTGTGTGACCATTTCGGAAGATATATGTCACACATTTGTGTATTTATGTGACTAGAGGGTAGCTGCTAAATATTTTTGGATTATTTAGTCACGTTTAATTTGGGACGTGTGACTGATACAAATCAGCTTTAAGCATTAGTCACAGTACAGATATACATATGTGACAAATATATGTCACACAATTGAAGAGTGTGACCAAAATAGATATATGATCACATGAAGTAATTGTGTATGTGACTAAATTATATAGTCAAGTTTGTCACACATTATTTAAACGTGACTGCTATTCTTTGCTGAATATTTAGCCACATAGCATTTGAAATGTGTGACAACTGAAAAGTAAGTTTGAAGCGTTAGTCACGATATGCATTTAATAGTGACAAATATATATGTCACACAGTTGAAGAGTGTGACCAAATGTCATATATGGTCACACGAAACCATAGAAACATGATTAAGTGTAACGAAAATTCGATACATATGGTCACGTAAAGAAATATGTGTGTCTAAAGTTTAGTGTGTGTTTGCTTGCCACAACCTAATGTGTAGTCACATTTAATTGTAGCACGATCATGTGACTATAGGCTTTACAATAGTCACACCATATCACAAATGTGTATCGCCACATTATAAGGGTATTATATGTGCAATACATTCAAAATAGTCACATTGTGATATTTATGTGACTATTATTTATAGCAAAATGTGAACTCGGTTATCATTAACCTTGATATTAGTCACATTGAGTGTTTGTGTGACTAAATTCAAGATGTTATATATGGTCACATGAAGTATTTATTTCGGTGTCTAAATCATAGTCATATTTGGTCACACATTATTTAAGTGTAGTCACAATTCGATACATATAGTCACACATTTCGGATAACTTATGTAATTTTGAAGGGTTAGATATGGATTTTATAGTCTCTCTAGTTTGAGTCTAATTTGATATTAACTGCATTAATTGAGTTCAGACTATTAGTCGATCATGACTCTTCATTTGCACCATTACAATGTTGCTAGTTATACTTAGAACTGCTAAGTATAATTAGATGTTGTCATCATTGTGCATATGTTATCGCTTGTGTTTTCATTATTTCTAGACCAACGTTTTGCAGGAAAGGCAAAGAAAAAGCTGTTTGGATTGGAATTTGGGTGAATGCTAGTAACTCAGAAAAAGCTGCTAGGCATAAGTTAATGCTGCTAGGCATAAATTAATGTTGCTAGGCATAAATCAAGCTTAATGAATAGATGAAAAATCAAGCTTAATCAAGCTTTAATGAAGCAATAAAGTTAAAATTTATATAATAATAAACCAAAAAAAAACATCAGTATCCATGACAAAAGTAAAATAAAGCAGTTCATACATATAAAAAGTTTAACAATTAAATTTCGGAGATTTCTCCGGATCAAACGACAAATGCACATTATCGTAGTCAATGGAGTCGAATCTCTCTTCCTCACTCAAAAATCCAACATCAGCCGCATCCTCTTCTACTGAACCAACCCGCGACTTTGATCGCTTGTATTCCTTCTCATCTTTCTTAACTTGAAGCAAACTTTCTTTGCGTCCTGCCTTGTTTCTTCAAGAACTCCACGACTCATACCACTCTTCAATGTTAAACACCTTCTCTGGTTTCCTGAAATCAAATAAGCATTAGATGATAAATTTACAGATTATCCTTTTAATTTGGTATTTGATGAGGCGAAAAATGAACCACTTTTAGGGGGTCATTTAAGCCCGGAATTGAATTTATTTGATCAAATATTACCCTAAATCATTCCTTTTGTGATTTTAGGTACTTTGGGAGTGAATTCTGGAAAAGAAGGCATTTTGGACGTTTTTGGAGCATAAAAGTGAAGAAAACGGCAAAGTCTCAATTTTCCTTGCTGGAACAGTACCTGACGGCGTCTCCAAGGCCGTCACGTGTGTTGGTGACAGCCCAGAAACTTCATGAAGGCGTCACGTAGGCCGTCACGTGTAAATTGTCACAACTTGCGCGCGCGGTAGCTGACACCGTTTTGGCCATAACTTTTGCATACGAACTCGGATTTGAGCGATTCAAAAAAGAAAATGATCGGGACGAAAAGATCTACGATTTGGTGAAGAAAGATTGTTCATGACGCCGTCAAGGTTTGTCTGACGCCGTCATGATCGGGCCGGGCAGAAAATAGCCTATAAATATAACATCATAACTTCACTTTTTGTAAGCCCTAAACCCTAAGGTCGATTCCTAGGTTTAGGTGGGTGTTTTTCCATCAACTTAGAGGGTTTCAATCACTCCATAAACATCATGTATTGGTTTGTTGATTCTATCTTAATTATGTTTTCCATTATCATTGTTGATTGCTCTTCTTTGATGTTGTTTTGCTAATTCACCTTGTGTCTTGATGAGGCGAAAAATGATCCGTTTTTAGGGGGTCATTTAAGCCCGAATCCGAATTTATTTGATCAAATATTGCCCTAAATCGTTCCTTTTGTGATTTTAGGTACTTTGGGAGTGAAATCTGGAAAAGGAAGCAATTCGGACGTTTTTGGAGCATAAAAGTGAAGAAAACGCCAAAGTCTTAATTTTCCATGCTGGGAACAGTGCATGACGGCGTCAAGAGTAGTTCCCTGACGGCGTCAAGAGTAAAATTCCATGACGACCCAGAAGAGTTTTGACGGCGTCATGAAGGTAGGGCGTCAAGAGTTAATGTCATGACGGCCTGGAAATGTTTTGTACTTGACGGCGTCAAATGTAGATCTAGGCAGTCCAAGGATTGTTTTGGTGGCGAGGTGACGGCGTTACCTAATTGGTCTTGACGCCGTCAAACCCCTTTTCCTATATATAGTTTTCTAATTTTTCACATTTAGAGAAGAAGTTTTGGGAGAAACCCTAAGTACAATTTTGGTGTAAATTTACAGGTTTTTCAAGGGTTCCAACCCCTTGATACCTTGCATGATTAATCAAGATAAGTGTTCTTCTAATTCAATCAATATGTCTATGTGTTGGTTGTCTATATCATGTTCTTGTCTTAATTCCATCATGCTAGGCTAGATCTATCTTGTGTTTGCTTAGATCTAATGAAACCTAGATATTGATTATGTGTTGATTACTTGTTTATTCTTGTCTTGGATGAATGATTTATATGTTAGGCTTAAGAAAACTGGCAGATCTCCAATTGGTAACATGCTTGAACGTCTTAAGAAACATGAACCAACGCGCACTAGGTCTTTATTGGTTGTATTTAATGCATGAGCCACTGTTTACAATCCCTATAGTTGTGCTGGGCATGGTGTAGGAGGAGATAAGAGCTCATAGAATTGGGGAGTTATGTGTGCCACCCCATGAATGGTATTAAGGAATACGATCCGTCATCTATGCAATTATAACAAGTAATTAACGTGTAAAAGATATCTAGGGAGTAGTGAAATCTAAGTAAACACATTTTCTCCAATTACTGCTCACAACTTTAGTATAAATTAGTTTATTTTCATTTTTAGTATTTTATTTTGATTGTATCTTAGTTTTGGGTTAGTTGATTAGCAACTAATTCCGCCCAAATCCTTCAAACCCGAGATTTTAATTTGCTTTCCATAAAATATAAAAACACAAAAAATAATCATCCCTCACCTTTAGAACTAGTATTTAGGCTTTCTAATCCTAGCGACACTATTCCTAAGCTGAACGATCAATCCCCCGGTACTTGTCACTATACTATACTACAACGATCAGGTACACTGCCTGGTGGGGGTTGTAAGCTTCTCGAGATCCCTCGAGAGGTAAAGCCTGTTGTGATTCCCACGCATCATGTCTACTTATGATTGTGTGAAACTTGTGTATAATTAATTAGATCTCGTTGATTTCTTGTTGATGTTTGTGTCTATCTCAATCAATGAGGGCTTGTTGATGTGTGTGTCTATCTCCATCAATTAAGGCGTGACAACTTAAATAGATCTAGTTGGTTTAGTTTATAGTTCTTGTTTCCTATTGATTCTTGTTTTAATTGAATGTCTCATCAATGTTAGGCTTAAGAAAACTGGCCAACCTCCTTTATGGTAACGTGCTTGAACGTCTTAAGAAACATGAACTGATGTGTACTAGGTTTTTATGGTTGTATTTAATGCATGAGCGAATTCTAGTGATCCCATGTTAGGAGCTTCTTAGCCGGCTCGACATAGGAGTGAAGTAGGAGCTTATAGGATTGGGGAAGTAAGTACGCCACCCCATGAATGTTTAAAGGAATACACCCGTCAATTAAAACAAGGTATGACAATTCAATAGGTAGAATTGGATAGCTAGCAAGGAGTAACATATCATAAGTAGACATGCTTCATTTATCTTGTAGAACCTTAGTTTACTTTTCTTGTTAATTAGTTTAATTAGTAGCTTTTGGGTTAGTTGATTAGCAACTAATTCCGCCCCTCCTTCCAATACCCGAGATTTTTACTTGCTTTTCATAAAATATAAAAATACAAAAAGAATCATCCTTCACCTTTAGACCTAGATAGATTAATTTCAATCCTAACGACACTATTCCTAGCTGAACGATCAATCCCCCGGTACTTGTCACTATACTATACTACAACGATCAGGTACACTGCTGATGAGGCGAAAAATGATCCGTTTTTAGAGGGTCATTTAAGCCCAAATCCGAATTTATTTTATCAAATATTTCCCTAAATCGTTCCTTTTGTGATTTTAGGTACTTCGGGAGTGAAATCTGGAAAAGGAAGCAATTCGGACGTTTTTGGAGCATAAAAGTGAAGAAAACGCCAAAGTCTTAATTTTCCATGTTGGGAACAGTGCATGACGGCGTCAAGAGTAGTTCCCTGACGGCGTCAAGAGTAAAATTCCAAGACGACCCAGAAGAGTTTTGACGTCGTCATGAAGGTAGGGCGTCAAGAGTTAAAGTCATGACGGCCTGGAAATGTATTGTTCTTGACGGCGTCAAATGTAGATCTAGGCAGTCCGAGGATTGTTTTGGCGGCGAGGTGACGTCGTCACCTAATTGGTCTTGACGCCGTCGGACCCCTTTTTCTATATATAGTTTTCTAATTTTTCACATTAAGAGGGAGAAGTTTTGGGAGAAACCCTAAGTACGATTTTGGTGTAACTTTACAGGTTTTTCAAGGGTTCCAACCCCTTGATACCTTGCATGATTAATCAAGATAAGTGTTCTTCTAATTCAATCAATATGTCTATGTGTTGGTTGTCTATATCATGTTCTTGTCTTAATTCCATCATGCTAGGCTAGATCTATCTTGTGTTTGCTTAGATCTAATGAAACCTAGATATTGATTATGTGTTGATTACTTGTTTATTCTTGTCTTGGATGAATGATTTATATGTTAGGCTTAAAAAACTGGCAGATCTCCAATTGGTAACATGCTTGAACGTCTTAAGAAACATGAACCAACGCGCACTAGGTCTTTATTGGTTGTATTTAATGTATGAGCCACTGTTTACAATCTCTATAGTTGTGTTGGGCATGGTGTAGGAGGAGATAAGAGCTCATAGAATTGGGGAGTTATGTGTGCCACCCCATGAATGGTATTAAGGAATACGATCCGTCATCCATACAATTATAACAAGTAATTAACGTGTAAAAGATATCTAGGGAGTAGTGAAATCTAAGTAAACATATTTTCTCCAATTACTGCTCACAACTTTAGTATAAATTAGTTTATTTTCATTTTTAGTATTTTATTTTGATTGCATCTTAGTATTGGGTTACTTGATTAGCAACTAATTCCGCCCAAATCCTTCAAACCCGAGATTTTAATTTGCTTTCCATAAAATATAAAAACACAAAAATAATCATCCCTCACCTTTAGAACTAGTATTTAGGTTTTCTAATCCTAGCGACACTATTCCTAAGCTGAACGATCAATCTCTCGGTACTTGTCACTATACTATACTACAACGATCAGGTACACTGCCTGGTGGGGGTTGTAAGCTTCTCGAGATCCCTCGAGAGGTAAAGCCTGTTGCGATTCCCACGCATCAAGTTTTTGGCGCCGCTGCCGGGGGAATAGTTATTGTCTAGGTTAGAATTTCTTTTTATTAGGTCTACTTGCTAGATTCCTTTCTAGTAAGATCTTGTTTTTATTTTTAGGTTTTCTTTAGTCTATCTCATTTCTTTGTGTTTTTGGTTCGTAAACTATTTCGATGGATAACAATAACATTGATCATTTAATTCCTGTTATTCGTGTTTTTCGTCGTAGGATTTTCCAAATGCCAGCCCCACTCCCTCTAGTGGAGAATGAGAACCCACCTAACCTCTCACCCAACCACCACTTTGACAATAATTCTGAGCTAGAAGAGTCTGATCATGATGATGACCGTAAGGCTAGTCCTTTTTACTATTCTGACTTCGATGAGGATCTTGATGACGGTGATGTGATTAATGAGGATAGAATGGAAGAGGAAATAAACCCTCTTAGGTATGTTGACCCTAGAACTAGGATTGAGTGCGATAGTTCATTTAACATGCAATTCCCTTGTAAGATCGGATTTAAGAGCTTTAACGCCTATCTCAACTCATCTCTTCCAATGAACATAATCTCACGTAATGAATACAATAAAATCATGGTAGATGAGTTAGAATACAAAGGAGAAAACATTATTGCTAAGGCAATACCATTGCATGTGTTTGTAGGAAGGTTGGTTTATCTTGTTGAGTTCATGGTTATGGAGAATCTAGGAGAGTTTATTGATAATAAATTGACCCAAGTTGTGTTCGGAAAACCCTTCAAATGGTTGACCCAACTCGATGAAAAACTCATAGAAGGGCTAATCACATTCTCGGATGGGGATGAAGATTTCGTCTATCAAATGCCCCGCGCACACCCTAGGTTCAAAGATTTTTCCATGGAAAAGTGTAGTAGGTATCCGCCCATGGAAATGCTAAGTGAGAATGATACGAGAAAAGGACTTAAGTACACGCATGAAAAGAATAAAAAAATACTATCGCGGGTGCTTGGAGTTAGGAGACGAGTATAAGAAAGATGAGGCGACTATTAGATGGCTCACACTTGGTTATGTTAGCATAAGCGATACACGATGACCCATGACCTTGAGTCTAGCTACAAGACTCGTAAATAAAGAAAAGCGCTTCTTGGGAGGCAACCCATGTTTTGTGTGATTTTATTTGTTTGTTTGTTATTTGCTTCCGTATGCATGCTTTATTTTTATTGTTGGTAGATCATGTTTCTAAACTAAAATGTGGAAATACTTTACTTTGTTGTTTTGGCCTAGTCTTAACTCCACCTAAAGGTATTTTTGCAAAAGATAAGTGTAAGGGGAAACCCCAAATATGTTTTTAAGAAACAAACCGATCATGATTCTCCACAATATTAAATGAACATGTATATTCGTATTGGTTAGAGTCAAATGCTTGTATTGAGTCATAATGAAGTTTTGCAGGATTTTCCAGGAAGTAGGACCAAGTTTTTCCAGAAATTTTCCGGAAACTTAACATAAGAATTTCTGCAGGTCAATTCTGACGGCATCAGGAGTTTACTCTTGACGGCGTCAGGAGTTAAAATCTGGAAATTTTACCGGTTTTGTTTTTCTAACGGAGTCTTATGGTTTTTGTGAATTATTAAGTTTTATAATCTCCAGGAGATCTGCAAACTTCATTCCACAAGCATTATATCTTATCTTGTTTTCTAGGATTTAGTAACTTATATAGGATGCCGCCGATTTTACGCGAGGTTGTCTTGTCTATTTTGTCAGGTTTTACAGGTTATGTATGACAAGAAGATGATCTATATTCTGGAAGGGAAGCTTTGATTATTCATTTTCTTGGAGGAAGATTTAACCTGGCCATCCTAATATCCATACCGAGTGTCACAACTCGTAAATTCTGGTCTTTTTCCGAACTTTCAACATTTACTATTCATCGGTTACTATTCATCGATCACTATTCATCATTTTACTATTCATCATTTTTGAGGTCAGTTTGATATTCTGAGAAGCGTTTTAAAATTTTACTATTCATAAAACACTATTCACCTCCGGAGAAAATTTGTCATTTATGCGTGGGTTGCGTCATTTTTGTAAACGTACGATTATTAACCTAAGAAACGTTATCTTATGAACTAATATTTTGAAATATTGATCCGACACTCCCAACTATGGTCCTAACACATTTTTATACTCATAATAATAATATAAAAATTATATTATTAATTTACCCGGTATTTTGGAAATTTATTTATTTCGTATCGTACGTCTAATATAATTACGACGGTTTTCGTAAAAACTAAACAATGATCACCCGAACACCCAATATTTATACCCAACATATTTTCACAATTTTTATAACTTTATTATGTCCCAATTAACTTCATCATATTTTACTTCAACTCGTCACGGTTTATTTTTAGTTAACTCGGTACCCGGTACACCTTAAAACTACAAATAAATACACTAAATAATCACCAACTCTTACACAACTCCAACTTTTTCTTCCTTTCACCTAAATGCCGCCCCCCCCCCCCCCCCATGCTTCTTTCCCCAAAATGTGGATCTTGTCCCATTTCACTTTTTATACATAGCTTATACATAACCATTTCATTTCATTTTCTCCAAAAATCACACAAGCAAACTCTCTCTTTTCTCTCCTCTTTGTGGTGATCGGCCAAGAACAACAACCAAGGAGAAACCATAAACTTTTGAAGATCAAGTGTTTAAACATGTCCTAGTTATGATCTAGTTAGGGTTTTGTGGTAAAACCCTAGGTTATTATACATTTTCTCATCCAATCATCAAGTAAGCTTCAAGATCACTTGTTGATCTTTCCATACTTTCATTTTTCTAATTTCATGTTGTTTATTCAAGATCCATATGCATATGATAGTTTATACCACTCTATTTATACTTTTTATAACTTTGAAACTCTTGAAATGGATTATAATTAGATCCTTGTTAGATCCACTTGGTTTATGATGTTTAGGAACCCATGACACCCTAAGAAGGTGTATGGTAAGATTAGACTAGATTTGTGGTGATTGAAAGTGGTTTGGTTGGATTAGAAACTAGTTTGGAACACTAGAAATGGTTTTTGAAACAATATATAAACCTACTGTCCTTAAAATGAAAACGTGGCCAACTCAGTGGGTTTGGGGTAACTTTTGACCAAATATTTAGAAAATACATTCCGAGACGGAACTATGGCCGAAAACGGGGATAAAAACGAGTTAATAACGAAGGAGATACGCTAAAAACGAGTTTAACGACGAAAACTATATTTTCTGAAAACTGCATGCTGTTTGGTATTTTTAGACGGACAAATAGAGGCGTTAAACGTAATCTAGAGGAGCCGAATTATTAAAAATATATTAGTATATACTAAAACGAATCCGTGGATATAAAGAACGAGTAAAACGGACTAATAACGACAAAGATATTCACGTTTCAATAACGGCAAAATCTATATTGTTTTGACAGCTTTTACCAAAATAATATAACTACGTACTAAATAATATATTTTCTAGATTTCTTATTCAAGGGGTTTATTTTTAATTAACGAGATACGTACGACCCAAGGTTTATTTATGCAACTACTAGACGATAGCTTAAGGTTTTCAAAACGAGGAATATAACACTAACATTTTTATACGATATACTACGACAAGTTATATACTTCTATAATTGGACTTATTCTCCTAAGTATGGAAAATACTTTACTTTGACTATAACAAATATTTTCCAAGTTACGAGTGGTATAGGTATCATGTGCATGTGCATTCATTACATCCTTTCATGATCTAAGTAGATCACTATCATTCATATTAGGTTGCGGTTAGAGATCGAACCTCATTTCTGTGTATTCACTTTTGTCATCGTAGCTATTCGCACCAGGTGAGTCATAGCCCCACTTTTACTCTTTACACTTGTTTTAACTCTTTGGGGGAGATACATGCTCAACTACTTGTTTATACTTGTACAAATATTTAAAACGTTTATACTTGATTACTTTTATACTTGATAACACTTATACTTGATTTTATACATACGTGATTGTGTTATACTTAACTGTGTTATACTTACTTGATACTTGAAACGTTTAAACTTTTATGCTTTGGGAAACGACACCCAGTAAACTTTTATGCTTTGGGAAACGGCACCCACAAATCTGTCAAAGGAGAGGTATTGATAGTACTATTATGGGGAAACACCCCCCACCCAAGTCCAAAACAGATGTGACGTTGGGTGACAGGTACTATTTGGGATGGTGGTTCCCCGCCTTTGTGTCTATGCTTGACCTTGGGTGAATATAATCCTGAGAAACTATATATTGTAGCAGTGGGTTGTAAACACACAGGTTACAAGGCTCTTATGGCGGGACTTGTAACTGAGTGGATTTACGATGCCTTTGCTGGGAAACTTACATACATATGCATAAACTTTATTTGTTAAACAAACTCTATGAACTCACCAACCTCGTGTTGACACTTTAGCATGTATTTTCAGGTTTTAACCTATGGCACGCTACAGGAGGTTTTGGCAGGGCATGGCATGGTCATAGAAGACTCTGATTATTAATTTGGGGACCGTTTTAAACTATTTAAGGGCCTACTTCCGCACTACTTTTAATGATGTAAATTCAACATTTTAACTTAACCATGTTATTCTAAATGTTTGAAATCAAAAACCATTTTTGTACTTGTGTTGTGTTACCGATTGAGTTACACCCCAGCTACACGTATGCTTCCGCTGGACCCGATTTTGGGGGTGTGACAGATTGGTATCAGAGCTTTGGCTATAGCGAACTAAGTGTTTTTAAAACCTAGACTATAGCCACTTTTACGAAAAACTTAACCCTATGACCGTCACGTGCCTGCCTGCCAAGCTGATGCCTCACTTGTGGTTTGTTGCTGACTTAGGTGATGAGATTTGTGTCTCATTATCTGGTATTTTATATTTACTTATTATCATTGTCTTTCATAAGCATATTCATGTATCATATATTGTTACCCTGGTATGTATCTCCTTGCGTAGTTTCATCCTTTGACCTCGAGTTTGGTCACCTACCTTAGTCTTTCTGAACGTCTTAGTATTTGTGAAGGACATAGTATTATTATAACTGAGCTGAGTATTTCAAAATTCATGGAACCTCGGTGGAATATAGACTAGTCACCTATATTCAACCCGGGATAGTGGGACATAGGCTGACTACCTATATCCGACTCAGAAATGAATTTTGCAACACTGAGAATGGTTATAATAAAATTCTGTCTGGATTGAATTCTCAACTAAATTTCCAAATGTTTCATTCATGTGTGTGTGTACCCTCGTTGTCAGAACGCTTATACTTTTCATCACCTCGTGAACCGCCGCCTAGGAACACGTCAACTGGTCATTTCATCTCATGAATCTTCCCCATTATAACACTTCAGAGACCTACGTTAACTGAACTTCGGGACGAAGTTCCTTAAGGGGTAGAGACTGTCACAACTCGTAAATTCTGGTCTTTTTCCGAACTTTCAACATTTACTATTCATCGGTTACTATTCATCGATCACTATTCATCATTTTACTATTCATCATTTTTTAGGTCAGTTTGATATTCTGAGAAGCGTTTTAAAATTTTACTATTCATAAAACACTATTCACCTCCGGAGAAAATTTGTCATTTATGCGTGGGTTGCGTCATTTTTGTAAACGTACGATTATTAACCTAAGAAACGTTATCTTATGAACTAATATTTTGAAATATTGATCCGACACTCCCAACTATGGTCCTAACACATTTTTATACTCATAATAATAATATAAAAATTATATTATTAATTTACCCGGTATTTTGGAAATTTATTTATTTCGTATCGTACGTCTAATATAATTACGACGGTTTTCGTAAAAACTAAACAATGATCACCCGAACACCCAATATTTATACCCAACATATTTTCACAATTTTTATAACTTTATTATGTCCCAATTAACTTCATCATATTTTACTTCAACTCGTCACGGTTTATTTTTAGTTAACTCGGTACCCGGTACACCTTAAAACTACAAATAAATACACTAAATAATCACCAACTCTTACACAACTCCAACTTTTTCTTCCTTTCACCTAAATGCCGCCCCCCCCCCCCCCCCCATGCTTCTTTCCCCAAAATGTGGATCTTGTCCCATTTCACTTTTTATACATAGCTTATACATAACCATTTCATTTCATTTTCTCCAAAAATCACACAAGCAAACTCTCTCTTTTCTCTCCTCTTTGTGGTGATCGGCCAAGAACAACAACCAAGGAGAAACCATAAACTTTTGAAGATCAAGTGTTTAAACATGTCCTAGTTATGATCTAGTTAGGGTTTTGTGGTAAAACCCTAGGTTATTATACATTTTCTCATCCAATCATCAAGTAAGCTTCAAGATCACTTGTTGATCTTTCCATACTTTCATTTTTCTAATTTCATGTTGTTTATTCAAGATCCATATGCATATGATAGTTTATACCACTCTATTTATACTTTTTATAACTTTGAAACTCTTGAAATGGATTATAATTAGATCCTTGTTAGATCCACTTGGTTTATGATGTTTAGGAACCCATGACACCCTAAGAAGGTGTATGGTAAGATTAGACTAGATTTGTGGTGATTGAAAGTGGTTTGGTTGGATTAGAAACTAGTTTGGAACACTAGAAATGGTTTTTGAAACAATATATAAACCTACTGTCCTTAAAATGAAAACGTGGCCAACTCAGTGGGTTTGGGGTAACTTTTGACCAAATATTTAGAAAATACATTCCGAGACGGAACTATGGCCGAAAACGGGGATAAAAACGAGTTAATAACGAAGGAGATACGCTAAAAACGAGTTTAACGACGAAAACTATATTTTCTGAAAACTGCATGCTGTTTGGTATTTTTAGACGGACAAATAGAGGCGTTAAACGTAATCTAGAGGAGCCGAATTATTAAAAATATATTAGTATATACTAAAACGAATCCGTGGATATAAAGAACGAGTAAAACGGACTAATAACGACAAAGATATTCACGTTTCAATAACGGCAAAATCTATATTGTTTTGACAGCTTTTACCAAAATAATATAACTACGTACTAAATAATATATTTTCTAGATTTCTTATTCAAGGGGTTTATTTTTAATTAACGAGATACGTACGACCCAAGGTTTATTTATGCAACTACTAGACGATAGCTTAAGGTTTTCAAAACGAGGAATATAACACTAACATTTTTATACGATATACTACGACAAGTTATATACTTCTATAATTGGACTTATTCTCCTAAGTATGGAAAATACTTTACTTTGACTATAACAAATATTTTCCAAGTTACGAGTGGTATAGGTATCATGTGCATGTGCATTCATTACATCCTTTCATGATCTAAGTAGATCACTATCATTCATATTAGGTTGCGGTTAGAGATCGAACCTCATTTCTGTGTATTCACTTTTGTCATCGTAGCTATTCGCACCAGGTGAGTCATAGCCCCACTTTTACTCTTTACACTTGTTTTAACTCTTTGGGGGAGATACATGCTCAACTACTTGTTTATACTTGTACAAATATTTAAAACGTTTATACTTGATTACTTTTATACTTGATAACACTTATACTTGATTTTATACATACGTGATTGTGTTATACTTAACTGTGTTATACTTACTTGATACTTGAAACGTTTAAACTTTTATGCTTTGGGAAACGACACCCAGTAAACTTTTATGCTTTGGGAAACGGCACCCACAAATCTGTCAAAGGAGAGGTATTGATAGTACTATTATGGGGAAACACCCCCCACCCAAGTCCAAAACAGATGTGACGTTGGGTGACAGGTACTATTTGGGATGGTGGTTCCCCGCCTTTGTGTCTATGCTTGACCTTGGGTGAATATAATCCTGAGAAACTATATATTGTAGCAGTGGGTTGTAAACACACAGGTTACAAGGCTCTTATGGCGGGACTTGTAACTGAGTGGATTTACGATGCCTTTGCTGGGAAACTTACATACATATGCATAAACTTTATTTGTTAAACAAACTCTATGAACTCACCAACCTCGTGTTGACACTTTAGCATGTATTTTCAGGTTTTAACCTATGGCACGCTACAGGAGGTTTTGGCAGGGCATGGCATGGTCATAGAAGACTCTGATTATTAATTTGGGGACCGTTTTAAACTATTTAAGGGCCTACTTCCGCACTACTTTTAATGATGTAAATTCAACATTTTAACTTAACCATGTTATTCTAAATGTTTGAAATCAAAAACCATTTTTGTACTTGTGTTGTGTTACCGATTGAGTTACACCCCAGCTACACGTATGCTTCCGCTGGACCCGATTTTGGGGGTGTGACACCGAGCGAATCAGGGGAGTATTTGATTTCATTCTCTTTACTTTTTCACTTTTACATTCTTTACTTGAACATTGAGGACAATGTTCATCTTAAGTGTAAGGGGAGGGTAAAAAGATGATACCTTACATATGCACTTTCGCTTGAGTTTGCTTTGTTTAATGGTAGATGTGTAATAAAACTATGAGAAATACTTGTTAGTGCAATTTTAGCGCCAAATTTAATTTTTTTTACAACATTTAGGAGTGAAACTTTAGCCATAGCAAGCGTCTCATGGACAGGAGATTGTATGACTAGCACATAACCGTATATTCAGAAAAATTTTCCACCCAAATATGTGAGGTTCGCCTTTAGATTTGATAGGAAAAGCATTCATTATTAGTGCTTATGAGTGTACCTGTAGCATTTAGATTCTAGAACTTGCGTTAGTGATGCATCCCGAGACCGCTAGTGAGACTACATTCGTGTGGTAGGATTTACTACATGATAAGAGGCATTAGGATCACCCTTGTGTTAAACCTGTGTTATAATTACTTGACCATTTAAGTCATATTACTTGGCTAGTTAAGTCAACTAATTTTTTCCACACCCTTAGCGTTGTACTCATTTTTAGTACACGAAACCCCTAGTACACCCCTCCGAGCCTATCTTTTCGTTTCTAACTTTAAGCATTTTACTTAAAGGAAGAATTTGTTACACCCCACTTAAATGTACAACCAAATCGCCTTAGCCTTCCGTGTATGCGCTCATTTTTAGTGCATTATTGTTATTTGTTAAACCCTAAGTTAACTATCTAATTGATTACATGGTTGCTAAGTCGAGTCATATCCTTGTACATATTGTTTTGGGACGATTGGGACTCATGGGTAAGTACTTATTTATGAAGTAATGGGGAAGAACATCATTTATTACCCCATATATACGTTAATCTTAAAAGTGCTCCAAGTGTTTTGATTTTCTTAATTCGAGTCATTATATTAGTTGATTATAAAGTATCTAAAGATTCAAGTGTAAGGGGAATGCTCAATCCCCTATGATGTATTATTTTGGATGGTAGGGTAAGAGTGTATGCAAAAAAAAAAAAAAAAAAAAAAAAAAAAAAAAAAAAAAATCGAAAAATTAAAGAAAAGAAAAAAAATAGAAAAAGGAAAAAGAGAAAAAACATACGGACTACCATCCCGTTTCATTCTATGTTCATTTTATGTTTTTGTTATTTTTCATTTATTAGCTTAAGTCGAGTCTAGTCTTGGCTTAGCAACGCCATATTGTACATGTAATTAACCAAGGTTGTTAACTCGCCACCAGTAAAACTTCCTTTATCCAACAAAACCGTGTATTTCATATCCCTACACCTAACGTTACAACCCTTTAAAAGACCTCTTTGATAGTTTATCCTAGGTGCTTACGCCATGTGGTGGAGGTTTGATCCTTTCCCAAGTCCATGGTAATCAATTTTGCTATGACAGGTAGTGAGAGATATCTTCCGTTTCCATATTGTAATTTATACTTTATTACACCCGAGAGATGTGAGTATCTAAACACTATTTGTGAGGTGCTTGTGTATGACCTCCGTGCTTGTCTATCGGTCTTTAGTGGAACGATTATTTGTTGTAATTACTTTTATATTAGTGTTAAATGACCCATAACTTGTCTTTTGAGTAGAATAAAAGCATTTGCTTGAGGACAAGCAAATCTCAAGTGTAAGGGTATATGATGAGGCGAAAAATGATCCATTTTTAGGGGGTCATTTAAGCCCAAATCCGAATTTATTTGATCAAATATTGCCCTAAATCGTTCCTTTTGTGATTTTAGGTACTTTGGGAGTGAAATCTGGAAAATGAAGCAATTCGGACGTTTTTGGAGCATAAAAGTGAAGAAAACGCCAAAGTCTTAATTTTCCATGCTGGGAACAGTGCATGACGGCGTCAAGAGTAGTTCCCTGACGGCGTCAAGAGTAAAATTCCATGACGACCCAGAAGAGTTTTGACGGCGTCATGAAGGTAGGGCGTCAACAGTTAAAGTCATGACGGCCTGGAAATGTATTGTTCTTGAAGGCGTCAAATGTAGATCTAGGCAGTCCGAGGATTGTTTTGGCGGCGAGGTGACGGCGTCACCTAATTGGTCTTGACGCCGTCAGACCCCTTTTTATATATATAGTTTTCTAATTTTTCACATTAAGAGGGAGAAGTTTTAGGAGAAACCCTAAGTACGATTTTGGTGTAACTTTACAGGTTTTTCAAGGGTTCCAACCCCTTGATACCTTGCATGATTAATCAAGATAAGTGTTCTTCTAATTCAATCAATATGTCTATGTGTTGGTTGTCTATATCATGTTCTTGTCTTAATTCCATCATGCTAGGCTAGATCTATCTTGTGTTTTCTTAGATCTAATGAAACCTAGATATTGATTATGTGTTGATTACTTGTTTATTCTTGTCTTGGATGAATGATTTATATGTTAGGCTTAAGAAAACTGGCAGATCTCCAATTGGTAACATGCTTGAACGTCTTAAGAAACATGAACCAACGCGCACTAGGTCTTTATTGGTTGTATTTAATGCGTGAGCCACTGTTTACAATCCCTATAGTTGTGTTGGGCATGGTGTAGGAGGAGATAAGAGCTCATAGAATTGGGGAGTTATGTGTGCCACCCCATGAATGATATTAAGGAATACGATCCGTCATCCATACAATTATAACAAGTAATTAACGTGTAAAAGATATCTAGGGAGTAGTGAAATCTAAGTAAACATATTTTCTCCAATTACTGCTCACAACTTTAGTATAAATTAGTTTATTTTCATTTTTAGTATTTTATTTTGATTGCATCTTAGTATTGGGTTAGTTAATTAGCAACTAATTCCGCCCAAATCCTTCAAACCCGAGATTTTAATTTGCTTTCCATAAAATATAAAAACACAAAAATAATCATCCCTCACCTTTAGAACTAGTATTTAGGTTTTCTAATCCTAGCGACACTATTCCTAAGCTGAACAATCAATCCCCCGGTACTTGTCACTATACTATACTACAACGATCAGGTACACTGCCTGGTGGGGGTTGTAAGCTTCTCGAGATCCCTCGAGAGGTAAAGCCTGTTGCGATTCCCACGCATCAACTACCTGATGGGGGTTGTAAGCTTCTCGAGATCCCTCGAGAGGTAAAGCCTGGTGCAATTCCCACGCATCAAGTTTTTGGCGCCGCAGCCCGGGGAATAGTTATTGTCTAGGTTAGAATTTCTTTTAATTAGGTCTACTTGCTAGATTCCTTTCTAGTAAGATTTTATTTTTATTTTTAGGTTCTCTTTAGTCTATCTTATTTCTTTGTGTTTTTGTTCGTAACTCTTCACCACCCGACATCATGGACAACGGGAACATCTTTGAACCCGTCATCCCACCACAACAAAACCCACCATTAGAACCTCTTAGGCCCCGAACCTTAGGAGAGTATTCCCGACCTAGCCACCAAGGCAACCGAAACACCATTGAGCTCACCGGAGCCAATTTGACCCCCTTGCGATCCGACACCATCCGGTTGGTGCAAAGCGGATGTGCATTCCATGGACTTCGTTCCGAAGATCCAAACCAACATCTTAAGGACTTCCTTAAAATCGTAGACTCCATAGACCTAGATGTTGAAACTAGAGAGACAACCCGATTACGCCTATTCCAATTCTCTCTACGGGATCAAGCTAGTCAATGGCTTGAGCGTTTACCCGCGGGATCCATCACCACATGGGATGATCTCACCACTCGTTTCCTTGCTCAATTTTTCCCACCGGGGAGAACTACTAAGCTTAGAAATGACATCTTGATGTTCCAACAACGTCAAAATGAATCTCTTTATGAAGCATGGACTCGTTTCAAGGACTTACTCCAAAAAGTCCCTCATCATGGCATAGATCTTTGGCTCCAAGTCCAAATCTTTTATGACCATATCGATCTCTCCACGAGGCGAGCCATTGACCAATCGGCCGGTGGTAAGCTACGTGATCTAAGTGCGGAACAATCATGGGAACTCATAGAAGATCTTGCTCTCTATGACAACGAAAGTTGGAATGATCCCCGTGATTTGAACAAAACGGTCAAGGCAATATCTTTGCTTTCGAATAACTCTAGCACTCCCGACCGTATGATCATGGAACTTGAGGACCAAGTCAAGTTTCTCATGAAATCCTACGAAGCTCCTAAGCCTTCAAGCCAAGTGAACAAAATCACTTCTTCATGCGAATTATGTAGTGGTCCCCATGACACTCGTGATTGTGTGGAACTCCCCGGAACAGCTTTTGCGGACTACGCATCCTCGCGTACCGACGAAACGGGAGATAAGTGGTACACTTTCAAGCCCGAGCCAAACCCTTACGGTGATTCATACAACTCCTCTTGGAAAAATCACCCAAACCTTAGGTGGAAACAAAATCAACCCAATTCTTCCAATCCGCCTAATCGTTACCAACCAAACGGTCCACCCTCCAACCGTACTTTCAACAACAATCCTTCTAACAACTATGGTAGTACCAACAATCTTGAAGGGTTGATGTCTAAATTCATGGCATCTCAAGAAGCTCGCATATCTAAGTTTGAAGCCGATTTCAAACAAAAGCAAAGCGAGATGACCAACTCAGCCTGAGCCTCAGCCAATTGCGCTTTGAGCTGCGCAATCTGCTCATCCCTCTGAGCAAGGCTATCTCCCTCAACAACGGTCCGCGCCTTCAGCTGAGTGACCAACTCAGCCTGGCGAGCAGCAATACCAGCCAGCTCCTCCACCAACTCCTGCGCAGACATCTGCGCTGCTGCCTTCAGAGGCTCCTCTACATCAGCAGTCTCGGGCGATGCAGCATGATCAGCAAAAGCCGCACCACCCTCTGTAGCATGGTCCCTATAAAATAAGGAAGACGAAGTTAGTACGCGGATACGGCAAATAAAAGAAAGTTACAGTCGTAAACACTTACACAAGAGGTGGAGTTTCGGCCCGATTCTTCTGTGCGCTAGTAGCAGACATCTCATCTGGCGCATCCGACTCATCCTCCCCAATCAGGCGACGCCTCCTTTTGGAGGTACCAACATAACCACCAGAAGACGCTCCCTTGCGCTTCTCTTTACGGACCTCTGCAGACTCCAAAATCTCCACGTTGTTAGACGCCTCCACATGCGTCTCTTCCTCCACGGGAGACCTCTCCTCAGTAGGAGGGACGACCTGCACTGGCGCGACCAGCACAGCTACAGGAGGAGAGTCCTGCTGCGCAACAGGTCCAAATATAGTCAGATGTCCCGCCGTAGCCTGCAATATGGGCTACTCACCCTCTCTCAGGGGACGCACCCCCACTGTCACGCGCTTAGGTTCTTTCAGCTTCACAACAGAGAACAAATCCATTTCTGCGATAGACAAAAGACAAACAACAAACGAACAAAGTTAGTTATTCAAAGGATAAGAAGCAAAACACTTACATTATAGATGCAGTAAAAGGATGAGCACCCACCCTGGCTGTCCTCATCAAGAAAGGTTGGAACCTCGTTCGCACCATCAAAATAATTTTGGCTCAGCCCCATATGCACCAAGAACTCCTCAGGATAGGAGTTAATGGGAATGTGGTTAGCATTAATTATGTCCGCATCTGCGGCACTGTAAGAACCAGGGATAGGACGCTCATCCCTCGGCAACAACCTTTGAGTATAGAACTCAAAGCGCGACGGAAACAAAACATCATCTACCCAAAAGAAGTACTCTCTCCAATGCCGTAAGGAATCTACCTTCTCTTCATAACATTGGAGGCGCCCTGCGCGCTTGGCAAAAGAAACCCATCCATGCGACCACGTTGTGTGGTAAAACGCACGAAATAGGTCAACTGTCGGATTGATAGCCAATAACCGACAATTAATCTCAAAATTTGATATCTTAGCCGCACCTATACAGTGCAGCTGTGAGATATGGAGTTGGTAATGATTGAGCACGTTGCTCAAAAAGACAGAAATGGGTACGCGATGATTCGCGTAATTGAAAAAGCGTGTATACAAACCAATTTTCCCATCGGGGAAATCAGCAATACACACATCCACGTCTGGTGCCTCAGGATGGATGTCGAGAGGAATGAAGAAGTCAGAGGAAAACTGACGTACGTCATCCTCATCTAACCTAGAGCGAAAGTCGTGTAACTGAGCAACCATTTTATAAATAAGGTTTGCTAAAATATTGCGCACGCGCAGTTACCTAAAGAAAACAGAGGATCGAAGAGAGACAAAGAAAAATTTGCAAATGGTGGAAAATACGCTTAACTGTGTGAACCACAGTAAAAAGGGGCGGTGATTTATATAAGAGACCAAGAAACACTAAATGGGATGCCACGTGGAATCCACTCACAAACGTGTGGCTGGGAGGTGAAGGGTATAAGCACTTTTTCCCTTTTCCCGAGACACACGTGGATAGCCTCCCCGTTTCTCGAGGCACACTTTGTGATATTTGGGACTTGGTTCATTGTTCCTATCATTTGGGTGGGAAGTATTTAATTTCTTCCCGCCACGCTTGCCGCTCGTTCCTTTAGTCTAGTATCCGCGGCTATGAGCCGCGCACACTAGACTGGGGGGACATGATGACGTATAGCCTATAGTTGGGCCACGAGCCCAAATTATGGACATTACTAAGCTCAAACCCACCACGAGTGGGCTATCATGACAAATGACTTGGGCCATTAATACCAACGGCTTGGGCTCACGAAGCCCAAAGCCCAACCAATACGCATAATTAAGGGATAAGGATCTTCTATTTACGGGATAGATATCCTTACCCCGGATAAGCACCACGAGTGCGAAGAGTAAGGAGCAAGATACCTACACGGTTTCTACGTCCTATATATAGAATTACATATTCTCATTGAAAGGTACGATTTACACAATCCCTAACTCTTCAACTAAACCCTAAACCGATTACTTACTCTCACGCCGGAGTCTAATCGTGGGAGACAATCCCACGATAAGCCTAACGGTGTTGTTTGCTTTCTTAGTGCGCAGGTTTCGCAAGCACTAAAGTTCTAATTGGTACGAGAGCAGGAGTCCAAACAAGGTAAGCCCAACTTTTGTATCAACATAACTATAACAATAATATATTAATAGTATCACATAAACATCATCTTGCAGCAAACACAATACATAGTTAAAATCTTTGACTATGAAAAAGGCGAAAGCTAAAAAGGACGGTTTTTACATTCAAAGGATGTGTCAAACGAAAAATAATTAGGCTTAACATAATATTTTATTTGTCCACTTTTGATTTTCAAAGTCTTTCTTTGTCAACTTTGAACTTAAATATATTTAATTGTGTTATTTAATATTTGATGCAAAATATATGAATAGATTGAGTTTTAAGTGTATTTTTAATTTGTATAATTTTCATTAAGCATTATATAACATAAATAAGAATATATTTACGGTCAAAGTTGACAAAGAGTGACTCAAAAAGTTAAAACTGGACAAATAAATTAGGACGGAGGGAGTATATGAATCTATTTAGCACTAAAAATGAGTATCGTTGACAACTAACACATGATTTAATCTAAAACACATCATAAATCAAGTTATATGTTTATAAAAATACCTAGATATCTGGCACAAGTAGTTAAATAATGACACAACTTCTAACATATACATTACTAGCCTCAAGGCCCGCCCGATGGGCGGCTAGCTCCAATGATTTTTTAAAAGATAAAAGTAGTAGTAAAATGTTTGATACAATAACGTTAAATGAATATAATTTTAAAACTAAAAATAAGATCTTAATAAACATAAGAAAGTACATATACAAATCACCTCACAAATTAGTAAAAAGAAAAAAATGGTTGGTTATATAATAACATACCAGTAACTAACATCAATCCCTCGTTCCTAATTTAAGCAAAACATAAGAAATATAAAGGAAAATGATAGAAGTCATTGGCAAATACTAATGAACCTATATAATTGGATAGCTCTGTTGGGTTTTATAGATTTGATGAGACAAAACAAGAAGAATGAAACATGAAGGGCTTGAAGTAACAAGAATGGAAACTACAAAAAGATGGAGGATTTGGAAGATTCTAGAAGAATATTTAGTTTTCTAATTGTATTATGATTCCTCTTGTAAACCCTAGATGTCTCTAGTATATAAAGAGACATAGGGTCATTAGTTTTATAGTACGTACAAGATGTAAAACACCAAAGGTGTGTGTGTGTGTGGGAACCTAGGCGTAGGGATTTGGGAAAACGCCTAGGGTTAGTGGTTAGTGTTTAAGTTAGTTCAGCCTCAAGATTAAGTCGTTCTACCTTGATCAAGTAGAATTGGGGCTGTAAATATTATGTTAGAGATGATGACGAAGAACCTTGTTGATAATAATAATAATCTTTATATTATTCCGCTGTGCTTATTATTATCATTGTTATTATGCTTTATTGTTTATCCTAGATCAATGTCTAAACAACATGGAGTCCAAAACGGTCCTAGAACTTATAGAAGATGGTGTGCATGAGTTCTATCAAGTGGTATCAGAGAAGGGGGCTCTCGATCTAGGGATTTACAAGGTTGTTGTCGAAGTAAGCTGTTTGGAAAAAAGGTATCGATCTGAATTTTTGTTTCTATGTGACACCAGAATATTACACAATCGTTATCTGTTTTCTTGCACATGGACGGTGACTCTTACAATCACGAAGAATAATTAAGTTGCTGTCGTTTTTCGCACGTGGTGAGGATCAGTTGCATACTTGAAGTATTTAATTGGGTTGTCATGTGGACAAATAACCTCGTACGAATTGCATGTGGGGTCGATTTCATGAGTATTAATAAAGTAATAATGATGGGTCGGTTATGAATTTTTACTTGGAAAAGTCGTATTTACAACCCTTGTCGCTGAGTGGAGAAGAAGTGCATATCTCAACGAATATTATAATTGGATCAATGGTCTGCTATAATTCACATGGGTCGATTCAGTATTATTTTAATGAAGTTGTGAGCAGCTAAGGGTGTTTAATGATTGGTCGATATCTATGTATCATATGTCATCTTTTGCAAGTCAAAGGGTTTGTCGTCTTTATTAAATTAATCTCGTACGAGTTTAATTGTTGATTGGTTCTTGATACTTATTGGTTGATCCATTAACTGTTTGGTAATTTGAAGATGTGATCGTGGGTCAGTATTGCATACAACTTTCACATGGGACGGTGCACAATTTTCACAAGGATTTAAACTTTGGTATAGGTTCGGTGGAGAATTAGAATTGGTTTACTCCAAAAAGTTTATCTTGTACTGATTAATGTCTCATATTTAAAAAGGTTGTCGTTTTCAACAAAGAGATACCAAACTGAGTGGAACAGTGGGACTATTTGGTGGGTTGTATCTTTGTTTTTGATGCATTCACATGTCGCTTTCTATGATCTTTCATTGTCTATGGTCAATGGAATTTATTAATGGGTTGGCAAGATACTGCTGTTTAATTCTTATTGGTTAAAGTTGGAGAAACATATTGGAATTTCAAAGTACTGTTATATGTTTGAAAGTACTGTTGTCTAATTCAAAGTACTGCTCCTATGTAACGTACTGCTACTCAACCGAAGTATTGCTGCTTGGACTAAAGTACTGCTCTTGGATTGAGAGTACTGCTGCAACGTACTGATGTGACGAAAGTACTGCTACTGCTATGTTCAACGTACTGCTGCTCCAAGGTACTGTACGTTTAAAATACTTCTACTTCAAAGTACTGTTGCTCGTTTATCTCAAAGTACTACTGCGTGTCTCATTACACAGTACTGCTACAAGATGATTTATGGAGACACGTAAAGAGCTTTATGGTTCAATATATATGCATGGTTTACAAGCAGTAAGGGGAAGTCTAGCTGAGTTTGATTGGTTTTTGATTACACACACAGGTTATTAGGTTCACACACACAGGAAGAAGTTTATGTTCTTAAAGGTTTCAAAAGGCTCGTATTTGGTTCTTATGGATTAATTGATTATGAAGAAGGTTGAATATCATTAATTTGATGTTGTAGTTGAGTTTCACAGGTTTGTGTTCTTATCATATAGCTTGATGAATCTAGCAAATTGGTGTATTATCTACAAACTGAAGGTGCTTAATGACACATTTGCTATCACTTAAAGGAGTTACATTGTAGTTCTCAATGTCTCATATTAGTTGAGGATTTTATCAAGGGATTGCGGTCTACTTATATTTATGGTTGGGTATAAGTATGGAGTTACGTGGATAGTAAAGATCTAAGACACAAGTTTGGGAAATTCTACTTCTTCATCAAATTCGTTATACTTGATTTTCTTCACAAGTAATCATTACAAGGAGCTTACAGATTTGAAGAATCATGAAGATGGTTAACACATTGATTTCTGGGGAAGCTTATTGTTTAATTGTTTAACCATCTACATGCGCCACTCAAGGGGAAGTTGTTGATTCTTACTACTGTTGGTCATTATTACTATTGCTAGTTGGAGTTTCTACTGTTTTGAATTCCTTTTTAGTAAGCACTTTGATTGTTCTTTATGGAGGGCAATTCGAAACATTGGAAGGCTTTGAATAGGAGTGTGGTATTGGTTCGTGGTGGTCAAGATCAGTCTTTGCATATGTTCCCTATTTGTTGATAACAAAAAGGGGAAGAGATGTTTGAAGAGATGTTGGAGTGGCATGGCATGGCTTAAGGGGAAGACAAGATTGTTTCATTCATGGTGAGATTTAATTATCTCAACTTCTCTACTTCGTCTAGGGAAGTTCGTACAAGAACATGTATGTTTTGTCATCATCAAATAGGGGAAGATTGTTGGGTTTTATAGATTTGATGAGACAAAACAAGAAGAATGAAACATGAAGGGCTTGAAGTAACAAGAATGGAAACTACAAAAAGATGGAGGATTTGGAAGATTCTAGAAGAATATTTAGTTTCCTAATTGTATTATGATTCCTCTTGTAAACCCTAGATGTCTCTAGTATATAAAGAGACATAGGGTCATTAGTTTTATAGTACGTACAAGATGTAAAACACCAAAGGTGTGTGTGTGTGTGGGAACCTAGGCGTAGGGATTTGGGAAAATGCCTAGGGTTAGTGGTTAGTGTTTAAGTTAGTTCAGCCTCAAGATTAAGTCGTTCTACCTTGATCAAGTAGAATTGGGACTGTAAATATTATGTTAGAGATGATGACGAAGAACCTTGTTGATAATAATAATAATCTTTATATTATTCCGCTGTGCTTATTATTATCATTGTTATTATGCTTTATTGTTTATCCTAGATCAATGTCTAAACAACATGGAGTCCAAAACGGTCCTAGAACTTTTAGAAGATGGTGTGCATGAGTTCTATCAAGCTCTTTAAATGAGATCCATTTGAATTATAATAAACCAATCAGATTCACATACATGTCATTAGCCAACTATTTTGCAGCCTTAATATGGTCCTTGGACCCATCTATTTGTACATTCCGTTTTGCTCGTGTATCACCACAGAGCAAGTGTAGTGACATCACCTGTAGATACCCTGCAAATAGGTACAATCCTTTAAGCTAAACTCATTTTAATTGTGAACTTGATAATGAACTAAAACATTTCTAAAAATGATATGAAAGATACATCAATTAAATAGTAAAGGGCAATATAATCATCAATGCATTTGTCTCCAAACAATCAGTATCATTGTATTGAAAAAACTTCCATGAAAGTAAAGTAAAGCTGATATATTTCGACAATCCTGAATGCGCATCGATACAGCTTTATCCAAAGGTAAAATAAAAATAACGCATGCTTTGATTTACATTATAAATTCATTATCTAATTATTGCGACTAATTTAAATTTTTTATGGATTCAAACTTACTCACCTTTTCTACACACAAAGGCTAAAGGTGATGGAAGGAAGAAAAGTTAGTGATTGGGCTGCAAGAGACTCCTCTGGCGTCCTTTCTTCTTATTCTTACCATCTCAGGTATCTTGCATGTGAACATATGAATTATCTGCAAATTCTACACACAGTTTGATCAGCAGTCATTCAAAGTGTGTCATGAAATTTCATTATATCTAACTGCAAGTGGGTTTGAAATGTGAAGGAAAATAGGTTCAGAAGATGATGTGTTCAAGGTGGTTAGCTGTTCTAAACTTTTAATAAGAAGAGAGAAAGGGCATTGACAACACTTTGGCTATTTAACCTAGATCTGACTTTCAATTGTACAAAGGGTTTAGCTAAATGTAGATATTTTTAAGAGCCCACTACACATAGAGGTTTCATAAGAATGACGTTATGTTACAACAAAGTTGCCCAACCTGCCTAAAAACTTAAGGTCACTATGGAAACGGGTCGAAAGTCGCATAAAGTATTTATATGCCTAAATCACTTTTATAGTAATGCAAGAAGACCTTCTAATTTGCTTTAGTTTTCTACTCATATAAAAACAATAACAAAGTGATCAAGCTTATTAATACAGATCCTAAAAAGTAAAAACTACCCATTTTGTCCCCGTTACCGGATAAATAATTCAAATTTATGTGGCACAAAAGGGTGAATCCACAATTAAACTAACATGATAGGCCATAAATGTCAAAAAGGTGAAAAAAGAAGATACTTTTTACTTACCTGAAAATGAGTACACCTTCAAGCATGTTCCCACTTTTCTGCCTCAAAGTCATCCAATCCAAGTTCTCGCCCCCGTCGAATAATTTTGTTGTAACAATATGCAGCAGCTCAACATTAAACAGAATAGATTATTAAAGAAAACAATCAATGCACTAAAGGAAAAATATACCTTTGATTTGCTACCCACATCTATCCCGACACCTACAATCATGTTTAAAAGGTTATGCAAAATAGTTGAAATATATCTACGTGTAAACAAAAAATTTGCTTAAACTTAGAATGAAGAGTATTTATACCAAATGTATTCAACAATGACCTTGTCGGTGTTAGGAGTTACATCTAAGTTTAGTAGGTCTTCCACCCTGTTGACGGTTCCAGCTAAAGCACATATTCTAAACTTTGTAGCACCTTTGAGTGCTCCCTTCTTGCTTTGCTTCTTTGTTGATCTCATCTGTCATTGCACTTAAGGAGCCTAACATTGCGTCATTTTCACCTAATTATATCATTTAACACAATCAAACAATGTGAGATTATTGGGGGAGGTTATCAAGCACTACATGAAACATCTAAATCAGATTACTGATATGTGCACCTTATAGTTCCATCTGATGCTTCCAGTTCCTTCATATGGCTCAATGTCTACAAACACTTTGGCATTGTTCTCCTTAACATGCAATTGCCTTAATTGCTTTTTATATGTAGTAGCTGTAACATTTACACGAATGTCATGTATACTATTCAACTATAATTAAGAACTTTAGATTATGAATTAAGTTCAAAATAATAAACATTAGTAGTTTAATGGTAACTAACCTGTTTTTTTGTGCGACTAATAACTACTCGTCTAGTATGTATTTGCTAATCCTGTAGATGGTATATTAAGTTCAAATAAAATTAGGTGTTATGGCACAATTACACCTTATGTTAAAAGGTTAGAAACCTGAGCAACAGGCAGAAAATAACGTATAAGTGTGTCACAAAGAAGTCTTACGAATAATAATACATGCAACCGATTTTGCTTTGCTCTTCTCCTTGTCCTTCCCTTTATCCTTTTTAGGCAGGAATTCTTTATCGAGTGTTGCAAAAAAAGATATTAGGATTTTAATAAGTTGTATTTGTTAGCTACTCCGGACCTATCATGTCCATCGAGTATCTACAATCACAAGTATGCTGTTATCACAAAATAAACATATAATTGCAATGCATTGTTGAAGACTTGAAGGTACATGATCATGCAATCCTAATTAGACTTTGGGTGACTTTCAACTATATGGTTTCCATTAATATTACCTGGATAGTGCATTCATCCTGTAACAGGGGCCATTGGATCATTTGCAGCCTGTAAATCATCATGAAGTAATGTTTTGAGAACCTTTGAAATAAATGAATAACTATACGCTAATACATCAATATTACCTGGATGCAAAGTAAAGCTTTGCAAACATGCCTTTTAGAATCTGAGTTGCTTGATTTTAAGTAATAGTCGTCAACGGATTGAAAAACTACATTCCAACACAAATACACAATTCGTTAAACAATTCCATAAACACTTTATATCCAGTTTAATCAAACAAAAAAATACATTCGAAAACAACAGGTTAAAAAAAATCATTTGGGACTTTCATCAAACAGTTGGTATGCAAAAATAAAATCAATTATCATAATCAATAAATGTATATGTAACTAATCTCTAAGGCTCTAATCCATCATACATCAAAACTGAGCAGCTAGACTTTTTTTATTCAATCGAAACATTTTTTTTTTAAATTCCTTAGAATCGGCCAAATCGATTGTGTGAGTTTGATAGTGTGTTGATCGATTTATGATTTTGATAAACAATTAGGGGTTTGCTGAAAAGAGGGATATTTGGTGTTGGTGAAAGTGAATCTGGTTTTAGTGGGATTAAGTTATTGATCCAAGTTTGATTTTGTCGAAGTTTAATTTTGTTGATATCGTGATGATGAATTTCTTGAAGGTTTGATTGAAGAACGAATTTTTTTTACACAATTTGGTTTGTGGATTTTTGATTTGGGGTTTTTTGGTGCCGTTTTTTTTTGGGAGATACTGGTTGGGGTGGTGTGATTTTGGATTGGCGTTTTTTTAGGAGGGTTTGTTGAGCAGTTAATGCTTTGAGGAGAAAATGAATAAGGGCCATCCGATCAAATGAATTTCCATGTGTCAAGTTTTAAGGTATTTTGGAGAGAGATGATGTTTTCAAAACCATTTTTTATTATAGTAGTAGATAAGTGACCCATTTTGAGAAACATATAATTAAATAATCAACTCTAACTTAGGTTCATAAACACAATGGTTGGATTTGATTCTAGGGCAAATGATAAAAAAAATGCATCGAACTTGACACTTTTTACCATTGTATGGTGCCAACTAATTTTTTTTTCATTGTAACACAAAACTTTTGATTTTTTCTCATTATATGTATCCACGCCAGCAAAGCGTCACATACAATGGTAAAATGTGTCAAGTTCGATGCATTTTTTTTTTTATCATTTTCCCTTTTTTATCGTGACGCTTTGCTGACGTGGATATATACAATGAGAAAAAATCAAAAGTTTTGTGTTACAATGAAAAAAAAAATAGTTGGCACCATACACTGGTAAAAAGTGTCAAGTTTAATGCGTTTTTTTTTTTTTTTTTTTTTTTTTTTTTTTTTTTTTTTTTTATCATTTTCCCTAATTAAATAATCAACTCTAACTTAGGTTCATAAACACAATGTTTGGATTTGATTCTATTGTTTCATATCGCAATTATTTGTCTATGTTTGTGTTTGACACACGAGAAGAAAACTTAAAATAAAAAGGATAAGATATAATAATAACCACATATTTGAGATGCATAAACTTGATTTAGATGTATTCTTAGTCTTTTAGATTCATCATAATATGTAATTCTAGCTCAAAATTAAATGCATATACATATATTCAGTGTTGCAAAAATCAGCCGAATCGGCCGATTAATCGCTAATCGGCCATGGACCTTGGAGAGATTTACAAGGTAATCGGCCGATTAATCGGCCAAGTCAAGAAAATCGGCCGATTAATCAGCTAAAAATCGCTAATCGGCCATGGACCGTCTCAGTACCGATTCACGATTTTTGCAACATTGCATATATTAGAATCATTTAATCAAGTTATGTCTCGTAAGATGTGTTGCTAATACCACTTTGCATCATTTTCATTTCAAAATCATTTCCAAAACTAATTGGGATGCAACTAATTTAGAGGTGATAATTTGTGCCAAAAAAAAAAAAAAAAGGGCTAATTTGGGCAAATTTGTAAAAGATTTGGGCACATTTAGCCCCATTCTTTTTCTGGAATGGGCATATATTGTCCATTGGAAGTTAAAGGGCACAAATATACGCATTTTTTTTTCTCTCAATTGGAGAACATTACAATTGTTTTAAAAGAAAAACTTATAGATATAATATATTTAATTTTTTAAATATAAATGAGGTGTTACGTTTAAGAAATTTATTTTGTTATTTTAGGTCTCTTCTAAAGTGATTCCTATAACATGCGCCCGTTTGACTCAGGCCCGTAGCCCATTTGAACTGTGGCCCGTGCCCGCTTGCCCCCCGTTGTGCCACCTCTAATCTAATTCAATTCGATACATCTGAAAATGTATGACTATAATTATTTCTCTCTCTCTTTCATTTTTTTATTTTTTTATTTATTTTTTTTATTTTTTTTTTTCACGAGATTACTAGCTAATGACAAAATAAGACATACCGAAGTTGTGCCAATAAACCCACACCCATAAGTCCAAGAAAAAAAATAAGCCCATTAAAAAGCCCAAACCAAGCACTCAGCAAACCCTATACTTTTACTTTCCTTACCACACAAAAAAGCTTTTCACAGCCAACCATTTTTGAACTGATTTGCTGTTAGGTCAGATTTTAACCATTTTTTTTTTAATAATGTTATTTTTTTTTGAGCAGATTTTAACCATTTTGTATTTAAGTTAAAATGTTTGTATTTTTCTATGTTGTGGTGTTTGTTTAAGCTTATTTTTTTAGCTTACGGGCTTATTTGGTTTCGGCTTATGTTATATAAAACCATTTTTTTCAGCATATTTTTAAGTTTTTAAATAAGCCGGAAAAAATGAGCTTATAAAACATAAGCCGAAACCACATAAGCTCGTAAGCAAAAAAATAAGGTTAAACAAACACCCCCATAGCTTGAAATTAAGCTTGTAAGTAAAAACATTAAGGGGGTGTATGTTTAATAAGCTTATGGGGTGTTTGGATTAGCTTATTTAGCTGGCTTATGGGCTTATTTGATTTTGGAAAAGCCGATAAGCTCACTTTTTAGAGCTTATTAAGTTTAGATTATTGGCTTAAGCCAATAATGTGAAGTTGATAAGATCATAAGCTTCAATAAGTGAGCTTATCGGCTTTTCCAAAGTCAAATAAGCCCATAAGCCAGCTAAATAAGCTGATCCAAACACCCCATAAGCTTATTTTGGAGCTTATGTGATTTCGTCTTATGTTTTATAAGCTCATTTTTTTCCGGCTTATTTTGGAACTTATTGGTTTTTTTTAAGCTTATTATATCATAATAAGCTTATATAGGAGAATAAGTTCCAATTTAAGCTGGGAAAAAATGAGCTTATAAAACATAAGGCGGAATCACATGAGATCCAAAATAGGCTTAAATAAACGCCCCCTTAATGTTTTTGCTTCTTAAGAATGTTTGTTTATAGTTGCAAATGATTGTGGCTAATGTATGTTGGTTATCACTGTCAGTTTTATGTGTTTTAATGATTATGCAACATTAGGGATTATGTTTCCAGGCGTATGAGCTTACGAGCTTATAAAGTTCATAAGCTTAAGTGGACAATCTCACAAGCTCAAAAAATGAGCAAGCGCGTCAAATAAACTTAGACGAACACGCCCCTTAGTTTCATGTTAGACAAGAACTCGTGAAATATGCGTTTGCTTACCATAAATAAGCAATTTCAAACAGACGTTTTAGTATTAGTGTATTTAACAGCTTATGCCTTACTAAGGCATAGTTGAAGTCAATTGTTTTTGGTTAAAGTGTTTATTGTACCGCTGAGTATGGGTTTGAAATGATTAGGAGTTAATGGTGGTTGCACCTCGCTTTTTTCACGAGTGTTTGTTTATCAATTCAAATGAACCGGCTCTTCACGAATGTTTTCTTTACTGTAATATATAAACACGTTGTTAATTTCATATGATTTTGTCCTGTAATATGATGAAAAGGTTGCTCACTTTTTTGTTATTTTTAACAACGCCTTTTTGAAGCTTGAACATTAGAACGACCAGCCTTTCACAGCGTCCTTTTGAACCATCTGCTGTAAGGTCAGTATTCTCGGATTTTAGCTATTCAATCAAATATCTCCATGTTTTTAGGCTAAATGTTGATTTACAAACTGTGGCTAGGATTTTGTTAGGTCTTTTATGTGCTGTAACATGTAGAATTCTGTTAAAGAGGGTGTTTGTTTAACTTTATTTTGTGGTTTCTGTGGTTTTGGCTTATGTTATATAAAATCATTTTCTTGTGCTTATTTTGGAATTTGAGGGTTATAAGTTTCAAAATATGCCGGATGGAATAAGCTTATAAAGCATAAGGTGAAATCACATAAGCTCAAAACTAAGCTTAAATAAACACCCCCAAAATGTTTTTGATTCTTATGTATATTTGTTGTGGGCTAATGTATGCTGGTTCTTCACTTTTTAATTTTTATGAATCTGCTGTCGCGTTTTTACAAGAACGTGATGCTTATACAGGACAATAAGTTCCAAAATAAGCCTGGAAAATTGGGCTTATAAAACATAAGGCGGAATCACATAAAGCTCCAAAATAGGCTTAAACAAACACTCCCTTAATGTTTTCGCTTCTTACAAATGCTTGTTTATCGTTGCAAATGATTGTGGCGAATGTATGCTGCTTATCGCTGTCAATATATGTGTTTTAATGATTATGCAACATTAAGGATTACCCTGTTTGGAATTTTTTTTATTATTTTTCTTTCTTATAAACAGAAGCTCAATAGTAAGCTTTTTAAGAAATAGTTTATTGGAATTTGCTTATGTTGTAAATGAAAAAATAGTTCTTAGGGTGTTTGTCTAAACTTATTCGATGGGCTCAAGAGTTTATTAAAAAAATTAATAAGCTCATTAGCTTATGTTTCTAGGCTTATGAGCATATCCACTTGAGCTTACGAGCTTATAAAGTTCATAAGCTTAAGTCGACCATCTCATAAGCTCAAAAAAAAAATGAGCAAGCCCGTCAAATAAACTTAGACGAACGCCCCCTCTCTTTCAATGAAAGATAAGCACTCTGAAATAAGCACGTTCTTACCTGCTTATTCTAAAAAAGCAGCAATCCCATACTCACTTTTAGTTTGTGTGCTTATTGCTTAACTGCTCATGCCTTATTAAGTCAATGGTGTTTGGTTATGGCCGTCTATTTTTGTGATCCAAATGTGAGAAGCCTTGTTTAGGTAAGTCATTAATATCTGCAAATCGTTGACTGGATTTAAGATTTTAACCATTTACTATCATAGGCGTTGTATAAACTGAAGTAAGTGATTAATGCCTGAACTCGTTATAACCCAAATAAATCTATATCTTAAGCCTCTGTTTGCATGAGTCGGAAGTTGTAGTATGTATAGATCTCCAAATGGTTTTCCGTTATAACTCGGATAAATAATGAGCATAAGCATAAGCATAAGCACGGCTCATTTGCATTTACGGATATGCTGTTTTGTATGATTTATTTGGTAGCTTAGTGGACGAATTATGAGAATTTGTATTTATTGGATGTTTAATACTGTCTCCCTGATTTGGCTTTTTTAAGCTTATTATATCATAATATGCTTATATAGGCCAATAAGTTACAAACTATGCCGGAAATGAACATATAAAACATTAGCCGGAATCATATAAGCTCCAATATAAGCTTAACTTGACACCCCCTTAATGTTTTTGATTCTCACCAATGCTTGTTCATCGTTGCAAATGTTAGTAGCTAATGTATGCTGGTTCGTCACTTTTTATCTGATAATTCTGCTGAGAATTTATGCATTTTTTACAAGAATATGATGTTTTTTAATTGATAAAAAGTTTGTTCATTTGATTTTCTAATTTTGGTCGTGAGTCCTTGAAGTTGATCCAAATCTTGTGTCAGTCCCTACTTTTGAGACTAGTCCCCAGTATTTCAGTTTTGATATCCAAACACCCCTCTTCTAACAACCATTAAGTAACTCGTTAAGTATTGGTGGGGTGAGAGGTTGAAGAAGAGGGGTGTCTGGATGAAAGTATATTGCTTCTGGGTGGTTAAATGGCTTAACGAGTTATGTAACCATCATCATTATTTGGATGACCAACGTATCAAAACTGAGACATGGGGACTAATGGCGACATTTCTCAAAAGTAAGGACTATACTCGAGATTTGGATAATATTATGGACAGTGTGCTCAGTACATAAAACCAGCACTTTAAGAAATAGTTTTTCTGGATATGATGGGAAAAAAAGTAGTTTGAGTTTCATGTTAGATAAGAGCTATGAAATAAGCATGTTCTTACATGTTTATTTTCAATAAAGCAGGAAAAAATTAAGCATTCCAAACATATGTTTTAGTTTTAGTGTGCTTTACTGCGTATGCCTTATTAAGTCATAGTTGAAGTCAATGGTTTTTGGTTAAGGCCGTCCATCTATCTATGCCCGACCCCAAAGTGAAAAGTTTTGTTTTGTCTAAGGGCTACTTTCGATGCACACTAAGTAATTAATATCTGCAATGGTTGGATTGGATTCAAGTGGTTAACCATTTACTATCATAGACGCTGTATAGACTGAGTTTGTATGAGTCTGAACTTTTAGTATGTATCGATATCTAAATGTTTTTTTCGTAATAACACAGATAAATAATGAGCATAAGCATAAGCGTGTCTCATTTTCATTTACAAATCTGCTGTTTTGTATGATAGATTAGTACTCGCATAAGCAGTGACGATACATTTAAAATCTTGCTAAATTAAAAACAGTGGTTTATTGTACTGCTGAGTATGGTTTTGAACTGATTAGGAGTTTATGGTTTGGTTGCGCATACTCGTTTTTTTTCACGAATGTTTGTTTATCATTGCAAATGATTTTGGTTAATGTATGCTGGTTCAGCGGCTCTTCACTTTTTATTTGATGAATCTTTGGTCAATTTTATGCGTTTTTACAAGAATATGATTTTTTTTTTAATTTTTAATTTTTAATTTTTTTAATTTTTATTTTTTTTTAATTCTAAATTGATGTTTTTTTTACTGTATCTAATGAAAAAGGTTGTTTGTTTGATGTATTGATCTGAATTGAGTTTGTAGGCGTCTGAAACAATATATTCTAATAATCTGCTTTCGGTTCATAGTTATGGATGCTGAAACTATTCAAGCACTATTAAAGGCGGCTGATTCACTCAGTATTGGACACTCAGAAATACCCGATCCTAGTACCCGAAGACAGCCGCTCGTGAACTACAGTAGGGTTCCAGTCAGACGCGACGGGAACCACTTCTTTCGTGCTGCATCCTACAGTTTCTTGCATACGGAAGGCTATCACATGTTCTTGCATACGGCGGATTCCAATCTTCAACTCGCTTGTGCAGAAGTGGTATGTCTTCTTTTTTTCTTTGCCTTTTTCATTTTCTAAATTTTGTTAACTTATCTTTACTGTTTCATTATCTTCAGATCAAAATGAAGATCAATATGATGAAGGTGGCAGGTTCTACGCTCGAGGTTCATAAGGAGATTATTCCTCGGTCAGGGAAGTGTCATTTTGAGATCTATATGTTCCACCCTCCCGCATATGCCATTCATCCAAATGCAGGTAAAGTACAGTAACCTTTTGCATAACATCTGTCTGCGTATGAGTTGTTGATTATTACGTGGAGTCTGAACATTCATATGTAAATAGGCTGATATCGCCACCGTTATAAACAATTTTTAGATCAATGTGTTGCATCTGATGCATGAGTTGTTGCTGCATGTTTGTATCTGTGATTTGAACTATTTTACAAAAGTTTAAAGTCTTTTCTATGTACACAACAGACTTATTATTATCGCCTGAAAGATGACCCTTTTTTATTTATATTCAATTGCTTATTTCAGTAGTCATTATGCACCTTTTTTGGACTATTAGTGTTCGGGATTGTTTGTTTACTTCTTAAAATACCTTAATTTTTCAGATCATCGTATGTATACAATTCTGGGACCTGAAGCAGTAGACCAAGTATGGCCCTTGATGTCAAGATACACCGAATATGAGGATGTAAGTTTCCAATATCCTTAATCTTGTTTTTGGTTTCTTTTTGCATGGGCGAGTTTGCTTTCTAATTACTGACTTTTATAATCATTTTGCTAGGATTCTGGTGATGAGGAGGCTTATGATTTGTGATGTTTTACTGATCATTTTGGGTTGTTATAGTTTGTAACTTGAATGGTATTGTTAACTAAGGTGGATGTTGTAAATATATTAATGGTTGAGTTATCGAAAATGTATGTAGACATCATCTTTGATCTCCTTTTTTTCCGTTATGGTTGGTTGGCCAACATGATGTTGATTTTATGCTTTTTATTGGTCCTGATGATGGCTTTTAAAGTATTTTTCTGTACCATTCTTGTGAGGAAGTAAGCTGCAAGTTTGGCACCGGAGAATGATCATATTTAGGAAATGTAGTCAGTCGTTTAGACTCTTCCTTTGGCGATATGGTTCATTGCGAACGCCTTCTTTTATCCTCTCCTTTGTTTGATAGTATTAGGTTTGGAGTTACAATCTATAGTTAGTCTTAGGTGAGTGTCAATTGTGAAGAAATGCAGCTGATGTGTGTTGCTGTCGGTGTATTAGTAGTATATCCTTGTCTTATGTTGTCAAAAAGAACATGATAAACTAAACTACATGATTCACCGGAAAATTTTATTTCAGGGTACCCGCCGCCTCAATGTGCGGGTACCCTGATAGTTTATTGTAATCGTCGGATGATAGTAAATGATAATCCATCTTTTACATGGATGGAAGGTATCGGTATACAAGATGATTCAGGTGTTGAAACACACATGTTATCGATTTGTTATCGCTCTTTTAAGACCATCAGCCAATGCCATGGTCACATTGACACCCGACAAAGTGAGTGTTAAACACCAAACTAGACCAAACAAACCCAAATCAAAACTATAAGTAGCATGGGTCACAAATCTGGACGGGTTCTGTCTATTTGGGTCATATAGGAGCACGGGTCCGGGTAAAACACATCTATTTGTGTCATCCAATTTCCTTTTTTTTTTTTTTTTTTTTTTTTTTTTTTTTTTTTTTTTTGTGAAAATTGTGTTAAGTTATTTTTTTGATCCGCTAGACTAGGGATGGTAGTGGACATCTAATCTAATGGATATCCACCCGATCTACCCATTACTAATGGATTTGGAAACTACATTTACGTAATTACACCAAAACCACATATATTGCTTATTCAAGCACTCAAAATTTTACCAATCAATGCGACTAAGCCGGTTTGTGACCAATATATACAACAATGTTGCACCTTATTTGTTAATACAGTACTTGTTTGGTCGATCAACATCCAGCAGTAACGGGTTTTATGATAACATGAGATTATTATTATTATTATTATTATTATTATTATTATTATTATTATTATTTTTTTTTTTTTTTTTTTTTTTTTTTTTTTTTTTTTTATAAAACCATCGCTTTTATTAGAAACATGAAAAATTACACAAAATTGGAGGGGAGTCTAGACACAATCTGAGCTCCCACTCCTTTCTGAATACAAAAACTAACTCGATGAACGATAAAAACACCACTCTTAATGTTATTAGAGTGGCTGATGGCAATAGACTTAATACGAGAAAGTGTATTCAAAGCTTCCGTCTCGAATTCCCCAAACGTAGAAAAAGCGAAAGGAACGAATTTGTATCCATTGTCTTCACATTTGGATGCATACTTCTTCCTCTTCTTCTCCACCGCATTACTCAAAGCTACCCCAGGAGCCCACGAAGTCACCCCAGTACCAGCAAAGGGAGAGACCCCGGTCACATCTAGACAAGCATCTTTACCCTGGAGCCAGTTGTATAAAAGCAAATCTGCAGGACGTAATTCCCTTCCTTCCTCTGAAAGAAACCCTAGTGAAGCCTCCTTACGCACCATGATTCCCACCTTGGAGCATATATCAACAAGGATATCACGCACCAGATTATGCCTGAACTTTACTCCGACGTCACTTGAGCAGTGGACTGCATGGTCCCCCCATTGGTCCATACGATGCACATTACAGCTCGAGCAGAGGCTACCTTCAGAAAACATAGGGACCGTTAGCCTATAACATAACACCGACCGAAACATAGGGACCGTTAGCCTATTATTATTATTATTATTATTATTATTATTATTATTATTATTATTATTATTATTATTATTATTATTATTATTATTATTATTATTATTATTATTATTATTATTATTATTTATTTTATTTTTACTTTTTTGGTTGTGACATTTACCAAGTCATGTATTTATGATATTGAGCATTAATAGTAACTAGATAGAGTAACGATCACTAGCTAGAGATGCAAGTTTTGAGCCTTGATATATTAAAGGGATAAAGGTGTGCTGCCCAAAAAAGTTATGACGTTTGTAAATGAAAGTAAGTTAATATTCCAACTAAAATCACCTAACTTCTTAAATGTAATAAGCAAACTTTGAAATGATCTCTCACAGAAAATCCATATATATCTAACTTGATTTTGGTATTAATTTTATTATGTAATCTTAGGATAATTTGCTCTAATTAAGATAGAATTAACCTTGATAAAAAAGTTATTTCTTAACAAAAGCAACCGCTATGGTTAGTAGTGCTAAAAGGACCAACCCGACTTGAACATGAACCCAAAGACTTTTGAGTGAGGTTAGTCGGATTAGCTTGTTTCACTTATTCGGGTTCCGGTCAACCCGATTAACCTGAATACGATTTTCTCTTTGTATTTTTCAAAATTTACTCACAACTTAACAATTTACATGGACGGATCTGATTGAGTTTAACCTGACGCGGATAAACTTGTACCCGACCAACAAAAAACTAAATAATGTAAAGTTCAAATACGTTTTTACCCGACCCGAATAAACCCAAATCTGACCTGTATCCATGTTAACACCCTTAGTCACTGGTCACTACCCAATACTTCTCACTCAACAAAAGAAACTTCTTCAACCATCTTTATATTTTTAGTTTAAAGAAAATAATGGTACAAAATATCAGTAAATGTAAAATGGCAAGATCAACAGGTTAAGTCTTTAGATAACTTGACAAGGATTGCCACATTGTCACATTCAATGGACAAGATGAAAACAAACACACATCTCACAACAAATACAACTACATCTCTCTTTTTTTAATATAAAAGATACGTGTTATTAGTCGACAAATATTATAAGAAAATCCAATTACAAGTGGCATGCAGGTAAACGGGCCACAAGCTGCGCCGCTACCCCTTTTTATATTGCAAAGCCTACTCTATTAAAAATAAAACATTGGCCCTTAGCAGCCGGAGAGTTACTTTGCACAACTTTCTTCACGCGATCGAGGAGCTTGATTGCTTGGGGGGCTATTGCCCCAAAGGTATCAAAAGCGAAGGGCACAAACACATGTTGGTTCTCTAAACAAGCCGCTTCATGTTTATCCACTTTTTTGCTCTCGGCTTTCAAAAGTGCCTGCCCCGCCACAAAAACAGAATCCCGGAGTCCCACCAACGGGGATACCCCAGTAAGGTCAATGCACGCAGGCTTGCCTTGCGCCCATCCAAACAAAAGAAACCTCAAACGCATCACTTTCTTCATCTCTTAGTTCAGTTTTCGAACCACATTTCGACCATTATGAGTTTAATTTTTCACTGGCAATCTTGATGATGAAGACTAGTCATATCACACATGCCCAAAACCATTTTTCATTTCGGCTTTTACTTTTCGACACAAGTAACCAAGTCTTTTCTCTCATTATTGAAATAGGTGATCTTGGAAAAACGGTGGTAACATCTTATTCTTTTTATAACGTGTATTGTTTTAAGTTTTGTGTGTTTCTATTGTTTAAAGACTTCGTTCATGTATATGTAAATATACTTTGGTTTTGAACCTCCAGGAAGCGGATGTCATAGTCATGGGCCGATGCCTGGTCAAGGAAGTGTATGTCATAGTCACTCACAAAGCTTAGATCGGAATCACCACATGGCAACAATAAGATTTTCGTTCTTGATTCCTTTTTAAGATTGGTAATACTCGAGGAATCTACTATTACTATGTTAAGACGTCAGTATGGACGTAACAAGTGGCCTCAGGTACTCTTTTTTCTCCTAGTTAAAAATTAAATGATAAAATTTTCAACGTTAATTTCAATAAAAATATGGCTTTTCAAACTGTAACACACAACCCATTAGGCCTAACTATGTAGTTTTGGTATTTTTGCATATTTTTTAAAGTAGTCTTTAGGTAGAAAGGCTTATGGAATGTGTTAACCAAGCTTTTTGTTATTATCGAGTGGGCCTTATCAGGAGACTTGTCTTGGGAAGTTAGCTTATATATCTCAAACATAGGCATTGTTTTGTCCAATTGTTTTTTTAACACTTTCGTTACTTTCATGGATTATTTTTAATGAACTATTTATTGACATAATGTAGAGATTTGCACAGTTTTTTTGCAAGCTCGTCAAAATGATGTTTGGCGTACAGCCGAAGGACGATTTCCATAGTTTTTGCAAGCTCCTGAAAAGGATGCTTGGTGTATAGCCAAAGGATTCACACAAACTCTTTGAAACAAACCCAAGAAACAGTTTCTTCATTCTAAGTAGTAATGTTACCACTACTCATGGCGTGTTGTTTAGCTTTAAAAAGGAAGATCGGGGTGTATATAACTTTGGGGAATTCAGTTTTGATGATCCGCCCTTCTTTAACATCATAGTGTAAATATGATACTTGAAATTTGTTTGGAACCAATATATAAGCAGTGTAATGATATATAAGTATCATCATAGTAAAGTAAAGCATTTGTCACAGTATTGGCAAGAAGATTTATTCACACTACTCTATTTGTAACAGTTGTCACACTTTTTGAAAATTAGATATGCATAAAGAGGTAATCATAAAAGTGTGAGTAAAACTACACTTTTTCTCACATTCTATGTAAAGTGTATGTAAATTAGACTTTTGCTCACACTTTTTAAAAAGTGTAGGTAAAAGTAAAACTGTTACTTACGTTTTCAAAAAGTGTGAGTAAAACTACACTTTTTCTCACATTCTACGTGTGTGTATAAATTAGACTTTTGCTCATATTTTTTAAAAAGTGTGGGTAAAAGTAAGACTATTACTTACACTTTTTAAAAAGTGTGTGTATAAATTAGACTTTTGCTCACACTTTTCTAAAAGTGTAGGCATAACTAGACTTTTGCTTACATTTTATGTAAAGTGTGGGTAAAAGTTAAACTTTTGCTTACACATTTTTTTTAAAAGTGTAAGTAAACATGTAATTTTACTTACACTTTTTTTTGTGTGTCATTAAAAATGGTGTCACCAAAAAGGCCTTTTTCTTGTATTGTCTTATTCTCTTCTCAAACATGTCATATGCCTATGCATTTCATTTTTAACAAGTCAAATGTGACATTTAGCCATGGGTTTGTTGTTAAGCATCTAATCAACCCCAAAGCTTGAAAAGGCGATTATCTCAATAACTAGTTTTAAGAGGTGTTTGTCTAACCTTATTTAATAGGCTTACAAATTTATCAAAAAACTGGCATCTTATTTTTCTAGGCTTGCTTATCCAATCAAGCTTATGAGCTTATAAAGTCTGTAAGCTTATGTGGATAAGCTCATAAGATCAAAAATGAGCAAGCTCCAAAACCCATCAAATATGCTTAGACAAACAACCCTCTTGTTTTGATAAAAAGATATTCTGAATAAGCATTTTTTTACCTGCTTATTCTCAAAAAAGCAGCAATCCCAAACACACCTTTTATGCAATCCAAAAGTAAGAAGTTCGTTTAGGCTAGGGTTAAGTTCGACGTACACTAACGTAGGGTTTGATATGTTGTAATCAAAGTAGGAATGAAAAAGGTTATTACGGTAGAATGAAAAAAATCTTGTTTGTTTACACATTTACAATGTAATGATTCATTGCAATGAATGACTCATTACACCATTTTCATTCCTTAGGGGTCCCCTCCTTTTTTTTTTTCATTACATCTTGTAATGGAATGAAAATTACAAAAAAGTCCATCATTAACTAATCACATTAAATAAACTTCCTATAATCAATGACCATTTTAGTATTTTTTTTATCGATTACATTACGTCTATCTTACCAACCAAACATAATTAATAACATTAATGAATCATTACATAGCATCATTCATTCCATTACATCCTTTATTCTATTTATTTGATATTTCATTCTTTCCTACCAAACGAACCATAAGTGATTAATATATGCAATGGTTGGAATTCAGTGGCGAAGCTAGAAAATTTTCAGTGGGGGGTCGGGATCTAAATTTTTTTCCTAACGCTATATTTCGGGTAATATGTTCAGGTCAGGTCAAAAATTAAATACTATTATTATAAAAAAAAAAATTCAATCACTAAAAAACTAAACATTTGTCCAAGACAACTAAATTGCAAAGAACTTATATTAGTGGTATACGATTGACGATTCCTGCCAGGCTGCCATATTGAACTTTCAACCCCAATTTCTAATTTCTACTTAAATCCCTAATTTCTACTAAATCCCTAAATAAAAAACAAGTAGATTTAAAGACAACAAACCAGAAGGGCCGCTGCAGGCGGCGGCAGGCGTGGCGGAGGCTGGTCGGCCGTCGGCGGTGGTCGGCGGGAATGCAGGAGCCAGGAAAGTGGGAGGAGATGAGGGTCGAAGGGGGAGGGTTTGGGATTTGATTAATTGGTTTGCTAATTGTTATTGTTCCATATTATATATATTTTTTTTAATGGGCTAAGTAATGGATTTTAGTTTGGGATTTGGTTTGTTAATGAATTTTAGTTTGGGTAGATGAGTTTATGTAAAATGTAATGGATCAATTTTATTGTTTAATGTATAAAAAAAATTCACAATTAAAATGGGGGTCGAAACCGAATATGCCGAAATTTTTCTACACGAAAACTATATACCTCTTACATCGCAAAAAAAATTTCGGGGGGTCGGGCGCCCCCTCCCGCCCCTATAGCTGCGCCTATGGGTTGGATTGGATTGGAGTCTTTAAGCATTTACTATCATACGTGCTGTAATGCCTGAACTCCGTGATGTTGTTTAGATAAACAATGAGCATAAGCACAACTCATTTGCATCAATGGATAGTTAAAGGTAGCGGACAATGTATATATGAGCATAAGCACGTCTCATTTGCATTTTACTATATAACTTGTTTGATAGATTAGAGGATGAAGTATGAGAATTTGTATTAATTGGATGTTTATTACCATCGACCTAAATTCTGGTTTTGAACTGATTAGGAGTTTATGGTTTGGTTGCGCGTACTCCCTTTTCTCATGAATGTTTGTTTATCATTCCAAATGGGCAGCGGTGTCAAATGGTTGACCCGACCCGAACCCGATAAGGCCTTATAGGGTCGGGTTGATTCGGGTCCAACCTAGCTTATCAGGTTTATCGCGTCAACCTGATAGACACAATAGCCTAATAGGGTCGGGTTAGGGTTTTAGTTAGTTTCTTATCGGGTCAACCCGATAAGATATAGTGAGATATTAACAAATCTTTGATTTTTTGAACAAAAGCCCATTAACATACAACACTAGTTTTTTTAATAAGTTTACTACTATGCTTCTTTTCTTTCTTTATTAACATACAACACATCTTTTGCTAGTATACAACATTTCCAAATTCCAATTTAACGGCAGCAGATAAGAGTCTAAATTCTGTATTTAGTTAAAGTCATATCCTGGTCAGAGTTTAAGTTCCTTTGTATATGCTTATTATTTAACTAAATGGGAGATTCATGGATTGCATCAGTTTGCTACTATCCGTATTGAGAGTTTAGTACCGAAATGGTATTCCCTGTGTGAGTTTAACTTCCATGCCTAAAATGCAAATGTATGACAGCAAGAATGCAAGATCATATACATGTACAAATAAATTTGGTTTAATTATGCCATATATCCATATATTAGTAGATCGCTAACGTAGCATTACATAGCATTTGCTCCCAAAGTCCAACATCCCGTTCAATAACATTAGGAATTTTTTATTATTGGACATATTTTTTTCCTTACAAGTAACCGGCCGATAACCCGCAACCCGATAGACCCGATTCCTTATAAGGTCGGGTTGCGGGTTAGTTTTTATTATTCAAAAACCCGATAGACCCTACCCGATAAGCCTCAAACCCAACCCGACAACCCGATTGACACCCCCTATAGTTGTTAGGTCGGTTCGGTTTTGGACCTTTGCTCGGTCCTAGTTTTCATAGTCAATTTAGATATCATTTGTAGTAGGTCTCATAAGTATGACATGTCATTTTAATAATAGGTTAGGTTTGAAGCAGAGGTGAAGCATTTGCTTTCGCTTAGTTTTGGGCTGAGATGTTCGTTCTACTTAATTGTTTTTTAGAGTAATAAAGTACGGGGAAAACTACAACCCAAAAAAAACACGATTTTTATGAAAGGGATGCCACTATTTTAGTAAAGTTGATTTTTGCTCAAATGAGTAAATTCCACTAAATTTAACACTTAGCATAAAAGTGTACAATGGCATGTAATGCTAGGAAATTTCCTATAGTACTTTTTACTAAATAAATTTAACACTTTATAGACCACTGAGAACACATTCACTTTTTACTCGATCGAGAGAGACTACAAAATCTATAAATTTTTAACGAAACATTGACTAAAGTTTGTATCTTTGAATGAACATACATGAAAAATATTTATTAAGAAACATCGACTAAAGTTTGCAACTTTATAATATCGTGGTTTAGCAAAAAAAAAAAAAAAAAAAAAAAAAAAAAGAAAGAAAAAAAAAAGTTTATTGAGACTAGCCAGACTGGGTGGTTGACCATGTGGTCGGTCTCCACCCAGTAAGCGTCCCCCTGTACGAGACCTCCAACGAACAAACGCGGCCTCTTTGGAAAACAATTGAAGATTTGGTAAGGTAGTCGATTGAATTGTGTGAGTCTGTGCGTGTGTGGGTGTTCTTTTATTGATTTTTGTGGGGTGTGTTTTTTGTGATGATCGCAGTCGCCTTTTTTTTTTTTTTTTTTTTTTTTTTTTTTTTTTTTTTTGAAGCAAAAAAATGTATATTCAGCAACTAAGAAGTGCAAAATACAAGGCGACCGACAAAATCAGATGGAGACAATTCAATACAAAGATTTTTGGATTGATTACAAGCCATCTAAAGGACATCGCCTAACTTGCTTAAAACAATGAAAATACAACATTTGGTAATGCATTTTGTCTTAAAGAAAGAAAACTAAGTTGACGCTGAAGTACCAGAGATAACCGCAGTCACATGCGGTCACCATTACTATTTACAAAGAGAAAAAATGACTATACTATGCAACTTTAATATCATGAGAGCTAAGCAGCCATAAACATATGGAACACATCAGCTTGCTACGTTAAAACTTTTGATATGATAATTAGGCGTGTTGAACACTTATCTGCCCAAGGAAAATATAATTTTTTGATCTTGATGGTCTGGATCTTAAAACATGCATCTCTTAGGCTATCATTAAAACAATACGAGTCCATTTACGTACGTGATCAAACCGGATCAGATTGACTTGATTAGAGCATGCCAAACATGATTCAAAAGATGACACATTTTTTGTTAGATATTTTATATGTTAGTACCATGTTTGTTTAGTTTTTTATTAAAAAACAAAACCCATAACTATAAGTGGCTTGCATCTATGGCGAAGCTATGGTTGCACAGTCACCGACATTATAGATGGCATCGCCATTTGAATGGCGCCAAGTTTGAGTGTGTGTGTGTGTGGTTTTTTCTGCTGGTTTTAGTGTAAAGTGGTTTTTTCTACCGGTGTGTTGTAGAAATATTATTGGCAAGGATGTTTTTTGTTTTGTTTTTTGTTATAGGAATCTTATAAGGAAAAAGCTGACATGACGTCGACTATAACTTGCTCATATGACTTAGTGCACCTAGCTCTTGCTAAATAGAGAATATTCAATGTGCTTTTCTCTCTCGGGCACATGATAAGAAGGCAAAAGGGACACAGAAATGACTCAGGGATCTAAAAAAAAAGACTCGGAGACTTATGAAAAAGCGAAAGTTACACGAATGGACCCTCCAAAGCATATTATAAGCCGAGGACCCAAAATTCGGAATTTACCTATATGGACCGGTTGGTCGCGAGTAATATATCGAGACCAAAAACATCAACACGTGTCATAATTTGAACAAAAATAGGACCAAAAAAAAATCATCAGGTCTCGAAGAATATCCCGGGTGCAAAATGATTTTCGCGACAAATAAATATTTTTTGTTTTTATGTTTTTTTTTTGTTTTTTTTTTAGATTTTTTTTGTTTGTAACTTGTTATGAAATGACATTTTTTGTGATATTTGTGCATGTTTTTAGTATAGGTATAAGTTGTATACAATTTTATTGGTTAGATGATTCGTATTCTCTTTGATGAGAGCTTCGCAACGAACTAATGATTGTCTAAAATGGAGTTATTATGGATTAGGTATCGTGTCTCAAAGTAAGTCATGTGAGTGACAAATTGAGTTTGAAAATGATAATTTGCAATCTTTGTACATGTTTTAGTATATGTATACGTTGAAAAGATTATTGTTGGTTAGCGGGATTTTTTCTCCTTGATGAGGTCTTCGCAAAGAGCTAAATAGTGGCAAAAATGAAGTTAATATGAATTAGATATTGTGTCTCAAAGTGTCATATTAACTTTATTTTGGCCACTATTTAGCTATTTGCGAAAACCTCATCAAAGAGAACAAATCCCGCAAACCAACAATAATCTTTTCAAAATATGCATATACTAAAATGTGTACAAAGATTGCAAATTATCATTTCAAACTTAATTTATCGTTCACGTGACTCACTTTGAGACACAATACCTTATCCATATTAACTCCATTTTGGATAATCATTCGTTCGTTGCGAAGCCCTCATGAAAGAGAACTCAAATCACCTAACCAACATATACTAAAACGTGTACAAAGTTCGCAAAAATTATCATTTCATAACAAGTTACAAACAATAAAAAAAAACAAAAAAACAAAAATATTTATTTGGTCGCGAAAATCATTTTAGTCCCACTATATTCTTCGAGACCTGACCAATAAATTTAACACTTTGTAGACGAGTGTACAATGGTATCCTCTTTATTTATTTATTTGTTTTAAACATAAGTGTACAATGGTATCTATAATGCTAGGAAATTTCCATTTTAAAAGACAACGTTTAATGCCAGGAAATTTCCATTTTAAAAGACAACGTTCAATGCCAGGAAATTTCCTCTAGATTTACTTTTTAATCGACGGCTAGACACTACGATATATATTGAGTTTTTTTTTTTTTTTTTTTTTTTTTTTTTTTTTTTTTTTTTTAATTATATATTGAGTTTTTACCTCTTGCGTATTTGCAAATACTGTTGCATGACTCTTTAAATTAACAAACTATATAAATTTTTAATGAAACATTCACTGAAGTTTGTATCTTTGAATGAACATGTATGAAAAATATTTACGATGAAACATTGACTAAAGTTTGCAACTTTATAATAATATCAATATCATAGACCGACTTTGAATAGATCATGCCAAACATAGTTGAAAAGATGACACATTTTTAGTTCGATTATTTTCGACATGTTAGTATCATGTCTATTTAATTTTTTTAGTTCGATTATTTTCGACATGTTAGTATCATGTCTATTTAATTCCACTAAATTTAACACTTTGCATAAAAGTGTACAATGGCATCTAATGCTAGGAAATTTCCTATAGTACTTTTTACTAAATAAATTTAACACTTTATAGACCAGTGAGAACACATTCACTTTTTACTCGATCCATAGAGACTACAAAATCTATAAATATTTAACGAAACATTGACTAAAGTTTGTATCTTTGAATGAACATGCATGAAAAATATTTATTAAGAAACATCGACTAAAGTTTGCAACTTTTATAATATCGTGGTTTAGCAAAAAAAAAAAAAAAAAAAAAAAAAAAAAAAAAAAAAAAAAAAAAAAAAAAAAAAGTTTATTGAGTCTAGCCAGACTGTGTGGTTGACCTTGTGGTCGGTTTCCACCCAGTAAGCGTCCCCCTGTACGAGACCTCCAACGAACAAACGCGGCCTCTTTGGAAAAAAATTGAAGATTTGGTCAGGTAGTCAACCGAATTGTGTGAGTCTCTGCTTGTGTGGGTGTTCTTTTATTGATTTTTGTGCGGTGTGTTTTTTGTGATGATCGCAGTCAATTTTTTTTTTTTTTTTTTTTCTTTTTTTTTATGCGAAAAAATGTATATTCAGCAAATAAGAAATACAAAATACAAGGCGACCGACAAAATCAGATGGAGACTATTCAATCCAAAGATTTTTGGATTGATTACAAGCCATCTAAAGGACATCGCCTAACTTGCTTAAAACAATGAAAATACAACATTTGGTAATGCATTTTGTCTTAGAGAAAGAAAACTAAGTTGACGCTGTAGTACCAGAGGTAATCGCAGTCACATGCGGTCACCATTACAATTTACAAAGAGAAAAAATGACTATAGTATGCAACTTTATAATATCCTGAGAGCTAAGCAGCAATAAACATATCATAAACATATGGAACACATCAGCTTCTGCATTAAAACTTTTGATATGATAATTAGGCGTGTTGAACACTTATCTGCCCAAAGAAAATACAATTTTTTGATCTTGATGGTCTGGATCTTAAAACATGCATCTCTTAGGCTATCATTAAAACAATACGAGTCCATTTACATACGTGATCAAACTGGATCAGATTGACTTGATTAGAGCATGCCAAACATGATTCAAAAGATGACACATTTTTTGTTAGATATTTTATATGTTAGTACCATGTTTGTTTAGTTTTTTATTAAAAAACAAAACTCATAACTATAAGTGGCTTGCATCTATGGCGAAGCTATGGTTGCACAGTCACCGACATTATAGATGGCATCGCCATTTGAATGGCGCCAAGTTTGAGTGTGTGTGTGTGGTTTTTTCTGCTGGTTTTAGTGTAAAGTGGTTTTTTCTGCCGGTGTGTTGTAGAAATATTATTGGCAAGGATGTTTTTTGTTTTGTTTTTTGTTATAGGAATGTTATAAGGAAAAAGCTGACATGACGTCGACTATAACTTGATCATATGACTTAGTGCACCTAGCTCTTGCTAAATAGAGAATATTCAATGTGCTTTTCTCTCTCGGGCACATGATAAGAAGGCAAAAGGGACACAGAAATGACCCAGGGATCTAAAAAAAAAGACTCGGAGACTTATGAAAAAGCGAAAGTTACACGAATGGACCCTCCAAAGCATATTATAAGCCGAGGACCCAAAATTCGGAATTTACCTATATGGACCGGTTGGTCGCGAGTAATATATCGAGACCAAAAACATCAACACGTGTCGTAATTTGAACAAAAATAGGACCAAAAAAAATCATCAGGTCTCGAAGAATATCCCGGGTGCAAAATGATTTTCGCGACAAATAAATATTTTTTGTTTTTATGTTTTTTTTTTTGTTTTTTTTTTAGATTTTTTTTGTTTGTAACTTGTTATGAAATGATATTTTTTGTGATATTTGTGCATGTTTTTAGTATAGGTATAAGTTGTATACAATTTTATTGGTTAGATGATTCGTATTCTCTTTGATGAGAGCTTCGCAACGAACTAATGATTGTCTAAAATGGAGTTATTATGGATTAGGTATCGTGTCTCAAAGTAAGTCATGTGAGTGACAAATTGAGTTTGAAAATGATAATTTGCAATCTTTGTACATGTTTTAGTATATGTATACGTTGAAAAGATTATTGTTGGTTAGCGGGATTTTTTCTCCTTGATGAGGTCTTCGCAAAGAGCTAAATAGTGGCAAAAATGAAGTTAATATGAATTAGATATTGTGTCTCAAAGTGTCATATTAACTTTATTGTGGCCACTATTTAGCTATTTGCGAAAACCTCATCAAAGAGAACAAATCCCGCAAACCAACAATAATCTTTTCAAAATATGCATATACTAAAATGTGTACAAAGATTGCAAATTATCATTTCAAACTTAATTTATCGTTCACGTGACTCACTTTGAGACACAATACCTTATCCATATTAACTCCATTTTGGATAATCATTCGTTCGTTGCGAAGCCCTCATGAAAGAGAACTCAAATCACCTAACCAACATATACTAAAACGTGTACAAAGTTCGCAAAAATTATCATTTCATAACAAGTTACAAACAATAAAAAAAACAAAAATATTTATTTGGTCGCGAAAATCATTTTAGTCCCACTATATTCTTCGAGACCTGACCAATAAATTTAACACTTTGTAGACGAGTGTACAATGGTATCCTCTTTATTTATTTATTTGTTTTAAACATAAGTGTACAATGGTATCTATAATGCTAGGAAATTTCCATTTTAAAAGACAACGTTTAATGCCAGGAAATTTCCATTTTAAAAGACAACGTTCAATGCCAGGAAATTTCCTCTAGATTTACTTTTTAATCGACGGCTAGACACTACGATATATATTGAGGGCTTTTTTTTTTTTTTTTTTTTTTTTTTTTTTTTAATTATATATTGAGTTTTTACCTCTTGCGTATTTGCAAATACTGTTGCATGACTCTTTAAATTAACAAACTATATAAATTTTTAATGAAACATTCACTAAAGTTTGTATCTTTGAATGAACATGTATGAAAAATATGTTGGAAAATTTAGTGCACTTGTGAGATTTGTTCACACCTGGTAATGGGCTTGGAGGTACGGAGTGTACACCCATCAGGTCCCTGAACATCCTGACTCTAATAGTGGTTGGGTAGGATTCTGCTGCTAGCATTGGTTTCTACTGATAGTGGATCCTGCTGCTATCGTCAGGATCCTGCTGATAGCAATTCTGCTGCTAGTAGCATGACTCTGCTGCTAAGCAGACAATCTGCTGCTAGTGATAAATGGATCCTGCTGATGATATGTAACTGATTTGACCTATTCAAATGGCAGTTACATATACACTTATGACCACGTCTAACTGGTCAAGTAACCACTATTTTAGGCTATAATGAGGATAATTATGTGGAGATTAATGGGCCGATTAATTCTCATAATTCCATTTGACTAGCCATGAGTATCTTCCTATAAATAGGAAATCATATGATGCATGTGGAGATATACAGAAAACACACAACACTTAAACACGAAGGGTTATTGATTTGTGCCTAAATCACTAACAACATTTGGTCTTATCCCAAGTAGATATTCGTGATACCCAGGCATTGGGGTCGAATAGTTTACTTTGGAAAGTGATAACACGATTCCAAGTGATATCCGGTAACCTTAATTGGTACGTAGTTAGGCTATTGATTATCTCCACCCTGATCTGGGCGAATATAACCCAACAATCAAAGTAAACTATTTTGTGATAATCAATGGCTGCTGCTATGAGGCATATGGCTGCTAACTTTTCCAAATTGGATAAGTTTGAAGGTGTTGATTTCAGAAGATGGCAAAATAAGATGCGCTTCTTGCTTTCAAGCATGAATGTGGTGTATGTTCTTAGTACTGCCATTCCTGAGGATCATGGGGATGATGCTACTGTGGAACAGATAAGGAAAAGAAGCAAATGGGAGAATGATGACTATGTATGCAGAGGTTTGATTCTCAATGGTATGTCTGATTCTCTCTTTGACATTTATCAGAATGTTGAATCTTCTAAAGAACTGTGGGATTCCTTGGATGCCAAATATATGGCTGAGGATGCTTCAAGTAAGAAGTTTCTTGTAAGTAATTTCACAAATTACAAAATGACTGATTCAAGACCATTCATGGAACAATACAATGAACTTCTTGGAATACTTGGAAGGTTTACACAACATAAAATGAACATGGATGAGGCTATTTCAGTCTCTTGTATCATTGACAAACTCCCTCCTTCTTGGAAATATTTCAAGCATGCCTTGAAACATAAGAAGGAAGAACGGACACTTGTTCAGTTGGGTAGTCATTTGCGTATTGAGGATTCCCTCAGGGCGCAGGACAATGACAAGCCAAAGAGTAGCAATGCTACTGGTGCACATGTTGTCAATATGGTGGAACATAACAATTCCACCAGGTACAATGACAACAAAGGCAAACATAAACATCAGGACAACACAAGGGCTGATCCTAACAAGAAGGCAACACCTACTTGTTGGAAATGTAGAAAATCTGGTCACATTAAAAGGGATTGCAAAGGTGTTAAGGTTGGTGGTAAAACCAATGGTTCAGGCACTAGTGGTTCAGGGAGTGGTGGTTCTACCAACTCACTGAAAGGTCAGAATATGTTTAATGAATCTCTTCAGGTTTATTATGTTACATATGTATCTGAATATAACTATGTGCAGGATGATGATGTTGCGTGGTGGGTTGACTCTGGAGCAACTGTTCATGTGTGCAAAGATAGAAGATGGTTCAAGACTTACGAGTCACTGAATGATGGTTCTATTCTTCACATGGGAAATGAGTCAACAGCTTTGGTGCATGGTCGTGGTTGTGTAGATCTTAGTTTTAGTTCTGGAAAGATTGTAACTTTGTTTAATGTTATTCATGTTCCTGATATAAGGAAGAACTTGGTTTCAAGTAGTGTTTTGAATAATCATGGATATAAACAAGTTATTGAATCTGATAAATTTATTTTGTCCAAACATGGTGTGTTTATTGGTTTTGGTTATTTGTGTAATCAAATGTTCAGGCTGAATGTTGTCACTGACGTTGTTAATTCAGCCTTTATGTCAACCTCTAAACTGAATGACTCTACCCTGTGGCATGCTAGACTTGGCCATGTACATTTTAAAAGGATGCAAGACATGTCTAAGGATGGGTTAATCCCAGCATTTGACATGGACACTGAAAAGTGTAAGACTTGCATGTTGACCAAAATAACTAAGAAACCTTTTCAGGGTGTAAAACGTGAGACTGAGCTCTTGGAGCTTATACACAGTGACCTGTGTGATTTGCATGCCACTCCCTCTTTGGGGAACAAGAAGTACTTTGTGACATTTATTGATAATGCTTCTAGGTTTTGTTATGTCTATCTATTACATACCAAGGATGAAGCATTAGATAAATTCAAGGTATTTAAAACAGAAGTTGAGTTGCAACTTGGGTCCCTGATCAAAAGATTCAGGACTGATAGGGGAGGTGAGTACATGGATACTCTATACTTTCAGTCTGTTGGTATAATCCATGAAACGACTGCTCCCTATACTCCTCAACAAAATGGTATCTCTGAAAGGAAGAACAGGGTACTGAAGGAGATGGTTAATTCCATGTTGTCCTACTCAGGACTGAGTCAAGGGTTCTGGGGTGAAGCTATGTTAACAACTTGCTATTTACTTAATAGGGTTCCCAACAAAAGGAACAAGGTTACCCCTTATGAACTCTGGACTAAAAAGAAACCCAACCTGAATTATCTCAGGGTTTGGGGTTGTAGGGCAGTTGTAAGACTCCCTGATCCAAAGTTAAAAACTTTGGGTGAAAGAGGCATTGAATGCATCTTTGTTGGATATGCTGAGCATTCCAAGGCTTATAGGTTCTATGTTATTGAACCTAATGAATATGTTTCAATTAACTCAATAATTGAATCAAGGGATGCACTATTTGATGAGAATCGATTCTCATCAGTCCCTAGACCAAGTCAGAGGATTCCAAATGGAACTGATGACATTGGTGTATCAGAGGTTCCTGATGATTCATCATCTCAGGCCCCTGATGAGGTTGTGGTTCATCAACCTGAACTTGAGCTCAGGAAGAGCAAAAGAGTCAGGACTCCAAAGTCATTTGGACCTGAGTTTCAATTATACTTGATTGAAGGCACAAGGAGTGAGGTCTCTGACCAATACTCCTATTGCTTCATTGTTGAGGATGATCCCAAAACATTTGAAGAAGCAATGAAGTCCCAGGATGTTGATTTCTGGAAAGAAGCAATAAATGATGAGATTGACTCCATCATGGGCAACAACACTTGGGTGTTGGTTGATCTACCACCAGGTTGCAAACCACTTGGTCGCAAATGGATTTTCAAAAGGAAAATGAAGGTAGATGGAACTATTGAAAAGTTCAAGGCTAGATTAGTCATTCAGGGCTTTAAACAAAAGTCAGGGATAGACTACTTTGATACTTATGCCCCTGTGGCACGTATCAGTACCATCAGGCTGCTGATTGCTTTGGCATCAATTCACAATCTGATTATTCATCAGATGGATGTGAAGACAGCTTTCTTGAATGGTGAATTTGATGAGGAGGTTTATATGAACCAACCTCCGGGCTTCATCGTGCCTAGCAATGAAAACAAGGTGTGCAAACTGATTAAGTCTTTATATGGACTGAAACAGGCACCTAAGCAATGGCATCAAAAATTTGATGAAGTGGTTTTGTCTAATGGTTATGTTCTTAACCAGGCTGACAAATGTGTATATAGCAAATTTGATGAATCTGGTAAAGGAGTCATCATTTGTCTATATGTTGATGACATGTTGATCTTTGGCACTGACCAAAATCAAGTTGACCTGACAAAGGAATTTTTGTCATCAAGGTTCTCCATGAAGGACATGGGAGAGGCAGATGTTATCCTTGGTATAAGGATTAAACATGAAAGCAATGGTATATCAATTTCTCAGTCTCATTACATTGAGAAGGTACTGAAGAAATTTAATTGCTTTGATTGTACTCCAGTGAGTACTCCCATGGATACCACTGAGAAGCTTATGCTGAACAATGGCAAAGCTGTATCTCAACTTGAGTATTCCAGGGTGATTGGCTGCCTGATGTATGCCATGGCTTGTACAAGGCCTGACATTGCTTTTGCTGTGGGTAAACTGAGCAGGTATACTAGTAATCCTAGTGCTCAGCACTGGCAAGCAATTCAGAGGGTACTGAAGTATTTGAAGAGAACTATGGATTATAGTCTCTCATATACTGGTTATCCTTCAGTATTGGAAGGTTACACTGATGCAAGTTGGATCAGTAATACTGAAGACAATTCGTCTACCAGTGGCTGGGTATTCCTACTTGGTGGAGGTGCAATTTCTTGGGCATCCAAGAAGCAAACTTGTATCACCAGTTCAACAATGGAATCTGAATTTGTGGCTCTAGCAGCTGCTGGTAAAGAAGCTGAATGGTTGAGAAACTTGCTTCTTGAGATTCCATTGTGGCCTAAACCTATAGCACCTATTTCTATCCGGTGTGATAGTGCTGCTACATTGGCAAAGGCTTATAGCCAGATGTACAATGGGAAGTCTAGACACTTAGGTGTCAGGCATAGCATGATTCGTGAGCTTATCATGAATGGGGTGATTTCTATAGAGTTTGTTAGATCTCAACAAAATTTAGCAGATCACTTGACGAAGGGTTTGGCTAGAGACTTGGTTATAAAGTCTGCTTAAGGGATGGGTTTAAAGTCCAACTTGGTCACTGAATGCTAGGACACCCAACTCCCTCCTGAGGAAAACTGGGAGCTGAGTTCAATGTGGAAAGCTGAACATTCAGTGCACTGAAGCACATGTTTTACATACATCCCAAGGTTTGTGCTTGGAACATGCTGATAAGGAGGATGAAGTCATTACTTCTTAATGGTTAATTTTCTTTGAAAAAGTGCTTGGCAGGAGCATGAATAAAGAGGAACCACCTATGTGAATGTTGAAGTTTTGCCGCTTCAGGAAGCTATGGACTTTTAGCTTTTACAACATTTATGAATTGGATATGGACACATGGCTTGTATAGTGTCAGGAGTGTTTAAGTGTTGGAAAACTTGTGTGTATTTTATCTTCAGGTATTCAAATGGGTTGAAGGGTTCAATTCTTAGAACACCCTGATTCTCGAATATTTGAACGTGTAATTTACTAAGATGGAAATTCAATCCTCAGGACATTTTCGTTTATGCACTTGTTTTGTATTATGGTTATTTTTCATGCAAAGGTAGTGAACTAAATTTGGGGAGGATTGTTGGAAAATTTAGTGCACTTGTGGGATTTGTTCACACCTGGTAATGGGCTTGGAGGTACGGAGTGTACACCCATCAGGTCCCTGAACATCCTGACTCTAATAGTGGTTGTGTAGGATTCTGCTGCTAGCATTGGTTTCCACTGATAGTGGATCCTGCTGCTATCGTCAGGATCCTGCTGATAGCAATTATGCTGCTAGTAGCATGACTCTGCTGCTAAGCAGACAATCTGCTGCTAGTGATAAGTGGATCCTGCTGATGATATGTAACTGATTTGACCTATTCAAATGGCAGTTACATATACACTTATGACCACGTCTAACTGGTCAAGTAACCACTATTTTAGGCTATAATGGGGATAATTATGTGGAGATTAATGGGCCGATTAATTCTCATAATGCCATTTGACTAGCCATGAGTATCTTCCTATAAATAGGAAATCATATGATGCATGTGGAGATATACAGAAAACACACAACACTTAAACACGAAGGGTTATTGATTTGTGCCTAAATCACTAACAACATTTGGTCTTATCCCAAGTAGATATTCGTGATACCCAGGCATTGGGGTCGAATAGTTTACTTTGGAAAGTGATAACACGATTCCAAGTGATATCCGGTAACCTTAATTGGTACGTAGTTAGGCTATTGATTATCTCCACCCTGATCTGGGCGAATATAACCCAACAAAATATTTACAATGAAACATTGACTAAAGTTTTCAACTTTATAATAATATCAATATCATAGACCGACTTTGAATAGATCATGCCAAACGTAGTTGAAAAGATGACACATTTTTAGTTCGATTATTTTCGACATGTTAGTATCATGTCTATTTAATTTTTTATTAAAAAGCAACACGGTGGCTTGCACATATGGCGGCGCCATGGCTGAACAAGCATCGACGTAAGAGGCGCCATCTCCATTTGAATGGCGCCGTTTTTTTTTTTTTTGTTTTTTTGTTTTTTTTTTTATTTTTTTTTTAAAGTGTAGAGGGAGGTTTTTATGGTGTGTTATAAGAAAGTTATTAGATAGGTTATAAGGTACTCGCGCATATGGCTAAGTGCACCTAGCTCTCAAAAGACGGAATCTTCAATTTAGTGAAACCACAAGTAACAATTTACTCTACATGAAAATAATTTTCCGGAGTTGCTGTTGAGCTCCATCTAAGGTTACAGGCAATACGCATGAATAAAAGGATGACTAAAAAAAAAACACTTTATGGTATCCAAATTTAAACCTCACATGCCTTACTTACAATTCCATTGTACTAACAAAACTTAGAGCTTTATAATTGATAAATTGTCATGTCCGTTCAACATTTCAATTTCTTTCCAGTTTCCACCTACTTTCATCGAATATTACACTTTATTAGTACGTTTATCTTATCATTGAATACCCTTTCATTTCTTAGATAAAGTAAAGAACCTAGTAACTTTCAATTTCTTTCCCCCTACTTTCACTATTTTGCTCTTTGCGAAGACCTCATCAAGGAGAACAAATCCCACTAACCAACACTAATCTTTTCAACATATACATATACTAAAACGTGTATAAAGATTGCAAATTGTCATTTTCAAACTCAATTTGTTACTCACATGACTCACTTTGAAACACGATACCTCATTCATATTAACTCCATTTTTGGACAATCATTAGTTCGTTGCGAAACCCTCATAAAATAGAATGCAAATCACCTAACTAAAACAATTTTATACAACCTATACATATACTAAAACATGTACAAAGATCACAAAAAATATCTTTTCATAACAAGTTACAAGCAAAAAAAATCTAAAAACAAAAAAACAAAAATATTTATTTGGTCGCAAAAATCATTTTGGTCCCGCTATATTTTTCGAGACCCGATGACAAAGCATTAGGGTTTTTTTTTTTTTTTTTTTTTTTTTTTTTTTTTTTTTTAATTTTTTTGTTTTTACTTTGGTTCTACTTTTGTTAAAATTGCAACACGTGTTGATGTTTTTGGTCTCAATATATTACTCGCGACCAACCGGTCCATAACGGAGTAAATTCCACTAAATTTAACACTTTGTAGACGAGTGTACAATGGTATATTGGTATCTAATGCTAGGAAATTTCCATTTTAAAAGACATCATTCAATTCCATGAAATTTCCTATAGATTTACTGTTTACTCGATGTATTGAGCTTTTTTTTTTTTTTTTTTTTTTTTTTTTTTTTTTTTAACATAAATATGTTGAGTTTTACCTATTTGTTATTTGCAAATACTGTTGCATGATTCTTTAAATTAACAAATTCTATAAATTTTTAATGAGACATTCACTGAAGTTTGTATCTTTGAATGAACATGTATGAAAAATATTTATGATGAAACATTGACTAAAGTTTGCAACTGTATCTGTAATCTATATTACATTATAATGCATTTGAGACTATTTTATAATTAAAAAAGATTAAAATTCAAGCTTTTTTTTTTGCTTATTATAAAAATATTTTAAAATTAATTTGTTAGAAAGCAAGTTTGTTAGAAAGTTTGTTAAAAAGTGGTTGGTTGTTCAAACTAAAATTATTTGGCTTAATCATCTATAATATCTCTACTTATAAAGCATGAAGACAACTAAGCGTGTAACCAAATAACGCAAAATATAATCGCTCGGTACCTGCCGCCGCATTGCGCGGGTACCGTTCTAGTACTATATAATGCATTTGAGACTATTCAATAATTAGAAATGATTAAAATTTAGACTTTTACTTGCTTATTATAGAATTATTTCAAAATTAGTTGGTTAGGAAGCAGGTTGGTTAGGGAAGAAGTTGGTTAGGAAGTTTGATAGAAAGTAGGTTGGTTGTTCAAACTAAAATTATTTGGCTTAACCATCTATACTTATAAAGCATAAAAACAACTAAATGTCTAACCGAATAACGCAAAATATAGTCACAGGTATCCGCCGCCGCATTGCTCGGGTACCGTTCTAGTAATAATATCTTAGACCGACTTGGATTAGACCATGCCAAACATGGTTCAAGAGATGACACATTTTTAGTTCGATAATTTTCGACATGTTCGTATCAAGTTTATTTAATTTTTGTTAAAAAGCAAAATGGTGGCTTGTGCCTATGGCAAGACCATGGCTGCACAAGCATCGACGTCAGAGGCGATATCACCATTTAAATGACGCCGATTATTATTATTATTATTATTATTATTATTATTATTATTATTATTATTATTATTATTATTATTATTATTATTAGTGTAGAGTGAGGTTTTTTACGATGTATTATACGAAAGTTATTAGAGAGGCTATAAGCTACTCGCGCATATGACTAAGTGCACCTACCTCTCAAAAGATGGAATCTTGTGAAACCACAAGTAAAAATTTACTCTACATGAAAATAGTTTTCTGGTACTACAGCTGCTCAGCTGCAATCTAGGGTTACAGGCAATAGGCATGAATAAAATGATGACTAAAAAAAAACACTTTATGGAATCCAAATTCAAACCTCACATGCATTACAATTCCATAGTACTATCACAACCTTCAATTTTATAAATTGATAAATTCTCCTGACCGTTCAACATTTCAGTTTCTTTCTAGGTTGTTGAACGGTCAGAACAATTTATCAACAAAACCAATAATAAATCATAATCTTCAAGATATTTTCAATGATTCTCGAAGTCCCTCCTTACAATTCCATAGTACTATCACAACCTAGAGTTTTATAAATTGATAAATTGTCCTGACCGTTCAACATTTCAATTTCTTTCTAGTTTCCATCTACTTTCATCGAATCTTACACTTTATTAGTACGTTTATCTGATCACTAAATACCATTACACTGCATTTCTTACATAAAGTAAAGAACCTACTAACTTTCAATTTCTTTCCCCCTACTTTCATTATTTTCTTGTTGGGACTTTGAGAATCATTGAAAATATCTTGAAGATTATGATTTATTATTGGTTTTGTTGTTCTTTTCCGAGTAATAGGTTTAACCCGGTAAATTTATTACTCTAAAAAATGGTTAGGTACATATGATGTGAATAAATCACACATCTTTGTTATCGGTTTTGTTGTTCATACGTTCACTTGTGGTCTTCCTAGAATTGGTTTGTATCAAGTTAACACAAAGATGACTTTTGCTTATTCTTAGCATTTTCATGTTATAAGTGTGCTATGCGGTTAGGATGTCTTGATTAGAAGCCCGAACACTTGAGCACATATATCGTGGTTGCACTTATTCTTGTTACCTCCTTTTGATATGGCAATAAGTTTATATTTGTCATTTACATAGTATCGAGAATACAAGAGGGTGCATGTTGAAATGCATCATGGTCTAACACCATTTGAAAGTTGTTGATTATATTTGGTTTTCGTGTAAATATTTAGGATATTTTTAGATTGGAGCTTAGGCACTTTTAAATACCCGCGTAGTACTCCGTGCTTACTAAAAGATACAGCAAGAATGCAAGATCACATACATGTACAAGTAAATTTGGTTTAATTATGCCATATATTCATCTATTAACAGATCGCTAACCTAGCATTACATAGCATTTGCTCCCAAAAGTCCAACATCCCGTTCAATAACATTAGGAATTTTTTATTATTGGACATATTTTTTTTCCTTAACAAGTAACCCGAGAACCCGATAACCCGAACCTAATTCCTTATAAGGTCGGGTTGCGGGTTAGTTTTTATTTTTCAAAAACCCGTTAGACCCGACCCGATAAGCCTCAAACCTGACCCGATAGCCCGATTGACACACCTAGTTGTTGGCTCGGTTCAGTTTTGGACCTTTGCTTAGCCCTAGTCTTCATAGTCAATTTAGATAACATTTGTAATACGTCTTATAGGTATGACATATATCATTCTAATGATAGGTTAGGTTTGAAGCACACGTGGTACATTTGTTTTCGCCTAGTTTTAGGCTGAGATGTGGGATTCACCCATATTTATTCCACATAATAATTTTTTGAAGTAATAAATTTACGGGGAAAATTAAAAAAATATATAAAAATAAAAAAAAAATAAAATAAAACGATTTGATGAAAGGGATGCCACTATTTTCTTTTAGTAAAGTTAATTTGTCCTCAACCGAGTAAATTTCACAATTTAACACTTTGCAGAAGAGTGTACAATGGCATCTAATTGCAAATTAGTGTCAGAAGTGTGTACACTGAGAACACGAAAGGAGTTGTACGTCTCCATTTTAAAAGACCATTCAATGCTAGGAAATTTCCTCTACATTACATTTTACTTAATGGAGGCTACAAAATCTATTGAGTTTTACCTCTCGTGCATTTGCAAATACTGTTGCATGACTCTTTTAATTAACAAATTCTATAAATTTTTAATGAAAGATTGACTAAAGTTTGCATCTTTGAATGAACATGCATGAAAAATATTTATAATGAAACATCGACTAAAGTTTGTAACTTCATAATATCGTGGTCGGTCGCCACCGAGTAAGCGTCCCCCTGTACGAGACCTCCAACGAACAAACGTGGCCTCTTCGGAAAAAAATTGAAGATTTGGTCAGTTAATCGACCGAATTGTCTGAGTCTCTTTGGGTGTGTGGGTGTTCTATTATTGATTTTTGTGGGGTATTTTTTGGTGGTGATCGTAGCCGCCTTATTACAGACATTTGGTAATGCATTTTCTCTTGGAAAGATAAAAGTAAGTTGACGCTGAGGCACCAGAGGTGACTGCGGTCACATGTGGTCACAATTACAATTTACAAAGAGAAAAATGACTATAGTTTGCAACTTTATAATATCCTGAGAGCTAAGCAGCCATAAACATGAGGAACACATCAATTTGCTACATTAAAACTTTTGATATTTGAATGGTGCCAAATTTGAAAGGTTTTTTTTTTTTTTTTTTTTTTTTTTTTTTTTTTTTTTTTAAGTGTAGAGTGGTTTTTCTGCAAGTGGGTTATAAAAATGTTATTGGCAAGAGTGTGTTTTGTTTTGTGTTATAGGAATGTTATAAGGTAAAAGTTGACATGTCGTTGACTATAACTTGCGCATATGGCTTAGTGCACCTAGCTCTCTCTAAATAGAGAATCTTCAAAGGGCTTTTCTATCTTGTGCCCTAAGGGCACATAATAAGAAATAAAATTAAAAAAAAAAAAAAAAAAAAAAAAAAAAAAAAAAAAAAAAAAAAAAGACTGATGGATCTACAAAAAAAGACTCAGAGACTTATGAAAAAGGAAAAATTACACAGATGGACCCTGTCCAAAACATCTTATAAGCAAAAGACCCAAAATTTGAAATTTACATATGTGGATCGGTTGGTCGCGAGTAATATATCTAGACCAAAAACATCAACACGTGTCGTAATTTAAACAAGAAAAACAACTAATGCTTGGTTATCATGTCTTGAAGAATATAGCGGGACCAAAATAATTTTCATGGCCCAATAAATATGTATGTTTTCTGTTTTTTTGTTTTTTGTTTTGATTTTTGTTTTTGTTTTTTTAATGTTATGAAATGATAGTTTTTGCGATCTTTGTTCATCTTTTTAGTATACGTATAGGTTGTATACAATTTTGTTGGTCAGGTGATTTGCGTTCTCTTTGATGAGGGCTTTGCAACTAACTAATGATTGTCTAGAATGGAGTTAATAAGGATGAGGTATCGTATCTCAAAGTGAGTCACGTGAGTGACAAATTGAATTTGAAAATGATAACTTGCAAACTCATGTTTAGTATATGTATACGTTGAAAATATTATTGTTGGTTAGCGGGATTTGTTCTCCTTGATGAGGTCTTCGCAAAGAGCTAAATAGTGGCCAAATTGAAGTTACTATGAAGGAGATATTGTGTCTCAAAGTGTCATATTAACTTCGTTTTAGCCACTATTTTGCTCTTTGCGAAGACCTCATCAAGGAGAACAAATCCCGCTAATCAACACTATTCTTTTCAACATATACATATACTAAAACGTGTATAAAGATTGCATATTGTCATTTTCAAACTCAATTTGTCACTCACATGACTCACTTTGAGACACGATACCTCATCCATATTAACTCCATTTTTGGACAATCATTAGTTCGTTGCGAAGCCCTCATCGAAGAGAATGCAAATCACCTAACCAAGAAAATTTTATACAACCTATACATATACTAAAACGTGTACAAAGATCACAAAAAATATCTTTTCATAACAAGTTACAAGCCAAAAAAATCTAAAAACAAAAAAACAAAAAAATTTATTTGGTCGCAAAAATCATTTTGGTCCCGCTATACTTTTCGAGATCTGATGACAAAGCATTAGGGTGTTTTTATTTTTATTATTTTTATTTTTTTTAATTTTTACTTTGGCTCTACTTTTTTTAAATTTGCAACACGTGTTGATGTTTTTGGTCTCGATATATTACTCGCGACCAATCGGTCCATAACGGAGTAAATTCCACTGAATTTAACACTTTGCAGACGAGTGTACAATGGTATATTGGTATCTAATGCTAGGAAATTTCCATTTTAAAAGACATCATTGAATTCAATGAAATTTCCTATAGATTTACTTTTTACTCGATGTATTGAGCTTTTTTTTTTCTTTTTTTTTTAACATAAATATGTTGAGTTTTACCTATTTGGTATGTGCAGGCAATAGGCATGAACAAAAGGATGATTAAAAAAAAACTTTATGGAATCCAAATTCAAACCTCACATGCCTTACAATTCCATAGTACTATCACAAACTAGAGTTTTATAAATTGATAAATTGTCCTGACCGTTCAACATTTCAATTTCTTTCTAGGTTGTTGAATGGTTAGAACAATTTATCAACAAAACCAATAATAAATCATAATTGTTCAAGATATTTTCAATGATTCTCGAAGTCCCTCCTTACAATTCCATAGTACTATCACAACCTAGAGTTTTATAAATTGATAAATTTTCCTGACCGTTCAACATTTCAATTTCTTTCTAGTTTCCACCTACTTTCATCGAATCTTACACTTTATTAGTACGTTTATCTGATCACTGAATACCATTACACTGCATTTCTTACAATACATAAAGTAAAGAACCTACTAACTTTCAATTTCTTTCCCCCTACTTTCATTAATTTCTTGTAGGGACTTCGAGAATCATTGAAAATATCTTGAAGATTATGATTTATTATTGGTTTTGTTGTTCTTTTCCGAGTAATAGGTTCAACCCGGTAAATTTATTACTCTAAAAAACAGTTAGGTACATATGATGTGAATAAATCACACATCTTTGTTATTGGTTTTGTTGTTCATACGTTCACTTGTGGTCTTCAAGAATTGGTTTGTATCAAGTTAACACAAAGATGACTTTTGCTTATTCTCAGCATTTTCATGTTATAAGTGTGTTATGCGGTTAGGATGTCTTGAGTAGAAGCTCGAACACTTGAGCACATATATCGTGGTTGCAGTTATTCTTGCTGCCTCCTTTTGATATGGAAATACGTTTATATTTGTCATTTACATAGTATCGAGAATACAAGGGGGTGCATGTTGAAATGCATCGTGGTCTAACACAATTTGAAAGTTGTTGATTACATTTGATTTTCGTGTAAATATTTAGGACGTTTTTAGATTGGAGCTTAGGCACTCTTAAATACCCGCTTAGTACTCCGTGCTTACTAAAAGATACAGCTAGATTGATTATTATCTCTACTTTTTTCACCGGTAATTAGCCTTGCATTAGGCCATTCTTAATCTAAGCAAACTATTTACAGTTAGAATATATCTTTTCTCGGGCTCGTTATAAAGTGATTTCATATTGAGAATCCTGCCTTCCTCAATAGAACTTAACCATTAACCACTAACCATTTTTTCTTTCTGATTTAATTTGCAGTGATGTAATACGGAGTATATTATTAGACAACATCTATATTACATATACAGGAAAAACCAATATTCTTGAAAGTAAAAAATTAAGAAAATTGTATACGAAAACCATAAACATCTATTACTATTTTCGTTTATAACCCATAACCCATATTATTTTCATTCATTTTAAATCGTGTTAAATCCCTAAACTCTAAACTTTTTTTTGTTTATAACCTATAAATTTTTTTTATCACTACAACTATCTGTCTCTATAAAATCTTATTGCTATGCACGAGTACTCGTCTAGTTTACTTTAAACCAAAACATACTTGTCTTATGTATGTGGTGGGTCAAATAATTGAGTTAGAAGATGAAACACATATATAGAGATCCTTCAAACACATGATAGTCTGAATGCATGATGCACTGAATACGAAACTTAATAATCCTTCAAACACCATTACTGCATTAGCTCCCCTCCAAACAACCCCGTTGTATTTTGTTTTCGTCGTGTTTCACTGTTTCACCCACGAGCAAATGACACGTCTATGTTGTATTTGATTACAAATTGTTTGTCTATATGTAATATATCGTCTGATATTCAAAATTGTGAGTAAAATGAATGCATAGTACAAGTATTCATAACAAAAGTAGCCAAAGTTTAAGAAGAGCATAAGAGATGATTTTTGGTCTCTACAAATCTAAGAAGGGCATGCAACTTAAAATACATAACCAATTTAATAAAATAAATAAATACATGAGCAATAATAATAAGGTTTTAAGACACGATCACACGATACCTCATGCAATGGGGTGGCAATTTCTGATATGACACGAAATCCGACATGAGACCGACACGAAAATAAACAGGTTCAAGTTGAGTTAAATAGGTTTCGAATCGTGTTCGAGTTAACTCATCTAACCCGTTAATTAAAAACACCGGGTTCGAGTTGGGGAGGGTTAAACAGGTCGATCTCGCAACACATTTAATATTTCTTTAATAAATTGAAAATTATATATATTTGATTATACGGGTTACTGGGTCGACCCGCAAACTCGTTTAATCTGTTTAACCCGTGTAATGTGCCAAAGTTTTTAGCTAGATAAATGAGTTAATTGATCAACCAAAATCTCGTTCAACCTGTTGTATAACCTATTGAACCCCCAACCTATATGGGTTAAGTAAGTCGTGTTCATGTTATGTGTAACCAAGAACCTATATGGGTTAAGTAAGTCGTGTTCATGTTATGTGTAACCAAGTTAGGATTGACAAGGCCAAAAACAATTTTAACCTTATCCACATCTTGACACTGAAACACAAAAGAAAAACATAAGCCAAAAACTATTTTAACCTTGTAAACAATTTTAGTAAAATATTGGGTTGTTGTTGTGGAGAATGAAAAGCATTGCTCCAACGAAGACACATGTCACTCGAAAGTTAATTTAGTCTATCTTAAAGAATAGAAAAGTTGGAGAAGGTGGATTAAATGATTAATTCTATGCTTGTATAGATCTAAACAATTACGTAAATTACTTGAAACAAATTTTTGAAAGATGAGGTGTTCGAAGTTTTGGAGGTGGTGATTCTAGTTATATATTGTGATACTACATAATCGAAAATTTGTTTATCAAAGCTCTAGTCGGCAATTAGATGTCACATTCATTTATAAATAAAAAAAAAAAAAAAAAAAAAAAAAAAAAAAAAAATCAAGAACAAATTTAAGGAAGAATAAGAAAGATCAATGCATTTAAATTTCAAGTTGAAGTTGAAAAACAATATAAAAAGTGAAAGGACAAAATAAATAAAAAGTTAAAGAAAAAAAATTAAGAATAAAAAAATGCATTAAAGGACAAAAAAAATTAAATAAATAGATTGAAATGACACAAACAGTTGCTACAGTGGAAATCACAAAGAAATAGGAAAAAAAAAGTGTTCGGACAAAAGTGTCCTCATGTGACATACACGTGAGGACTGAGATAACTGGGAAATCTAACGACCATCAAGATTTTGGAATAGCGGCGTAATAAAAATTTGTTTTTGGATCAAAAAGGAAAAAATTTGCGTATTTAGATGTCGTATGAAATCTGAGCAAAGTATAGGGATGAACAATGTAATTTACTCTTTTTTTTTTTATGATAAAGTGAATAATATTTTTTAAGATATTACAAGAAAGCATGCAAGCTTCATGGCCTATATATATGAAGTTAGACTGAGAACTCCTCAAAATATACTATAGCACCCAGAAACCCCAACAGCCATGAAATTCCTTGTTCTAATTTGGGCAGTATTTCAAATGTTTTTGTTTACAGCTTCTGATACAAATTCCAACACTGAATCCCACACCCTCATTAACTCAACCAACCTCGCAAAGCCAGGCTGCGACAGCCGATGCGGGGACCTAATTGTTCCCTACCCTTTTGGTTTCAGCAACAACTCAGATTGTTATATAAATGAGAGATTTCGTATCTACTGCGACACTTCTGTAAACCCTCCAAAGGCCACTATTGATGAAGGCGACTACAACTCGATCAAATTGATATCGGATTCCACCATCCGACTTTCCAACCGATTGGTGAGCAGGTGCTGTTTTTCAAATGGCACAATAGACGATGTTGCATCATTGATGATGTTTGGTTACAGGCCGTACAGCTTATCGAAAGTTAACAAGTTCACAGTTATGGGTTGCGATGGTTCTGCTTTCCTGTTCAAAATGATCAAACTGAACCGAACATTGTCATATGGTGATTCGTCTACTGGTTGTATGGTCTTTTGTTCGGGGTTGGTTGCAGCCGGGGAATTTCCTGTAACCGGGGAATTTCCTGTAGCCGGCGAGTGTACAGGAAATGGTTGTTGTCAATCACCCATAGCCCATGGCATAACCGGTTTCGGAATTAGGTTAGATAATTCAAGTTTCTATGATTCTGTCGTCTGTAAGGGGATTTTTATTCCTTGTACATACGCCTTTGTTGGTGAGGAGAATGTATTTAAGTTTAAGGGTGTTGCTGATTTAAATGACACTAATTTCATAAAGAGACTGTGCCGATAGTGCTTGAATGGGCTATTGGTAATCAGAGTTGTTCTGAAGCCAAAGCAACAGAAGGTTATGCGTGCCAATCAAATAGCGTATGTGTTAACTCTACAAGGGAAATACTTGGTGGATACGGTTGCGAATGTAAAGAAGGCTATGAAGGAAATCCATATCTTCCTTCTGGCTGCAAAGGTACAATTAATAAACAAAAGTTATATCATTGCTTAATCACTTTATCGAATCTCTATTTAAAGATAAAAAACAGAGTAAATTACATAGTTCATTCCTCATGTTGTACCATTTTTCATGTGAAGTCCTTTTTTCGAAATAATTAAGTCAAATATCCTCTACGTAGCTATTTATAAAAAGTGGTGAAAATGAAATTTAGCTTCAAGAGATATTCCTAAAAGTTTTTCAATATTCGTAAAAATCTTCAGTTATATAAATGGATAATGGATTGATCAAACTTTTCAATTTTGTTGGCGTAACAAAATTGTGTCCAATAATTGGTTAATTTTCTCCTAATTATTTCTTAATTGTCACACAAAACCTAAGTTGACTTGTTAAAGGCAAGTCTAGATTACTTTAGTGTTTTCATTTATTTATTTTTTCTTCTTCTTTTTCTTTAATCTCTACCCAAAAATAAATAAAAAACCTTATTCTTTAAGCTTTTTTCTTTCTTTAACCTTATTCGTAAATGTGGAGTCCTTTTTTCGAAATAATTACGTCAGATGTCCTATACGTAGCTATTTATTTTGCTGCTAATTTAATTTTTTTTTATAAAAAGTGGTGAAAATGAAATTTAACGATATCATATACTCCTAAAAGTTTTTCAATATTTGTAAAAATCTTCAGTTATTATATTATTATGGGGTACTCGAAGTGTACTTGTCCCAAAACTCTTATTCTTTAAGTTACTAAAGTATTTGGATTTGTTCTGTTTTCTACCACCTATTTGATTTCCCTTTCTTTTCAGACATCAACGAGTGTGCAAGAACAAAACAGTACCCTTGCCATGGTGATTGCGTTAATACTCCTGGGAGTTACGATTGCAAGTGCCACCGTGGATACAAGGGAAATGCAAAAATACCAAACGGTTGCAAACGTTCTGCTGGATTTTCAAATTTTACAACAATCATATTTATTTTAGGTATTTCTTTGATTAATGAGCTGTGTGACCCGTAACCCGCGCGTTTTGCCTTTCGATCAAAAATATATTAAACGAATACTTAGCACAAAATGATTAAGGAAAGATAAACGCGGGTAAAATAAAAGGAAGACACGATCAATAGGAAGAATTTATCTTATTTTAGTTTATTTTCAAACAAAATTCTTCTTTCCTTTTCAAAAATAAAAAAAAGTTAATGCCATTCAAAAAGTTAAAAAAAGTTTAACATAAAATTATTCTTAAGGTAGTTTTGTTGAGGTTACATGCTACATACTCTCTTTTATTCTACTCTTATATGAACAAGAAATACTGTGAAAGACTTTGCATGTTTAGTTAGGACTGTGGATGTCATGGAATCATGTGATCATGGGTGATGGTCGTTCATGCATGGCTTTAAAGTTTGAAGTAGTAAAACTAGTAGAGTTTTTTTGTATAAATGGTTTGCTTTTAAAGTAGTTTGCAACTATGGGTTACTTCAAAATTCTTTTGTGAAAATGGGTTAGTATGCTTTGGGACCACTTTTTAACTTCATTCATGAACACCAAGTCATTTTTAATTTTTCGTTTATTATCCCTTATTGTATGTCCTCCCTTAAATTGATAGTTAAAAATTAAAGTAAATTCATCAAAGTCAGCGAGTGATCTTTTTGACTTTTTTTCATTGTCAATTGCTTAAATTCTTTGCATTCTTTTGTATAAAGTTTTTATTTACAACTAAAACGGGGAGGTTTCGATCCATGATCATTAAAATTGGTCGTCAACCTATAGTTTTAATGTTCTCACTACAAAAAATAGTTATATTTTTCACACTTATTTTGCCACGGTATAGTCAACAGTTGAATTTTTTTTATATGAATAATAATTTTGTTACATTTATATGTGTCACAAATATTTAAAATAAAAATTCACATAGTTTGTACAATTACAGTAAAGCTACATTTCTATGTGTCACAAATGTTTTCACACTTTTTATGATAAACATTTTTTGCAATATTGACACACTTTTAGGTGTGGACATTCAAAAAATACTTTCACACTTTTAAATATAGAAATTTGGATAATATTTCTACACTTATATGTGTTGAAAAATTTGTCACACCCATTATTACCAACATGAGAAAGTGTGTACTCTATAATTTTACACATTTTTGTAATGTCTTTTTTAAAAATAACAAACTTTTCATATCATTAGATAAATACATAAAGTGTGAGTGGTAGTTTAGAGAAAAATATAAATACACCTCACTGCTAAATGGAGGTGAAAATGCATTTTATGTCTTTTGTGTTGCTTTTCTATACCAAGATTCGATACAATTTAATGTATTTGTCATTCCTGTTTGCAAGCAACTTTAAAAATAGAACCATTTATGCCAAAAACCCAAAACTAATACCAAGTTTGTACGTGTACTATTTTTTGTTCCACTTAATGTAATGTACTTTCATGTTTTGTTTCAATCAAGTACGTGATGATGACGTGATATACCGGAAAGTCTGACACGTGTCCCCTTTCATAATGTGACACGTCATCATCACGTACTATCATATTTAAGCTCACAACTATCATATTCATTTTGGTAATTCTTTGATGCATATATGATGTATATGGTCACAAATATTTTGACATCAAATAATCTTTTCCACCATGATCTTTTACGCTATTGTGTTCCTAATTACAGTTAGTAAACTTTATACTACCTTTTATTTGAAACAAAAGCAGGTGCAGATTGTTTAAGTCTCCTATGTTCTATAATCTATGATGCAAATATAAAACATGTGTTTGTGCAGGTTTTGTATTGGGCACAGGGATACTAGTTTTATCAATTGGTGCGTACAAACTAATACAAAAGAGGAAGGATAAGAGACGTAAAGAGATATTCTTCAAAAGAAATGGCGGTTTGTTGCTACAGCAACAAGCATCAAATGGTGGACATGCAACTCAGACGACAAGAATGTTTAGTGCAATAGAACTAGAAAAAGCAACCGACCAATACAATGGAAATAGAATATTAGGTCGAGGAGGCCAAGGAACAGTGTACAAAGGAATGTTACCAGATGGAAACATAGTAGCTGTAAAAAAATCCATGTTGGTAGATGAAAGTCAAGTCGAATCATTTATCAACGAGGTATTTTTACTCTCCCAAATTAGCCACAGAAATGTGGTGAAGTTGCTTGGATGTTGCCTAGAAACAGAAGTTCCAATTCTCGTTTATGAATTCGTGTCAAATGGAAATCTGTGTCAATTCATACATGACAAGAATTATGAGTTTCCTACTTTTTGGAGTATACGAGTACAAATTGCTACAGAAGTAGCAGGAGCTCTTGCCTATATGCATTCTGCAACCTCCGTTCCGATATATCATCGAGACATAAAATCTTCCAACATACTTTTGGATGAAAAATTCCGAGCGAAATTATCAGATTTTGGAATATCCAAGTCCGTCTTGGGTGATCAAACTCACTTGAGCACATTAGTCAAGGGGACTTTTGGCTACTTAGATCCCGAGTACTTTCAATCAAACCAATTCACTGAAAAAAGCGATGTTTATAGCTTTGGGATTGTTGTCCTTGAGCTTTTAACAGGGAAAAAGCCAATATATTCCATAGGACCAGGGGAATCAAGAAGCTTGGCAACATTGATTCTGTCAACCGATGAAAGGCTTCTTCTAGAAAATGTTGATAACCGAGTGTTGGATGGACCAAAAGAGCAGCTTGTAGCAGTTGCTAAGCTTGCAAAAAGATGCTTGAATATGAACGGGAAGATGAGGCCAACGATGAAAGAAGTTGCAATAGAGTTGGAGGGAATAAGATCAAGTCACTAAATAAAATGAATCTACTGTTTATTTTGTATTAGGCTTGTAGAATAAGCCGGATTGGAGCTTGCTATATGTCTATGTGGCTGAAATTCTAATGTTCTTAAAATCTTTTGTTCTTAAGTTGGTCTTTTGTGTTTTTTCATACCGAGTCTTTTTAATATATATGTACCTATATTTGTAACTATATGATGCGTGTGCACAATGATTCATTTCCGGGCCTTTTGCTCATTGTTCAAACTCAGCTAGTATTAACAATAATACTGTTAAACTTTTATGGTTGAAATGAAAATAAAATGAAGAAGACAACAAGCAGAGAAGTGAAGTCAAATGGTTACGTTAAAACTTAGACACTTTCATTTGTAATAACAATAAAAATCACAATCACAATAATTAGACACTTTCATTTGTAATAACAATACCAATCACAATCACAATGAAAATATATATTACGTAAAAAAAATAGTTCTAGCGACTAAAGAAGCATGTTTTAGATCAACATAGCAAGATTCAATTTTTCAATTTCATTAATTCTATTAACCGAATGAATTTACATCATACTAATAATTTTTGGCCTTTAATTTTATGCTTTATACATTAAGCTATAAGGTTCAATACAAATTTTCTTACTCAGGCTTGTAATCTGTTAAAGATAGCCCAACATGGCAACAAGATTATACTCAAAGTCACCAATGGATTTATTACTGTTTGCATTGGTTTTACTGCAAAAAAGATTATCGAGCTATAGACCGATTCTTAATTAACGTATCATATCGCTGTTTGCATTGCCGTTGTTGCAGGTACACCATGTAAATTTTCATACTAGAATCACTACAATGGTTAACTTTTCTTTAACGACTAAGTCTTGCTAGAAAACATCAGGATATTGAAGCAACCGATGAATGGGTTAATAAGTGAAACATAACACAAGCTAGAACATCATATAAAAGGATCATACAATTGGAATCTATCATTACCAGGACGAAATTCATGTTGATTTTTAATAACTTTTCATATATAAATTCACTCAAGTATGTATATATTAAAGATATTTATCTCATTAACATCAAATACTAAATGTAGTAACATAGATCAATCAATGTAATATTGAACTTTTAATAGTACTTCGTAATTAAGAATGAATAAATCCTAACTACGTGTTAACTATTGTAGTCTGTATTAAGTATAAATTTATAGTATACAATGACTTATAAGATTTGTCATAATTATTAAGCATTCCTTTACTGAGTTTTGTTTTTCTTTGTTTAGATAGTCAAGTATGGAGTAGGAAACTAAAAGCACGCGATAATTATAAACCATGGTCGCTATACGCTATAACATGATAGTTCTGAAAGAAATGCAAATTAGGAAGTCAAAAATATCTTTTCATTTGTCGCTATGCTGGTATAGACAAGCTATTCGATTATTGGAGGACAACTTGGTAGGCTCATGATGGATAAACTTCCAACATGTAGTTTAAGAATCAACTTAACTACTTCTTGTATAAATCATAAAAATAAATCGGGTCATCGAATTGATATGTCAAATAAGATCGCTAATGTACAATATAATTTCGTAACTACGTAAACATAGATCCATGAATTTCCTCATTTAAATTTCCTAACTTAAGTTTAGAGTCTTTGATAAATATATATGACCAACTTTACTATTATGACAGGGTTATATATATCAGCACTTGAATCCAAAATCATGCTTCCATGACCCATATAGAACATTTTAACTGAAATTTACTTCGTTTAATGTATCTTTTATGAAAGACTATTTTCTTATTAACTTTAGTTTTATAACCAAAGTTTTAAGTGTATAGTAATGCTATAAGTTTCCAAATAGCACATCTGGGCTGCAGCTTACTTGCAAGCCCAGTCCATCTTTTAGTTCTCACAAAGCTCATAGCAAATTAGCAATTGAATTTGATTATTTGAGGCTCTTTCTATTTTTCTGTAACCTATCTATTTGCTATTCGAACGATAAACTTCATAAAAACTAGTTGTATCGTATAAGCTAACTTTGGTCAACTAGTTACTATTTCATAGATGATTCACTTACATGACATTCATGTCGAGAAGTAGATGAAAAAATTGTTAAAAGCGAACTGTCCATCGACGTTTCCATTGCATTAATTGGTTGCTCTCTCCCAAATCTAGTTATTGAGTAAATGTCTTTTTTTCTAAGATAATACAAAAGCTTGTTTCGTAGCGTGTATAGACGAATTTAGACTGAGAACTCCTCAAACTACTATCTAGTATTTTGCAATGGCAGTAAAATCCAGGCTAGTGACTGCCCAGTGTTAGCCTCTTGCTTATCATCTTGTATTCTACATACTATGTTTATCTTTTTTGGAAGATGATCTTCTGTAACTTCAATAGGCTTATCTCACAATAGCACTATTTATATTAATTGAAGATCTTTTTGCTGTTATCACAATCCACAACCACAAGAAATTTCATGGTATATATTCATTTGGGAGTTGGGACCAAAGAGAAAATTCTTTGGTGTTATTTCCACGAAATTTCGAGGTCTTCTATACAGGACAAGGTTTACCAAAGTATTCCATACAATCAGACACCAAAGTCTTTAATACGACCCGAGCTTTATGTCATGTTACATTTATTTAGGATATGTCTTTGTGTCGTATTAGAAAATTGTCATTATTTAGATATATCTTTATTTTTGACTTGTTTTACAAGCTAGGGTTATTCGGTTATATATACCGAATCATTATGAATGAATCAATCAAAGTTTTAAGATCAATAATTCTCTAGTTCTTCTCTTCTATTTCTTAAGGAGCTCACACACGCTAAAAGTGGTGCCTTATCCCGATACAACCCCTAACCGGGTCGTATCAATTGGTGCTTTCATTGAGAGGGCTTACGATTAGGGTTCCATTAAAAAAAAAAAATTACTTTTCATCGCACTGTTTATCGCGGGTACTATTCATCAGGAAAAAAAATATATATATATTTTTTTTAGTTTTTAATCGCTTGAGTATTATTCATGGCATCAGGTGGCAGAGATCAGGACGCAGAATACGCACTCTCTAAGCTCTTGCAAATGGGTATGCTGGCCGAATATGAGAGTGAGTTTGTGGTACCTGCAAATCGAGTTATAGGGATATCTGAATCTTTACTTATATCTTTTTATATCTCTGGACTTAAACTAGATCTATAATGTTTACTCTTACGGTCAAATCCCAAAACTCTAGACGAAGCTTTTTCATTGACCCGTGCGGCGGAAACACGCTTCGCGAACCTAGATATTTGGGAATTTTTTTAGGTCCAATCCTTTAACTTTGGGAGAAGACTTCTTCAAAGCTCGTATCACCGAGGTTCGTTTTGAGACAATTGCAAGGGAAGAGAAAGAGCAAATCGTTGAAAAGAAAATAGATGTCATTCTACCATTAGAGGGTAAATTTGCTTCACCTTAGGCTGAAAGGTCATTAAATGCTGATGAGTATATTGGAGTTGAAGAGGTTGTGGGTGGTGGCGAAGTGCTTAAGGTTGGTGAGGATGAGTTGAATAGGGTGATATCGACACTTAAGGATGAAGGTGGTGAATTTTGATGGTCGTTTGGGAGAAATAAATTTGAATTTAAGCGAGGAATTAGTGGATTCTCAATCGACATATTCTTTGTATCACTTTGAGGGCAAGGTGATTTTTGAAGGAGTGGGGAGTGTTACGACATGGGTAGTGGAAGGCAGAAGAATGATGTTGTGTTATGTCCAAGGTAGTGGAAGGCGGAAGAGGAAAAAGGTGTTGGTTGCGGTAGCGGAAGGCAAGGGAACTACGGGAGTGGAAGATATGACTAGGATTAGGATAAGGATATGGGATCCCGGAATCAAGAGAAATTTTTCAAGACCACACCTTGAGGACAAGGTGATTTCGAAGGAGTGGGGAATGATACGCCCCGAGCTTTATGTCATGTTACATTTATTTAGGATATGTCTTTGTGTCGTATTAGGAAACTGTCATTATTTAGATATATCTTTATGTTTGGCTTGTTTTACAAGCTAGGGTTATTCGGTTATATATACTGAATCATTATGAATGAATCAATCAAAGTTTTAAGATCAATAATTCTCTAGTTCTTCTCTTCTATTTCTTAAGGAGCTCGCACACGCTAAAAGTGGTGCCTTATCCCGATACAACCCTTAACCGGGTCGTATTAGTCTTTGAACCATAACAAAAAAGGCGGCTAAGACAATTCATAATAAAGCGCCATCAAAGATCCGAAATAGAAGATATTTATCAACGTGTCTACTTATTATGGAAACATGAATATACGACCAAGTTAAAATGAAATACTGACGTAGTGTTTGGTAATTTGTAATTAAAGGGTGAATGAAAAGGATGATTACGTTGGAATGATAAAATGTTGTTTGCTTACATATATGGAATGTAATGGTTCATTACAAGGAATGACCCATTACAGCAAAATTATTCTCTAGGCCCCCCTTGCATTTTTTTCACTACATCCGTAATGAAATCAAAATTACATAAAACCCATCAATAACTAACCATATTAAATAAATTTTCTATCATTAATGGGGGCATTTTAGTCTTTTTATTATGATTTCATTACGTTTTATCAAATAAACCAAACATGATTAATAATTGTAATGAATAATTACATTACACTATTTATTCCATTACGTCGTTTATTCCATTCATTTGATATTTCATTACGTCCTACCAAACGTACCCTGAGTAACTATTATGCGGTTCGTAATGAAATGGAATCTATGGAAATTGCTAGAGACTATATTGTATACAATATAGAAGTGCAGAACATTACATATAAAAAGAAGGTGAAAAACTTCTCATGTTTTAAAATTTCTATATTAATTCATATTATATCGTGATTTGTAAGGATAAATTTCTTTAGAAAAGGCAACATTTATTGAAGGAACCAAACATAGAACAAAATACAAAAGAAATGACATCCCACCTTCTTAACAAGAAAATTAAAAAGATAGGACCCAAAGGAGAAAATTGCACCACAATGTGCAGCAACGAACAAAAAAAGAAAGACAAACGACAATTGACTAGGCTAGACACAAACAAGACAATTCCCCACAATTCCATGGACCACTAGCAATAACCAATGACCAGGAAGGACATAGAGTGGGGCCAAACAATACTAAACACTTGCAGCAGCCACAACCAATACCAGTAGCTTGTAAGGATAAATTGTGTGACTATATATTTTTTATTTTAGTAAGTATGAAACAATTAACATATTGACACCAAATATTAAAGACTCATAAAAATATGAATTTAATGACACCAACAATCTATAAGCATTTCACAGGTTATTCACACAACCAGTTTCCTCACTTCAACAAATGGTTACATAATGAGTCGTATATCATCACGTTTCATTTATACTAATTCCGGCTAAGTAACTTGGTGTTTCATGTTATTTTTTTTTTTTTTTTTGACACCTCAAATTTTATTCAATATTCTAGCAAAAAGCTAGAACTAGGGGTGGGGGGGGGGGGGGGGGGGGTGGAGGAGAGGTTTTGTCGGCTTATAATTTTTTGTCTATTATATTAAGGACAATTTGCAGCGCTCATTTTTTATATGGCCGTGGTTGGCTTATGTGTTCCTGTTGTTGTTATTACCTCTCTTAGAACTTTTTAGGACAAACATAATCTATGTTTTACCCATAATACATGTTAATACACTTATACACTAGAAAGGTGTGCAATCCCACATCGTCTGTTGTGGTAACTCGTTCACCAGTAAGGAATTGCAACAAAAATTTCGAACATATATATGCCTATAGTACGTGATCACGCACTGCAAGTCCTATCAGATATTTGATACTCCTTCCGTCTCAAATTTATTGTCCACATTTCCTTTTTGGGATGTCTCAAAAAAATTGTCCACTTTCCTTTTTAAGTAAAAACTAGAGAATATTTTAAGGGTATATTCTCATTTAGTGGTTGAGATTTATAGAGGGCCCATTTTTATTAAACTTTGTAATTTCTCTCTCATGACAATTAATTTGAGACGGAGGGAGTACTAAAAAGTATCGAGGAAACACAGAAACTTTCACAAAACTCTAATATCGAGGAAAAAAAAAGAAAAAGAACTTTTAACGAATTGAAATGAACAAAAAAAGCAAATTAGCTCAGTCAAAACAGAAGTAGCTAGGTCTAGAAGCCTAGAACACATCAAAGATCGAAAAAAATAAAAAATAAAAAATAAAATCACCATCATTAATACTATTCTGTGAACAGGAATTTAAAACAGATTACATTCCAAAAGCATGTTTCGTGGCATATATATATATATATATATATATATATATATATATATGAAGTTAGACTTGGAACATCACCTAGAAATACCAAATGGCAGACATGAAATTCGTTGTTCTAATTTGGGCAGTATTTCAAATGCTTTCGTTTACAGCTTCTGATACAAATTCCACCACTGAATCCCACACCCTCGTTAACTCAACCAACCTTGCTAAGCCAGGCTGCGAAAGCCGATGCGGGAACTTAATTGTTCCCTACCCTTTCGGTATCGGAGACAACTCAGAGTGTTATATAAATGATGGATTTCGCATCTACTGCGACACTTCTGTAAACCCTCCAAAGGCCACTATTTATGAACGCATCTACAACTCGATCAAATTGATATCTGATTCCACCATCCGGCTTTCCAATCAATTGGCGAGCAGGTGTTGTTCTCCAAATGGCACAATAGACAACTCAGACTATTTTGAAACCCTGATGGAGTTTGGTGACATGCCGTACAGCTTATCGAAAGTTAACAAGTTCACAGCTATCGGTTGCGATGGTTCTGCTTTCCTGCTCAAAATGTTCAAACTGAACCAAACAATGTTATATGCTGATTCGTCTTCTGGTTGTATGGTCTTTTGTTCCGCGGTGGTTGCAGCCGGGGAATTTCCTGCAGTCGGGGAATTTCCTGTAGCCGGTGAGTGTACAGGAAATGGTTGTTGTCAATCACCCATAGCCCATGGCATGCCCGGTTACGTAATTACGTTACATAATTCAAGTTCATATGATTCTTTCGTCTGTAAGGGGATTTTTAATCCTTGTACATACGCCTTTGTTGGTGAGGAGAATGTATTCAAGTTTAAGGGTGTTGCTGATTTAAATGATACTAATTTCATAAAGAGGATCGAGGATACTGTGCCGATAGTGTTTGAATGGGCTATTGGTAATCTGAGTTGTTCTGAAGCCAAAGCAACAAATGGTTATGCATGCCAATCAAATAGCACATGTGTTAGCTCTACTAGAGAAACTGGTGGGTACCGTTGCGTATGTGAGGAAGGCTATGAAGGAAATCCATATCTTCCTCGTGGCTGCCAAGGTACAATCAATATACAAAGGTTATATCTGCTTTATCACTTTATCAAATAGCTATTTAAATATTAAGAAAAGAGTCTTTTTTTTTCGAAATAATTACGGTCAAATGTCCTCTACGTAGCTTTTAGTTTGCGGCTACTTTATTTATTTATATTTTTTAATAAAAAGTGGTGAAAAGGAAATTTAACTATAAGAGATATCTTTTATTTATGTAATAAAGGAATTACATTATTTTGGAGTGATTTTGTAAAATCAATCTTAGTGGAAAAAAATTTGGCAAATAGGAAAGCTCGATTTTGACACATAGGCAGAATTGAGTAATATGATTGCCAATAAAAAGTCAAAATTAAATTGATTTTGGTCAAACTTTAATAAATTTTGTGGAGAATTTGATTGAGGAAAAAAATACATAAAAGTTTAAGTGTCAAATTTATGAAAATAAAAACTTAAAAAAAGAAGACGTAATTATTAAAACATTAATAGTTGAATTTTAAATATATTATATGTAGTTAAGTGTATAATTATAAATTTCAATGTTTTTTAATAACTTTAAATAATAAACAAATAACCCTTACACTTTGTACGCCTTATATTTTATATTATGAACTTTGTTTACAATTACATGAGTATTAGTATTAGTTTGACACTTCCATCCATTAAACTTACAAAATTTTATAAATATACGAATTAGTTTTAATATACGTTAAATGTTTTTAAGATAAATATTAGTTTTAAACTTTCATGTACTAAAATATTCTTTTTACTATGCACGTTAAATAAGGACACATGTTATCCTATTTAAAAATTTAATCTATGCGTATACGGATTTAAATATTAAATACGGCTAAATTATTATTAACGGCAATATAAATATCAAATTTTAATCACGAATTACTGTGACATGAAAATAAATATACACAATTGTACTTATAAAAATGACTCATGTTATTATTATTTAAAGTTTATATACGGATATACTGAAAACATTTGAAAAACTTTACGGAATATATTTTAACTTCATCAGCTCATTATGTGTTACTAAACTCGCACATTTCGTACAACATGATACCAATTGTTAAAAGTTAAACAACAACGTCAACCTCAGCATCTATATAAGCTAAATAAACGTTTAAATATGGATATATTTTAACTTATAACAACGAGAGCGCTCGTGCTACTAAACTCGCACATTTTGTACAACATGATATTAAATATATGCGATTGTACTTATCACAACGACTCATGTAATTATTATTTAAAGTTTATATATGGATATCCGAAAAAACATTTTTAAAAAACTTTACGAAGTATATTCTAACTTCATCAATACTCATTAGATGCTACTAAACTCGCACATTTTGTACAACATGGTACTAATAGTTAAAGTTAAACAACAACAACAACATCAACCTCAACCTCAACATCTATGTTAGTTAAACAAAGTTAAATCTTTTATCCAATAAAATTTTGTACAAAATATTAATAGATATTAATACATAATGACAAACTCATGTATATTTATTAGTTGTACTTATATGTATAAACTATGTGCAAATTCTTATATATTCATATAGTAAACCAAAATTTTAAAATAAATTTGATTTATGTATAAACCACGTGCGTGTACGAGAGTTATAACTAGTATATTCGTAAAAGTTTTTCAATATTCATAAAAATCTTAAGTTAAATTATTGGATTGATCAAACTTCTCAATTTTGCTGGCGTGACAAAACTGTGTCCTATAATTGGTTAATTTTCTCCAAATTATATCTTAATTGTCACACAACACGTGTTTTCTTTTGTTACATGAAAAGTTGACTTGTTAAAGGCAAGTCTAGATTACTTTAATATAGTACTCGAAGTGTACTTGTCCCAAAACATTTATTCATTAAGTTACTAAAGTTTTTGGATTTGTTTTGTTTTTATCCCACCTATTTGATTTCCCTTTTCTATTTAGACATCTGCGAGACCAGAAAAGTGTTACTGTAATTTACAATTGTTTTTAAAAAAAATAAAAAATAAAAAAAAAATAATAAATAAATAAATATTGTGGCACCTTGTGTGTGACACTAATAGGTCTATCAAAAACAATATTTTCCTTGTAGTGAAATTTAGTGTTATAGATTACGTATTTAGCTCTTTATCTTATGTCATTGGTTGTGTTCCTTTTTTTGCTAGATATCCATGAGTGTGATCGAAAGGAGGATTTTCCATGCTATGGAACTTGTATTAATACTCCCGGGAACTACACATGCAAATGTAAAGAAGGCTATTATGGTGATGGCAAGATTCCAAATGGTTGCAAACGTTCTACTGCTGGACATTCAAAATTTACAACAATCATATTTATTTTAGGTAATTCTTTGATTAATCATGTGACCCGTAACCCGTTCTGCTTTTCAATCACAAATATATTGAACAAATACTTAGCACAAAATGATTAAGGAAAGATAAACACGAAATAAATAAAAGGAAGGTACGATCAATTGGAAGAATTCCTCTTATGTTAATTTTTTTTTCAAATAAAATTCTTCTTTGCTTTTCAAAAATAAAAAAAGTTAATACCATTCAAAAAGTTAAAAAAAAGTTTAACATAAAATTCTTTTATGTTAGTTTTGTCGGGTTAAAAGCTACTCTCTTTCATTCTACTCTTATATGAACAAGAAATATTGTGAAAGACTTTGCATGTTTAGTTAGGACTTTAGGTGGGTGTCATGGAAATTATGGAATCATGTGATCATGGGTAATGGTCGTTCATGCATGGCTTTAAAGTTTAAAGTAGTAAAACTAGTACTAGTTAACTTCATTCATGCATGGATTTTTCTTGGGATTATGTGATTATGGGTTAGTATGCTTTGGGACCACTTTTTAACTTCATTCATGATCCCCAAGTCATTTTTAAATTTTCGTTTATTATCTCTTACTTTAAAATCCTAGTTATAATGCCCGTGCACGCACGGTTTTTTTTTTGAATAATATATTTTTATTTATTAAAAAACAAATAATTTAATTTTTGTTTTGTTTGATTTATGATGTTTAATTATAGTTTTTTATTATTAAAGATAATTATTTAAAAAATTTAATCATATTGTTAATTGCATCTAATCTATATTTTTTGTATTTATCTTCTACTTGTGTTATGGATTAATATAAAATGTTACCTAATAAGAAAATAATATTTTTTTTAAAATAAAATTATTACTAAATAAGGTATGGTTCCAATTTTTTTGAAATAAAAAATTCCAATAGGGGTGTTGTTTTATTATCTAAATTTGCATGTGCCTCCCTTAAATTGATAGTTAAAAATTGAAGTAAATTCATCAAAGCCAGCGAGTGATCTTTTTTACTTTTTTCATTGTCAATTGCTTACATTCTTTGCGTTCTTTTGTATAAAGTTTTTATTTACAAAAAAAACTGGGAAGTTTCAATCGTACGTAGAACGACACATGATCATTAAAATTGGTCGTCAAGCTATAGTTTTAATGTTCTCACTACAAAAAATGGTTCTATTCTTCACACTTATTTTGCCACGGTATAATCAACTGTAGACTTTTTTTTACATAGATAATAATTTTGCTACATTTATATTTGCCACAAATATTTAAAAAAATAATCCACATATTGTGTACAATTACAGTAAAGTTACATTTATATCTATCACAAATGTTTCCACACTTTTTATGATAAACATTTTTTGCAATTTTGACACACATTTATGTTTTAGAAAATTTTTCACACCCATTATTACCACACATGAGAAAGTGTGTAGTGTATAATTTTACACATTTTTGTAGTCTTTTTAAAAAAACAATAAAGTTTTCAGATCATTAGATAAATACATAAAGTGTGAGTGGTAGTATAGAGCAAAAATATGAATACCTGTCACATGTTTAGCTAAAAACTTGTGTTAATTTATAAGATTGTGAAATGCATTCCTATATTTTCCCCCTTTAAGTAACGACCCTCAAGTATACATGTCACTGCTAAATGGAGGTGAAAATGCATTTTATGTCTTTTGTGCGGATATTCAACCAAGATTCGGTGCAACTTAAGCATGTAGCTTTTCTAGTTAGGATGTCTATAGTCACAAATATTTTGACACAAAATAATCTTTTCCACCATGATTTTTTACGCTATTGTGTTCCTAAATATAGTTAGTAAACTTTATATTACCTTTTACTTAAAACAAAAGCAGGTGCGGATTGTTTAAGTCTCCTATGTTATATAATCTATAATGCAAATATAAAATATGTGTTTGTGCAGGTGTTGTATTGGGCACAGGGATACTAGTTTTGTTTATTGGTGTGTACAAACTAATCCAAAAGAGGAAGGATAAGAAACGTAAAGCAAAATTCTTCAAAAGAAATGGTGGTTTGTTGTTACAGCAACAAATATCAAGTGGTGAACATGCAACTCAGACAACAAGAATGTTTAGTGCAATAGAACTAGAAAAAGCAACCGACCATTACAATGAAAATAGAATATTAGGTCGAGGAGGCCAAGGAACAGTGTATAAAGGAATGTTACCAGATGGAAAAATAGTAGCTGTAAAGAAATCCATGTTGGTAGATAAAAGTCAAGTCGAATCATTTATCAACGAGGTATTTTTACTCTCCCAAATTAGCCACAGAAATGTGGTGAAGTTGCTTGGATGTTGTCTAGAAACAGAAGTTCCGATTCTCGTTTATGAATTCGTGTCAAATGGAGATCTGTACCAATTCATACATGACGAGAATTATGAGTTTCCTACTTTTTGGAGTATACGACTACAAATTGCTACAGAAGTAGCAGGAGCTCTTTCCTATATGCATTCTGCAACCTCCGTTCCGATATATCATCGAGACATAAAATCTTCCAACATACTTTTGGATGAAAAATTCCGAGCGAAATTATCAGATTTTGGAATATCCAAGTCTGTCTTGGGTGATCAAACTCACTTGAGCACATTAGTCAAGGGGACTTTTGGCTACTTAGATCCCGAGTACTTTCAATCAAACCAATTCACCGAAAAAAGCGATGTTTATAGCTTTGGGATTGTTGTCCTTGAGCTTTTAACAGGGAAAAAGCCAATATATTCCATAGGACCAGGGGAATCGAGAAGCTTGGCAACATTGATTCTGTCAACCGATGAAAGGCTTCTTCTAGAAAATGTTGATAACCGAGTGTTGGATGGACCAGAAGAGCAGCTTGTAGCAGTTGCTAAGCTTGCAAAAAGATGCTTGAATATGAACGGGAAGATGAGGCCAACGATGAAAGAAGTTGCAATAGAGTTGGAGGGAATAAGATCAAGTCACTAAATAAAATGAATCTACTGTTTATTTTGTATTAGGATAGTAGAATAAGCCGGATTGGAGCTAGCTATATGTCTATGTGGATGATATTATTATGTTCTTAAAATCTTTTGTTCTTAAGTTGGTCTTTTGTGATTTTTCATACCAAGTCTTTTTAATATATGTACCTATATTTGTAACTATATGATGTGTGTGCACAATGATTCATTTCCAGGCGTTTTGCTCATTGTTCAAAATGAGCTAGTAACAATAATACTGTTAAACATTTATGGTTGAAATGAAAATAAAATGAAGAAGACAACAAGTAGAGAAGTGAAGTCAAATAGTTGCATTAAAACTTAGACACTTTCATTTGTAATAACAATAACAATCACAATCACAATAATTAGACACTTTCATTTGTAATAACAATAACATTTATAGATATAGATATATGACCGAGTTTACTAAAATGACAGGGTTATATCATCACTTGAATCTAAAATCATGCTTCCATACCCATATAGAACATATTGACTGAAAGTTACTTCATTTAATGTATCTTTTATGAGGACTATTTTCTTATTAACTTCAGTTTTATATCCAAAGTTTTAACTTTTAAGTTACCAAATAGCACAACTGGGCTGAAGCTTACTTGCAAGGCCAGTCCATCTTTTAGTTCTCACAAGGCCCATAGCAAATTAGCAATTGAATTTGACTATTTGAGGCTCTTTCTGTTCTTTGGTAACCTATCTATTTGCTATTCGAACAATAAACTTTATGTTGTATTGTATAAGCTAAATTTGGTCAACTAGTTACTATTTCATAGGTGATTCACTTGCATGACATTCATGTCGAGAAGTAGATGAAAAAATTGTTAAAAGCAGCTTAGCTTACATGGTGTATTTTGATTACTCCGGGAGGTGAGATCTCATATGATCTTTTGTCGCAAACTGTCCATCGACGTTTCTATTGCATTGGTTGCTTGATGTGAATATGGCTTAACCAACTATCTCCCAAATATCATTCCATACGGCCCAAGAAACGTAAGCCCGTTGGAAAATCATTAGTACTTTGCATTCATCAAAAGAGATTATAAACATCTGATTGATTCATCTGGATTAAAACCAAACAATACAATACAACTGATTACCATATAACAATATAGTATTAGACAACTACTTATGCATTACTTGATAAGTATAAAAGTCGGCCAATTGTGATAAACTAATAATGACAACTAATCACAAAAGGGCTGATAGTATTAAGATGTAGAGTAGATTAATTACTTGATCAAATAAACCCGAACAAAGTCACATGTTTTGAACTAGTATGGTCATTTCGTTAATTTGGATTTTGCTTACTGTTTTAGATGTATATGCAAGTGCTCTAGCTAGAAAATCAACCATTATATAAATACAGTTGTTTATTTGATGATGTATCAGTCATACACAATTAAGATCGATCACATATATGTTAAAGTGATACGGAGTACGAAACCAAAAGACTATCAAGACCCTCCACCTGCTGCCCTTTTCGACCCCGAAGAACTCACCAAAATGGTCTTTTTACCAAGCCATAATAGTTGAGTTCATTGCCACAATGTTGCTCCTTTACATCACTGTCTTGACTGTCATTGGTTACAAGTCCCAAGTCGACCCTGCTCACAGCAATGACCAATGTGGTGATGTTGGAATCCTTGGTATCGCTTGGGCCTTTGGGGGCATGATATTTTTCCTTGTTTATTGCACTGCTGGTATCTGAGGAGGAAACATTAGCCGGTTCCTCAGTGTTTTGAAACCCGGGTCGACCCGGCTGGGTTAACCGGTTCGACCGGTTTCGGCCCAAAAATGGGTTTAAAAAACCCGGGTTAACCGGTTAGACCCGCCGGGTTTTGACTGACCCGGGTCAACCCGGTTCTCAAAACCCGGCCGGGTTTTGTTTTTTCAAAAAATTTTAATAAAAACCCGGGATGACCCGGTGGTCGAACCGGTTGACCCGGCGGTTGAACCGGTTGACCCGGTTAAAAAAATAAAAAAATAATAAATTGAAAACCGGGTTGACCCGGCGGTCATGTATGGTAGTTTTGGTGCTGCTGTCATGTATGGTACAGAAAAAGCATGGGAAATGTGTGCAGTGGTTATTCTAGGTAGGACCAATGACAGGAGTTAAGGCTCTTGGATAGTTCAGCAGCAACGCTTAAGCTATGATTGAGTTGTTTCAATGTTGGTTCCTTCAGAAACAATTGTACAAATTTTTCTCTCTTAAATGTGTGAAATCCTTTGGTTTGCTTGGTTTTGAATGTGCCCAAAGGACAAAAGTTATAAACTACAGATAGTATATATCATCTTTCACAGTAGCAGTATCAATACCATGTTCAATCAAAACCATGCATCTATAGGACATAACATAGGTACTCTGACCGACTTCGGATTACTATATATAATAGTTAGAAAATACAAAATAAGATATGCAGTGTCATAGCATATCAAAAGTCCAGACATTTAGGGTAAATTAAAGTCCTAATTACCTGCTTAATTACATTGCAACTTTTTACTAAATTCGTTGGACCAGTTTCAGCTTTTGGCAATTGTAATTGATTTTTTTTTTGCCTGTTGATATTTCCTCTGCAGAGACTACAAGAATTCCATTGATATCTAAACTGAAGCAAACCTCTAGTCCTGGCCTCCAATTGGGACTTGGCGTAAAGCCACGAAAGTCGAACTTGCCAAGTAATTTGTTGTCCTTAACTTTGACCCCCTCACCTTGATAAACCGAGATAAATAACACTGTGTAATTGGCAGCAATACCAAATATCTTTTTCTTGCTTGTGGGTATGGAAGTGTTCCTGGGAACAACAACATTCATGTTACCGCCTACACCGTTAATCTCGACTGCTATTCCTAATGAGAGAGGAGTCACATCCTGTAAGACGATATCTGGCACCACGTTATAATCATCTCCACTTAACCTTGAGGCCAAGATTGCAGCACCGAATGCAACAGCCTCATCTCCATTCATACTCTTGTAAAGTGTCTTCCCTTCAAAATACTCTTCCACCATTCGTTGTACCTTTGGAATCCTACTTGAACCCCCAACAACCACCTCATCCACATCCTTCTTCTTCATTTCCCCATCAAACAAACATTTTTCGACTAGCTGAACACATTTTGTAAAATATGTTGAATTTAGTTCCTCAAATTTGGCTCTGCTGATTTTGATCGAAAAGTCATTGCCCTCATACAAGCAATCAATTTCAATTGGAGCAAAAGTAGTTGACGACAAATCCCTCTTTGCTTTCTCACAAGCAACTTTCAACCTCGCCATTGCTCTTGGATTCCCTCTTAGGTCGACCTCCCTGTGTTTTTTCTTAAATGATTGTATGCAGTAATTAACAAGTGTTGCATCAAAATCCTCACCACCTAAATGAGTGTCGCCCCCTACAGCTTTGACATTAATGTCGCCTGTCTTACTAATGGTCAAAAGAGATACATCAAAGGTTCCGCCACCCAAATCAAACACCAAAACATTCTTATCCTTGTCCCATTGTTTGTCACCGAAATTGTCCACACCATATGCGATTGCAGCAGCTGTAGGCTCATTTAACAAACGCAACACATTGAGGCCCGCAATAGTTCCTGCTTCCTTTGTTGCCTCTCGCTGTTGGTTGTTAAAATAAGCAGGAACGGTGATCACAGCATCTGTTACCTTTGTTCCAATATAGTCTTCTGCAACCTCTTTCATCTTCTTGAGAACCATAGCAGATAATTCTTCAGGTGCATATTGTTTATCTTCTCCCTTGTACTTAACTACAACCGTTGGCTTCTCTGAAGACCCTTTAATGACCTTAAAAGGCCACGACTCCATGTCATTTGTGACTTGAGGATCACGGAATCTACTTCCAATCAAACGCTTGACATCTGATAATTTAGAAGCTTATGGTTAGTAACAAAAGATTGGAAATAAAAGTTGGAAAAAAATAAAAGTTTCAATAGAAAGATTTACCAAACACAGTGTTAGTAGGGTTCCTAGCGATTTGGTATTTTGCACCTTCGCCTACAAGTATTTCTGAATCAATGAAAGCTACATAAGACGGGGTAATCTTGTTTCCCTGTTCATTGGTTATGACCTCCACCCGATTTTTTCTGTTCATCCATACAGCAGCACATGAATATGTTGTTCCAAGATCAATACCAATGGCCGCTCCTTTAACTTTTTGAGACATCGTTCAACCTGGAATGAAACAAAATACAGAGCAGGATTTGAATCGAGACAAATTCATACAACAAAAATATGAGTATCATAGAGTTGCAGACCAGAAAATGTGCAAATTTTCAGCAAAGTGGATGGATTTAAATTTAAAAACATATTTAGGCCGTGTTAAGGTATGATTACTAAAAAATAGACTAGTTAGGTCGCGTACACTCACCAGCCCTGAAGAAGAAAAACCTCATTTGCCAAACATACTCTAGAGCTTTTTTCATGTTTATCGTTTCTTAGGCCGTGATTGGTTTAGCTTATACTCTAAGATAATTTGTTATTTTGAATTGCGAAAGGCTGATAAAGATCATTTAACAGCTTATCCCAACTCGTAAGGAGTGTTTGTTTAAGCTTATGAGCTTATTTGATCCAGCTTATATTTCATAAGCCCATTTTTCCGGCTATTTTTTTTACTCGTGAGCATATTGTGCCTTAAGTATGAAAAATAAGCTCACAAGCTGGAAAATAAGCCAGAAAACATGAGCGTATTAAATATAAGATGATTCAAATGAGCTACTCGAACCTCTCAACTTGAGAGAAGTCCAAACACTAACTGTAATGCCTATAAAAAAAAATCTTCACAAGGTGAAGGAGCCTACTCTGGCGCTAATGCGCTATGGGCCGTTGATAAGTATGTATTCCAACTAAAAACACGCTAAGATCTTTAAACCATATATATATATAATCCTAACCAAAGATAGAAGCATAGAATTTGAGGGCCAGATCTACGACACTTTGAAAGTAGTTTTAAACATGCAAGTATGTTTTTCTTGTGATCCAACCCGCATCTCAATTGACTCAAAGATTCTCCGAAAAGTTTGAATACGCGGGACCTGACCCCTGCATTCTTTTGGTTCTCGACTAGTCAATATTTCGCATGTGGCCTATTTCTTCGAAGCGACCAACTTAAATATATTATTACTACAATCAGGTACTTAAACAGGATACAAAATCAAACACGGCTAGGCTTATTTGGTTTTGGGGTTATGTTTCTTAAGCTCACTTTTTGTGGTTTTTTTGGAAACTTTTCCGCTTATATATACTTATTATGTCATACTAGTAATAAGCTTATACAGAGCCACAAGGTGAGCTTATGAAACATAAGCCCAAAACCAAATAAGCGACCTATATAAGCCAAAACAAACACCCCCTTAAAATAGACTAAACAATGTGCATTTAAGAATTATGGTTTATTTAACAAAACTAGCACTACGCCATAAAAATCCATGAGTGCCCCAAGCATTATGGTTCCGTGAGTGACTAGAATCATATCTGTAAACCACATTTCGGCTTAAATGACAGCAAGTAAAGTTGGTAACTTAAGTAATATATCAATTTTTTACCTTTTAATTTATGTTCAGAACGATTAACGTTTGCTTTTGGACTGTAGAAGACTTTTGGTAATGTTTTTCTTATACAGTCTTCTTTCTTTTCATCTTTTATTTCGTTTTCCTATAAACATACCAAAAGTCTTTATTAAATATACTTTTTACTTTACAAGAAAATTTGTTTTTTCCCATAAAGTGGACAAATAAGGCTGAAAATTGCAACTGTACCAAATACTAGTGCATGATCTGCTTACGTGTTATAATAAAAGTCAAAGTTGAAAAACAATATGGTCAATTCTTTAAATTTAAATAAATTATATAGATTCAAGAATAATTTTTTTTTTATCATAATTGTCAGGATTCCGATCCTGATCTTAGGATCTTACGATTTTACGATACTGCAAAGCAAAAACGATCCGGATCTTAATAAGATCTTTGCAAGCTTAAGATCTTATAGGATCCCGATTTTAACCATACGATCTTAAGATCTAATCTGTTCCGATCTTACTTTTCTCAGATTACAAACAAAAAAACCATAAATTTAAGGGTTGTTTTTTTTTTGTAAATTTTAAAAAACAACATGTTAATCTTTTTAAACATTTCATAATCTTAATTTAGGACAATATTTATATGAAACAATCATAAGATTTTGTGTTTATAATGTATAATAATTTGTAGATTTGCATAATATTACAAAAACTATTAAAAATAACAATATAGTAGGATCTTAAGATCCTGATCCGATTTTACGATCACGATCTTGCAAAGACGAAAACGATCATGGGTAAGATCCCGATCTTGAAAACATTGGTTTTTATGTTTTTTTTAATAACTTTATAAGTTTGATAAATATCCAGTATAATTGTTATTTATAAATTATTATCAATATATATTACATTAATTTATTTTGACAGAATTATAAATAGAAAAAGGAAACCATGAGTTACTATGACATATAAGTGAATACACGAGATTGTATATATATATATATATATATATATATATATATATATATATATATATATATATATATATATATATATATATATATATATATATATATATATATATATGCATCTAAAATATGTGATTGTGGTTACTTCTTATCACTCTTATTTTAATTATTCTTCTTATTTGATTATATATATATATATATATATATATATATATATATATATATATATATACGCTCACACGGATGAATCATTTATACCTCTTTACAATATTATGTAAGTATATCCGTAAAAAGTATTTTTTTTTTTCTTTTTTTTTTTGAATAATCCAATAGCTACTCATGTTATTGTATGTTTGACTATACGTGTCTTGGGGTGTGTTCGGGAAATTGACCCCCAAAACTCCCCAATGCATTACTTTGTGGAAACGAGAATGTGACATCTTGTGTTTAGACTTTAGGACGTTTGACGTTTGTTGGATAAAAAGTGTGTATGTATCTTTTGGTGCTATCACATCATGAGTGGTGCGTCAAATATGACAGACAAAGTTATAAATGGCAGAAGAGTAAATATATTTTTTGGTCCTTGTCACATCATGTCTTTCTATATTACGGTTCCAAAAAGGTTTGTACACCCAGTCATATTTGACCCTTGTTCCTTTCCTGACAAAAGAGTAACTATATTTTTTTTATTAGTAGTAAAGATGCCAAATGCTAATCGCTAAGTTGCTAACGGTCATTGAAATTCTTACCAAGTTGATTTAAGGCTTTGTATTAGTGTAAAACACGTGTTTCTTTAATTTATTAGACATTTGGCTCTTTGTTTGCTTTTTCATATTTTCATGCTTTGATATATTAGTTAGAATTATATCGTTATCATTCTAAAATTTTATATCGGCCCCTTTTAACTTGAAATCCTGGCTCCACCCCCGATGCGACGTGATTTGTCTTTGAATGAACATGCATGCATGATAAATATTTATAATGGAACATTGACCAAAGTTTGTATCTATTGACTAAAGTTTCAATTTTTTAATATCATGTTTATCTTTTAACGAACTTGAATGAAAAATATTTGAATGAACATGCATCGAAAAATGTTTATAGGAATGCTTTTGAGCTGTTGATCCGCTATCTATGGTTAGAGGCCAAAAGTTCCATGTAGATCTAAGATTTACCAAAGATCTCATCCATTCATTTCGTCCGTCCATTTCTATTCCTCCCAGCCATTAGATTAATTTTTTTTTTGTTTTCCTTTTTAATAATAATGAAAAGGGCAGCATAGTCATTCCTTACCTTTCTTTTTTCTCCTAACCGTCTCATTCAAAGAGATACGCTCTTTAAAACCATCCTTTCCACCATTACTAAAACTCATCATTTCCTTAATTTCTCGTCTCATTTCTTAACGAATTTCAAATCCGAAACCATCATTCGATTCATCTTATCATTGCACACACAATGATATGATTTAATTTGATTTTCGTTAGGTTTTGAGAAATCCCCCATTTTGATGATTTTGACCTAATTTTGTTTATTTTGATTCTCTGTTAGTTTGATGATCAGGTGTCAGATTGATGTTGAAAATGGGATGGCGGCGTGCTTTGTCAATAAAAAGCTCAAAAACTAATGCACATTATGGTAAGTTCTTCAAGTGTCGTTAGCTTTTTAGGTTTTACGCTCTTATTAGTGATTCTTCATAGACATGTCATTATCAATACTGCTAGTAATGATAATTAACTGATTAATGTGAAAGTTGTTAGGATTTTGTTGCTGATGTACTGATGTATTTTATTAGAATCTAAACTGATGTACTGATGTATATGAATCATATATGATTCAACATGAATCATACATGATTCTGGTAGAATCATACATGATTCTACCAAGGTCTTGGCTCTTTTGTGGAGTTTAATTATAGGACGTCCTAATACTCATCAAGCCTTTTTTGATATTGCTTTAAGGGTAAGTGTGATGTATATGAATCATATATGATTCAACGTGAATCATACATGATTCTGGTAGAATCATACATGATTCTACCAAGGTCTCCGCTCTTTTATGTTTTTTGATATTGCTAAATAAGTAGTTTTTATTGATGTATGTGTTTTATCAACATGAATAGGGTATATCTAAATGCTTGTCAATATCCCTGTCGAATTCGGTGTCTGAGATTTTGTTTATAAGTGGATTTTGTTAGAATCATATATGATTAAAGGATAATCATATATGATTCTGATAGAATCATATATAATTCACATAAAATCAGATATGAGTGTTAGATTATTTTATGGTTATTAACATTTAAAATTTTTATGCAGGTCGATCAAAAACTGTTGCACATAAGCCTAAAGAGAAGAACATGGCTGATCGTGATCCGGAAAAAGACGTTCACAAAGAAAATGTGCAATCAAGAAAATGTGCTTAAGTGATTGTGTACTAGTTAACTGATGTATTTGGTAAACTGATGGGTCCCTCTGGTGCTTCTAGTTAACTGATGTATTTTGGTAAAATCTGTTGATAAATAGATGTAGTTAACTGATGTATTTTGGTAAAATCTTTTGAATTATATATGATTTTGAATCACATGTATTCAAAATCATATCAGAAAATCATATCAGAATCACATATATTCAGAATCACTTGTCAAATCTGCTGAAATATCAAACAAAAAGTATTCAATTAGACGTAGTTGAATTAAAATCCTCATAACACTTTTCCAACAGTGCAATAATAATAAACAGATTTAAAGAAATTGTTATTCAAGAAGCGTTATTCGCTTTTTCAGCTGCGACATTTCTTGTTTGTTGTTCACCTGCATCAGTTCTAGTCCTTTGTTCTCTTGCATCAGTTCCACTTTGGATTAAACTCTCGCAAGTTTTGCAATATACTTTGGATTCATTGGACATGTCGACTTGGTGTGCTTTTTAGTCTTCTCACAACAGAATCCACATTTCCTTTTTCTCTTAGATGTTTCTTCAGCTGCTATTTCTCTTCAACATGTATATAAATATCATCAACAACAGGTTCCCAATTAGCAGATCCCCCGGGAGTTTCTTCATGTGCGTCACAGATGCTGAAATATAGTATTTTCATTAGAATCATATATGATTTCCCAAGAATCATATATGATTCTTAAAGAATCATATATGATTCTACCAGAATCATATATGATTCACATTGAATCATATATGATTCTATATTAGAATCATATATGATTCAATGTGAATCATATATGATTTTAACAAAATAAATCAGTACATCAGCAACAAAAACATATACATCAGTACATCGCTAACCACTGATTTCAATACAAATCAGCTTATCTCACTCACAAATCAATAAAATAAGCTGAATAAGCAATAAAATAAGCCGAATCGCATGTGATTTGCCTTGAAACCCTAAAAACCTAAATAAGTTGAATCACATGTGATTTACCTAGACACCCTAAAAACCTAAATAAGCGACAAAATAAGCTGAATCACATGTCATTTACCTTTAATAGCAGCTACATTTGATTCATCATCTGGAAATTCAACATCTTTTCCATAAATTTGTTTCCATCATCCACCACTTGATGTTCATCAACCGCAACTGGAACATCAACTAAATCATTAGCCAATCATTAACAAGTGTGAAGATGTGGTGGTGATGAAGGTGCGGTGGTGGTGAAGGTACGGTGGTGAAGGTGACGGCGGCGGTGAAGGTGCGGTGGTGGTGAAGGTGCGGTGGTGATGAAGGTGCGGTGGTGGTGAAGGTGCGGTGGTGGTGAAGGTAGCGGATTGGAGGATGATTGGGGTTGTGTGTGTGTGTTTTGCCATAATTTTTTTTTTGGGAAACAATGAAACGTATTGATATTTTTTTTGTTTATGTAATTGCCTTTTTTGCCCCTCAAGAGTAAATATTAGATTTAATCTAAGCTTATGGATCAAATTGGATTGTATGGTTGGGATTTGTTGATTGGTTCTATGGCAATGAGGGGTTCTTCATGGATCTCAACTCATGGTTAGAGACTTGCAAGCGTGAAATAAGGATGACCATAAACATCAAAAAAAAGTTAACATACTTTATGGTATCCAAATTTAAACCTCACATGTCTTACCTACACTTCCATTTTACCATCACCGCCTAGAGCTTCGTAAAAAGAATTGTCATATCTGTTCAATATTTTAATTTCATTCCATCTATTTTCATTGAATATCACTTCAGTGCATTTCTTACATAAATTAAAGAACCTACTAACATTTCAATTTCTTTCCACCTACTTTCATTAATTTTTTTGTTGTGATTTCGAGAATCATTGAATATCTTGAAGATTATGATTTATTATCAATTTTTTTTTAATCACCACCTAAAGCTATATAAAAAGTTAACAATTGTTATATCTGTTCAATAATTCAATTTCTTTCCACCTATTTTCATTGAATATTACACTTTGGTAATATGTTTATCATATCATTTAATACCATTTCACCGCATTTCTTACATAAAGTAAAGAACCTACTAACATTTCAATTTCTTTCCACCCCTACTTTCATTAATCTCTTGTTGTGGTTTTAAGAGTCATTGAAATATCTTGAAGATTATTATTATTATTATTATTATTATTACTATTATTATTATTATTATTATTATTATTATTTACTATCACCACTTAGAAATCTATAAAAAGTTAAATTTGTCATATATGTTCAATATTTCAATTTCTTTCCACCTATTTTCATTGAATATTACACTTTAGTAGTACGTTTATCAGATCATTGAATACCATTTCACTGCATTTCTTATATAAAGTAAAGAACCTACTAACACTTCAATTTCTTTCCACCTACTTTCATTAATTTCTTGTTGTGATTTCGAGAATCATTGAAATATCTTGAAGATTATGATTTTTTATTAGTCTTTTTTTTCCTTTAATATTACACTTTAGTAGTACGTTTCTCAGATCATTGAATACCATTTCACTGCTATTTTTTTTAAGGGTTTAACCCGGTAAATTTATTACTCCAAAAAACAGTTAGGTATATATGATGTAAATGAATCAACATCTGAGCCCGTTATCGGTTTTGTTGTATACGTTCACTTGTGGTCTTCCTAGAATTGTTTGGATTGAGTTAACACAAAGATGACTTTTTGCTTATTCTCAATGTTTTTATGTTATAAGTGTGTTATGTGGTTGGGATGTCTTGAGTAGAAGCCCTGACACTTGAGCACATGGTGGTTAGAGTTAGTCATGTTGCCTCTTTTTGATATGTCATTAAGTTTCTATTTGTCTTTCTCATTGTATCGGGAATTAATACAAGAGGGTGCATGTTGAAATGCATCGTAGTCTAACACAATTTGAAAGTTGTTAATTACATTTGGTTTTCGTGTAAATATTTTGGAAATTTTTAGATTGGAGCTTAGGCACTTTTAACTACCCGTATAGTACTCCGTACATACTAAAAGATGCAGTTAATCTGATTAAGTTTTTTTTATTAATGTCGATGACTACTTTTCACCGGTTATCAGCCTTGCATTAGACCATTTCTTAATCCAAGCAAAGTATTATAGTTAAAATATATCTTATCTCGGGCTCGTTATGGAGAGCAGAAAATATTTCACAGTGAGAATATGCGCCCCCTTTCTTTAATAGAACTTAACCATTGAGTGCTAACCATTTTTTTCTTTCTTATTTAAGTTGTGGTGATGTAATATATTATAGGTAGATAGCGTTTACTTTAAAGCAAAACGTACTTGTCTTATATAGATGGAACGCATACATGGAGATTCTTCAAACACATGATAGTATGTAATATTTCACTATTTGATGACACTCCAAACACCAGGGGCGGAGCTAGTAGGGTGATTAGTGGGTGCTAAGCCACCCCTAATCAACCCACTTCATTCATTATTTACTTAGACTACGAGCCATTTTTCTATTAGTTTTTTACATTCAGTCATCCTTATTTTATAGGCATGCCTACAAAATTCAATAATGAATAACTTAACAATAAAAAACAACACTATAGATTAAATTCTGAAACAATATCCATCACTATGATTGCCTTAAGCACGGTCGGCCCCCCCTTAACTAAAAATCGTGTCTCCGCCCCTGCAAACACCATTGCTGCGTTAGCTCCCCTCCAACCAACCCTGTTGGATTTTGTTTTTGTCATATTTCACTATTTCACCCACGAGCAAATGACACGTCGATGTCATATTTGCTTAAAAATAGACTATATGTAATACTCGCCTAATACTTAAAATTGTGAGTAAAATGAATGTATAGTACACATATTCATAAATAGAAGAGCAATATTCATAAGGTTTTAAGACACGATCACACGACAACTCATGCAACGGGGTGACAATTTTTGACATGACACAAAACCCTACCACAAAACCCTACCAGAGACCACACAAAAATAACCAGTTTCATGTTGAGTTAAATAGGTTTTGGATCGTGTTCGATATCGACCCATCTAACCAATTTATTAAAAACGTCGGGTTCGGGTTAGGGATGGGTTAAACGGGTCGACCTGGAAATCCGTTTAAGATTTCTTTAATAAATTGAAAATTATATATATTTGATTATTTAATTATACGGGTTAACCGAGTCGGCCCGCAAACCCGTTTGACCTGTTTAACTTGTGTAATGTGACATTTTTTTTAGATAAAGGAGTTAATTGATCAACCCAAAACTCGTTTAACCTATTGTATAACCTATTAAACCTGCCAACTTATATGGGTTAAATAAGTCGTGTTAATGTTATGTCTAAACAAGTTATGATTGACAAGGTTGACCCCATTATTTAAATTGGTCGCATTCGGGTTAGGGTTTTCTGACCCACCATCATACCCGAACCCCACCCGAACTGGCACCTATATAACATGCATGAACTTCCTCATCTTCCGGTCCGACTAGCCTCAATACCAAGATATCAATGCTTAGAGTGCTTGGTACCATAACTTGGGTTATGTCATAACTCAGTGCCACCTCAGCGTCACATTAGCTTTAACATTTTAATCTTAACACACAAAATATATCTCTTATCATAACTCAAATATAACATTACCTCTTGGTACCCACTTATTTAATTACTTACAAATTACAAACACATAAACATCACTTTTGCATCTTAACGTGAGTTACCATGGTAACACTTGCCCTTAACTCAAAGAGGCGGTATCATAACTCACCTCATAACTTGTGTTAACACAGTGCCACATAAGCATAACAAAAGCCTCACGTTAACATACCAGGGCTCTTAGTAGAGAATGTATAGTTATTGCGTTAGATGAAAAATGAGTATGTCAACACTTATTGTTGACATGACTATACACAACAATGTGGCTAAAAAAGCATCCAATGTAACATGCAATACTCATAATATGTATTTCTTTTACACCGACGTCTTTTAAAACATGAGTCTAATGTCTAACCCTTGCATCTTTTGAAACACTAGACAAGTACAAAAAATCATACAAACCAACCACTCCTACTTGATATATTTATTACTAAACCCTTCCCCTATCTAAATCCCAACTTTTCACAAGCATAGCCACTTTGTTGTTTTCTTATGAGCTGTTGTCTCAAACATCAAATCTGCCTCTGGATCTAGTAAAATTTGAACGAGTTTTTTCCATCTCCAAAGCGGTGCTTAGTAAAATTTTAAGGTGAGTTATTTCTTTTGTTTACAATTGGCCTTTAAGTCTAAACTATTTTTGTTTCTAATTGCCTTCTCATGATATAGATCTGCTCCTGCTTGCATGTTAATCAAAGTTGGAATAATTGGTTTTGTGGTCCATTTAGTCGATGTTTTCTTAGAGACGACGATGTTACATGTTTCTTCTACCACGATTCCCCTGTTTAAAATAGTTAACCTCAGGTATAACTTTCGTAATCTCTTTTTTAAAATGCCAATTAAATAGTTTATTCGAAAATACTAAAAGCTCTTTATTTTTCATGGTTCTTATATTTTGGGTGACTTTATTTTCTTGTTGTTTGTTCAAATAAAGATAACTAGGATTTCTTATATTTAGGGTGATTATCTGGTTTTGAGAGTTTCCTTATTGTGATTGTTTTACTCAGTGTTTTGAAATCCATGTCGACCCGGCCGGGTTAATCGGTTCGACCGGTTCCGGCCAAAAAAAGGGTAAAAAAAACATGGGTTTCTAAAACCGGGTTAACCGGTTAGACCCGCCGGGTTTTGAGTGACCCGGGTCAACCCGGTGGCTGGTTTTGTTTTTTCAAATTTTTTAAATAAAAACCCGGGTTGACCCGGTGGTTGAACCGGTTGACCCGGCGGTCGAACCGTTTGACCTGGTCAAAAATAATTAAAAAATAATAAATTGAAAACCGGGTTGACCCGGCTGTCAAACCTGTCGAACCGGTACCCGATGACTCGACCAAGTCGATTTCGAACCCGGTTTTCAAAAAATTGGTTTTACTGCCTAAATCTCCTTTGATAGGCTAAATTGCCAAAAACTCAAATTATTGTGTTTAATTGTTCATTTGCTTTATACAGATTTATACATGGGCACCGGAAATGCTATACTCCTAGCTGCCCATGTATTAAGTGCTTTTGGTCCTCGCCGTAGTAGGCGAATCATCACATTTCTAGGTGGAGCGGGCCTGGTTCTGTGAGTATTCTACTCTTGTTATCTTGTTGATTGTTAAGTAATTTTTTCTGAGATAAAAACTGGTTTTTAGATTGCACCAACAGAATTGTCCAAGGCTGTCCGTTGTCACAGAGATCTTGAGAAACGTACAACTCCTTTGTTTGACAAAGCAAAGCTGTTTTACAAAGAGCTTGTTGAATTACTTGTCCCCAATGAATGTGCTCTCGACGTTTTTGCTTGTGCTCGCGGGGAGGTTAGGTTTATTTATCTCACTCCTTTTGTCCTATATAATTGTTCCTTTCACAAAATCATTTCCATTCAAACATGTTTTTGGTGTTATGTAGTATAGAACGAATACCAGATATGTTTGGTAGCCCATAAAGCAGTATGGATACATGGTTGACGTTAAAAAAATAGCTAAATAGTTCGATGGCTTCCATCTACATTATCCCAAAGAAAAGTGTTGCGAAGTTGACCTAAAAGTTTATTTGTAATTTATTAACTCTAGGTTAGACTAGATGAGCTTAAAGTTGCTGTTGAAAGAACCGGAGGACTTGTTGTTTCTTTAGAAAGCTTTTGCCATGGTCCTTTTTCTGCATCCATACATCGTGCTTTCGTGTGCAATAACGGCGGCGTTCGTCTATCAGCAAGGTATGGTTTGATTTAACTCTTTCCATCTAGGATATTGTATGGCGTTATAATGGTAATCTGGTATTGCAATCTTTGCTTCTCGATTTAGGGCTAATTTTTTTTCTTTCAGTTTCATGTAATGCATATACAATAAAGCTTCTGCCAATCAATTAATTTGGAGTCGTTTGGTTTAACTGAGTTAATGTTTTGTATGTGAATTTGTTGTATATATTGTTGATGTTTATTACTGTCTCCCTGTGTTTATGCTAAATCTTGATTTACAAACTGTGTCTAGGATTTTGTAGGTGTTTTGGTGTGCTGTTACATGTAGAATCCTGTTAAAAGAGGGTGTTTGTATAACCTTATTTTTTAGCTTTCGGCTTATGCTTATTAAATCATTTTTTCGGGCTTATTTTGAAATTTGAGGCTTATAAGTTTCAAAATAAGCCGGAGAAAGTAGGCTTATAAAACATAAGCTCGTGTGCTCAAAACTAAGCTTAAACTAACTCCCCCTAAACATTTTTTATTCTCATGTATGTTTGTTTATCGTTGCAAATGATTGTGGGCTAATGTATGCTGGTTCTTCGTTTTTTATTTTATGAATCTGCTCTCACGCTTTTACAAGAATGTGATGTTTTATTTCAACTGTAATATGATGAAAAGGTTGTTCATTTGATGTTTTAATTTTGGTCGTTAGTCCTTGAAGTTGATCCAAATCTGTGTATATTCCCTACATTTGAGAAATATCGCCACTAGTCCCTGGTATTTCAGTTTTAAGAGGTGTGTTTGGATGGAAGTGTATTGTGTGTGGGTGGTTTAAACGGTGTTTAGATGTGTATCTAATACAAACACCACTTTGCTCTCATACTTAACAAGTTACTTAATGGGCGTTAGTTATTTGGATGACCGGCATATCAAAACTGAGATATGGGGGACTATGGCTATAGTTATGAGTTCAGTATATAAAATATATAAGCAGCTCAATAGTAAGCTTTATAAGAAATAGTTTTTGGATTGTGCTTATGTTGTAAATAAATGTAATAAGACTTGAGAAGTTTTTAATCCAATCCATTTATAATGGGTTTTAGGTTAGTTATGATGGTAAAAAAAGTAGTTTTAGTTTCGTGTTAGATAAGAACTTTGAAATAAGCATGTTCTTACCGAAAAAGCAGAAAAAATAAGCAATCAAACAGACGTTTTAGTTTTAGTGTGCTTACTGCTTATGCCTTATTAAGTCATAGTTGAAGTCAATGATTTTTGGTTAAGGCCGTCCATCTATGTGACCCAAAAGTGAGAAGTTTCGTTTTGTATAGGGTTACGTTCGACGTACACTAAGTAATTAATATCTGCAATGATTGGATTGGATTCATGTCGTTAACCATTTACTATCATAGACGCTGGCTAGACTGAGTTTGTATGAGTCTGAACTTTTTGTATGTATCGATATCCAAATGTTTTTTTCGTTATAACACAGATAAATAATGAGCATAATTATAAGCATGTCTCATTTGCATTTACGGATATGCTGTTTTGTATGATAGATAAGTACTCTCATAAGTAGTGACGATCCATGTAAAATCTTGCTAAATTACAAACAGTCGTTTATTGTTTGTGTTTATTGTACTACTGAGTGCTGAGTATGGTCTTGAACTGATTAGGAGTTTATGGTTTGGTTGCACATACTCACTTTTCTCACGAATGTTCATTTATCATTGCAAATGATTTTGGTTAATGTATGCTGGTTCAGCGGCTCTTCACTTTTTATTTGATGAATCTTTGGTCAATTTTATGCGTTTTTACAAGAATATGATGTTTTTTTAACATCTAAATTGATGTTTTTTTATTTTATTTTTTTTTTTAATTTTTTTTTTCTATTGTAATATGATGAAAAAGGTTGTTCATTTGATGTATCGATCTGAATTGAGTTTGTAGGAGTCTGAAATAATGTGTTTTAATAATATGTTTTCAGTTCAAGGTTATGGATCCCGAAACTATTCAAGCACTTCTAGAGGGCATTTCAGCGTGAATAAAATACAGGGTATACTCCTGAAGAGTTTGAGGACTACTTGCTGAAATGTGCCGGCGAAACAGCGGATTCCAATCTCCAACTTGCTTGTGCGGAAGTGGTATGCCTTTTTTCTTTGCCTTTTTCATTTGCTAACTCGACATCTTCTTAACTTATCTCTACTGTTTAATTATCTTCAGTTTAAAATGATGATAAATATGATGAAGGCGGAAGGTGCAACATTCCAGGTTAATAATGAGATTATTCCTCTGTCAAGGAGGTCTCATTTTGAAATCTGTGTGTTCCACCCTCCTGCATATGCCATTCATCCAAACGCAGGTAAAGTACAGTAACCTTTTGCATAACATCTGTCTGCATATGAGTACGTTGTTGATTATTACGTGTAGTCTGAACATCTGTACGTTGTTGCATCTGATGCATGAGTTGTTGATATCGCCACCACTATAAACATTTTTTAGAGTAAAGTGTTTGTATCAGTGATTTGAACTATTATACAAAAGATGACCCTTTCGTATGTACACAGACTTATTGTTATCACCTGAAAGATGACCCTTTTTATTTATGTTCAATTTCTGCTTATTTCAGTAGTCAATGCACCTCTTTTGGACTATTAGTGTTTGGGATTGATTATCTACTTCTTAAAATACATTATAATTTTTCAGATCATCGTATGTATCGCATTCTGGGGTCTGAAGTAGCAGCCCAAGCAATATTTAGAGTATGAGTTTGCTTTCTAATTACTGACTTTTATTAATTATTTTGTCTAGGATTCTGGTGACGAGTCGGCTTATGATTTGTAATGTTTTACAAATCATTGTGGGTTGTACAGTAATAGTTTGTAACCTGAATGGTACTGTTAATTAGGTGGATTTTGTAAATCAAAGACATTTCGTTTTTTTACCTTATGGTTGGCCAATGCGATGTTGATTATATGTTTTTTTAGGAAGCTGCAATTCTTGTGTCAATATTAGTAGTGGTATGTCCTTGTTATTTGTTGCAGATTGCTAGTTTCTATGGGCCTGTCCATGATTCTGCAATTCTTGTGTCGATATTGTATTCAAGTGTTGATTTTGTTATCGCTCTTTTAACACCATAGGCCAATGCCATGGTCCCCTTGCTTGCATTGACACCAACAGAGTTGAGTATTGAACACCAAATCAGACCAAACAAACCCATTCAAGTTCGCTATCATAAATACCTATTACAGTTAAAGGTGACAATTGAGTTGTGTTCGGATTGACCTGTTTAGGTTCGCGGGTTGGCGTGTTAGTATAACCTCTACCCAAACACGACATGTTTATTAATCATGTCAAGAAACTCAATTGTAACCTAGTCTTGCATAACACGTGTATCGTGTTTGTAACCCATTTATTATGTTTAAGTAAATAGGTCAACCGGTGATGGGTGGTTGATAGTTTTCAACGAGTTTAAATCCAAAAATGATATAACGATTTGAAAAAAAAAATGAAAATAACATATAAATAAGTATACAACAATTTTAATGATATCAAATTTATGATCGTAATTTATTATATAGTAGTATTAAGTACATAACAAAATACATGTAATCTGGTTAACTTTTTTAGTAGGGTTCTTCTACACCTGTCACATGGAGTAATATAATTTAAAGTGTTATTTTGTCAAGTCCTTGTGGTCCAAGCTTGTTCTTTAGTAGCTTGGTTGTAAGTTTATATCGTTAGGTACTTCCCTTGTTTTTTTGTTGCCTGAGTCATCACTCACCACTATCAATTTCCTTGTTGGGAGTGTTTGGGTCTCATGGTTGTTTGTACTTTGGTTTTTGGTTATTGGTAAAGGCTACAAATTATCAACGTATTTTTTAATTTGTACCGACTTGAAACACACACTATTTTATTCTTTATTCAAGGACTTCAATAACGTACTTTCAAATTCTGTTCCGAGATAGCCAATATAACCCCGAAGTGGCTATATTACCCTTGTAAGCCCTTTAGTCCTTTTGCATCATTAGTCCTTTATACTAACGGTTGTTAGTCCTTTTGCACGTTTTCGTCTATTTTTACATGTTTTCGTCCGTTTTTTCATGTTTTCGCCCGGTTTTACACGTTCTAGTTCATTTTTGCATGTTTTCATCCGGTTTTACATGTTTTTGTTCGTTTTTACATGTTATGATTCGTTTTTACATGTTTTTGTTTGTTTTTATACGTTTTAGTTCATTTTTACACGTTTTCGTCCGATTTTACACGTTCTCATTTGTTTTTGCACGTTTTCGTCCATTTTCATTTGTTTTTACATGTTTTAGTCCATTTTTGCATGCTTTCATATGTTTTTGAATGTTTTTTTTTTCTTTCCGTTTTTCACGTTTTCATATTTTGCTTTTGTACGTTTTCATCCAGTTTACTCGTTTTCGTCCATTTTTACATGTTTTAGTTCGTTTTTGAACATTTTCATCCGGTTTTGCATGTTTTAGTTCGTTTTTGCACGTTTCACCCATTTTACACGATTTCGTCTAATTTTACACGTTTTTTTTTATTTTTATTTTTTTTTCATTTTTACAGGTTTCAGTCTGATTTTACACGGTTTCGTTCGTTTTTACACGTTTTCGTTCATTTTTACATGTTTTTGTCTGTTTTTTACGTTTTCGTTTGTTTTTCCACGTTAAAACAGACGAAAATGTGTACAAACAGACAAAAACATGCAAAAACTAACGAAAACATTCAAAAAAAATATTTTTATTATACTATTGTTCTAAAAAAAATTTATTCGAAATTTAATAAAAAATATTTTTTCTAAAAATTTAAAAAATTTTCTTTTTCTAAAAAATTCCAAAAAATATTTTTATTTTTCGAATATTTTAAGAAATTTTATTGTTTCGATAAAGTTTTGGTAAAAAAAAAACATAAACTTATAGGAGCTGGTACTTTAACATCATAGATTTGTGGGAGACACTACCTCTACAATTGTTATATTTAAAATGAGTTTCTTTTAACTATACGCAACCAGCTAGCTTTGACCCCAAAGAATGGCGTGATCAAACTTTGGGCATCTTTTGCATCTCTTTAGATGCCATCAAACACAAATAGTAACAATCTTAGAACTTGTGTTTGATTTGAGATCTCAGTTGATATAGGATGGTGTTAGTTCGTTGATCACTAAACTTATAGACCGTGTTTCTTATTTTTGATGCCTGAGACTCTGTATTCTTATTTTGGGCAGACTTTCAACTCAACCCCGGATGAGATAGCATTTTTCAGTATGCTTTTCAACCGAAAAACAATCTCAAATGCTATTCTAATGATTCATCCTATCTTGAATGCTTATGATATGGAAGACCCACCGGAAATAGTTCCGTTAACGCGGTTAACGGTGGAATCATCACCTGACAACATGAAGATTTTCGCCCATGATTCCTTTTTGAGAGTCGTAATATTTGAGGGATTTGATATCAACATGGTCAGAACTCAGGACCTAACCGTTGGCCTCAGGTACTTTTTTTTTCTCCAGGTTAAAAAGTAAATAATAAAATTTTCAACGTGCTATCAATAAAAATATGGCTTTTCAAACTGTAACACAACCCATTAGGCCTAATTAACTATGTAGTTATAAGTTTTAAAGTAGTCTTTAGGTAGAAAGGCTTATGGAATGTTTTTACCAAGCTTTTTGCTATTATCAAAGACGATGAGGAGAGGTTGTGTTGGGAAGTTAGCTTATATTTCAAACATGGGCATTGTTTTGTTCATTTGTTTTTTAAAACTTTCGTTACTTTCATGGATAACTTTTAATGAACTATGTATTGACATAATATAGGGATTTGCACAGGTGCCGGCTCCTCAAAATGATGCTAGGTTTATAGCCAAAGGACGATTTCCACAATTTTTGCAAGCTCCTAAAAATGATGCTAGGCGTATAGCCGAAGGATTCACACACTCTTTGGAACAAGCCAAAAATTATTTTCTTCATTCTCAGGTGATGACGTGTTGTTTAGCTTAAAAAATTAAGATCAATGGTGTATAACTGTGGCGACTTCAGTTACGATGATACTCCCTTCTTTAATAGCATAGTGTAAATATGATACTTGAAATTTGTTTAGAACCAATATATAAGTAGAGTAATGATATATAAGTATCATCATAGTCAACTAAAGCATTTGTCAGAAAGTTGGCAAGAAGATTTTTTCACGCTACTCTATCTATACTACCTATAAAGCAAAAATGGTCAAAAGGTGAATGTGAAAAGTCAAGAAAGTGAAAAGTGAAATGTTGAAAAACGTATATAAGGAAATATTGAAATGCATTTAATACTCTTATTAAAATACCCCATTACTTAAAAGTACAATGATTTATTCATATTGTACAACCAATTAAAACAATTAATACAAATAACAAACCGGGTTGACCCGGGACGCTTCAAACCCGACGGGTTGAACCGGTTTAATTTGACCCGTTTTCGACCTAACCTAGCATGTTGACCCGGTTTAACTCGACCAAATTTTCGACCAGAACGGTTCAACCGGTTGAATCACCCGGGTCGAACCGGGTTTCAAAACATTATTTTTAATTCCTAAATCTTCAGACTTTTATTACTTTTCATTTATAACCAATTAATACAAATCACAAACCAGGTTGACCCGGGACTCTTCAAACTCGCCGGGTTGAACCGGTTTAATTTGACCCATTTTCGACCCAACCTAGCAGGTTGACCCGGTTTAAATCGACCAATTTTTCGACCAGAACGGTTTAACCGGTTGAACCACCCGGGTGGAACCGGGTTTCAAAACATTATGTTTAATTCCCAAATCTTCAAACTTTTATTATTTTTCATTTACAACCTAGAAATTTTTTTTATCAATAAATTATCTGTCGTTATAAAATCCCGTTGCTATGCACGGGTACTCGTTTAGTTTGTAATAGCTGTCACACTTTTTGACAGAAATTTACTTCATTTAATGTATCTTTTATGAGGACTATTTTCTTATTAGCTTCAGTTTTATAACCAAAGTTTTAAGTGTATTGTAGTGTAATACCTTGGCTCCGCTCCGACCAACCCAGTTGTATTTTGTTTTCGTAATATCACACTCTTTCACCCACAAGCAAATAACACGTCTATGTCGTATTTGATTAAAAATAGAGTATCAGCAATATACCGTTCGATATTCAAAATTTTGTGTAAAATGAATGTATAGTACAAGTATCCAGAACAAGAGTAGCCAAAGTTTAAGAAGAACATAAGAGATGCTTTTTGGTCTTACTACCTACCTTGGTGTTATGGTGTATATATTTATTACTAACCCTTCCCCCATTTAACTCCCCATCCAAATCGCTACAAATTTTCACCTTGGTGTTTTGTTTTCTTATAAGCCGGGGTCTCAAAAAGATGCCCATGTTGATCAAAGTTGGAATCATTAGTTTTGTGGTTCATTTAGTCGATGTTTTCTTAGAGATGATGATGTTACATGTTTTTCGCCCTCGATTTCTGTGTTTAAATAGCTGTTGATAGGTTATAAGCGAAAGATAATAAAAGTTTGAAGATTTGGGAATTAAAATAATGTTTTGAAACCCGGTTTGACCTGGTTGGTTCAACTGGTTGAACTGTTCCGGTCGAAAAACGGGTTTTAAGCGTCCCGGGTCAACCCGGTTTGTGTTTTAACTGGTTATATTTAATTTGGTAGATATATTTTTAATTGATTGTACAATGTGAATAAATCATTGTACTTTTATGTAATGGATAATGTTTTGAAACCCGGTTTGACCCAGGTGGTTCAACCGGTTAAACCGTTCCGGTCGAAAAATTGGTCGATTTAAACCCATTTTAAGAAGTAAATAAACAATCCTGAACACTGATAGTCCAAAGAAAGTGCATAATAACTACTAAAATAAGCAGAAACTGAACATCAATAAAAAAGATCATCTTTCTCGCGATAAGAATAAGTCTTTGTACATACGAAAAAGACTTAAAACTTTTGTATAATAGTTCAGATCAAAGACACAAACATGCACCAACAACTCATGCATCAGATGAAACGCATGCCCAAAAAGAAATTCTAGTCATCTTTATTTGAAGGGGTAAAGCTAAAGATACGCAACATATTTCTACAAATAAACACAAGTACGTAATATACTTAGTAAACTGTCAAACGTATGCCACATATTTTCAAAAAATCGTCGATCTACGCAATATTACCTGCTGGCAGCAGATTACCAGGTTACCTAGTATTAAAAGTTACACTTTTAGTCCCTAAACTGTCTCATATCTCGCGTTCATAATCTTATTTTGGTAACGGTCGTTAAAAAAGTTTTGAAAAAAACTTTTTAACATTTTGTTTTTAAATCGAGATAAAATCTTTTCTTTTAACTAAAATTTAAAAAAAAAAAAAGTTAAAAAAATTTAAAATTAAAAAAAAAAGTTAAAACTAAAAAAAGGAAAAAAATTTTAAAAAATTATTTTTTTTAAAGTTAATATTTTTAAAAAAATCAAATTTTTTTTAAAAAATTAATATTTGCGTAAAAAAATAAATATTTTTTCGCAAATATTAATTTAAAATATATATATATATATATATATATATATATATATATATATATATATATATATATATATATATATATATATATATATATATATATATATATATATATATATTTTTTAAAAAATTAACCACCACCACCAACTAACACCCGCCACCACTACCGCCACCCACCCCTACCACCACCACCACTCGTCACCGTCACTCACAACCATCACTCGCCATCGCCACCACACACTACTGCCACCAATCACCATCCGCCACCACCACCCATCGCAACCAACCACCACCAGTGCCACCCACCACCAACACCACTCGCCATAGATATATCTACTTAGTTAAAAGCTTAAAAGCTCATGAGAAATTACACCCATTTTCAAAAATGTTAAAAGCTTCTATACTAAATTTAACAAAAGTTAAAATATTTAGTGTTCTTCTAGCTTATTCAATTTGACAAGTAAAGAAACATTGCGATCATCGAAGTCACGTAATATTACTTGCAATGTTGAGATTATTGAAAAGAATTGGTGAATTTATATTTTCTAACTTAATATAATGATATTAGGTGAATTTATTCAATATGACAAGTAAAGAAACATTGCGGTCATCGAAGTCACGTAATATTACTTGCAATGTTATGATTATTGAAAAGAATTGGTGAATTTATATTTTCTAACTTAATATAATGATATTAGGTGTTGATTGCTTAGAATTATTGGAGATTTTGAGAAATTATTTGACTATCGTATTCAAATAAATACCTACTACCATTTAATAAATAATTAACTTTGAATGTATAAAGAAAGGGCGAATTATCTGAAAATGTATTTAACTTATCACTTTTTATCATTGTATGTAGCCTTCTTTTTTTTCTCAATCTGTCAATGAACTTGCAAAATCCGTTCATTGCGTGTAGCGGTGACTTGTTTAACTTGCTGGGGTAGGTTAAACTAACGATTGTTATATTTATCATTGCAATGTTAGTCCTTTAGACTAACGATCGTTTATCATGGCTACATACAATGACAAAAAGTAACAAGTTAGATAACTTTTATTATTTTTAAAATTTATGTACGTTTTTTACACGTTTTTTAACACATTTTTATACACGTTTTTATGCACATTTTTATACACGTTTATACACACGTTTCTATGCATGCTTTTATACGGATATTTATACACACATTTGTATACACGTTTTTATGCACGTTTTTATACACACGTTTTTATGCACGGTTTTACACATGTTTTTAAAATATTTTAATACATACATTTTTATACGTTTTCGTCTGTTTTTTACGTTTTCGCCCATTTTTTACGTTTTCGCCCGTTTTTTTTACGTTTTCGCCCATTATTTTTTCATTTTCGTCTGTATTTTTTACGTTTTTACCCGTTTTATTACGTTTTCGTCAGTTTTTTTCATTTTCGTCCGTTTTTTTTACGTTTTCGCCCTTTTCTTACGTTTTCATCCATTTTTTTACGTTTTCGTCTGTTTTTTTTAACGTTTTCGTCTTTTTTTTTTACGTTTTCGCCCTTTTTTTACGTTTTCATCTGTTTTTTTTTTACGTTTTCGTGTTTTTTTTACGTTTTTGCCCTTGTCTTTTTTTTATGTTTTTTTACATGTGTAAAACCGTGCATAAAAACGTGTGTATAAAAACCTGTATACAAATGTGTATATAAAAATCGGTATAAAAACATGCATAAAAACGTGTATAAAAATGTGTGTATAAACGTGTATAAAAATGTGTATAAAAACATGTATAAAAATGTACATAAATTTTAAAAATAATAAGTCATCTAACTTGTTACTTTTTGTCATTGTATGTAGCCATGATAAACGATCGTTAGTCTAAAGGACTAACATTGCAATGATAAACCTAACGATCGTTAGTTTAACCTGCCCTAAAAGGTTAAACAAGTCACCACTACATGCAATGAACGGATTTTGCAAGTTCATTGACAGATTGGGAAAAAAAAAGAATGCTACATACAATAGTAAAAAGTGGCAAATTAAATACATTTTCAGGTAATTTGCTTTATAAAGAACAAAAATGATATGATTATGACACTTAATAACTATTCTACTGATATTAATAACATCTTTTTGTTCTGAGAAAGAAAATATAAGCTACTATATTCTTCTACAAGTCTCTCGCACCCATGCACGTATGTATGTATACTTAGTATATATATGTACCGTACGTACATATATAGAGATCACATGCATGCATATGGTAATCTTTATATAAGAGTAAACTACATTTTTGGTCTGGTTGTATCAAAATTCCACTTTCAGTCCAATTTGCAAAAAGTGATACATTTTAGTCCAAAAGTCCACGTGGCTTTCACTTTTAGTCCAATTTTCAAATGGTGTTAGTGTAGTCGTTAAGTTAGTTGCAACATTAGTCCTTTAACCTAACGGTCGTTTGCAATGTTTGCACCGTTAGTCCTTTCACTTAGTTAGTTTTAAAAAAAAAATAATTAAAAACATCGAAAAAATTATTTTTTTTGGAAAATGTTTTTTTCCAAAAAAAAATTTGAAAAATTCGAAAAAAATTAAAAAAAAAATTTTAATCAAAATTTTTTCTTAAGAATTACTAAAAAATTATTTTTTTAGAAAATTTTTCGAATTTTTTATTTCCAAAAGAAATAATTTGAAAAAAAAAATTTCTAATAAAAAATTTTCTTAAAAATTACTAAAAAATTGTTTTTTTTTTGGAAATTTTTTTTTCCAAAAAAAAATTTTGAAAAATTCGAAAAAAATTCTAAAATTTTTTTTTTCCAAAAAAAATAATTTGAAAAAAAATTTCTAAAAAAAAATTTTCTTAAAAAATTACTAAAAAAATTATTTTTTTTGGATTTGAAAAATTTGAAAAAAAAATTTTTTGACGAAATTTTTTTTTCCAAAAAAAATAATTTGAAAAATTTTTTCCAAAAAACAAAAATAATTTTTTAGAAATTTTTTCGAATTTTTTAAGAAAAATTTTTATTAGAATTTTTTTTTTCAAATTATTTTTTTTGGAAAAAAATTTTTTCGTCAAAAAATTTTTTTTTTATAATTTTTTTAGAATTCTTCAAATTATTTTTTTTTTGGAAAAAAAAAATTTCCAAAAAAAATAACTTTTTTAGAAATTTTAAAGAAAAATTTTTATTAGAATTTTTTTTTTCAAATTTTTTTTTTTGGAAAAAAAATTTTCGTCAAAATTTTTTTTTTAGAATTTTTCAGAAAAAAAATATTAAAAAAAAAAAGTAATTTTTTTAGAATTTTTTTCTATTTTTTTTATTTTTTATTTTTTTTAGAATTTAAAAAAAAAAAAAAAAAACTAACTAAGTGAAAGAACTAATGGTGCAAACATTGCAAACGACCATTAGGTTAAAGGACTAATGTTGCAACTAACTTAACGACTACACTAACACCGTTAAAAAATTGGACCAAAAGTGAAAGCCACGTGGACTTTTGGACTAAAATGTATCACTTTTTACAAATTGGACTGTAAATGAAATTTTGATATAAGCACAAGGACCAAAAATGTAGTTTACTGATATTAATAACATCTTTTTGTTCTGAGAGAAAATATAAGCTACTATATTCTTCTACAAGTCTCTCGCACCCATGCACGTATGTATGTATACTTAGTATATATATGTACCGTACGTACATATATAGAGATCACATGCATGCAGTGGCGTAGCTTTTAAGGGGCCGGGGGGGGCGCCCGACCCCCCGAAATTTTTTTTGCGATGTAAGGGGTATATAGTTTTCGTGTAGAAAAATTTCGGTATATTCGGTTTCGACCCCCCGAAAATTTTGGTATACCTCAAATATAGCCTTAGGAAAAAAAAAATTTAGATCCCGACCCCCCACTTGAAAATTCCAAGCTTCGCCACTGCATGCATGCATATGGTAATCTTTATATAATGTATAAGCAACCTAATGTAAGAAACAAATTGTCACTTATGCATACGTTGATCACATTGTTTTGATGGTCATGTACACCAACGACAATGCTTTTACACCACCTCTAAACAGGGCCTGATAATGCCAAACCATGCGAGCCAAATTAGAACCAAGCGGATAAAAATCCGGCCACAAATAGGTTCAATCGGATTGTGATGCGTTTGGAACTCTAGTTGTTTGATGTTTGTTGGATTTTTGTTGAGATCCAATACATACACGTATTTAACTAATCTATGAAGTTTTCACCATTAGGTATTTAGGTGTGCCTATTTTAAAAGGAGTGTTTTAATTAAGTACACTGTACACCTAAAAGGAGAGAATTGTGAGTGAGAATTGTTAGCTAATAAGTCCTCTACAGGCTCGGTACACTTGTTTAGGTCCGTTTGCATTTAGGGTTTTGTTTTTCTAATCTATTTAATATTTTGTAATTTACATCATTTCTACATAGTATCAAGAGATAGGTGTAAAGATTTAAAAAAAAAAAAAAAAAAAAAAAAAAAAAAAAAAAAAAAAAACTATGTGTAAAGAAAAGAAAAGAGGTTTGTATGTTCGCTTGTCTGCAGTTTACCCTTTTATGCCGTCAGTCGAATTATTCCAACACCGCCAGCTGATCTGTTTGTTATATTATTATTCAAATAAGTTTGCTTGCATAAATTAATAAAGAAGGAAAAGCAACTTTGATTGCTAATGGATGATAACTGATAAGGAATATGTGAGTGTAGGGCTGTAAACGAACTGAACGTTTAATAAACATTTCATGAATTGTTCGGTAAAAAGTTCGTTTATGTTCATTTATTTATTACATTAACAAACATGAACAATATTTTACGATCGTTTAGTTAAATGAACGATAATGAACAAAAGTCACATCCATTTATTTATGTTCGTGAATGTTCGATTATGCGTTTGTTAACGTTCGTTTATGTTCATTTATTTTGTGTTCGTATATCATATCTTTTAATTATATAATTTTAAAATTAGTTTATTTAAACAAAACAACACTTATAAAACAATATTAGATGCATAATTTAATAAAGTTTATGTTTGTTTATCTATATTCATTTATGTTCGATCGTTATATCCGTTTAACGTTCGTTTATTGTCTTAATAAACGAACATTAACGAACATGAACAAATCATTTTCTTAATAAACGAACCTGAACAAGAAAATTCGTTTGTTTAAGTGTTCATGTTTGTTTATTTATCCGGTTAAAATTAAATGAACGAACATAAACAAGGCTCTGTTTGTGTTCGTCTGATTCATTTACAGCCCTATGTGGGCCGGTTGCATAGTAATGATTATAATATTTATTAAATATTTATTTTTGGGTTGATGGTTTAGAGTCAAAGTTGTTGTTGGGAATTTACTGTTGACAAAAAGAAAAATAGTTTGTCAGTAATTAGGGGTATTGAAAATAATATTAGAGTTGGTATTGGTATTGGTGTTGAATTGGAAATTGTTTTGGATCCGTCCGGTCAGTATTTGTGTGCCCGAATCTTCTCTTCGTCTACTTTTGTTCGGATCTGTTTAACTGCCTTTATCGTTGGTTTAGTTTGGATTGCATTGGATTGGGACTCCGTCTAGCACTGAGTTTGAGCTTTGGGACACTCCGAAGATGCATGTTTAGTTTTCAGTTTTAATTTATTTTCTATTTAGCATCTCTCAATGTTTACCGCTTCAGCATTACGAGTTTGAGAGGGGTGTTAGCTAATAAGGCATATAACCCCGACCCATTTGTTTAGGCCCATTTGCACTTAGGGTTTTGTTTTTGTAGTCTATTTAATTTTGCAATCTTCATTAATCTGATCATAATATATTTTAAGTATTTCATTGATTTCTTGAATGAGTCAATACCAAAACATAAGAAACGTAACATCATCATTAAATATGATCAAGAATCCCTAGCTACAAATCTAGCAAATATTCGTCTTAACAAATATATAAGTATAACTGTGTTCATGCCCTTCCCAATAGAAGTCACAATGCATATTTCAAATAAATATATACTATGTGGTAATTAACTTCATTGATTTTAATGATTTCATAACTTCGACAATGAGCTTTCAGTGTTAAGATGATCGCGGTTTGTTACACAAGAAGATTAATGAGTAATTCGTATCAATAAAATTACCAATATAAACTCTAGGATACGAGAATGGCCTTAACATTAATCATGGATTCATGTCATACAAATTTTCAAAAAGTTCAAATAATGAGGAAATATCAGTGATTTCTAAGAATCTTTTATTTTAAGAAAAATATATTTTTTAATATAATTATATGGAGTATGAGTTCCAAAAAGATATTGAAAACTTGCTTAAAGTATTGTTTATATTGATTAATTTTCTTTATAAAAAGTTCGTTTATATTGGTACCAAAATATTTGACTAATCCTTTTTGCAAACCCTTTTTGAAAACTCATTAATACAAAATAAATAGATCTAATATAAACACTTAAATCTATATTGTGCTTGGTTCATGGTGCTTAGTAGAATCAAAATGGGTATAAAGTTTATTATATTGTGCTTGAACTTTAGACAAAGCTTATTATATTGTGAGGCGGCGGTGGCGAGTGATGGTTGTGAGAGGCGGTGGCGAGTGGTGGTGGTGGTGGTAGTGTTGTGACGGGTGGTAGTAGTTGGTGGTGGTGGGTTGCGGTGGTGAGCGCGGTGGCGAGTGATGGTAGGGGTGGGTGACGGTGGTGGTGGTTGGTAGTGGCGGGTGGTGGTTGGAGGTGGTAATGAGTGGTGGCGGCGGTGAGTGGTGGTAGCGAGTGGTGATGGGGTTAGAAACAACCATTAGTATAAAGGATTAATGTTGTAAACAATCATTGGCTAAACGGATTAACATTGACACGTGATGTCGTTAGAGACTAACGGTGCAAATGGACTTAATGTCCAATTGGATGATTTAAAAGTCAATTGATCGACCAACCCAATTAGGACAACCACAGGGACAATTGGTGTAATTTTTTGCATCCTAGGACAAATCACGCAATTTTGCTACAACCACAAGGACGATTTATGTAATTTACTCCAAATTCAAACCTCACATGCCGTACTTACATTTCCATTGTACTATCACAACCTATAGCTTTATAAATTGATAAATTGACATGTCCGATCAACATTTCATTTTCTCTCCACCTACTTTCATCGAATATTACACTATATTAGTACGTTTATCTGATCATTGAATACCATTTCAATGCATTTCTTACATAAAGTAAAAAACCTTCTAACTTTCAATTTCTTTCCCCTTACTTTCATTAATTTCTTGTAGGGACTTCGAGAATCATTGAAAATATCATGAAGATTATGATTTACTATTGCTTTTGTTGTTCTTTTTTAGTAATAGGTTCAACGCGGTAACTTTATTACCCCAAAAAACAGTTAGGGACATATGATGTGAATAAATCACACATCATATTATCGGTTTTGTTGTTTATACGTTCATTTGTAGTCTTCCTAGAATTGGTTTGGATCGAGTTGACACAAAGATGACTTTTTGCTTATTCTCAACATTTTCATGTTATAAGTGTGTTATGTGATTAGTATGTCTTGAGTACAAGCCTGGACACTTGAGCACATATTATTAGCCGATATAATTGATTAATGACCGAAGCCCGATGTGTGGGCTTAGGGTACGTTAGGGTTTATTTCCACCTAAAGTCGAAAAAAGTTCGATCAGTGGTGTTATTTCATTCAATAAGACGCATGAGGTTACTTCTTCAAGAATCAATGTGCAACCTTTTGATGTCCTAATCCAAATCATCGGTGAATCTACAAGGTCTTCGACAAGTACCGATTTCTTTTTTTGCTTTGTTTTGCTTTGCTTCTGTGAATGTCTTCGTCAACAAAAATACTTATAGCTTTACTGTTTTATGTATCTCCAGTCCGAGTTTCGCAATTTTGCCGCTCAGATTGTGGGGGAGTATTAGACGATATAATTGATGAATGACCCAAGCCCGATGTGTGGGCTTAGGGTACGTTAGGTTTTATTGTAATCTATAAATATTGGTTATTAATAAAGCTAAAAGCATACAGTTTCAATGTAAACATTATGTCTAACACATATACGATGGTTGCAGTTATCTTTGTTGCCTCCTTTTGATATGGCGATAAGTTTATATCAAGAATACAAAGAGGGTGCATGTTGAAAGGCATAATGGAGTAACACCATTTGAAAGTTGTTGATTACATTTGGTTTTCTTGTAAATATTTAGGACGTTTTTAGATTGGAGCTTAGGAAGTTTTAACTACCCGTGTAGTACTCTGTGCTTACTAAAAGACACAGTTAGATTTAGGGATGACCACGGTACCAGAATGGTACCGAACCTGTACCGAAATGGTGGTACTGATTTTTTCCCGAGCATGAAAGTGGGTACCGGTACCGGTACCGTACCAGATGGGATTCGGGTACTGGATCCGGTACCGGTACTCGGTACCGGGAAATCGGTACCTATACGGTTCTTCCCCTTTTTTGTTAAACCAAATAGGATTTCAATAAAATGCAACAAAAAAATAGGAAAAAAGCATGCATTTTCAAGTGATTTTAAACCACGACGTGGCACAAAAGGCAACCAACATTTAAATAAATACATCACCAAGATATTCATAACATACAAATGTTCCTAAACTAATAAAGTAGATTCGGATTTAATTTTTGGAAGCGTTTATGAAAGATCTATAGTTGTCACAATAAGTTTCTCGAACGTTTGGTTTCTTTTCATATGTTTTACATAACTATTGTTTGACATGGAACGGACCAAATAGGTGTTTAGATAAGTTTTTTTTTTTTTTTTTTTTTTTTTTTTTTTTTTTTTTTTTTTGAAAGGCTTAGATAAGTTATTTAATACAAAATATGACTACTCAATTTTTAGGATTTCTTTTCGGTACTTCCCGCTTTGTTACCGGTACCGTATTAGTGATACCAAATTTTTTTTGGGCTCAATTCATGGTCTCGGTTCCGTACCGTGTATTGGGAGTCGGTACCATTTCGATACGATACCGGTACAGTTTTGATTCGGTACCGAGATTCAGGTCCAAATGCTCATCCCTAGTTATAATATATCTTTTCTCGGGCTCGTTATGGAGAGATTTCACAATGAGAATATGCTCCCTCCCTCCCTTAATAGAACTTATCCATTGACTACTAACCATTTTTTTCTCTCATTTAATTCGCAGTGATGTAATATATTATTGGACAACATCTATACTATAAATAAAGGAGAAAAGTGAAAAATTAAAAAAGCTTTATATAAAACTATAAACTTCGATTATTATTTTCGTTTATAACCCATAACCAATATTATTTTCATTCAGTTTAAATCATGTTTAATCCCCTAATTCTTAAACTTTTATTAATTTTCGTTTATAATACATAAACTTTTTTTATCACTACAACTATCTGCCGCTAAAACATCTCGTTGCTATGTATGAGTACTCGTACAACTCAAGTAATAGAGTGCCAATTTCTGATCTGACACGAAGTCCAACATAAGACCAACACGAAAATAAACATGTTTAAGTTGAGTTAAATAGGTTTCGGATCGTGTTCGAGTCGACCCATCTAACCCGTTAATTAAAAACGTCGCATTCGGGTTGGGAATGGGTTAAATGGGTCCACCCGGAAACCCGTTTAAGATTTCTTTAATAAATTGAAAGTTACATATATTTATTATTTGATTATACAGGCTAATGGGTCGACACGCAAACTCATTTAATCTGTTTAACCCGTGTAATGTGCCAACTTTTTTAGATAAATGAGTTAATTGATCAACCCAAAATTCGTTTAGCTTATTGTATAACCTGTTGAACCCACCAACCTATATGGGTTAAATAAGTCGTGTTCAGGTTATGTGTAAGCAAGTTAGGATTGACAAGACTGGCCTGATTATTTAAACGGTTCGCGTCCGGGTTAGGATTTTATGACCCACTAGCATATCCGAACCCCACCTGAATTGTCACCTCTAAACATGCATGAACTTCCTTGTCTTTTGGTCACATTAGCCCCAACTACCAAGATAAAATGCTTACAAGAAAATGTATAGTTATTGCATTAGAAAAAAATGGGTATGTTAACACGTATTATTGGTATGACTCAACACAACAGAGTTGAGATCCCTCTAGACCCTTTATTCTACATAGACCCAATGAATCCATCCTAACCATTCATTCCATTTTAATCCAAAGGCTGAGATCATATATGACATTTATATATCAAGGGCAAAAAAGTCATACTATATAAACAAAAAATAACACGTCACTTTTATTTTTTCCCCAAAAATTAGGGCAAACACACACACACACACACAAACACACTCACGATTACACCTTCAAATCATTATAAATTATACTCCGATTTCACCTTCAAATCATCATCTTAGATCGTCAATCGTTAAAAAAGGTTGATTTTCATCAAATTTAGATCCATTTAACCATAAATAAAAAACGAATTGGTAAAAAAAGAAATGGATGATAACCACTTAAACAAATTATAGCATGAGACACTTGTCAACATTTAAATGATGGGGAAAAGTCGTTCAAGTCGCTCAAATCATCCGAAGCATTTAGGGTAGCCGTTTTTTTGTTTTTTTTTTGGTCTAAAAGATATACACTTAGGGTGCGACTGCCTAATATAGAGAATTGTCTCTTATAGAAAGCATGTCTTGTAGCCTATATAAAGTAAGTCTGAGAACCCCTTAACAACCACACCACTCCGGAACCATAAATTCACAAAAGGAAGCCATGAAATTCCTGGTCATGATGTGGGCAGTATTTCAAATTTTTTCGTTTACAGCTTCTGATGCAAATTCCACCACTGAATCCAACACCCTCATTAACTCTACCAACCTTTCTAAGCAAGGGTGCAACAGCCGATGCGGGGACTTAATTGTTCCCTACCCTTTCGGTGTTGGAGACAATTCACAGTGTTATATGAATGAGGGATTTCGCATATACTGCAATACTTCTGTAAACCCTCCAAAGGCCACTATTAATGAAGGCGACTACAACTCGATCAAATTGATATCTGATTCCACCATCCGGCTTTCCAATCAATTGGCGAGGAGGTGCTGTTCTCCAAATGGCACAATAGACAATTTTGAAACCCTAATGGAGTTTGGTGACAGGCCGTACAGCTTGTCAAAAGTTAACAAGTTCACAGCTATCGGTTGCGATGGTTCTGCTATCCTTGTGAAAAGAACAGAGTCATTGGAGATTGATCTGTCTACTGGTTGTATGATCTTTTGTTCAGTACTGAATAATACTGTAGCCAGCGAATTTCATGTAGCCGGCGAGTGTACAGGAAAAGGTTGTTGTCAATCACCCATAGCCCACGGCATAACCGATTACTCAATTGGGTTAAATAATTCAAGTTTATATGATATTATGGTCTGTAAGGGGCCGTTTAATCCTTGTACATACGCCTTTGTTGGTGAGGAGAATGTATTCAAGTTTAAGGGTGTTGCTGATTTAAATGATGCTAATTTCATAAAGAGGATCGAGGATACTGTGCCGATAGTGTTTGAATGGGCTATTGGTAATAAGAGTTGTTCTGAATCTAAAGCAACAGATGGTTTTGCCTGCCATTCAAATAGCAAATGTGTCAACATAGAAAGTACTGGTGGGTACCGTTGCGTATGTAAAGAAGGCTATGAAGGAAATCCATATCTTCCTCCTGGATGCCAAGGTACAATCAATATACAAAAGTTATATCATTGCTTTATCACTTTATCGAATCTCAATATAAAGATTTAAAAAAGAGTAAATTACACAGTTCATTCCTCATGTTGTACCATTTTTCATGTGAAGTCCTTTTTTCGAAATATCCTAAAAGTGTTTTATAAAAGGTGGCGAAAATGAAATTTAACTATAATTGAGATATTCCTAAAAGTTTTTCAATATTCGTAAAAATCTTCAGTTATATAAACGGATTGATCACTTTTCAATTTTGGTGGCGTAACAAAATTGTGTCCTATAATTGGTTAATTTTCTCCAAATTATATCGTAATTGTCTCACAAAACGTAAGTTGACTTGTTAAAGGCAAGTCTAGATTACTTTAACGTCACAAAACTCTTATTTTTTAAGATTAAAAAAAAGAAAAAAGCATTTTCTTTTCTTTTTTTCTTTCTTCTTTTCTTTCTTTAATCTCTACCCAAAAATGAATAAAAAATCTTATTCTCAAAGTTTTTCTTCTTCTTCTTCTTCTTCTTCTTCTTCTTCTTCTTCTTCTTCTTCTTTCTTTAACCTTATTCGTAAATGTGGAGTCCTTTTTTCGAAATAATTACGTCAGATGTCCTATACGTAGCTATTTACTTTGCTGCTAATTTATTTTTTTTTATAAAAAGTGGTGAAAATGAAATTTAATGATATCATATACTCCTAAAAGTTTTTCAATATTTGTAAAAATCTTCAGTTATTATATTATTATGGGGTACTCGAAGTGTACTTGTCCCAAAACTCTTATTCTTTAAGTTACTAAAGTATTTGGATTTGTTCTGTTTTCTACCACCTATTTGATTTCCCTTTCTTTTCAGACATCAACGAGTGTGCAAGACCAAAAAAGTACCCTTGCCATGGTGATTGCGTTAATATTCCTGGGAGTTACGATTGCAAGTGCCACCGTGGATACAAGGGAAATGCAAAAATACCAAACGGTTGCAAACGTTCCGCTGGATTTTCAAAATTTACAACAATCATATTTATTTTAGGTAATTCTTTGATTAATGCACTGTGTGACCCGTAACCCGCGTGTTTTGCCTTTCGATCAAAAATATATTGAACGAATACTTAGCACAAAATGATTAAGGAAAGATAAACGCGAATTAAATAAAAGGAACACACGATCAATAGGAAGAATTTATCTTATTTTAGTTTTTTTTTCAAATAAAATTCTTCTTTGCTTTTCAAAAATAAAAAAAGTTAATGCCATTCTAAAAGTTAAAAAAAAGTTTAGCATAAAATTCTTCTTATGTTACTTTTGTTGAGGTTACATGCTACTTACTCTCTTTTATTCTAATCTTATATGAACAAAAAATACTGTGAAAGACTTTGCATGTTTAGTTAGGACTTAGGTGGAGGTCATGGAATCATGTGATCATGGGTGATGGTCGTTCATGCATGGATTTAAAGTTTGAAGTAGTAAAACTAGTAGAGTTTTTTGTATAAATGGTTTGCTTTTTAAAGTAGTTTGCAAGTATGGGTTACTTCAAAATTCTTTTGTGAAAGTGGGTTAGTATGCTTTGGGACCACTTTTTAACTTCATTCATGAACGCCAAGTCATTTTTAAATTTTTGTTTATTATTTCTTATTCAGTGACGGAGCTTGAACCAAATATTCGGGGGGGGGGGGGGGGGGGGGGAGGGGCGTCTTCATTGTGACATAGATGTAGTTTTCGTAAGCATCGATGATACAAGTAAAAAAAAAAGAATAAAAGAGGAGTAAGTGAGTGATATCTTTGATGTGAAATCTGTTTTCAAGTATTTAGGAGGGGCCATAATACAAATTGTTAAATTTTAGAGGGCCTATAACACAAAACTTATACTAATAACACAATTTTGGGGGGGGGGGGGGGCATGGCCCCACCCTGCCCTTATAATCCTCCGTCTATGCCCTTATTTGTATGTGCCTCCCTTAAATTGATAGTTAAAAATTAAAGTAAATTCATCAAAGCCAGCGAGTGATCTTTTTGCTTTTTTCATTGTCAATTGCTTGCATTCTTTTGTATAAAGTTTTTATTTACAACTAAAACTGGGAGGTTTCGATCCATGATCATTAAAATTGGTCATCAACCTATAGTTTTAATGTTCTCACTACAAAAAATAGTTCTATTCTTCACATTTATTTTGCCACGGTATAGTCAACAGTTGATTTTTTTTTATATTGATAATAATTTTGTTACATTTATATGTCACAAATATTTAAAAAATAATAATTCACATAGTTTGTACAATTACAGTAAAGCTACATTTCTATGTGTCACAAATGTTTTCACACTTTTTATGATAAACATTTTTTTCAATATTGACACACTTTTAGGTGTGGAAATTCAAATAATATTTTCACACTTTTAACTATAGAAATTTGGATAATATTTCTACACTTATATGTGTTGAAAAATTTGTCACACCCATTATTACCAACATGAGAAAGTGTGTACTCTATAATTTTACACATTTTTGTAATGTCTTTTTTTAAAAATAACAAAGTTTTCATATCATTAGATAAATACATAAAGTGTGAGTGGTAGTTTAGAGCAAAAATATAAATACACATCACTGCTAAATGGAGGTGAGAATGCATTTTATGTCTTTTGTGTAGCTTTTCTATACCAAGATTCGATACTATTTAATGTATTTGTCATTCCTGTTTGCAAACAACTTTAAAAATAGAACCATTTATGCCAAAAACTCAAAACTTGTATCAACAGTTTGCTCACATCTATCATAACTTTTGGTAAGGGTTTTGGTCGTGAAATAGCAACGTACTTTTTCAAATGTATCAAGTTAGTACGTGTACTATTTTTTGTTCCACTTAATGTAACGTACTTTTATATTTTGTTTCAATCTAGTACTTGATGATGAAGTGATATACCGGAAAGTCTGACACGTGTCCCCATTCATAACGTGACACGTCATCATCACGTACTATCATATTTAAGCTCACAACTATCATATTCATTTAGGTAATCTTTGATGCATATATGATGTATATGGTCACAAATATTTTGACATCAAATAATCTTTTCCACCATGATCTTTTACGCTATTGTGTTCCTAATTACGGTTAGTAATCTTTATACTACCTTTTATTTGAAACAAAAGCAGGTGCAGATTGTTTAAGTCTCCTCTGTTCTATAATCTATGATGCAAATATAAAACATGTGTTTGTGCAGGTTTTGTATTGGGCACAGGGATACTAGTTTTATCAATTGGTGTGTACAAACTAATACAAAAGAGGAAGGATAAGAGACGTAAAGAGATATTCTTCAAAAGAAATGGTGGTTTGTTGTTACAGCAACAAGCATCGAATGGTGGACATGCAACTCAGACAACAAGAATGTTTAGTGCAATAGAACTAGAAAAAGCAACCGACCAATACAATGGAAATAGAATATTAGGTCGAGGAGGCCAAGGAACAGTGTACAAAGGAATGTTACCAGATGGAAAAATAGTAGCTGTAAAGAAATCCATGTTGGTAGATGAAAGTCAAGTCGAATCATTTATCAACGAGGTATTTTTACTCTCCCAAATTAGCCACAGAAATGTGGTGAAGTTGCTTGGATGTTGTCTAGAAACAGAAGTTCCAATTCTCGTTTATGAATTCGTGTCAAATGGAGATCTGTGTCAATTCATACATGACGAGAATTATGAGTTTCCTACTTTTTGGAGTATACGACTACAAATTGCTACAGAAGTAGCAGGAGCTCTTGCCTATATGCATTCTGCAACCTCCGTTCCGATATACCATCGAGACATAAAATCTTCCAACATACTTTTGGATGAAAAATTCCGAGCGAAATTATCAGATTTTGGAATATCCAAGTCCGTCTTGGGTGATCAAACTCACTTGAGCACATTAGTCAAGGGGACTTTTGGCTACTTAGATCCCGAATACTTTCAATCAAACCAATTTACTGAAAAAAGCGATGTTTATAGCTTTGGGATTGTTGTCCTTGAGCTTTTAACAGGGAAAAAGCCAATATATTCCATAGGACCAGGGGAATCGAGAAGCTTGGCAACATTGATTCTGTCAACCGATGAAAGGCTTCTTCTAGAAAATGTTGATAACCGAGTGTTGGATGGACCAGAAGAGCAGCTTGTAGCAGTTGCTAAGCTTGCCAAAAGATGCTTGAATATGAACGGGAAGATGAGGCCAACGATGAAAGAAGTTGCAATAGAGTTGGAGGGAATAAGATCAAGTCACTAAATAAAATGAATCTACTGTTTATTTTGTATTAGGCTTGTAGAATAAGCCGGATTGGAGCTTGCTATATGTCTATGTGGCTGAAATTCTTATGTTCTTAAAATCTTCTGTTCTTAAGTTGGTCTTTTGTGTTTATTCATACCGAGTCTTTTTAATATATATATATATATATATATATATATATATATATATATATATATATATATATATATATATATATATATATATATATATATATATATATATATATATGTACCTATATTTGTAACTATATGATGCGTGTGCACAATGATTCATTTCCGGGCCTTGTGCTCATTGTTCAAACTCAACTAGTAATAACAATAATATCGTTAAACATTTATGGTTGAAATGAAAATAAAATGAAGAAGACAACAAGTAGAGAAGTGAAGTCAAATGGTTACATTAAAACTTAGACACTTTCATTTGTAATAACAATAAAAATCACAATCACAATAATTAGACACTTTCATTTGTAATAACAATAACAATCACAATCACAATGAAAATATATATTACGTAAAAAAAAATAGTTCTAGCGACTAAAGAAGCATGTTTTAGCTCAACATAGCAAGATTCAATTTTTCAATTTCATTAATTCTATTAACTGAATGAATTTACATCATACTAATAATTTTGGGCCTTTAATTTTATGCTTTATACATTAAGCTATAAGGTTCAATACAAATTTTCTTACTCAGGCTTGTAATCAGTTAAAGATAGCCCAACATGGCAACAAGATTCTTCTCAAAGTCACCAATGGATTTATTACTGTTTGCATTTGTTATAATAACCCGAAAATACGAAAAGACGTTTAAACATCGGATACGAATAAAACCTAAGTGGACAATACGTTGCGATTTAAAATTTTCAAAGACGATATAACTATAACTTAAGAAATAAATAAATGTCTACACAACTTAATATTTATTAAGTTTTATCACATGTTAAGTATATCACTAAGGGGCCGATTTCATTTTAATGTGTATACACAACTCTAAAGGGTCGAATACATTTATTTGGGGCACTACATCACACGTCTATGGGACACATAAGCCTCGATACAAAGCTGTTTTCATTTTAAATATATGCAAAGTATTAAGGACCAAAATAACTTGAAAACTTATATACAACATTATCACTTGAAAGGTGGCTAGATACTTTTAATATTTTGAAAAGATTTGGTCATCCAAGATCCCTCCTTGCTCGGCATTTCCATCTCCCAATCTCTTCTTTATATCACAACCGAATCACACATTTGTTTCACACATAAAACCCTAAATAACTCACCCTATCATATGTCACTTGTACGCTCAACAAATCCAGAAAGTACGAAGCAAAAGAGAAGAGGTAGTGATCAACTTTGGGGTGTTCTAGCTTGGTGTAGGTCGTAGGAGACGCTGGTTTTGGTTCGCAAAGAGAGTTTTGCATCTGGTCCTGGTGTTCTAGTTTCGTCTTGATCGCGAGTTGGGCTCGAGTGTGGTTTTGGGTTGTGGCTCAAAAGGGTTTAATGTTGGTGCTTGTGTTCTTTGTCCACCGGTCCTTTGACTCCGACTTGAGGTATCCCCCATAGATTCTGTTTTGAAACTTACTCAACATATATATCAATGTATCATATGAAATCTGAAATGAAGCATATTAAATGGATCTTGATAAGTATGTTAAAATGAAACATGAAATCATGAAGATGTGAAAATTTATGTGTCGATCTTAGTTCTGTTTTTGGGCTTCGAATATGTCCGATATATACGCCTATGATCTGGTCTTTAAGTCCTTATATACGCTCTTTAAAACATGATATGGAACCTGGAATAAAACTTAAAGAAATAAGAACGGTACATGCATGGGTAGCTGGGCTGTTTTGTGTTGCAGGAGAGTTAAATATATAAAAAGAATGTGTACATAACAGATCTAAAATAATTAGTGTATGGTGTTGTTGTGTGAATCGTACGTGTGATAAGGGCTGTTAAACACATGTGTCTATGTTGAACTAAACCAAACCATACAGAAGTATAATAATCAGATCTGAAAATAAGCTAAGTGTGGCTATCAAAAGATGTGGCTGGGCGTGAGTAATTGGTAGGGCAAAGGATAGGTTGCTTGAGTTTTGTTATTTCATGTGTCTCGTTATTTTAGTATGGAATGGGAAGAGTTTAAATAAAATCACCCAAACCTTAGGTGGAAACAAAATCAACCCAATTCTTCCAATCCGCCTAATCGTTACCAACCAAACGGTCCACCCTCCAACCGTACTTTCAACAACAATCCTTCTAACAACCATGGTAGTACCAACAATCTTGAAGGGTTGATGTCTAAATTCATGGCATCTCAAGAAGCTCGAATATCTAAGTTTGAAGCCGATTTCAAACAAAAGCAAAGCGAGATGACCACCAAAATGTTGAAAGTTCCCAATGACCGAGAAATGGGAGCACTCCCAAGCGACACGGTCAAGAATCCGAAACTAAACGTTAATTCCATATCATCAGTTTCATCACCCACTTCGTGTCCACAATACTACTCGGTTAAATCAACGAGCACGTGTTTCAAACAAAACCAAATTCTTCAAAAGGACCAACCAAATAAAACACCCGATATAGAACCGGTCAAAAGTATAGTTGAAACACCTCCTACGCAAGACCTTGATGATGAATTCAAGGAACTTCACCTTGAACGCCCCGTCATTGATGTCTTAGCCCGTGCTCCTTACTATAGTGCCCTCCTAGAAAAATATGAGAAGTTTAAGCTAGGTAAAAATGGGACCGCCTTCGTTCAAAACAAGTTGCCTAAAAAGCTTGATGATCCGGGTATATTTGTTTTGCCTTGTAAAATAGGAAGATCCGAAGCTTTCGACACACTAGCCGATTTAGGGTCAAGCCTCAACTTGATTCCCTTATCCCTATTCACCACTCTTAAGCTAGGAAAGTTAGAGGAAACGGAGGTGTTGATAGGTCTAGCGGATGGAAGTATTGCCCACCCGTTTGGAATGATTAAGGATGTAGTTGTTCATGTAGTAAAGTTAACTATTTTAGCGGATTTTCACGTCCTAGACATGGTTAGTGACACTACATGCCCATTATTGGTAGGAAGAGGATTTTTAGCAACCGCTAGCGCCATGATAGATTGTAAGGAGTCTAAGATAGCGGTAGGTGAAGGCGATACTTGGTCGGTGTACGATGTTAAGAAGCATAGTTATGATTGTGATGATGAACCGACACCACATTGGGTAGAGATGAATAGGAGACCCTCTAGATATGGACCTTGGATAGAAAGGAACTTTATAGGACCTCAATGCCCATTCTATCTAGAAAAAGATTTCATTAAAAAGATACATTCGGTGGAACAACTCATAGCTAGAGATGAAGAGCTAGATCCCTTTGAGGACCCCTTAGTCTTTAGGAAGATGATTGAGTTCTTGAGCGTAATGCCTATTAATATAGAGATGAATAAGTGGAAAAGAGAAGAAGACAAGTGTAAATGGAGGTGGGATAAGCCACCTAAAGAAGGCAACGGATCATGGCATATGAGGATGACTTTGTATGATCCGGATGGAGAAAAGTTTGAAAGGTCATACCATACTAAGGAAACCGATAGGAAGTTGAAACCTAAGTTTGATCCCAAAGATGTCCTCAATGAGGAACTCACCCGTATCACGTAGTAACCCATGACCTTGAGTCTAGCTACAAGACTCGTAAATAAAGAAAAGCGCTTCTTGGGAGGCAACCCATACTTTGTGTAATTTTATTTTATTTTGTTTGTTATTTGCTTCCATATGCATGCTTTATTTTTATTGTTGGTAGATCATGTTTCTAAACTAAAATGTGGAAATACTTTACTTTGTTGTTTTGGCCTAGTCTTAACTCCACCTAAAAGTATTTTTGCAAAAGATAAGTGTAAGGGGAAACCCCAAATATGTTTTTAAGAAACAAACCGATCATGATTCTCCACAATATTAAGTGAACATGTATATTCGTATTTGTTGGAGTCAAATGCTTGTACTGAGTTATAATGAAGTTTTGCAGGATTTTCCAGGAAGTAGGACCAAGTTTTTCCATAAATTTTCCGGAAACTTAATATAAGAATTTCTGCAGATCACTTCTGACGGCGTCACGAGTTTACTCTTGACGGCGTCACGTGTAAAAATCTGGAAATTTTACCGGTTTTGTTTTTCTAACGGAGTCTTAAAGTTTTTGTTGAATTATTAAGTTTTATAATCTCCAGGAAATCCGCAAACTTCATTCCACAAGCATTATATCTTACTTTGTTTTCTAGAATTTAGTAACTTATGTAGATTGCTGCCGATTTTATGCAAGGTTGTCTTGTTTGTTTTCTCAGGATTTACAGGTTATGTATGACAAGAAGATGATTTATATTCTGGAAGGGAAGCTTTGATTGTTCATTTTCTTGGAGGAAGATCTAACCTGGCCACCTTATTATCCATACCGAGCGAATCAGGGGAGTATTTGATTTCATTCTTTTTACTTATTTCACTTTTACATTCTTTACTTGAACATTGGGGACAATGTTCATCTTAAGTGTAAGGGGAGGGTAAAATGATGATACCTTACAAATACTTTCGCTTGAGTTTGTTTGTTTGATAGTAGATGTGTAATAAAACTATGAGAAATACTTGTTAGTGCAATTTTAGCGCCAAATTTAAATTTTTTACAACATTTAGGAGTGAAACTTTAGCCATAGCAAGCGTCTCATGGATAGGAGATTGTATGACTAGCACAAAACTGTATCATTCAGAAAAATTTTCCACCCAAATATGTGAGGTTCGCCTTTAGATTTGATAGGAAAAGCATTTACTATTAGTGCTTATGAGTGTACCGGTAGCATTTAGATTCTAGAACTTGCGTTAGTGATGCATCCCGAGACCGCTAGTGAGACTACATTTGTGTAGTAGGATTTACTACATGATAAGAGGCATTAGGATCACCCTTGTGTTAAACCCGTATTATAATTACTTGACCATTTAAGTCATATTACTTGGCTAGTTAAGTCAACTAATTTTCCCACACCCTTAGCGTTGTACTCATTTTTATTACACGAAACCCCTAGTACACCCCTCCGAGCCTATCTTTTCGTTTCTAACTTTAAGCATTTTACTTAAAGGAAGAATTTGTTACATCCCACTTAAATGTACACCCAAATCGCCTTAGCCTTCCGTGTATGCACTCATCTTTAGTGCATTATTGTTATTTGTTAAACCCTAAGTTAACTATCTAATTGATTACATGGTTGCTAAGTCGAGTCATATCCTTGTACATATTGTTTTGGGACGATTGGGACTCATGGGTAAAGTACTTATTTTGTGGAGTAATGGGGAAGAACATCATTTATTACCCCCATATGTGCGTTAATCTTAAAAGTACTCCTAGTGTTTTGATTTTCTTAATTCGAGTCATTAGATTAGTTTATTGTAAAGTATGTAAAAATTCAAGTGTAAGGGGAATTTTCATTCCCTATGATATATTATTTTGGATGGTAGGGTAAGAGTGTATGCAAAAAAAAAAAAAAAAAAAAAAAAAAAAAAAAAAACATACGGACTACCATCCCGTTTCATTCTAAGTTTGTTTTATGTTTTTGTTATTTTTCATTTATTAGCTTAAGTCGAGTCTAGTCTTGTCTTAGCAACGCCATATTGTACATGTAATTAACCAAGATTGTTAACTCGCCACCAATAAAGACTGCCTATATCCAACAAAACTGTGTATTTCGTATCCCTACACCTAACGTTACAACCCTTTAAAAGACCTCTTTGATAGTTTATCCTAGGTGCTTACGCCATGTGGTGGAGGTTTGATCCTTTCCCAAGCCTATGGTAATCTATTTTGCTATGACAGGTAGTGAGAGATATCTTCCGTTTCCATATTGTAATTTATACTTTATTACACCCGAGAGATGTGAGTATCTAAACACTATTTGTGAGGTGCTAGTGTATGACCTCCGTGCTTGTCTTTGGTCTTTAGTGGAACGATTATTTGTTGTAATTACTTTTATATTAGTGTTAAATGACCCCTAACTTGTATTTTGATTAGAATAAAAGCGCATTTGCTTGAGGACAAGCAAATCTCAAGTGTAAGGGTATATGATGAGGCGAAAAATGAACCACTTTTAGGGGGTCATTTAAGCCCGGAATTGAATTTATTTGATCAAATATTACCCTAAATCGTTCCTTTTGTGATTTTAGGTACTTTGGGAGTGAATTCTGGAAAAGAAGGCATTTTAGACGTTTTTGGAGCATAAAAGTGAAGAAAACGGCAAAGTCTCAATTTTCCTTGCTGGAACAGTACCTGACGGCGTCACGTGTGTTGGTGACGGCCCAGAAACTTCATGAAGGCGTCACGTAGGCCGTCACGTGTAAATTGTCACAACTTGCGCGCGCGGTAGCTGACACCGTTTTGGCCATAACTTTTGCATACGAACTCGGATTTGAGCGATTCAAAAAAGAAAATGATCGGGACGAAAAGATCTACGATATGGTGAAGAAAGATTGTTCATGACGCCGTCAAGGTTTGGCTTACGCCGTCATGATCGGGCCAGGCAGAAAATAGCCTATAAATATAACATCATAACTTCACTTTTTGTAAGCCCTAAACCCTAAGGTCGATTCCTGGGTTTAGGTGGGTGTTTTTACAGCAACTTAGAGGGTGAAACCACTCCATAAACATCATGTAATGGTTTTTTGATTCTATCTTAATTATGTTTTCCATTATCATTATTGATTGCTCTTCTTTGATGATGTTTTGCTAATTCACCTTGTGTCTACTTATGATTGTGTGAAACTTGTGTATAATTAATTAGATCTCATTGATTTCTTGTTGATGTTTGTGTCTATCTCCATCAATGAGGGCTTGTTGATGTGTGTGTCTATCTCCATCAATTAAGGCGTGACAACTTCAATAGATCTAGTTGGTTTAGTTTATAATTCTTGTTTCCTATTGATTCTTGTTTTGATTGAATGTCTCATGAATGTTAGGCTTAAGAAAACTGGCCAACCTCCTTTATGGTAACGTGCTTGAACGTCTTAAGAAACATGAACCGATGTGTACTAGGTTTTTATGGTTGTATTTAATGCATGAGCGAATTCTAGTGATCCCATGTTAGGAGCTTCTTAGCCGGCTCGACATAGGAGTGAAGTAGGAGCTTATAGGATTGGGGAAGTAAGTACGCCACCCCATGAATGTTTAAAGGAATACACCCGTCAATTAAAACAAGGTATGACAATTCAATAGGTAGAATTGGATAGCTCGCAAGGAGTAACATATCATAGGTAGACATGCTTCATTTATCTTGTAGAACCTTAGTTTACTTTTCTTGTTAATCAGTTTAATTAGTAGCTTTTGGGTTAGTTGATTAGCAACTAATTCCGCCCCTCCTTCCAATACCCTAGATTTTTACTTGCTTTTCATAAAATATAAAAATATAAAAAGAATCATCATTCACCTTTAGACTTAGTTAGATTAATTTCAATCCTAACGACACTATTCCTAGTTGAACGATCAATCCCCCGGTACTTGTCACTATACTATACTACAACGATTATGTACACTGCCTGGTGGGGGTTGTAAGCTTCTCGAGATCCCTCGAGAGGTAAAGCCTGGTGCAATTCCCACGCATCAGTATTCTTATATGATGTATATATAATGTAACATTCTAACATTAAAGATTATCATTTTGATAAATTTATACAGATTATCCTTTTGATAAATTTACAGATTATCCTTTTGACCCGTCTTGATTGGGGGACCGAAAATTTTCAATATAATAATGTTACATTCTAACATTAAAGATTATCCTTTTGGTATTCTTATGATGTAAGTTTTGAATGTTGGGTGAGTAAAGCTAGGTTTTTTTCACAGATCTTATGTACTAGGATGATAACAAATATAAGGAATAAAACATCCAAACTACTACGTAGTAAACTAACACAATTTCGCAAATAGAATTATCATGTAAGCACATAAACCTATACGCAACACTATTCATAGCATACCCAATAAACACACAATTAAAAGTTTTAGACCCTATATTAGGTTTCCTAAAATCATGTAAGGCAACTTTAGCTAAACACCCCCACACACGTAAGTATTTGAGGTTAGGCGGGAATCCTTTCCATAATTCATAAGGGGTTTTATCTAGTTTTTTATGAGGCACCTTGTTTAAAATGTAACACGCAGAAAGAACAACTTCACCCCACATATTATCACACATACCTAAAGTTAATAGCATAGCATTCATCATTTCTTTCAATGTTCGATTTTTTCTTTCAGCTATACCATTTTGTTTGGGCGTATAAGGTGCACTAAATTCATGAATAATACCATGTTTCTCACAAAATTCTTTAAGGAAATTGGTGCTATATTCTCCACCTCTATCATATATAAGTCGTTTGATTTTTCGGTCTAATTGGTTTTCAACTTCCGTTTTAAATTTTAAAAACATATCTACGGCCTCGTCTTTAGACCTTAGGAGGTAAACTTTAGTGTATCTCGAATAATCATCCACGAAAGTTATATAATATTTTTTACCCCCTTTGCTCATTATGTTTTTGAAATCAGCCAAATCAGTGTGTATTAGTTCAAGTAATTGAGTGCTCTTATATGTGACATTTTTAAAAGGTTTTTCGCATATTTTGCCTCAACGCATATCTCACATTTTTGAAATTCTATTTCATTCATGAAATTGATCAAGTTCATGGCTTTAAGTTTTTTGATGGATGTGAGATTTAGGTGTCCTAATCTACCATGCCACATATTAGGGGACTCAACAATATAAGCAGAAGTAGAAGAACTTGCATTAGAAGAAGAATCAATGCTGAGTACAAATAAGCCATCAACCACATATCCCTTCCCCATAAAGTCATTGTTTCTAGTAATTACTACTTTATCACCTTCAAGAACAATTTTTAATCATGCTCTAAGTAGCAAACTCCTAGAAACCATGTTCCGACGTAGTGAAGGGACATATGGGACATTATTTAAGGCTAAGGTTTTACCAGAAGTGAATTTTAAGAGTACTTTTCCTTTACCGAGTACTCGAGCAGTCTGAGAGTTCCCCATGAAGACACGTTCACCGTCTTTAACTTCTTCAAATTCATGGAATAGTCCCCAGTTATTGCAAAGATGCGTTGATGCACCACTGTCCATGATCCATGTAGCTTTATCCTCCACTAGATTTATCTCTACAACCACTGCAGCAATGATTTCATCATTTTCAATTAGGTTGGCTTGTGGTGCGCCATGTCTTTGGTTAGAGTTTTGTTGATCCTTGCGTTTTTTGCATTGATAGGCTTTATGTCCAGATTTTCCACAAACATAGCAAGAAATTGTTCCTTTCTGAATTGTGCCATCCGTGTGTCTTGGAGCAAATTTCTTTTTCTGTTCTCCATTTTTTGGGTTCTTGTCTTTCGTGTTAGAGGTGCCACCGGATTCTACCAAGTTAGCTTTTATAGAACTAAAAGAATTAGAGATTTGCTTATCTTTGAGACGGTTTGCTTCCTCGGTTCTCATGTGGCTAATGAGTTCTTGGAGTGAGAGATCACGTTTCTTGTGTTTGAGTTGATTGCGATAGTCATTCCATAAGGGTGGAAACTTTTCCAGCAACACATTTGCTTGCAGAATTTCGCACATCTTCATACCTTCATTAAGAACATCAGTCACCAAATTCTCATACGCATGAACTTGCTCCATTATTGGTTTATCATCTACCATCTGAAACCGTAACCAATTCCCTACAACATACTTCTTTTTACCAGCATCATCAGCCCCATATTTTTCTCTGTAAAGTTTCCCAAATAACCTTGGCCGATTTTTGAGTAATGGAAAGATCAAAAAGAGAATTTATCATATGGTTTAAAAGATGACCTCTAGCAGTCCTATTATTCTTTTCATACTTATTTTTTGCTTCTTCTCTTTCTTTTGTTTGTTGTTCAGTTAAAGGATTGGCGACCACAGGTTCAGGTTCAGTAAAATCTTGAAACAAGACATAATCAATCTCTAGTTGTTCAAAGAAAATCAAAAGTTTTTGTGACCAACGCTTATAGTTCGTTCCATCAAGTGGTTCCAATTTTGATAAGTCGGGTAAAATTTTGTTAATTGACACAACCATTAAAAGAAGATAAGAATTTCGCTTTCAAATTGTAGGAAATAGTTGTGTCAGCTAACAGTAATTATAGAGAATGACAACCGAAAATAATAATAACAAGTTAAAGTATACAAAATAAGAAAGAACTTATCGAGACCAAAGTTGTGACGTGGAAAACCACTGCCTTGAAAGCAAAATTTTGACACGACCATGGTGCAATCCAAGAATGCCGATCGCTCCCCAAGGTTAACACAACTAGTCAACTAACATGTGCACTTATGGTAGTTGACTTGGAACTTGCATAAAACAATTGCCCCAAATGATTTGTTAAGACACGAGTATGGAGAAGAACAATAATGAATTAAGATGAGTTTGGTTGTGAAAGAGTTAGATGATAACGTGTGTTGTTTGTATATCTGACAATTGAGTCCAAAAAATGGTTTTATAGTCAAGTGTAGGCTCCTCTTTTTAATGGTGGAATAAACCAATTTTAAGAGACCTTTAAACATAATTAATATTCAAATGAAACATCCCATTTGGTTAATCAAAACTGACGAATGGTTTTAACTCCATTGAATATTGAAATAAACTCTACAAATTAAGTAGCATGCCATTAATTCAATGTTTGAATATTATTCCAACAAGAAGAAGGAGAAAACACACTCGCCTAAAGAATTACAAATGAGAGGTTCACCCTCCTAGTTGTGACTAGGAGGGGTATTTATAGGAAACTATAAGCCTAACTATGCTAACTATACATAACTAGTCCCCGCGTATATGAAAGTAAGATACTAATGCAATTCTCAATTATGGCTTCACTTTTAAGGCTAACATGTCCACTCAATTTCTCCACACTTCCTCAAGTGTGGATAAATATAAGATTTCGTCACATTTAAAAGTGTGAATTTTTTTTTATATATACAATTATAAGTGTGTAAAATTTATTGTTTTACAATTTTTTCCACATTTATTAATGTAACTAATTTTTATACATTATTAAATGTTAATAAAATAATAAAAGCTTGCATACTTTTTAAAAACGTGAAAAAAATTATGTGGATTCAACTAACTTTTTGTAGTGGTGACACTAGATAAACTTATCTAGTTTAGGTAGAAATACATGAAAGCTTGAAAGTAGACATATGATAGAAAATAAATGTGTGTTTTATTTCCAACAAAAGCACACAATCTTAATGTGTAGATCTCATTGGCTAATAGCATATGGTGTTGGGTAGGTCTCACATTTAGGTGATGTAGACATCGCACATGCGGTAAGTGTGTTGTCATTATACAGTATTATTTTAAGGTCTCAAGATCTCTTTGTTTTAAAATTATTATCCATATTTCGTCATTTTAATCTCTTTAAGTCTCATTTTTATGTTTTACCAATCAAAAGAAATACTAGTAATAATTAGTGAAGATAGTATTTAATTTGCTGAAAAGTGTAGGTTTTCTATTATTATTATTATTATTATTATTATTATTATTATTATTATTATTATTATTATTATTATTATTATTATTATTATTATTATTATTATTATTATTATTATTATTATTATTATTATTTAATTGTGTGTTTCTTTTATGTAAACAATCATTTTGAGAAAAGAAAAAAAAAATTGGTGGTAAATTTTAAGGGTATGTTTGGCACAAGTAGGAGCTGGAGCGGATCGCTGGAGCGGGTTGCTGGAGCATGTGGCTGGAGTTTTTTTTTTGCATGCTAGTACAACTAGCATTTCATTTAGTAGCTTATTTTTTTTAACAAGCTCCTTCAAGCCGTGTCAGCCAAACGAGACTTATTTTAAATGGTAGCTTAAAATAAGATTTTCGTGAACCCTAACACCGATTCTCTCTGGTGACAAAGTCGAAACCCTAACAACCCTAACACCGATTCACTGATCGATCTCCTCTACCACTTCTCGAGTTTCTTGCATCATTCTGATCTTGATTCTCTGATTCTTGATTGTCTGGTACATAGATATCATCTGGATTTGAGGTTTATCGAACGTACTTTAGGGTTGTTAGTCATTTTTTATTTTTTTATCCGACCTAAAGTTTTATTCGATTCTGCATTATTCTATTGTCCTTAAGCCGGTTACTATTCATCTCATCCTCTATTTACTTGATTCTAATACTTATTATTGGTTGGATGAATATGGACGTTGGTTAGTTTTGGTGTGCTTCATGTGAAAACCCTAAGCGATTAGGGTTTTATTTTTTCTGCTTTAGTTTTGCTTTGTGCTGGTTATTTGTGTTCGTTTGCTTGGTTTGTTCTACTGGTTGTGAGAGATGAATAGGGGTTTTTTGAGTTCTATGAGTGCTAATAAGGATACGGCTGCTAGGAAGGGTGGGGATGGTGAGAGTGGAGATCTGAATAAGGGTGCTGATGTGTTGAAGTCAGGTTCCTTGGATTCAGCTGTAGGGGGTGACATAGAGAAGATGGAAAAGTGTCACACCCCCAAAATCGGGTCCAGCGGAAGCATACGTGTAGCTGGGGTGTAACTCAATTGGTATTACAACACTAGTTCAAAAATGGTTTTCACTTTAATCATTTAGAATAAAATCGTTTAACCAAAAATATTGAATTTACATCGTTAAAAGTAGTGCGGAAGTAGGCCCTTAAAATAGTTTAAAACGGTCCCCATATAAATAATCAGAGTCTTCTATGACCATGCCATGCCCTGCCAAAACCTCCTGTAGCGTGCCATTGGTTAAAACCTGAAAATACATGCTAAAGTGTCAATACGAGGTTGGTGAGTTCATAGAGTTTGTTTAACAAATAATGCCTATAGAGAAATAATCGCCCAGCAAAGGCATTGTAAATCCACTCAGTTGCAAGTCCCGCCATAAGAGACTTGTAACCTGTGTGTTTACAACCCACTGCTAAATGTGTTAAAGTCTACGTGAACAAAAGTAATACTGGTATCCAAATTCCCAGATAAATATAGCAAAACGGCTATATAAATAATTCAGTCAATGAGGCCATATGATAAATCAGTCAAGCGGGAAAACCCGTAATAAGGCTGATGCAAAGGCATCGCAATTCAGTCAAGTAAGGAAACAGCAATATTACGTTTGACATCACAGCCAAGTGGGGAATACCACAATACGTTTGACATCACAGCCAAGTGGGGAATACCACAATATTACAATAAACATATAGGTCAATCAAGTAGGGAAACAGCAATATTATGTTTGACATCACAGCCAAGTGGGGAATACCACAATATTACGTTTGACATCACAGCCAAGTGGGGAATACCACAATACGTTTGACATCACAACCAAGTGGGGAATACCACAATATTACAATGAGCATATAGGAACAATTGGTGACTATGAGGTCATATAAACAAGGATAATCAATCCCATGAAATACAGGAAATCAAACATACCAATGAATGCAGGTGATCAAACACATATTTAGGTAACATTGGAAATATTTGAGAAATCAACCAGGTATAACAAGTAATGCGTTTAAGTAAAACGAGCATGTATTTTTCCCCAAAGAGTTTACAAAACAATTAAAATAGTAGGGGCTATGACTCACCTGGTGCGATAGCTACGATGACAAGAATGGATACACTGAAATGAGGCACGATCTCTAACCGCAACCTAATATGAGTAATAACGATCTACCTTAGATCATGACGTGATGAAATGAATGCACATGCACATGATGCCTATACCACTCGTAACTTGGAAATACTAGTTATTGTCATAGTAAAATAGTTTCCGTACTTAGGAAAAATAAGTCCCAATGGAGTTATAAAAACTTGTCGTAATATATCGTATAAAAATGTTAGCGTTCTATTCCTCGTATCGAAAATCTTAAAATAACGTCGTTAAGTCGTATGAATATTCCTTTGGGTCATACGTATTTCATTTGTTAAGAATATAGTCCTTAGTAACATTTCTAAAAAATATACCATTTAGTGCGTAAGTTATTATTTTTATTTGTGACCAAATATATATATATAGTTTTGGTGATCTTAAAACGCGTATAACTTGGTCGTTTTAGGCTCATTTTCCTCGTTCTTTATATCCACGGATTCGTTTTTGTATATACTAATATATTTTTAATAACTCGGCTCCTCTAGGTTACGTTTAACGCCTCTATTTGCCCGTCGAAAACTGTCAAACAGCATGCAGTTTTTCAGAAAATAATTTTTGTCGTTAAATTTACAAAAATCATATCTCCTTCGTTATTAACTCGTTTTTATCCCCGTTTTCGGCTATAGTTTCGTATCGGAGAGTATTTTCTAAATCTTTGGTCAAAAGTTACACCCTTGCCCCTGATCTTTCCACGTTTGCCAAAAAGGGACAGCAACATTTTGAAAGTGTCAAAAATAGATTTTCCTAGTTACTAACTTGTTCCAACTTCAACCAAACCACTTTCAATCACCACAAAACTAGTCTAATCCTACCATACACCTTCTTAGGGTGTCATGGGTTCCTAAACATCATCAATCTAGTGGATCTAACAAGGATCTAACTATAATCTATTTATAGAGTTCAAAAGTTATATATATATATATATATATATATATATATATATATATATATATATATATATATATATATATATATATATATATAAATGAGTGGTATAACTAACATATGCATGTAATATTGTGTAGAAAATTATATAATCATACTAAATACTTGAAAAAAAAAAAGATAATAATAGTTTTTATAAACTTACTTGAGGATGGTGTGATGAGATGATCAAAACCTTAGAATCTTTATGTTGTGTTTCAAACCTTACAAGAGTTACCTAATGAACTAGTGTACTAATTGAACTTATAAAAATTTCTTGGCTTGCTTCTCCTCTTGTTCTTGCCGTTTGTAGTGTAGAGAGAAAAAGAGAATATGACTTTTGTGGTAACTTTGTGAAATGAGATGAAAATGTGATAATAGATTACTTGTATGAAAGTCTTGGTGCATTAATTGGTAGATTTTCAATAATGGAATTAGTGAACCAAATTTCAAAGATGTAAGATATATCATGGGCTAGGGGGCGGCATTATGGAGGGGGGAATGGGTGTGTAAGATTTGGTTGGTATTTGTAAGGTATTAGGTGTTTATTTGTGGTTTTTAAAGTGTACCGGGTACCGGGTTAACTAAAAATAAATTTTAACGGAGCTAACCGGGATATAATAAAGTTATAAAAATTGTAAAAATATGTCGGGTATAATTATTGGGTGTTCGGGTGATCATTGTTTAGTTTTTACGAAAACCGTCGTAATTAAATTAGGCGTACGATATAAATTAAATAAATTTCCAAAACACCGGGTAAATTAACATTATAATTTTTATATTACTAAAATGAATATAAAAATATATTGGGATCATAGTCGGGAGTGTCGGACGTGTTAGCCACATTATTGATCGCTTGTTAACGTTTATTCAGAAATAATTATACGTAAAAGTAAATTATACCAAAAGTATTAATTTAATTATCCTACGAGTGAAATAGTATGCAAGTGCCATAATGATGATATGCAGACTATTTCTAGTCTGTATGAGATGTCCCAAATGATATAGCATGAATTCGCTCCTGAACCAATACGGTTACGCGAATTTGAATACTTGTAAACTAAATTTACGATGACATGAGTAATGCACGTGAATAGTGGTTTTCTTCCGGGAATGAATAGTGTCAGGTGAATAGTAAAATTTCTGAACGCTTCTCAGAATATCAAATGGACCTCAAAAACGATGAATAGTGAACGATGAATAGTAAATGATGAATAGTAACTTGTGAATAGTAAATTGTCGAGGTTTGAAAAATGACCGGAAATTACGAGTTGTGACAGTCTTCCCTTCTAACAGGAACTTTGTCCCGAAGTTCAGTTTGTGTTGGTCTCTAGAGTGGTATTGGTGAAAAGGTGATAATATTCGAGAATTCCAGCGAACTTCACGATAGGAGTTCGACTCTGTTTCAATCGTTTGACCTAACAGTCCATGATTTCTATTGGTTCTCTCACCAAGTTTACGTTTGTCTCAGGGTTGGATTCCCTTCCACATGGGATTACGAGTGACTAATCTGAAGGTCATTTCCTGGGATTTGAATAGGTGAAACATGGTTGTGTAATCCGGTTGTTCTCTAACAAGGCTTAAGTCTGACGGCCACTAGGCCCATACTATCTGAATCCCGGGTTTTTCTTCCCAAATTTTTCTTAATGGTATCATTCTTTTCCTAGGGAAAACTTTCAACAATATCTTGCCATTAACTTGAAATTCTAAGGGTTTACAACTTATTGAACTTGTATCTGATTCTTGACTCGTAAGAAATTCTCTGGTTATTTCATGAATGCTTACTGGTCTAACGAGTTGGGCTTTTCTAAATTTCGATCCGTCCTTGGATGTTGGCACTTCGACCATAGAGTGCATCAAATGGTATTGTCTCTAAGCTCGTGTGGTAACTATGGTTATAAAGGAATCTGATTTATGGCAAATGGTTAGTCCAACCATTTCTAGAGTCAATCACTCATGTTCTGAGTATATCTCCCTATGTTTGAGTCGTTCTCTAATCCTGGCCATTGGTTTGCAGATGATTGGTGGTGTAGTTCCAAAGGAATCTTAATGAAATCGCTAGGAGTTTGCGGTGATATAAGATAGAATATTCATTAGATCGGAATTTGTTAATAGTACATGAAACTTATACGATAGAACGTAGAATTAAACACAAAAGAAATACAACACTAGAAAGTTAAGGCTTTGGTTTTCTTGTTCTTTAGCTCCGGGCAGTCCTTTCTGAGATGCCCTAAGTTTCCACATTTGAAGCAACTTCCTGGAATCCTCTGATTTGTGGGTTTCCTACAGTCCTTAGTTAGATGACCCCGCTTCTTGCACATTCCACACAGTCCACTGGAATGATATAAGTGATGCAGATTACACATGTTGCAGTAAGGTAAATCTTTTCTTTGTGCGTGGTCCTGCAGCATAAGCTCTAAACACTTCTTGTCCTTTGTTTGGCTGCCATACTTGATCGTTTCCTTGGTTGTCATCCCTTTTCCTTTTATTTTCGTTGTTGTTGTTGACAGTAGTTTCTTGTTTTATTACTTGAGCCATAAGCTTTTGAGACATTCTGATAGCTTCCTCCAGCGTGTCTGATTTAGAAGCAATTACGTTCCCACTGATGTTGCACGGTAGTCCACCGATGAATTTTTCTAGCAGCTTTTCATTATCTGGAACCATAGTTGGGCATAGTGCAGCCAACTCTTGAAACTTCCTGAAGTAGGTCTCGATGTCATCACCTTTAGTCACCAGCTCATAGAATTCTGTTTCCAACTTCTGCACCTCAGTACGAGGGCAAAACTTCTCAGTCATCAATTTCTTGAATTGCTCCAAGGTGAGTTTGTGGGCATTTTCCATACCAATCGGTTGAGCATGAGAATTCCACCATGACATAGCTTCATCCAAAAGCATACCAGTAGCGAATTTTACCTTGCTGCCATCAGGACAGTTGCACATGAGGAACACATTCTCAGTCTTTTCGAACCAGCGAATCAAAGCAACCGCTCCTTCAGTGCCCTTAAACTTGATGGGATCACTAACCTTAAAATTCTTCCAAGTACATTCGCGCTTATTATCGGATTGTCCATCTATCCCTGTCTGTAAAGCGGCCTCAGCAGCCCTTGCAGCTACCTCAGCTCTCTCGATCTCTAGAGCTTCGGCGATACTATCCTTAACCAATTTCCGAATAGCAACTGGTGTCATAGTTGGAGTAGCTTTAACTTTCCTTGGCGGCATAGCTCTTCAAAACGAGAAAAGAAGGGTGAGACATAATTAAGACGTTTCCTAGTAGTAGATGTTCGAGAGTGAGTTATTATAGAATGAAAGGTTGATGTTGCGATATGACGCGTTGACGTGGCTCGAGTGGTTTTGTGATATCCTGAGATTTCTGTTGAGTTTTAAATGGTCATAATGTACCTAGGGATCCTCCTTATATATGGTATGGGAAGTCTTTCCTAGGGAGGTCATTGATAATATCCACTTATCAATATTGGTAGTAGTGAGTGATAGGTGACATATGAATCTATAGAGTGTAAGCTAGTTCCTTATGGGGAAGAGGAATGATAATAATGGTGAGAAGGGAAAAGACTGTGACAGCTGCGACATAACGAGATTGTGATGAAAGTAAGTACGCACACATGAATGAAACATTTGGAAATTGGGTAGAGAATTCAATCCAGACAAAATTTTATTATAACCATTCTCAGTGTTGCAAAATTCATCTCTGAGTCAAACATAGGTGGTTAGCCTATATCTCACTATCCCGGGTTGAATATAGATGACCAGTCTATACCCCACCGAGGTTCCATGAATTTTGAAATACTCAGCTCAGTTATACTAAGACTATGTCCTTCACAAATACCAAGACGTTCAGAAAGACTAAGGCAGATGACCAAACTCGAGGTCGAATGATGAAACTATGCAAGGAAAAACATAACGCGGTGACATATATGATACGTGAACATGCTTATATGAAAGACAATGATAGTAATCAACTAGAATAAGTGAATATAATATACTAGATAATGAGACACAAATCTCATCACCTAAGTCAGCAACAAACCACAATGAGGCTTCAGCTTGGCAGGCAGGCACGTGACGGTCATAGGGTTAAGTTTTTCATAAAAGTAGCTATAGTCTAGGTTTTAAAAACACTTAGTTCGCTATAGCCAAAGCTCTGATACCAATCTGTCACACCCCCAAAATCGGGTCCAGCGGAAGCATACGTGTAGCTGGGGTGTAACTCAATTGGTATTACAACACTAGTTCAAAAATGGTTTTCACTTTAATCATTTAGAATAAAATCGTTTAACCAAAAATATTGAATTTACATCGTTAAAAGTAGTGCGGAAGTAGGCCGTTAAAATAGTTTAAAACGGTCCCCATATAAATAATCAGAGTCTTCTATGACCATGCCATGCCCTGCCAAAACCTCCTGTAGCGTGCCATTGGTTAAAACCTGAAAATACATGCTAAAGTGTCAACACGAGGTTGGTGAGTTCATAGAGTTTGTTTAACAAATAATGCCTATAGAGAAATAATCGCCCAGCAAAGGCATTGTAAATCCACTCAGTTGCAAGTCCCGCCATAAGAGACTTGTAACCTGTGTGTTTACAACCCACTGCTAAATGTGTTAAAGTCTACGTGAACAAAAGTAATACTAGTATCCAAATTCCCAGATAAATATAGCAAAACGGCTATATAAATAATTCAGTCAATGAGGCCATATGATAAATCAGTCAAGCGGGAAAACCCGTAATAAGGTTGATGCAAAGGCATCGTAATTCAGTCAAGTAAGGAAACAGCAATATTATGTTTGACATCACAGCCAAGTGGGGAATACCACAATACGTTTGACATCACAGCCAAGTGGGGAATCCCACAATATTACAATGAACATATAGGTCAATCAAGTAGGGAAACAACAATATTACGTTTGACATCACAACCAAGTGGGGAATACCACAATATTACGTTTGACATCACAGCCAAGTAGGGAATACCACAATACGTTTGACATCACAGCCAAGTGGGGAATACCACAATATTACAATGAGCATATAGGAACAATTGGTGACTATGAGGTCATATAAACAAGGATAATCAATCCCATGAAATACAGGAAATCAAACATACCAATGAATGCAGGTGATCAAACATATATTTAGGTAACATTGGAAATATTTGAGAAATCAACCAGGTATAACAAGTAATGCGTTTAAGTAAAACGAGCATGTATTTTCCCCCAAAGAGTTTACAAAACAATTAAAATAGTAGGGGCTATGACTCACCTGGTACGATAGCTACGATGACAAGAATGGATACACCGAAATGAGGCACGATCTCTAACCGCAACCTAATATGAGTATTAACGATCTACCTTAGATCATGACGTGATGAAATGAATGCACATGCACATGATGCCTATACCACTCGTAACTTGGAAATACTAGTTATTGTCATAGTAAAATAGTTTCCGTACTTAGGAAAAATAAGTCCCAATGGAGTTATAAAAACTTGTCGTAATATATCATATAAAAATGTTAGCGTTCTATTCCTCGTATCGAAAATCTTAAAATAACGTCGTTAAGTCGTATGAATATTCCTTTGGGTCATACGTATTTCATTTGTTAAGAATATAGTCCTTAGTAACATTTCTAGAAAATATACCATTTAGTGCGTAAGTTATTATTTTTATTTGTGACCAAATATATATATATAGTTTTGGTGATCTTAAAACGCGTATAACTTGGTCGTTTTAGGCTCATTTTCCTCGTTCTTTATATCCACGGATTCGTTTTTGTATATACTAATATATTTTTGATAACTCGGCTCCTCTAGGTTACGTTTAACGCCTCTATTTGACCGTCGAAAACTGTCAAACAGCATGCAGTTTTTCAGAAAATAATTTTCGTCGTTAAATTTACAAAAATCATATCTCCTTCGTTATTAACTCGTTTTTATCCCCGTTTTCGACTATAGTTTCGTATCGGAGAGTATTTTCTAAATCTTTGGTCAAAAGTTACACCCTTGCCCCTGATCTTTCCACGTTTGCCAAAAAGGGACAGCAACATTTTGAAAGTGTCAAAAATAGATTTTCCTAGTTACTAACTTGTTCCAACTTCAACCAAACCACTTTCAATCACCACAAAACTAGTCTAATCCTACCATACACCTTCTTAGGGTGTCATGGGTTCCTAAACATCATCAATCTAGTGGATCTAACAAGGATCTAACTATAATCTATTTCTAGAGTTCAAAAGTTATATATATATATATATATATATATATATATATATATATATATATATATATATATAAATGAGTGGTATAACTAACATATCCATGTAATATGGTGTAGAAAATTATATAATCATACTAAATACTTGAAAAAAAAAAGATAATAATAGTTTTTATAAACTTACTTGAGGATGGTGTGATGAGATGATCAAAACCTTAGAATCTTTATGTTGTGTTTCAAACCTTATAAGAGTTACCTAATGAACTAGTGTACTAATTGAACTTATAAAAATTTCTTGGCTTGCTTCTCCTCTTGTTCTTGCCGTTTGTAGTGTAGAGAGAAAAAGAGAATATGACTTTTGTGGTAACTTTGTGAAATGAGATGAAAATGTGATAATAGATTACTTGTATGAAAGTCTTGGTGCATTAATTGGTAGATTTTCAATAATGGAATTAGTGAACCAAATTTCAAAGATGTAAGATATATCATGGGCTAGGGGGGCGGCATTATGGAGGGGGGAATGGGTGTGTAAGATTTGGTTGGTATTTGTAAGGTATTAGGTGTTTATTTGTGGTTTTTAAAGTGTACCGGGTACCGGGTTAACTAAAAATAAATTTTAACGGAGCTAACTGGGATATAATAAAGTTATAAAAATTGTAAAAATATGTCGGGTATAATTATTGGGTGTTCGGGTGATCATTGTTTAGTTTTTACGAAAACCGTCGTAATTAAATTAGGCGTACGATATAAATTAAATAAATTTCCAAAACACCGGGTAAATTAACATTATAATTTTTATATTACTAAAATGAATATAAAAATATATTGGGATCATAGTCGGGAGTGTCGGACGTGTTAGCCACATTATTGATCGCTTGTTAACGTTTATTCAGAAATAATTATACGTAAAAGTAAATTATACCAAAAGTATTAATTTAATTATCCTACGAGTGGAATAGTATGCAAGTGCCATAATGATGATATGCAGACTATTTCTAGTCTGTATGAGATGTCCCAAATGATAAAGCATGAATTCGCTCCTGAACCAATACGGTTACGCGAATTTGAATACTTGTAAACTAAATTTACGATGACATGAGTAATGCACGTAAATAGTGGTTTTCTTCCGGGAATGAATAGTGTCAGGTGAATAGTAAAATTTCTGAACGCTTCTCAGAATATCAAATGGACCTCAAAAACGATGAATAGTGATCGATGAATAGTAAATGATGAATAGTAACTTGCGAATAGTAAATTGTCGAGGTTTGGAAAATGACCGGAAATTACGAGTTGTGACAAAAGGGTAGTGGTTCAGGTGATGGTGTTGATTGTGATGTACGTGAACATGTGCCTGAGCAAGTGAAGCCGGTTTCACTTGGTGCGTTTGCTGATGTTACAATGGATGATGCTTCTTCGTCTTCACAAGGCTCTCAACAGCCTAATGTGGAACTATTGATTGCTAATGCGAATAAGAATTTTGATGATGCTATGAACAAAATTCAATGTGAAATTGGTGCTTCTGAAGCTAATCTTACAAGGAACCCTATGTCAAGTGTAATTTCTGGTCGTAATGTGAATCTGAATAAGAGTGCCACTTCTGGTCCTATGGATGGTACTACTAATGGTACTGGTGTGAAGTCGGTTTCTTATGCGGGTGCTACTTCTAATGAACCTCAGAAACATGTGTCTACTTTTCGGAGGTTGGAATGTAGCAAAATCAAGGATGATGTTGACCTTTCAGTTCCAATGAAAGTAGTGGAAGAGGTGAACACGCGGTTTGAGAATACTCTATACGGTTACTTCCTTGGCCAACGCCTTGCTTTTCCTGTTGTTGATTACTTTGTTCGCAATGCATGGGCTAAGTTTGGTGTGCAAAAGGTTATGATGAATGCTAAGGGGTTCTTCTTCTTTAAGTTCAACTCGAAGAAAGGTGTTGATGATGTGCTTGATAACGGTCCTTGGTTGATCAGAAATGTTCCTATTATCCTTAAACCATGGACTTTGAACACAAACCTTCTTAAAGAAGATTTGACTAAAGTCCCAGTGTGGGTTAAATTCCATGAGGTTCCCCTTGCTATGTTTTCTGATGATGGCCTCAGTCTTCTGGCCACACTGATTGGCACGCCCAAAAGGTTAGATGCTTTTACAAGCCAGATGTGCAAGGAATCGTGGGGCCGTAGTAGTTTTGCTAGATGCATGATAGAAGTGAAGTCGGATGAGGTGCTTCGGGATAGCCTCACTGTTGAGATACCATTACTTGATGGATCGGGTTCGACTATTGAGAAGATACGGGTTGAATACGAGTGGCAACCACCCCGTTGTGACAAGTGTAAGATATTTGGTCATACTCTGACTGATTGTCCTACAGTTGTTATACCTCCTGTTCAGCCTACTAAGCCTGTTACTGATAGTTTCAAGACTGTCAATCACAAGAAGAAGGGTAAGCATGGAGGTTCTACAATTCCGGGTCAAGGGGGTTTACTAAACCTGTTGTGGGAAGCAGTTTCAGTATCAACCCAAAAAGAATCCTCTTGAGCCTAAGAAAGCTGGTGGCACTAAGAATAAGACTTCTGATGTGGCTAGTTCTAGTGGTACTAAGATTTCTACATCTAACAAATTTGATGCTCTTAATATGGATGATACGGATACATTTGGTATTCCTACTTATGACACCAACATGGATGTGGATGATGTTCGTACAATGGAAGTTAATGAGGATGAGTCGGTTAAGACTGGTACTACATCACAAGAACCGCTTGTGAGTGATTCAATGGGAACTAAAGATGTTGGTTCTACTCCTATAGTTGATAAAATTAGTAAGCTTGAAAAGCTACTTATCGATGGAAAAGCTACCCTTGTGGATGATGAAGGTCATCCTATTCCGTCCGCTTCTGTCACTAAGAGGGTTAACCCATTTTCCAAGGTGGGTGAGGTTGTGGTTTCTGATAGTGAGGAGGAGGAGGTTCTTAACACGTTCGACGAATCAGCAAATCTTTTTGGTGGAGGTCATGAACGTGAAGAGGAGCTTGACGACTATGATGATTACTCGAAGCAAATTTACGATCTTCCAGGGGAATTGGATGCTCTTAATGCCATTTATGGCTTTAATCTCCAAGGTCGTAGGAAGTAGTTTATATGTTTGTCCGAGTCGTTCAATATTATGTGGTAGTGGTTTTATTTTCTTGTCTAGAAAATAGGAAGTATCTTGTTATGTAAGCTTTTCGCCTATGTAACGGGCTGAGATATGGGATTCACTTATATCCGTTGTACTTAAATGTTTTTTGGAGTAATATATTTACCGGGTCGTTGACCTTTTACCCAAAAATAAATGGTAGCTTATTTTTTTTAAAAAATAAGTTCATGTTACGATAAGCTCTGATAAGCTCGTGCGCCAAACATAGCCTAAGTTGTTAATAAATAAATTTTGATGCAAGTAAAAGAGTGTTCATCATTTGATTTGACATACACCAAGATTAATTATATTTTCTAAAAATGTTTTGTTCGGTTTAATTACATGTGAGACAAACTAAGATACTACAATAGATAGTATAAAACTGAAGGAGTAATGTATTTTGGCTAGATGAATCACTTACAGTGTGTTCTTGTGCCTTTTTATGAAAGAAAAAAAAATTAAGAAATGACATGATATATAAAAATATTTCATATTTTCAAAAAAATTTTGAGACGAAAAGGAAAAGAAAGCGCGTGGTAGGATAAGTGACAAGACTTTTGGCAATTTTGTATCAGTTAAGTAACAAAAATGTCGTATCTTTTTTATCAGTTCAACGACTCAAATATCGTGTTTCATAAGTTGAGTGGTCTATTCTTGGAAAGACGATAGTTCAGTAAGATTTAAAAAAAAAAAATGTATATACATATGATCATTGATCGTGCTGCTGAACATACAACCAAACCAACACCTACGAATACAATACGATCCGAGTTTACAACACTACATGACAATACTATTTCTATTGAATCGCCGACCGGGATTCATTGTGACAACCCACAAATGTTTTCAAGACCGAGCCCAGAATTGTTAACGCTGTAACCATATGCTACAGAAACGGGCTCGGTCATTGTATGGCAACAATCAAAAGGGGAGCATTCACATCTAATCAAGCATAACGACCCCATAAATTAATTACAAAATAAATTCAAGTAATTTTTTTTTTTACCTTACTCACTATTGCCCATATTTAGAGAACCATCTTTCATCAGCTTTATGCTCAAGCTATTGAATCGTCCTCTGGAATAATGCCGAGAAGCCTTTCTCCAATCCGTTCCTGTTTTCATCATAGCAACAAACTCATCGTAGCTGATTTTACCATCCTGCATCGTTCAGTACAATAATATCAGTTTCAAAGTTTCATGATAAACGTTAACAAAATAACAGATGTGGCTAAACTAGTCGGCTCGTCTGCTTTAGCCCCTTCGACATTCGGGTAACTTTCACCCCATTGACATGTTTCCATTTTAGCTAAGTTATTACCCACTTGACCCGAATCGACCCAATTTAAGTAAACGAATCAAAATTGCTACTAGTGTATAACTTCACCTTATCTATGTCAACTTCTTGGAAGATGTCATTCGCAATATTTGGAACATCCTTATCTCCATCTTCCATCAAGGAATCCTGAAGCTCATTCGGCTCTATGAAGCCATTACCGTCTTTGTCAAAGTAGGAGAAAGCCTTGTGTAAATGCTCATCGTTTGCCATCTTTTTAATGTGGAGTGAATCCGCAACAAACTCCCCATAATCCACAGTACCTTTTCCATCTGTATCTACCTGTAATCAGAAGAAACTAGATCATTAGAAAAAGGTCCATTTTACCGCTATATAGCTGCAACAGCCAAGAAAATTACTACTGGATCTTCTAATATCACTACAAAAAATAGTGCTATTCTCCGCACTTATTTTGCCACGGTATGGTCAACTATGGAGTTTTTTTTTATATAGATAATAATTTTGCCACATTTATGGGTGTAACAAATATTTAAAAAATAATCCACATATATAAGTGTGTACACTTACAATAAAGCTACAATTATATGTGTAGCAAATGTCTCCACACTTTTATTTTTGAACATTTTTTGCAATTTTGCCGCACTTTTAGGTGTGGAAATTCAAAAAAAAAAAAAAAAAATCCAGACAATTAGATAATATCTCCACACTTATATGTGTAGCAAAATTTGTCACATCCATTATTACCACACATGAGAAAGTGTGGAATCAATAATTTTACAAATTTTTAAATGTGCCATTTGGCCTTTAAAATGTGGAGAATTCAACTAGTTTTTTGTAGTGTATTATATGAAAACTAAACGAAGATCACGCAAGCATTTAGACGTACAGCTTCAACAAGCAACTGTGCTTCAGAGTCTGCAAGCTGTGCATTCAGCTTTTGTAGTCCAGTTTTTAACTCTGCAGTGGTGATAATACCATCTTCATCCGTATCGATCTTTTTGAACATATCCTGGATATCTTCGACTTCATCAGTGGACAAGAAATCGGCAATAACCTAAACACCAGAGATATCACGTATAATTTGGTGAATTAATTATCATTTTATATGTCATGTAATGGAGAAATGAGTCGAATAACCAACCCTTAGGGCCTTTCTCTTGAACCGATTCATTAATGAGAACTGCTTTAGTCTTGACTTGACAACATCGCCAAGAGGAACATTCGGAGCCTTTTTAGCATTTTGGAGCCAAGGATGTTCTGCAAAGTATACAAAAAACAGCATAGAGTAAACAAATATAAGTTGGGATGCTCATAATCGTACAACATATGAGAACCATATTTCATATCTCACAAATAATGCATGTAAGCTTCAAGAACAAACATACCAAGGACTTGCGTAGCTGTAAGCCGAAGTTTTGGATCTGGCTCTAACATCTGACGTACGAGACTCTTGGCACCTTCAGAAACACTAGGCCATGGTTCACGTTTGAAATCTATTAGGCCACGAAGAATAGCCTGTGCAACTCCTTGTTCAGATTCTGCATTACATAACAGAATTGAGGTAGAAAGAAATTTAACTTCGACTAATGAAGCAATTTGCAATACAGAGCAATTATAAAAACGTATACAGATGGCTACTTCTATTTATTGACCACGTTTCACATGAACCATGAAAGAAAAGCCGCAAAATGGAAGGATTACCTGCCCAGAATGGAGGAACACCACATAATAGAATGTAAAGAATAACTCCTGCACTCCATATATCAATCTCTGGCCCATAGCTACGCTTGAGCACCTCTGGGGCCATGTAATAAGGGCTTCCAACGATTTCCAAAAACTTCTCGCCTAAATTAACAAGTCATCATCATAAAGCTTCAAACAGGATATGATTGATCAACATGGTCCAAAAAGTTATCTAGCATACGGAAACTTCAATAACCAATCATTCAATTTAATCAGCAGCTTGCTGCTTGCATATTAACTAGTTTCGGACAAAAGTATCTTGAAGCATTCACAAAGAAGTACGGAAACAAGTACCCCCCCCCCCCCAAAAAAAAAATAAAAAAAAATCCTCAATCATTCACAAATAACTTTCCATTCTTCTCAAAAGATCATGCAAGCAACGCATATTAGGACTAAACACTGAACAGGTACAGAGTCAAGGGAGGTATTAGCCTATTCAAACTTCTATGGGAAGATATATCAACTCATAAGCCTTCCATTTGTTATGTCCAATGCAAGCCTGACTTAAAGACCTCCCAAACTACCTAAGCCGTTTTAGATGGAACCTCCCCCAACAAAAGAAAAAGACGGGACATAATAACCGCTAGAAACTTTAAACCTCCTAACAGTACTGTCAAAGGAAATAAGCCGTTCAACTGCAACAGAACAATGGTTTTGACTTTTGAGGGTCACATTCAAGCCAAAATATTGTTCAAGGGAACGTGCCAGTATGCTCTACACATGCAAACACACCACCTATCATCTCCAACTATCTCATCTCAATCATTCAAATCAACTACTAAGCATAAAAATCACGTGTATACACTTATTCAAGCAACCAAACACACAGCCTACTATGCCTAACTATCTCATCCCAATCATTCAAATTAAGTAATTCATTTCAAACAAACATCCAAACAACCCGTAATCTAACAATAATCACAAATAAACAAAATGTATGTTGTTTTCGCGAGGACATCCTGAACAGCCTAATAAAAATTCAGTAATAGATAAATTAAGCTTAGAGATCATTAAGAGTCTAACTATCGTGCTTCTCGGTGTTGGCTAAATAATATACATGTTGTATGATGTTGGTATCCTGTTGTCAAAAGACTAACAACTTCTCTAGGATTAGCTGCAAATATAATTCCTCAACAGCACTACCAATGCCTTCATTGTTTCATATATCTTCTGGGATATTTCTAGCAATTTCAAGCAAGCAAACACGTCCAAGCACACTACCTATCATTGCCAGCTATTTCATGCCAATCATTCAGATTAATTATTATGTGTAAATTACTTGGTTATACTTATGAGCTTATATAAGCTTATTGTGATATAGTAAACTTATATAAGCTCATAATCTCAAAATAAGCCAGAAAATCCGACCTTGTGAAATATAAGTCGTAATCACATAGGCTAAGCCTACAAATAAATTTAACAAACACACCCTACCATCCTTACTTAAATATTCCTAATTCGGCATACAATCAAAAACCAAGTATAAAAATTATAAAAATTTCAAACACACATCCAAACACCCCCTAATCTAACAACAACCATCATAATTCTAACACAATATAATCACTTGATATGTATCCTGTCTAGCCAGCATAAAACTTTACGGCTGTTCATGATCTCAAAGCTTTACGATTTGGGCGTTTTCGTTTTAGCTTATTTGCATGGCTTATGGGATTATTAAACTTTTGAAAGCTCATTAGTCCTATGGGCTTTACCTGGTCTGAGTGTGTGTGGCGGTGGGTTCAAACCCTATGGATTAATTGGCTAAAAAGTCGGAAACCATGGTTAATTACCCAAAAAAAAAAAAAAAAAAAAAAAAAAAAACTTTGCTTTTAATCCTAAACGCTAAAGCTAAATGTCAAATGCTCCAAAACGCTCCACACCCCTATAATACCTAACTATGTCATCCTAATAATTCAAATCAAGTACTATTCACATTCAAACACATATCCAAGTGGTAACTAAGGTTCTCGGAGACCCCTTATAAGAACATCGGGACGCGTAACTACTAGGCCACCGTAGTGGTAACTACACCTAACTAGTAATCTAATAATCCTAATCAAGTAATCACATTCAAACACATATCCAACACGATACATACGAATACAATAGAAACAAGTAAATACATTGCAAGTCCCTATACTACGACTAAATAATAAGATAAAACGAATCTAGTAAACTATCAATACTTTCATACCCGGCTTAAAATATATATATATATATATATATATATATATATATATATATATATATATATATATATATATATATATATATATATATATATATAAAGCCCAAAATCAATAGTCTTAAGCGGCGAACAAGGTTTAACAAACATTGAGGCTTAAAAAAATCACTATCACCAAGGTGTCCGAGTGGTCAAGCGTCAATGTTTTGTTTAAGTTTATTTATGGGCTTATGAGCTTATTTGTTTTCGGCTTAAAATCCTAAGTGCTAAAGCTAAATGTCAAATGCTCCAAAACGCTCCACGCCCCTATAACACCTAACTATCTCATCCTAACCATTCAAACACAAATCCAAAAACACGATACAAACACATACATTATACCTGGCTTAAAAAAAATCGAAAGCCCAAAATCAATAGCCTTAAGCGGCGAACCCTCCTTCTTACTCTTAAACAAAAAATTCTCAGGTTTCAAATCCCTATGAATCACCCCATACTCATGACACATCTTAACCACCTCCACCATACTTCTCGCAACCCCAGCCGCCCCTCGTTCGCTATAATGCCCTCTCGCCACTATCCTATCAAAAAGCTCCCCTCCCTCACAAAGCTCCATCACCAAATGCACTGCATGCTCATCCTCACAAGCCTCCTTTAGCCTCACTATAGGACTAGTGGCACTATTTGACGGTTTTAAATGCTTCATGATGGCTACTTCGCGCCTTACGTCGTCTATATCGACTGCGGTTTGGAGTTTTCGCTTGGATATGGACTTGCATGCGAGAAGCTCGTTAGAGGTACGGTCCATGCAGAGGTATGTTACGCCGAATTCGCCTCGGCCTAGCTCCCTGTCTACTGTGTACTTGTGCTCTAGGGTTTTGTTAAGTGTGGGGTTGTCTAGGACTTTTAGTGTGGCGCGTGAGGGCGCGTGAGGGGGTTTGGGGAGGTGTTCTGTGGTGACGGAGGAGGGGGAGGTGCAGCAGTTGCCCATGGTAGTTGGGGTTTTGTAACGGTATTAACTAACTGAAATGAAGGTGGTTGAAGGTCATGTGTGTGTGTGTTTTTTAGTGTGTGTGATGGAAATGGAAAGTGGGGTATTGGTGTATATGGTACTTGAATTTGAATTGGAATTAAATGAGGGAGAAAAAGTTATCTTGCTTTTTTTAAATAGTACTACCTCCGTCCCATTTAAAGTGTCCACTTTCATAATGCACAAAGTTTAAGGAGATTTCACTAACTAAACTCTCCACCAATCAAATATTACTTTTACCCACTAAACTCTCATCTTATTGGTTGGAAGGTACAAGTGGACACTTTAAAAGGGACATGCAAAGATTCTATTGTGGACACTTTAAATGGGACGGAGGGAGTAGTATCTTTAACGAATGTAGGCGTGACTAGGGCCGAGCAAATACACTCGAAAATTGACTAGAACCGATAAATTGATTAAATCTGGACCAAACTGAATCGAACTGATTTTTTTCGGTTCGATTTCGGTTTTGTATATTTAGTTCGGGTTTTGTCGGTTTTGGTTCGGTTTCGGGTCAATTCGGTTTATGTTGGTTTTTTCAGTTCGAAATCGGTTCGATTTTGGTTTTGATATCTATTTCTCGGTTTGGTTTTTTGTTTCAGTTTTTCCTTTTTCTGTTTTTCGAGTTGGGTTGGTTTTTGTCGATTCAGGTCGGATTTTACCCGATGCTCACCCCTAAATGTAGCAGTAGCAGTAAGTAGCAGTACGTAGTACTGTTTAAAATGGATCGAGGATTGGACCAAAACGTATTCGATCTGATTCAGTCGGTCAGGTTCAACAAAACATATTGATGGATATTACGTAAAACTGGACTAGGCCGAAATTGAAATTAATGAAAATGGTGAACCGAAAACCGGAGCGAAATACGGTCAGGCCGGTTAAGAGATAATATGCCCAAGTATATAATTTGGACTATAGAGATAATGTATACTTATTATAATGCCGATTAAGTATGAGTTATAAAAAAACCATATGCGATCATATTATAAAGCAGATGTAAAAATGGATTTGGATTTATATGTTTCAACATTGACGTTCTCTACCAATATATAAATTGACAATGTGATCATTTTGTCCTTGATGTCAAAAAATTAATAGTTTTTTTTAGATAGTTTAGAAATCCACACGAGGGTGCTAATATATGTCTTATGGATATAGGAGCCTACATTGATTTATTTTAATTTATACACAACTTGCAATTTTTTAATAAGCCATATTTTTAGTAGTCTTATCGGTTTCAAACATGGATAATGCCGTCTAGAAACATGTTTTGTACTGGTTTGTATAGTTTTATGTTCTTACATATTTAAGGACAATGATTCTCTAAAGTTGTAAATACAATTTGAGTCAAGTTAGGGCATTATCAGTTTTTTTTTTTTTTTTTTTTTTTTTTTTTTTTTTTTTGAACAAACTGGAAATAATTCTATATATGATGATTAATTTACATAGTGGTGGAAGGCAAGCGAGCAACAAGCTGCGCCGCTAGCCCTTTTTGAATTGCAAAACTAGTTCTCTTAAAAACGACATTTGTGGATCTAGGTGTTACAATATTACTATACATAGCACGTTGAACTCTGTTTAGTAGCTCCACTGCCTCATGTGCCAGAAAACCAAAAGTATCAAACGCGAAAGGAATAAAAACATGCCGATTGGATTTGATTCAGAAAACCAAAAGTATGAGTAATTGAATTTGATTCAATTACTCAAATAAAAAAAATTAAGTCATTGGATCAAATAAAATGGCTCATAATACCCTAACTTGAATCAAATAACTTGAGAGAATCCTAACCTCATATTTAATGTATTGTGTCACATCTATTTTATATGTTTAGTAGGTAATAAAGTGTTATTGTAGCTTGACATTCTCTTCTTCATGGATGAGAGTATTTAAGATTGATTATTGAAAATAGATTATGCGTTTTGAAAACATATAATCAAGATAATCAGTTGTTGCAAAACGTGATTTTAAAATATAATATTTAAATTTGATTTGTAAGAATGCGATAATCATTTTTTTGAATATATTTGACTAATCAGATTATTAATGACTTATCATGTAAAATAATAAAAAATGACATTTTTTAATTCGTAAAGCATCAAATAGATTGATATATGTGAGGGTTAATGGGTAATCTTTTATATAATAAAACAAAACCTCTATTGGAATTTTTCATTTCAAAAAAATCAATTCATACCTTATTTAGTAATAATTGTATTTAAAAAAAATATTATTTTCTTATTAGATAACATTTTATATTTCTCTATAATACAAGTAGTATAACACAAGTAGAAGATAAATACAAAAAATATAGATAAGATACAATTAACACAAGTAGAAGATAAATATAAAAAATATAGATAAGATACAATTAATAATATGATTAAAATTTTTAAATAATTATCTTTAATAATAAAAAACTATAATTAAACATCATAAATCAAACAAAACAAAGATTAAATAATTTATTTTTTAATAAATAAAAATATATGATTCAAAAAATTTTTAAAAAAAATCCGCGCATGCGCGGGTATTATAACAAGTATTGTATATGAAAGGAAATCACGTTTTGTGACAGCTACCTTGTTGCTTTTTGGAAACCACATTTTGAGCTTTTGATACCGCAAATAATTACTTATCATATGTTATTTGCCAAACACCTAAAGTAGATTTCACGTTAAGAAATCGTATTAATCTAATTATTGGCTTCATAGCACAATGCCAAACACCCTCCAAATATGCATGCATATGACACTTCATGTTACAATGCTCGTTTAAATCACATTATCAATTTTGTTTGTTCATGATCATCCTAATAATGACAAGTATATGTTTCTTCTCACTTTCGATCTTATTGGCTTCATGCCTCCATTCACAGTCTAGCATTGCTTCAACAAGTCGACTAGTTTGTGGTCGCCGAACACAATAGTAGCATTAGACATTATTCTTCAAGCCAAATATCTCATTTGGTGTACTTTTCTAACACTTTTCATGATAGTTTTCGACGATGAAATTCTTGATGGATGACAATGAATCATTGAGGAGTAGGTTAATCTCGAATTTCGGTCGTACTTTTAAGTTTACACTTTTCCTTAAAATGAGATATGAGAAGCAAAGATACCATGCCTTGTCTCATAATATTGCAAACAATCGAGTTCAATGGGTCTAGTTGTCTTTTTTAACCTTTTCTTTGTTTATGTTCTTTACTTTTTGTCTCTTAGTGGGGGTTCCTTTGACTCCTTTATAACTATAGAGACCCACATGTGAAATATGTGCCCACTATTTAACCAAATAAAAGGGAAATATATCAACTTATTTACCCAAATAAATTTTGTTTATACTTCCGGAATACTTTATTTTTTTCTTCTAAAGTTAATAATAGTTAGAAGGGTTTTTTTTTTAAGGAGAGGTGATATACACACCACAAACATGCATATGTGATGTTGTATCATATGCATAACAAATATAATTTTGTGATATGTACATACTTGTTGTAAACTTGTAATGTTCATATCACTTACATTTTTTAAGTCATCTTTTTTCATACAACATAATCATAACAATAACATATTAAAACTTAAAAGTATCACATAAACATCATCTTGCAGCAAACACAATACATAGTTAAAATCTTTGACTATGAAAAAGGCGAAAGCTAAAAAGGACGGTTTTTACATTCAAAGGATGTGTCAAACGAAAAATAATTAGGCTTAACATAATATCTGGATGTATTTACTATTTAGCATTAAAAATGAGTACTATTGACAACTAACAAATGATTTAATCTAAAACACATCATAAATCAAGTTTATTTTTATAAGAATACCTAGATATTTGGCCGGTTCACAAGTAGTTAAATGCGACAACTTCTAACATGCACATTATAGGTGACCCGTTTTGAAAATAGAATATACATTTTGAGAAACGTATAATTAAATAATCAACTCTAACTTAGGTTCATAAGCACAATGTTTGGATTTGATTCTACTGTTTCATATCGCAATTACTTGTCTATGTTTGTGTTTGACACACGATAAGAAAACTTCAAATAAAAAGATAAGAAATAACAATAACCACACATTTGAGATGTATAAACTTAATTTAGATACATCCATAGTTTTTTAGATTCATCATAATATGTAAGTTTAGCTCAAAATTAAATGCATATACATATATTAGAAGCATTTAATAAAGTTATGTGAATTTTATGTATTTTTTGTCTACTGCGCGTCAGATGTGTTACTAGTACCACTTTGCATCATTTTCACTTCAAAATTACGTCCAAAACTAATTGGGATGCATCTAATTCAAGTCGATGCATCTCAAAACGTGTGGTTATGTTTATTTCTCATATTATTATTATTATTATTATTATTGTTATTATTATTATTATTATTATTATTACTACACTAGATATCACTAGCTTTAATATAAAAAACCAGTGTTGCAAAAAATGCCTACAAGGCCGATCGTAGTCAACAACTGTCAATGATGGTCAAATTTGCCTCAAACTTTTAAATCCTGCCGGAAATACCCAAAGCTTGTCGTAAACTAGTTTTAATCACTTATAGTCGCTATTTATATCTATTACAATATGTTTTTAAGGAAAATCTTGCCGGGAATACCAAAAACTCGCCGAAAATACCCAAAACTTGCCGGAATGCCAATCTGGTTAATCACCGATTAACCTCGTCTTGACCGATTACAAGCTACAAAGAAATCAACCGCCCAAATACCGATTCATGATTTTTGCAACATTATAATAAAAAATGACAAAAACTATTTGATATAAATAAATTTGACTTGTGGATATAAGCCCATACCAAGCCAGAGAAACAGGAAGCCCACACCCATAAGTCCAAGAAGAAAATAAGGCAATACCGAGCACTCAGTAAACCCTATATTTACTGTACTTACCACACAAAGAAAACATTTCACAGCCTCCCCCATTTGACCTCATCTTTGTTGGGTCGGATTCTATTTTATTATTATTATTTTTTTTAATAAATGTTGTTAACTAGGATTGTAAGCCGCGCGTTGCCGCGGGAGTCGGATTTTAAATGTGGTGCCGTTATCAAAAATAAATAATTTTTTTTTGTCAAATATTAAAAAAAAAAAAAAAATTGCTACAGTAGCATTGCTACAGTGCTACAGGACATTGCTACAGTACCAAAAAATATTATTTTAACTAAGTTACTGTTCACCCCTCACAAAAGCACTGTAGCGAGAGGTGAACAGTACACCCACGGTAAATGTATTATACTAAGATTGTAAGCCGCGCGTTGCCGCGGGAGTCGGATTTTAAGTGTGGTGCCGTTAAAAAAAAAAAAAAAAAAAAAAAAAAAAAAAAAAAATTACTGTAGCACTGTAGCAAATTACTGTAGCAAAATTATTATTTTAACGAAATTACTATTCACACTCACAAAAAAGCACTGTAGCAAAGTGCTACAGTGCCACTCACGCTAAATGTAATATATATATAATAACATTTTATTGTTAATGTTTATTACATGTAATATTTTGTTAAAGTGGGTGTTTGTTTGTTTAACTTTATTTTTTAGCTTACGCGCTTATGTGGTTTCGCCAAATGTTATATAAAACCATTTTTTTCGGGCTTATTTTAAAATTTATGAGGTTGAATAAACTTATTATTATGTCATAATAATAAGCTTATATAAAATATTAAGTTTTTAAATAAGTCTGAAAAAATGGTTTTATATAACATAAGCCGAAACCACGTAAGCGGGTAAGATAAAAAAATAAGGTTAAACAAACACCCCTATAGCTTGAAAATAAGCTTGTAAGTAAAAACATTAAGGGGGTGTCTGTTTAATAAGCTTATGGGGTGTTTGGATTAGCTTATTTAGCTGGCTTATAGGCTTATTTGATTTTGGAAAAGCTGATAAACTCACTTTTTAGAGCTTATTAAGTTTAGATTATTGGCTTAAGCCAATAATGTGAAGTTGATAAGATCATAAGCTTCAATAAGTGAGCTTATCGGCTTTTCCAAAGTCAAATAAGCCCATAAGCCAGCTAAATAAGCTGATCCAAACACCCCATAAGCTTATTTTGGAGCTTATGTGATTTCGTCTTATGTTTTATAAACTCATTTTTCCCCGGCTTATTTTGGAACTTATCAGCTTTTTAAAGCTTATTATATCATAATAAGCTTATATGGGACAATAAGTTCCAATATAAGGCGCGAAAAAATGAGCTTATAAAACATAAGGCGGAATCACATAAGCTCCAAAATAGGCTTAAACAAACGCCCCCTTAATGTTTTTGCTTCCTACGAATGTTTGTTTATCATTGCAAATGATTGTGGCTAATGTATGTTGGTTATCTGCTGTCAGTTTTATGCGTTTGAATGATTATGCAACATTAAGGATTATCCTGTTCAGGATTGTGTTTTGCTTATAGACGGAAGCTCAATAATAAGCTTTTGAAGAAATAGTATTAAGGGATGTTTATTTAAGATTATTTGATGGGCTCTCAAGTTTATTAAAAATTTGACAAGCTTATTAGCTTTTGTTTCTAGGCTTATAAGCTTACGAGCTTGTAAAGTTCATAAGCTCAAAAAATGAGCAAGCGTGTCAAATAAACTTAGACGAACACGCCCCTTAGTTTCATTTTAGACAAGAACTCTGAAATATGCGTGTTCTTACCTGCTTATTCTCAAAAACACAGAATAAATAAGCAATTTAAAACAGACGTTTTAGTATTAGTGTATTTAACTGCTTATGCCTTACTAAGGCATAGTTGAAGTCAATGGTTTTTGGTTAAAGTGTTTATTGTACCGCTGAGTATGAGTTTGAAATGATTAGGAGTTTATGGTGGTTGCACCTCGCTTTTTTCACGAGTGTTTGTTTATCAATTCAAATGAACCGGCTCTTAACTTTTTATTTGATGAATCTGCTGTCTATTTTATGCGTTTGTGGAAGAATATGATGTTTTCTTTACTGTAATATATGAACACGTTAATTTGATATGATTTTCTCCTGTAATATGATGAAAAGCTTGCTCACTTTTTGTTATTTTTAACAGCGTCTTTTTGAAGCTTGAACACAGAACGACCAACCTATCACAGCGTCCTTTTGAACCCATCTGCCGTAAGGTCGGTATTCTCGGATTTTAACTATTCAATCAAATGTTTCCCTGTTTTTAGGCTAAATGTTGATTTACAAACTGTGTCTAGGATTTTGTTAGGTCTTTTATGTGTTGTAACTCGTAGAATTCTGTTAAAGAGGGTGCTTGTTTAACCTTATTTTGTGGTTTCTGTGGTTTCGGCTTATGTTATATAAAATCATTTTCTTGTGCTTATTTTGGAATTTGAGGGTTATAAGTTTCAAAATATGCCGGATGGAATAAGCTTATAACACATAGTTGAAGTCAATGGTTTTTGGTTAACAACTGACATTTATGTGATCCAAAAGTGAGAAGTCTCGTTAAGGTTAAGTGATTAATATCTGCAATGGTTGGCTTGGATTTAAGTCTTTAACCGTTTACTATCATAGGCGCTGGATAATCTGAAGTAGGTGATTAATGCCTGAACTCGTGATGAGAATCTATATCTTAAGCCTGTGTTTACATGAGTCTGAAGTTGTAGTATGTATGGATCTCCAAATGGTTTTCCGTTATAACTCGGATAAATAATGAGCATAAGCATAAGCACGTCTCATTTGCATTTACGGATATGCTGTTTTGTATGATTTGTTTGATAGATTAGTGGACCAAGTATGAGAATTTGTATTTATTGGATGTTTATTACTGTCTCCCTGTTTTGAGAGATTAGTGACTATAGTCGATAGAATCCTGTTAAAGAGGGTGTTTGTTTAAGCTTATTTTTTTGGCTTTCGGCTTATGTTATATAAAATCATTTTCTCGGGCTTATTTTGAAATTTGAGGGTTATTAGTTTCAAAATAAGGTGGATGAAATAAGCTTATAAACATAAACCAGAATCCAATATGCTAATAAGCCCAGAAATAAGCTCAAACAAGATCATCACCCAAACAGGCACGGTTGAATGTGGTAGGAGTTGATGGTTTGGTTGCGCATACGCACATTTAGGGGGTGTTTGTTTAAGCTTATTTTGGAGCTTATGTGATTCCATCTTATGTTTTATAGGTCCATTTTTTCTGGTTTATTTTGGAACTGATTGGCTTTTTGAGCTTATTATATCATAATATGCTTATATAGGCTAGTAAGTTGCAAAATAAGCCGGAAATGAGGATATAAAACATAAGCCGGAATCATATAAGCTTAACTTGACACCCCCTTAATGTTTCTGATTCTCACGAGTGTTTGTTAATAGTTTAAAATCTTGCTAAATTACAATAAGTCGTTTATTGTGTTAATTGATATAAAAAGTCGTGTCATAATAATGATGATGAATACCTGAAATAATATATTCTAATAATATGGTTTCAGTTCATAGTTATGGATGCTGAAACTATTCAAGCACTATTAAAGGCGGCTGATTCACTAAGTATTGGACACTCAGAAATACCCGATCCTAGTACCCGAAGACAGCCGCTAGTGAAGTACAGTAGGGTTCCAGTCAGACGCGACGGGAACCACTTCTTTCGTGCTGCATCCTACAGTTTCTTGCATACGGAAGGCTATCACATGTTTTTTCGCGAATCCGCCGTTGCTAGAATGAGGGAATTTCCAGATGAGTATAACAACGGCTATACTGCTGAAGAATTTGAGGAGTATCTGCTGCGATGTGCCACATTTGGCGAAACGGCGGATTCCAATCTTCAACTCGCTTGTGCAGAAGTGGTACGTCTCTTTTTTTCTTTGCCTTTTTCATTTTCTAAATTTTTTAAACTTATCTTTACTGTTTCGTTATCTTCAGATCAAAATGAAGATCAATATGATGAAGGTGGCAGGTTCTACGCTCGAGGTTCATAAGGAGATTATTCCTCGTTCAGGGAAGTGTCATTTTGAAATCTATATGTTCCACCCTCCCGCATATGCCATTCATCCAAACGCAGGTAAAGTACAGTAACCTTTTGCATAACATCTGTCTGCGTATGAATTGTTGATTATTACGTGGAGTCTGAACATTCATATGTAAATAGGCTGATATCGCCGCCACTATAAACAATTTTTAGAGCAATGTGTTAAATCTGATGCATGAGTTGTTGCTGCATGTTTGTATCTGTGATTTGAACTATTATACAAAAGTTTAAAGTCTTTCGTATGTACAGAGACTTATTATTATCGCCTGAAAGATGACCCTTTTTATTTATATTCAATTGCTTATTTCAGTAGTCATTATGCACCTTTTTTGGACTATTAGTGTTCGGGATTGTTTATTTACTTCTTAAAATACCTTAATTTTTCAGATCATCATATGTATACAATTCTGGGACATGAAGCAGTAGACCAACTATGGCCCTTGATGTCAAGATACACCGAATATGAGGATGTAAGTTTCCAATATCCTTAATCCATGTTTTTGGTTTCTTTTTACATGGGCGAGTTTGCTTTCTAATTACTGACTTTTATAATCATTTTGCTAGGATTCTGGTGATGAGGAGGCTTATGATTTGTGATGTTTTACTGATCATTTTGGGTTGTAATAGTTTGTAACCTGAATGGTACAGTAAACTAAGGTGGATGTTGTAAATATATTAATGGTAGGTGGATTTTGTAAATATATTAATGGTTGAGTTATCGAAAATGTATGGAGACATCCTCTTTGATTTCGTTTTTAACGTTGTGGTTGGCCAACATGATGTTGATTATATGTTTTCTATTGGTCCCGATGATGGCTTTTATAGTATTTTTCTGTACCATTCTTGTGAGGAAGTAAGCTGCAAGTTTGGTACCGGAGAATGATCATATTTAGGAAACGTAGTCAGTGCTTTAGACACTTCCTTTGGCGATATGGTTCATTGCGAACGCCTTCTTTTGTCCTCTCCTTTGTTTGATAGTATTAGGTTTGGAGTTACAATCTATGGTTGGTCATAGGTGAGTGTCAATTGTGAAGAAATGCAGCTAATGCGTGTTGCTGTCAGTGTATTAGTAGTATGTCCTGTCTTATGTTGTCAAAAAGAACATAATAAACTAAACTACATGATTCACCGGAAAATTTTATTTCAGGGTACCCGCCGCCACAACGTGCGGGTACCCTGATTGTTTATTGTAATCGTCGGATGATAGTAAACGATAATCCATCTTTTACATGGATGGAAGGTATCGGTATACAAGATGATTCAGGTGTTGAAACAAACATGTTATCGCTCTTTTAAGACCATCAGTCAATGCCATGGTCACATTGACACCGACAAAGTGAGTGTTAAACACCAAATTAGACCAAACAAACCCAAATCAAAACTATAAGTAGCATGGGTCATGAATCTAGACGGGTTCTGTCTATTTGGGTCATATAGGAGCACGGGTCCGGGTCAAACACATCTATTTGTGTCATCGAATTTTCAACTTTTTTTTTTTTTATTTTTTTTTTTATTTTTTTATTTTTTTATTTTTTTTTAGTGAAAATTGTGTTCAGTTATTTTTTGATCCGCTAGACTAGGGATGGTAGTGGACATCTAATCTAATGGATATCGACCCTATCCACCCATTACTAACGGATTTGGAAACTGCGTTTACGTAATTACACCCAAACCACATATATTGCTTATTCAAGCACTCAAAATTTTACCAATCAATGTGACTTAGCCGGTTTGTGACCAACATATACAACAATGTTGCAGCTTATTTGTTAATACAATACTAGTTTGGTCGATCAACATCCAACAGTAACGGGTTATATGATAACATGGGATTATTATTATTATTTTATTTATTTATTTATTTTTACTTTTTTGGCTGTGACATTTACCAAGTCATGTATTTATGACATTGGGCATTAATAGTAACTAGATAGAGTATCGATCACTAGCTAGAGATACAAGTTTTGAACCTTGATTACTTGATATATTAAAGGGTTAAGGGTGTGCTGCTCAAAAAAGTTATGGCGTTAGTAAATGAAGGTAAGTTAATATTCCAACTAACATCACCCAACTTCTTAAATGCAATAAGCAAACTTTGAAAATGATCTCTCACATAAAATCCATATATATCTAACTTGATTTTGGTATTAATTTTATTAGAATGTAATCTTTGGATAATTTGCTCTAATTATTGTGTTCAGTGTACCACTCCGTGAGTACAAGATCGAAAAGAATGCATTGGATGGATGTGTAACAATTCGCAATTTCAGGTTAATTACTTTTCCCGGAAAATTTCACTATTCACTTTTACTATTTATTTTTCCCGAAAATTTTTCCCGAAACTTGATTTTTATTTCTTGGGCTGAAGTGATAAATCATTTCCATGGCAAATTAAAAGTTTGACATTCATAAGCTCATTTTCGTGAAAGTTATTAAGGAATTACACGGAATTACACGTTTTAGGGTAAAACGTCATTCAAAAATTCTACGCACAACGAAATTCGGTCGCGTTAATTTTCCCCGTATCAGAAAAATGTTTGACACACTCATGATTTATTTGAGAATAAATCATGACTGAGAAAAACATGACCAAAATAAACATCGGCCGTGAAAAACTGGAATTTTCAGTTTTAAGCGTTTTTACTCAGCCGTAACCTTAGCCTATACCTGCACCGCATTTCTACGACGATTTAAGTTTTCAACTTATTAGAAAAAGTCAACATATTTTTCCCTCCTCCATTGACTAAAAATCATTCCTTGATTTTATAAGTCATTTCGTGATTTTTAGGCTTACGGTTTGATGTCTAAAAGACATTTAATACCAACCGACACTGGACTGAGCCCAGTCTAGACATTATAAGTCTTTTTAAATCATTTTTATCCTATTAGAAAAGTACTCCCTCCGTCCCATAAAAACTGTCCAGTTTGACTTTTCAAAGTCAAACTGGTTCAATTTTGACCTTAAATATTTTTTATGTTTTATATAATAATTGATGAAAAATTATACCAATGAAAAACACACTTAAAACTCAATCCATTCATATATTTTTCATAAAGTTTTATATAATACTCACAAAAATAGATAAGGTCAAAGTTGAACCAGTTTGACTCTGAAAAGTCAAACTGGACAGTTTTTATGGGACGGAGGTAGTAACATTTTACTTTTCTCAATTTTACACAATATTCGTATATTTTACGTATTACGCGTTTTAGACCCGTGTTTCCAGTTTTAGCAGGGTTTTACCACCCAAATGGAACCTACCACTCATTTTATATTTTATTATTGGGTATTTTGACAAGTTTAATCATTCCTCCAAGTTTCGTATTTTTACGATACCCGATTTTACGTTTCGTGACTTAACGACTTACCGTTAGCAATTACCGGGACCAAAACTCACTCCGTAAGCTAGATAATACCAAGTTTATGCATCTAGTCACCCTATCCACCATATGGCCGACTATAGGAAGCTTCACCATGCCTTGGTGGCTTATGATAAGCCTTGGACTTTAGATACATGTATACTAAGTAAACTTGGTATCCAAGTGTTGGAAAAAATCCTAAATACTTGCACCTCATTAAGGCAACTTCCTAGCACCTTCCTAGCACCTCCTTAAACTCATATATAAGCCCTCCCCATCCCTCCTAGTCGTTCACAACACAAACACCCTCTCATTTGCTAGTTTACTTCAAGTTTTGTGCAAGAAATCAAGTGCAATATCCACACATAAACCCTAGTTAGGTTTTGATTCATCAAACACTTCCATAACCTCAAACTTGGGTGATTTCTCTTGAGTTTGAATCCACTCAAGTCACCTCAACCTCCATCATCCATCTTTCAAGATTACAAGAGTAGAAAGATTGCATGAAGAGAAGTGGGTTGAAGCAAGTCTATCAAAGTCCTATCCTTACATGTTAACTTCCTTTCATCTTTGAAAGCCAAAAGTTGTAAGCCAAACCCTAACATGCTTATTGTTAAATAATCATGTTCATGTTATTTACCTATTATTCATGCTATATTATGTCTTGTATGCATGTCCATGATGTATAAAAATGAACAAAACAAGTTGTTGTAATTGATTGTTAATATAAGTTACTAAAACAAGTAAACTAGTGACTTTCTTGGTAAGACCTGATCAAAATGGTAAAAATATGATATTGGATCATTACATATTGTAGTAGAGGACCTAACAAGGAAACCGTAGCAACTTGAACCACCTAAAACGAGTATACGAGTCAAAAGTTATGACGATTTGAAGTTACCAAAACTTTGCGGCAAAGCTGCCAAATACCTTCTGTTACAGAAACATTAAACACGCAAAAAGAGGCATTTCTGGTCCGATTCATGAAAAAGTTAAAACACGAAAGTTGTCCGGAATCACGTTTTCGTTCAGGTATAAAGAAGCTCGAGCCTTGAAAACGCTTTCTGAGTGAGATATTTCTCAGTTTCTTAACAGCCATTTACATATATATAAGTCACTATATTATGGTTATACTTTAAAAGGAACAAGAGGTCTTATGACCTATAATCAAGACCACCACCATGGCTAGAGCCAAGGTTGTGTCTCATGACCTTGGAACAAGGACCAAAGGTCATGGCTAGGCCATGACGAAATGACCATACCAACTTACCTAGGCGTAAACATGAAACAATGAATTAGGCGATATCATGAACAAGCAATTTGGATCTACTTCACTTAAAAGGAAACCATGAGATATTACCAAGAGAAAATGGTCATATAAGACTTATGAAACTACCCCTAATAACAATCTTCATGTACTAATAAACTTTCCTAAGTTTATTCAAATATCGGACATGTAACTTTTCGGATCAAAACTTATATCTATATATTTTATCAACTACTACAATAGTAGGGAGCCTCATGTGAGGAGTTCATTATGTAAGCCGTCGAGATGAGTTGTGGATTTACGAGTTAAAGTGTCCTGGCTCCTCGAACGCTTACTAACATGACTTCTGAAATATGTCAGCCCGAACGGTAGTAAACAATATACAAAACATACATGTTCATGAATCTTTTCTTTCAAGGACATACAATATACATCATACCACATCATGGACTAAGTGCAAGACATATATTGGCGTGTTTATGTTTCCTTAGACATTATTCCAAACCTAAGTTACAACAATTATTCTAGGTTGCTCGTAGAAGTTCTTACGACATATCCATCATTCTCATTATACATCATCCAACTCAAGGTGAGTTCATAGCCCCACTTTTCATTACTTAATTGTTTTACAAACCCTTGGGGGGAATACATGCTATTTTAACCGAGCACAATGTTTTTAAATTGTATGCTTGCCTGATTGTTTTATTATCACTAAGTACCAACCTTGCTAAACCGAGATCCTTTATTATGAACCATTTAATCACTAGCAATAGTGAGCGCGAATATTGTGAATAGGCCTATTGGGATTGACGAATCCCATTTGTATTGACTAAGTTCAAACAAATGCATTAATATTTGAGATTAGGTATGTTAGCAAAGTACCTACCGGGATAAATCTGCCGATCGATATTGGTACACGTTAACGTTATGGTGTCATAAGCTTAGTGTATAATAACTGTTCCGGGCGTATAATAACGTAGCCTACCTATTTTGTTTTCCAAACATTGGTGTGAGCCTATAACTCACACTACCAACATATTGTGTTCAAACGATTTAACAAACTCTATGAATATCACTCAACCTTTGTGTTGACCTCTCAAGCATGTATTTCAGGTTCATGACGATCAAGGATGGCACGGAAGGACACGGATACTCAAGAGGGCTATAAATTTACTTATCATTCAAAAACTCACTTAATGTGATTTGTAAACATGGAACCAATTGGGACCTCATTTTGTAATCTCTGATATTTATATAATTTGAATGATAAACCTTTTTAAAACGACTCAATTAGAGTTCGTTTTCTATTATTGTGACTATTGTGCCGTCAAGTAACACCCAGTTTGAATTCCGCTGCATCCATGAATTGGGGGTGTTACAGATTGGTACCAGAGCCATGGTTATAGAGAAACGGGTCTAATTGAGACCTAAACTATAACCGCACATACAAGCAAAAACATTTTTATAGCCTTCCGCTCTCCGTGTCTTCCATCCTCCAGACGATTATGGATTTAGTAAGCATGTTATGATACACAAACATGTTAGTATATTCATATATACCCATTTTGAGCATTTCCCCGTAGACATTTTTGTGCTACACAAACATAATTGCATATTAATATATGTACCCTAAACATAATTGAGCATTTCCCCGTAAGCATTAGTATATTGATATATAAACTCGGTTTATTTTCAATCATTTATCTAAACAATGGACTAAACATATCTGTGTATGCCTATTCTAAGGCATTTCGGCACAGCCACACTCTCCCAATCATGTTCCTACTCCAACATTATATGTCCAAGACATTGTAACTAATTACAATGGTCTCATTCACTTTTCAAGACATTGTATGTTACAATGGTCTCATTCACTTTTCAAGACATTGTATGTTACAATGGTCTCATTCACTTTTCAAGACATTGTATGTTACAATGGTCTCATTCACTTTTCCAAGACATTGTGAGATACAATGGTCTCATTCATTTTTCAAGACATTGTGAGATACAATGGTCTCATTCATTTTCTAAGACATTGTGAGATACAATGGTCTCATTCATATTCCAAGACATTGTATTATACAATGGTCTTAATCATTTCTCAAATGTTTTGAGTCACACAATGGTCTAACCTACTTCCCAGACATTGTGAATTGCACAATGGTCTAACCTACTTATGAGACATTGTGCTTTGTGCAATGGTCTCTAGAATTATTCCATCACATCATCAATATCATTTCATATGATATCAAAAACCCGTCACAACCTATCGATTTCTAAATAAGAAATATGAGATTTCTAAAGGACAAACAAATCCATTACCTACAAAAGCTGAAGTTCAGCTCTACATTCATCAAAGTTTTCTTATGAAACCTTCATTATTAAAAGTTCGTGATCCTGGCCAAGTATGTTCTATTTTAGAACTACTTAAAACTTCCTTTCCATACGTACCTACCCTTACTATCTTCTATGCAATGGAATATGAAAACATACGTTACAAGTCTTGTATGGACGGGACTTGCAACTAAAAGGTTCGACATCGCCTTTGTTTAGTGGACAGTTTCCCAAAAGCAACGGACATATCAAAAGTATACCTAATTTAGGTATTTGAAAATTTTATCGAACCTTGGCTAAATATAGACTAGTCACCTATATTTAACCTAGGGACAGTGGAATATAGTCTGACTAACTATATTCGACTTAAAATTTTCAAATATTGAGAATAGTTGTACTAGGGTTATGTTTAGGTTGATTTCCTACTTGAACTCGATAAACCACTAGAATACATTAAAACGATCTAGAGACATGATAGTGCCTTACCACTCAGCGAAATCTTAACACCTTATTTGTACTACCTAATTTCATTCTTGAAAGTTTTCATTTATGAAATAATCCGAACTACTATCTTGGGATAGTTATCAATTCTTCTCTTCATCCTGTAGAAGTACTATCCTGTTTAGGTCCTAAGGATACCATTCCATCATAAACCTTTAAAATCTCTTAAGATTTTCAAAACAAACTCAACATCTATACCTAAGAGTATTAATGTTAAGCATACACTACACACTTCTGTTCATCAACATATCACATCATTATCTTCACAACCGTTGGAACCACAAGCTCATTAACAGATCTTGATGCACTTTTAAAGCTCAAATCATCCATAGTTACACCACAAGCACCCACATCAGCTTTACAAGATTGAATATTCATCTTGTACTTTTGGAACACCAGTATCATCTCATAATACACTACCTTGTAACTCACCGACTAATTGTGAATGTTGTGTTGGGAATTCTTAAGTAGGATGATTTGTAATTATTTGAATGGATTGGGATGCCTTTTCATTTAAATAAAGACATTGTAAATCACCGAACCATAAGTTTATATTCCCCTATTTACATTGTTTGGGATGCCTCTCTATGTAAATAAAGAATTATTAACAAGTGGACTTATTTGTATCCGAAATAACATAAGTATGAAGTCAATAAACACTAGGTACAACAACCGATTACCCACTACGCTATGATTGCAACTACTATATCAATTCCTATTAATATTCGACTGCTATATCAATTTCCTTTGATATTCGACTATTACCATACCTTTCCTACATAAAAGTAAGCCTCATCCTACACCATACACTGAAACGACAAATCAAACTACATCACTGGTAGTCCCAGACTTTAGTCCTCATAAGTAACCACACCTTTTCATTGACACCACTCCAACATATGACACACAAAGAACTTCGGGACGAAGTTCCCCGTAAGGGGTAGAGACTGTAACAATTCGCAATTTCAGGTTAATTACTTTTCCCGGAAAATTTCACTATTCACTTTTACTATTCATTTTTCCCGAAAATTTTTCCCGAAACTTGATTTTTATTTCTTGGGCTGAAGTGATAAATCATTTCCATGGAAAATTAAAAGTTTGACATTCATAAGCTCATTTTCGTGAAAGTTATTAAGGAATTACACGGAATTACACGTTTTAGGGTAAAACGTCATTCAAAAATTCTACGCACAACGAAATTCGGTCGCGTTAATTTTCCCCGTATCAGAAAAATGTTTGACACACTCATGATTTATTTGAGAATAAATCATGACTGAGAAAAACATGACCAAAATAAACCTCGGCCGTGAAAACTGACATTTTCAGTTTTAAGCGTTTTTACTCAGCCGTAACCTTAGCCTATACCTGCACCGCATTTCTAAGACGATTTAAGTTTTCAACTTATTAGAAAAAGTCAACATATTTTTCCCTCCTCCATTGACTAAAAATCATTCCTTGATTTTATAAGTCATTTCGTGATTTTTAGGCTTACGGTTTGATGTCTAAAAGACATTTAATACCAACCGACACTGGACTGAGCCCAGTCTAGACATTATAAGTCTTTTTAAATCATTTTTATCCTATTAGAAAAGTAACATTTTACTTTTCTCAATTTTACGCAATATTCGTATATTTTACGTATTACGCGTTTTAGACCCGTGTTTCCAGTTTTAGCAGGGTTTTACCACCCAAATGGAACCTACCACTCATTTTATATTTTATTATGGAGTATTTTGACAAGTTTAATCATTCCTCCAAGTTTCGTATTTTTACGATACCCGGTTTTACGTTTCGTGACTTAACGACTTACCGTTAGCAATTACCGGGACCAAAACTCACTCCGTAAGCTAGATAATACCAAGTTTATGCATCTAGTCACCCTATCTACCATATGGCCGACTATAGGAAGCTTCACCATGCCTTGGTGGCTTATGATAAGCCTTGGACTTTAGATACATGTATACTAAGTAAACTTGGTCTCCAAGTGTTGGAAAAAATCCTAAATACTTGCACCTCCTTAAGGCAACTTCCTAGCACCTTCCTAGCACCTCCTTAAACTCATATATAAGCCCTCCCCATCCCTCCTAGTCGTTCACAACACAAACACCCTCTCATTTGCTAGTTTACTTCAAGTTTTGTGCAAGAAATCAAGTGCAATATCCACACATAAACCCTAGTTAGGTTTTGATTCATCAAACACTTCCATAACCTCAAACTTGGGTGATTTCTCTTGAGTTTGAATCCACTCAAGTCACCTCAACCTCCATCATCCATCTTTCAAGATTACAAGAGTAGAAAGATTGCATGAAGAGAAGTGGGTTGAAGCAAGTCTATCAAAGTCCTATCCTTACATGTTAACTTCCTTTCATCTTTGAAAGCCAAAAGTTGTAAGCCAAACCCTAACATGCTTATTGTTAAATAATCATGTTCATGTTATTTACCTATTATTCATGCTATATTATGTCTTGTATGCATGTCCATGATGTATAAAAATGAACAAAACAAGTTGTTGTAATTGATTGTTAATATAAGTTACTAAAACAAGTAAACTAGTGACTTTCTTGGTAAGACCTGATCAAAATGGTAAAAATATGATATTGGATCATTACATATTGTAGTAGAGGACCTAACAAGGAAACCGTAGCAACTTGAACCACCTAAAACGAGTATACGAGTCAAAAGTTATGACGATTTGAAGTTACCAAAACTTTGCGGCAAAGCTGCCAAATACCTTCTGTTACAGAAACATTAAACACGCAAAAAGAGGCATTTCTGGTCCGATTCATGAAAAAGTTAAAACACGAAAGTTGTCCGGAATCACGTTTTCGTTCAGGTATAAAGAAGCTCGAGCCTTGAAAACGCTTTCTGAGTGAGATATTTCTCAGTTTCTTAACAGCCATTTACATATATATAAGTCACTATATTATGGTTATACTTTAAAAGGAACAAGAGGTCTTATGACCTATAATCAAGACCACCACCATGGCTAGAGCCAAGGTTGTGTCTCATGACCTTGGAACAAGGACCAAAGGTCATGGCTAGGCCATGACGAAATGACCATACCAACTTACCTAGGCGTAAACATGAAACAATGAATTAGGCGATATCATGAACAAGCAATTTGGATCTACCACTACTACAAAATAGGCCTTTTAGACCTCCACATTTAGACCTTCTACAAAAGGGACGGGTCTATATAAGACTTTTAACCCACTAAAGACTTTTTAGACAGGTGAGTATGAAAAGCACGGGTCTAAATGTAAAAAATAAATAAAGCCCGGTGATTATAATGTACACCGGCCTAAAAAATACCCATTTTCACCCGTCCATTTTAGTTAGGCGGGATTTAAATCCTCTTTTCACAATCAAAATTTTCACATCCCGCTCAACAAAAAGAAAATCCACATAGTTATGGATCTAGACACCTTCTTCTTCATTCCAAGAATCTTCACCACCATACCGGCCACTTAACCGTCATCACTGTACCACCAGTCATCCAACTCCAGGTTATTGGGCAACTGCGTATTTAATGTCTGAAAGTGGGTTTGAGCACTAATCGGCCATTAAAGGTTGTTTTAAGCTTTATCTATTATGTTTTTATGTGATTCTTACTCCACAATCGAAAATTAGAGCTTGGTTTTAGATCCATCAAGCAAAGTTTTTATGAACAGTGAAAATAGGGTTGTACCAATTCGAAATTAGAGTTCGATCTAGGTAAATTTCTCCTGTTTTAAATGTTAATATTGGTTTATATATGCTTGTTGTATGGTTAATTTCATTGGTTTCATGTTATGAATTGTTTATAAGTTTAAATAATGCTTTACTGTGCCAATTACATATTGAAACTCGTGATTTGGGGCAAAATCGTTTTATATATTTTAAAGTCCCTTGTCAGATGTGTTTGTCTATGTGTAAAATCAAATGCTCAAAACTTGTATACTAGATGGATAAAACTACTTTAACTTGCTTTCTTTATTGTCAAAATGGATACTCACAGGTACATACAAGATATATGTTTATACAGATGGACATGAAACAAGATATGTTATAACATCATAAAAAAAAGAACTACTAATTACTAATATTAAGTGTTTTAGGTAGAAAAAGATTGCTTATAAAAAGAATATATCAGTTGACTACAAAACTTGCAATGGGTAAGCTTGAGTTTATATGTTGTCCATGCTGTTCCTGGACCTTTCAGAAAAAATGCTATTCCTGGCTCTTTATCTGTGATTGGTTATACATAAAAACCCCAAATGATAAAGTGATAAACTGATAATCTATCTGTGATATTTTAGTTGTGGGTTTATTTATATTGTCGGGGTTTATATCTCAGCTAGTAAACTATGTATGGCTCACACTCTAGATAATTAGATATCTCGTTAATTCCTTTCTCCTGCGGGATATAACTCATTAAGTTTTGATCATGTGATTGCTTATCTGTAGGTGCACTGTAATTTAACGCGCCGCTTGGTCTATCTGAATGTTTTATAACCTGCTATGATCGGAGAGTACATAATGATCTTGCTCAGCATTTTTGAGAATTGTGTCTTTGTTATAGTCAACCCGGGTAATATGTCGTTTTTGTTTTAATGTATAATTGGTTATTGGTAACATTTTATTTTATTTTTGTTTCACTTTGTAATGTTTGCGCAGACTGTCATTTCTCAGGAACTCTTTGTATGTGGACCGACTGTTAAAACTTACTTTATTTTTATCAAAAAGCAAAATGATGGCCAGCAACTTGAACGTTTGTTGAAACTTACTTTATTTTATCATTTGATAGAGGGATCACACATTCACATTAATGAGTTGGCTGATTGCTGACGTTAATGTGTATAATTATTTTTAACTTTGATATGTTTTTGTTATGCATAGATTTGATTGTGAAGGCCTTGACTGACTGTATGATTGATATTAAAGAGAACATAGCTGATGGAAAATGGAGGTGTTAGTGAGCTTCGTATTAAAACTGTATATTTGTAATTAATATGAGTATGCAACTGATCTCTCTCTAAACATAAAGTACTTTATCTTCCTGTTCCGGAGTTCTTTTAACGCTGATAAATGCTAATGTATGTTTCTTAGTATTTGCTTGTCGTTGAGCGTAATGTCGCAATCCCAAACAGCTTTTTATATGTGGTTGCGATAAACAATCATAAATTGTCATCTTTATAAGCATTTTCTGTTAGAAAAATGTTTATAGAGAGGGCTATATGGGATTGCTTATTGAAACCCCATACAAATGGGGCTGTTTGGAATTGCATTTTTTTTAATTAAAAATTATTCACATTTAGACCGGTTATTATGTACACAACCGGTCTTTATAATACTCTTTTAGACCGGTTAGCCAACCGGTCTATATACTTTTTATCTTTTAGACCTCCCCTCATCTAGACCGGTTGGGTAACCGGTCTAAAAGAGCTATTGAACCGGTCTAAAAGCCCTTTTTTGTAGTAGTGTACTTCACTTAAAAGGAAACCATGAGATATTACCAAGAGAAAATGGTCATATAAGACTTATGAAACTACCCCTAATAACAATCTTCATGTACTAATAAACTTTCCTAAGTTTATTCAAATATCGGACATGTAACTTTTCGGATCAAAACTTATATCTATATATTTTATCAACTACTACAATAGTAGGGAGCCTCATGTGAGGAGTTCATTATGTAAGCTATCGAGATGAGTTGTGGATTTACGAGTTAAAGTGTCCTGGCTCCTCGAACGCTTACTAACATGACTTCTGAAATATGTCAGCCCGAACGGTAGTAAACAATATACAAAACATACATGTTCATGAATCTTTTCTTTCAAGGACATACAATATACATCATACCACATCATGGACTAAGTGCAAGACATATATTGGCGTGTTTATGTTTCCTTAGACAGTATTCCAAACCTAAGTTACAACAATTATTCTAGGTTGCTCGTAGAAGTTCTTACGACATATCCATCATTCTCATTATACATCATCCAACTCAAGGTGAGTTCATAGCCCCACTTTCCATTACTTAATTGTTTTACAAACCCTTAGGGGGAATACATGCTATTTTAACCGAGCATAATGTTTTTAAATTGTATGCTTGCCTGATTGTTTTATTATCACTAAGTACCAACCTTGCTAAACCGAGATCCTTTATTATGAACCATTTAATCACTAGCAATAGTGAGCGCGAATATTGTGAATAGGCCTATTGGGATTGACGAATCCCATTTGTATTAACTAAGTTCAAACAAATGCATTAATATTTAAGATTAGGTATGTTAGCAAAGTACCTACCGGGATAAATCTGCCGATCGATATTGGTACACGTTAACGTTATGGTGTCATAAGCTTAGTGTATAATAACTGTTCCGGGCGTATAATAACGTAGCCTACCTGTTTTGTTTTCCAAACATTGGTGTGAGCCTATAACTCACACTACCAACATATTGTGTTCAAACGATTTAACAAACTCTATGAATATCACTCAACCTTTGTGTTGACCTCTCAAGCATGTATTTCAGGTTCATGACGATCAAGGATGGCACGGAAGGACACGGATACTCAAGAGGGCTATATATTTACTTATCATTCAAAAACTCACTTAATGTGATTTGTAAACATGGAACCAATTGGGACCTCATTTTGTAATCTCTGATATTTATATAATTTGAATGATAAACCTTTTTAAAACGACTCAATTAGAGTTCGTTTTCTATTATTGTGACTATTGTGCCGTCAAGTAACACCCAGTTTGAATTCCGCTGCATCCATGAATTGGGGGTGTTACAGGATGCCCGGGCATTGAGAAGGAAGGACGCTTTTAGAGGCGAAAGGCCATGGGGAGATACCGTCTATGATCCATGGATCTCCGATCGGGAAACCGTATCCAAGCTCCGTAGAATTAACCTTGATAAAAAAGTTATTCCTTAACAAAAGCAACCGCTATGGTTAGTAGTGCTAAAAAGACCAACATGACTAGAACGTGAACCCGAAGACTTTTGAGTGAGGTTAGTCGGATTAGCTTGTTTGGCTTATTCGGGTTCCGGTCAACCCAATTAACCTGAATACGATTTTCTATTTGTATTATCTAAAATTTACTCACAACTTAACGGTATCAAGAAGGACCTGATTGAGTTTAACCTGACGTGGATAAACTTGAACTCGACCAACAAAAAACTATATAATGTAAAGTTCAAATACATTTGTACCCAACCCGAATAAACCCAAATCTGACCAACTCTGCTGTATCCATGTTAACACCATTAGTCACCGGTCGCTATCCAATACTTCTCACTCAACAAAAGAAACTTCTACGACCTAGAATATGCAATAATAATGCCTCATAACTCATCACTCCCTCCCAATCAACCTTCTTCAACCATCTTTATATATTTAATTCAAAGAAAATAATGGTACAAAATATCACTAAACCTAAAATGGCAAGATCAAAAGGTTAAGTCTTTAGATAACTTGACAAGGATTGCCACATTGTCACATTCAATGGACAAGATAAAAACAAACACACATATCACAAAAAATACAACTACATCTCTCTTTTATCTTATAAAAGAAACCCCAAACGCATCTCTTTCTTCATCTCTTAATTCAGTTTTCCAACCACATTTCGACTATTGTGAGTTTAATTTTTCATTAGCAATCTTGATGATGAAAACTAGTCATATCACACATGCCCAAAACCATTTTTCATTTCGGCTTTTACTTTTCGACACATGTAACTAAGTTTTTTCTCTCATTATTGAAATAGTTGATCTTGGAAAAAAGGTAGTAACATCTTACTCTTTTTATAAGTGGCATGGGTGACGGATCTAGATGGGTTCCGGTCTATTTGGGTCATATAGGAGCACGGGTCCAGGTCAAACACATCTATATGTGTCATCGAATTTTCACCCATTTTTTTAGTGAAAATTGTGTTCAGTTATTTTTTGATTCGCTAGACTAGGGATGGTAGTGGACATCTAATCTAATGGATATCCACCCGATCCACCCATTACTAACGGATTTGGAAACCGCGTTTACGTAATTACACCCAAACCTCATATATTGCTTATTCAAGCACTTAAAATTTTACCAATCAATGCGACTAAGCCGGTTTGTGACCAATATATATATATATATATATATATATATATATATATATATATATATATATATATATATATATATATATATAATGTTGCAGCTTATTTGTTAATACAGTACTAGTAACATCTTACTCTTTTTATATGTGCCATTATATATTATTGTTTTAAGTTTTGTGTTTTTCTTTTGTTTAAAGACTTCGTTAATGTATATGTAAAATACTTTGGTTTTGAACCTCAAGGACACGGATGTCATTGTCAAGAGCCGACGTCTGGTCGAGGAAGTGTATGTCATCTTTTTTCTAATAAAATAAAACCCCTAGTGGGGACTTTTTAATCAAATCATACTTATTTAGGTAATATTTTTTACAATTTTAATTTTTAAAAAGGTTTTTAATATTAAAAAAAGCTAATATCTTTCTATATCTGTCAAATAATTGTTAAAAAATCGTTTTTATGGCTGAACATTAAAATTGGGCAAAAATACACATGGGCTTCATTGTTGTTTTTACATGTTTGAGGCCTAAAGTGTAAATTTTTTATGAAAACCGGAGTACCCATGAGATTTACACCCACATCCATTTTTCCTAATAAAATAAAACCCCTAGTGGGGACTTTTTAATCAAATCATACTTATTTAGGTAATATTTTTTACAATTTTAATTTTTAAAAAGGTTTTTAATATTAAAAAAAGCTAATATCTTTCTATATTTGTCAAATAATTGTTAAAAAATCGTTTTTATGGCTGAACATTAAAATTGGGCAAAAATACACATGGGCTTCATTGTTGTTTTTACATGTTTGAGGCCTAAAGTGTAAATTTTTTATGAAAACCGGAGTACCCATCAGATTTACACCCACATCCATTATCACAATCACCAAAAACACACATAACTACCCATTAGATTCACACCCACATATCCATTATCACAATTTCAGGTTAATTGTTTATTTTTAAAGTATATTATAATTTTTATTATAAGTTTATAGTTTATTGATTTGAATTTGATTGAGATTTTAGATTATTAACAGTTTAATTAAGGTTAATTGTTGTGTTTTGTTTTCTTAAATTTTTGTTGTCCTTTTGACTATTTTACTTCCATATGATATGTTATTCCAAATTACAGGTTCTATGCAGTTTTACAAATTTCAGGTTCTTTGTAACAAAGAATGTTGTTTTCTTTTAATTTATTGGTGTTCAGAAATTTTTGTAGTATTTTGTTAATTTTGCTGAATTTAGGTGTTTTTTAGGTCTGTTTTTAGTTGTTATTTTGGTGACTGATACAACAGGTTAATGGATTTTTTCAAAACTTGGAATTAAGTCTTACTTCTGTAAGAGACGTCGCTAAGCAAGTTAAGGTAATTATCTTTTACCAGTTGCGTAATTATATATAAATCGTGACTTATGTAACTTTTACATAAATCATGACGATGTAAAAACATATTAAGGTTTATGCAAAAACCCATGCGAGTATGGGGATCTAAAACTTTCTTTAGGAGTTGTTGTAGGGTGAGTATTTGTACATTATACTTTCGGTCATAGTGATTCATACCATAAAATTGTGTGAGACATAAACAATGTTAAGTTTAATAAGAAACCTCACGCACACTATGTTGTTGCTGTCTTGCTGATCTTTTCACAAGATGGTGATGGTGTAAACTTTTGATGGGTAGCATGAGTCTTGGAATGACATATCCTTCATTATATTTGTATGATACCTATTGGTTTGCCTTTTGATAATTATGTGTATTTATTTCTTTTTTTTATATTATTTATTTAGGATAATTGAAAATGGCAAAGTTTGCGGATACATTGCCTTTTGTCTAGATGAAGCTAATACATTATGAAATTTGTGTACTTATTGCATCTTTGTTTTCAATAATTTGCAGAAAACCCGGATTACTTTTTTTTATTATATAAAAGATGGATCAATTACAAATCAAATAACGAGTATCGAAGAGATGATAGAACTAGATACGTTTTATATTGATCAATCTGGAAGTTTGACTTTTGAATAAACGTTTCAAACATCAAATGTCCCGAAATGTTGCACATTTGGAGAGCTTCGTGTGGTCTGAGTGTTCGTGCATTAGCATTATATAAACAACTAAAACCACAGTTATAGAAAGGCTACCGGTTAGATTAAACAGAATTCAACTCAGACAAGTCAACAATGTTACCATATTCTCCTTAAAAATCCGTCCATATTGGTCTGTTTCTGCGCTAATTAAGTTGTTAAAAACAAACAAAAGTCGACTCTTACAGTTACTTTGTGATCAGAAGGAATTGAAGCATGCGTGCGTCGGAAACTGAAATCAAAATACCAACCTAGCTCGGGTAAATTATGCGTTGACCACAAAATCTCAGTCAATTCATACAACCAAATAGCCAAACAGCCATCAGATTTAGTTTTTTATCATTCGTAGTTCAGCTGCTACAGCCACATGATGGTTTGGTTTTATCAAGGCTCATTTTTCACCTGCATACTAAGAATTCAGCTTAGTTAAACTCTTCAAAGAATATGCTCTCTTTAAGAAAAAGGTGCTGCATAGTATTCTCTTTTTATACTATTAAGTATAAAAAGAGAATACGAATGATAAAAAACTATGCAGTATTCAAAGAATATGCTCTCTTTAACCAACTCTTTAACCAACTCTTCAAGTATAAAAAGAGAATACGAATGATACGAATGATAAAGAGAGCATATCCTTTGCTCCTTTGTTTTCTTAGCATCTGTCATGAACTCTTCAAGCATAACTGCAATTTAAGTATATTCTTTTCATTCAACAAACTATTTGTACATGTTACATAAACGGATCGAAATTCATCCGTGTAAATTTAGTTTAAACAATAGCAATAAATATGTACAAAACAAATCTTGAGGCACAGCCAGTTTCATAAATCAACAAATTCAACAAATAATCAACAATAATAATGTTACATATATGAATATAATCAGCAATAATAATGTTAGCTCATTTTGTTGTAGAATTATAGTTGAGACTTTTGGTTGTTTAAGAAATGCTATCTAAAACTGCTATAGTAACAGAAATGCAAAAATCTTGTAGCATGACACGAGGTTTAACAAACCTCGGTTCGATTGTCAAAAGAATGAGATTTACACTGTATATAAAATATAATACTTAGGTCTACTTTCTAATTATATTCCTTTTGCAAAACCTTTTTGTTATGTTATTCAAGTACTTCAACCTCTCATAGTTTTTTCTATGGTCTGCAGAATCTCATCAATGTCGCATAACATTATATTTCCAGAACTACTTGATATGTTGGTTGATAATACATACTTCAAGTTTTACTTGCATTAATTATCGGTGCTTATGTTTGTCATAAGTTGTTGGTCACTCGTCAGGTCCTTGCAAGAGCTCAAGTGGACATGATGGGCAACAAAGTGATGTTGGCGAACTCTCCCTCCAACATATCTTGATTTTGGATGGAGACTTGAAGCTTTTGCATTTCGAATGAGAAGGATGGAAATGTATAAATAGAACCTCTAGCAACTTCTAGGTAAGAAATTGTCAAAATATAAAACCAATTATGAAATCACATAAGCCAAAAGGCTAAATCTAAGGAATGTAAGGAATAAGTGCTATTTATATAAAACATAATTTTTTTTTATTGCATGGTAGGTTTTCCTTTGTTTATTTGACATTTTTAAATATAATTTGTTGTGAGCATGATCATTAGTTATCAAACAATTATGTTTCGGTGAGACTTAAAAGTGTATAGAAGTCCAGACTTTGTGTTAAAACCCAAGCAAATTCAAAAAGTTTGACGGTTTACAAGTGTTTTTTTATGGTTGATTATGTATGACTATTTGTCATTTATTAAGCTACGAAAGTCTTTACGTTTTTTGTGTCAAAAATTTTCAATTCAAGCTAAAGTCCGTTATGTTTGCTTACTTGAGTTCACCCTTAAAAACAATTTAATCACATTTGTTTATCTATTTATTTATGCTAGCTGTTTATATGTAGATGGTTCAAAACTAATTACTTTTATCCTAATAAAAACAAGCATCGTTAAGTTTACGAAATAACGTAAATTATACATTCCTCATTAGAATGTTTAATATCTTGAATATTAATTTAACTCAAAATTACGAACTAACGTAAATTATACATTCCTCATTAGAATGTTTAATATCTTGAATATTAATTTAACTCAAAAGTTAATCTTTAGTCAAATCTTTGACATTGGTTAACGCGAATATTATAGTCGTAAGATTCCTACAAAGGAATAAAAGGAGGATTGGTAGCGAATCATTTGGAATAATTATTAAGGGTAGTGATATCTTCACATAGGAATTTACTTCATACACATAATTTTAGTGGGACTTACATAAATTTTATTTGTAAAATTTATATAGGTCCCACTAAATATATGTTTATGAAGTAAATTTCTATGTGGAGATATCACCTCTCAATTATTAATTGCTATGAAATATTATGATAATAACCAATAGTTAAACCATGGTTATCAAGATCACGATCCTACTTAAGATTCTCCGCAAGATTAGGATCGTAAGATCCTGCGAAAGTGTAAATTTTTTGATAATGGTTGCAGTGTTATAGAGTTTGATATAAAAAACCAGTTTAAGTGAATATGAATAAAAATTTCGAAGTTTAAACACTGGACCATATAAATAATGCAATACATGCAATTACTTCATGTTTTAGTTGTTTGATAAACGCTTTGGATAGAAAAGAAATACGACACAATTGAAGTTGGGGCATGTATAAAAGTTGATTTGGGTCAAAATTTGAAAAGTGGGCTTAATTTTTATAAAAAAAATGCTTTAGTAATAAAAATTAGGATTTATAATAGGATCGAGATCGATAGTGATCATACGACCTTACTAGCTATCTCCGGATCTTATTACGATCCTATTCTATCTCCGACCCTACTTTGGTCTCACGATCTTGATAACTATGGTTAAAACACTTTCAATTCAATTGATTATATATATAACATAAAAACATAAAAATAATATTAATTTGTTTATATTTTAATCAATAATAATACATAATTAAAAATATTAGAAAAAAAACCATGTACGTGCATGGGTATTATAACTAAACCATCTAATAGTTTATTCAAATCTAAACCATCTAATAGTTTATTCAAATCTATATATATATATATATATATATATATATATATATATATATATATATATATATATATATATATATATATATATATATATATATATATATATATATTTCGTTAAAAAAACAATAACAAAAAAATACAAAATTAAAAAACATCACCACAGCCAGAATTTTATAATTTAATTAAAAAAAACTTAAGTTTACGAGAATTCTAACAACACTAACTAATAATTTATTGAAAATAGAACCATAAATAACCGCTAACTACGTCATCAAAAAAATAATTAAAACCCGAAATTAAAAATAATAATTTATTTAAAAGATTAGAAAAAACCCCGCGCGTGCGCGGGCATTATATCTAGTAGTCACTTACAAAGGTTTTTATTAGTTTAAAAGATGTTTTGTTTTGGTAAAAAAATATAAGATTATGTTCCTTTTGTTGACAAAAATTAAATGGTTTTTCTTTTGACTATATGTAGGAGCTAGATTTGACGCCAAAGAATGACTTGATAAAGTCCAATACGAAAAAACATTTATCTAAAGAATAATGGCTTCAATCTACACCATCCAACTCTTTTAAATCTGATGGTGCAAATTAATCTTTATTATAAATTAATAAAAAACAGAATGATAGTTTTGTAATTACGCAACTCCACCTAACATCCCACCCCATAAACCCAGATCAATCTTATCTCACTTCATCATCTACAACAAAAAAACCAACACTCAAAATCTCACCACATAAACAAAACCGAATACACAACATCATCTATAAAACCTTAAATCCGATTCAAGAATATTAACCATCTCGACTGTCTCCTTCCTCTATAAAACCACCATCATCTTGATTCGTGGTTTTGGTTTTGATTGATTGTTCTCGACCTGAGTTTGTTGCCGCCACTGATGTCGCCAGAGAATGATTACGTTTTTTGTGTAGGATTATGAGTGTGAGAGTGATGGTGATGACCCTTTTTTAATAGGTTTTTGTGGATAGGGATTCGGTGGGATGATGAGTTTTCATCTTTTGATGGATTTTCTTTGTAGGGATTGATAACATCAAATCGTACCCGTATTTTAGGTGTTAATTTCCCCTATATTGCTCATCTTTTATATTAATATATTGGATATATACTCTTATTTGTTTATATTCAATTTTCTGGGCAAAGATGAGCAAAGGAACGAAAAGACCCGGATTTTGAAGGATTTACACACGAATTATTGAAGTATGTGGAATCTGCATTAACTACGGCGTAGATGTCCAATCTACTTACGCCGTAACTATCATTACTGAAGACTACGGCGTAGATACTCCATCTACCTACGCCGTAGATATTATTCCTGAAGACTACGCCATAGCTTGCACCACACTTACGGTGTAGCTGAACATCAAAAGGTCCTACGGAGTAACCTCTATCCACCTACGACGTAGAGCCCAAATTTAAGCAGTACAGAAATATCAAGGCCATAGAAGAAACTACAACGTAGTTCTCAAATAACTACGCCGTAGACATGACAGCTGAAGAAACTACGACCGTAGCACATGATACAACTACGGCGTAGATGCAATTATCAAAGACTACGACCATAGCTATGTCGGGCCTATAAATACCAGCCCTAATTTCGAGTTTTAAAACACACATTCCAACACATAGAAGTCAAGAGGAATTAAGGGAGCAGAAGGACGAAGTTCCATCAGCGTACTAGTCCACTCCATGGGAGATTCACACCACAACTATAAGTTTATTCATTCGATTCGTTTGTATTAATTCAGTGTTTACATTTATTATGTTAAACCTTTGTTTTTCTGCATTTATGAACATGAGTGGCTAAACACCTCTTGGTGTTAGCCTTTTTATGAAATTGTTATTTATGCGATTTAGTTTTTGCGCATCTTTATCCGTTTTATTTGTATACTTGCTTAGATAGTCTTGGGACACTCTAGTTTTAAAGGTTTTGATATTGGGTAGTTGATTGAGGCTAAATAGTCAACCTAAATTGACCAAGTTAATGGTCAACAAGGTCAGACTACCTAGAGTCAATGCTCCATGGAATATAGTGTTTCCCCGGGTCGTTATGTCCCAGCGAGGTGTGATGGTATTAAAACGGGCTTGTGATCGGGTGAATTTGGACGGAAAGGGGTTATGATTGATTATATTAAAGGGATATAAGATGAAATAGCTTATATAAGCTATATTAACAAAGACGTGAAATTAGAAAACCTAGAAACGTTTAAAACTGTAGAATACTAATTAAGTTGGAAACATGATTCCTTGTGGTTTGTGTGTGGCGTTGGAATTAAAAGAAAGAGAGGGAGAGTGGAACCTTGAGAGAAAAGAGAATGTTAGATTAAGATTGAATGAAGGTCCAACCCTCTCCACATGTGGAGAGGGGTATTTATACTTACAACATAAACGCCCACTCCCGGGCTGTGGATCAGGTATACAGTGGGTAAAGACCCGTCCTTCTTCCACGGTGTTACTTAAACTAACACTAACTAATAATAAACTAACTAACTATGAGCTAACTTAAATGCTATTACAATAGTTAGGTAACCGAGTCTTTTATAGGAATATTTGTATTCCTAACAATCTCCCCCTAAGCAAGGCCACCTTTGGAAATTAAGCTCTTTGATCATCAAGCATTCTTTAGACTTTGTAGCTCGTAGGTTCTAATTCTTCACTTTTCACCACACTTTGTACTTCAAGCAAACGAACTTGTGTTTTGGATTCCTTTGAGTTGTGTAATCTTTGAGCTTCTTTGAGATCATCAGCCATAGTAAATCTCCAAGCTCATCCTCAGTAGTATCGCCTTCATGTGATGTAGTGACTATGGGACCATCATGCTCACACCCTTCTGGATAAGGAGACTTTACATTAGAGTTGTGGACCAGGAGACTTTTTCATCAGAGTTGCGGAAATGCTGTTGGTAGTCTCTCAACATTTGTTGTAGCAAGTCTCTCATCTTTATTGATAGTGTGGAGGATGTGTGAGCATGAGGTATGGATTGACCCGATTCTGCTGGAAATAGGAGCCATCAACGCCATCTTTATATGTGTCCCTGAGATAAAACAGTTAGCAATAAAGATAAAGAATGAACATGGCTTTGTCATTCGTTCTGCGAGGACAGACTACCCTCCGGTTTTGTGAAAACCGACCTGTGATCAGGTAGAGTCTCTTTTAGAGAAGACTCTCCTTGACAGGAATTTCCAGCTTGTAGTGATGAAATTTCCAAAGAATCCACTTTGGAATCTTCATACTTAGCATGTTCTCATATCGGAACGTCTCAAAGCAGACAGCACGATAGAGTGAATCAGTGAATTGATATTCACGGATTGATGAAAAATTGATTTATAGAAATCACTCGCGTGTCGTATAATAAACTATTTTTGAGACACGACGAGTGTTTTATACTTAGAATCACATTTCCATCAAAATACTTTTGTTTGAAATATTGTACACAATCAATGTGCTCGAAAAATTAGTTTGTGAGCACATTGAAGGGTTTTATCAAAAGTATCCGTCAATCCATATCCTAGAACAAGTTTGATTCAATATTGAATCGCACCATTGTTGCTTTCCAGTTGTCACTTGATCATTGATCCAAGATGGATCTCATATGTCACCTACCAAGAGCTTGAAAGATGTTCGCTCTAGAAGGATTTCCATCCTCATTGTGAATATTTTCATATCACTCGGATGTTCTGGCAATACCACAAGGATAATGCGTAGGACTCTAAATATTTTATCTTATTTTCCACATAGTGTGAAACAATAAGCATATTTGGAATGTGTCCTATCGAGATTTATGGATGATCTCATGGCTCTAGACTCAATAGTGCGTTTTGATCCGCTCCTGGAGACTGGGGAGGTGTCTCCTGTTTTAGGTTCCCCGTGAGAATGAAACAAGTTCTTTAAAGAGAACTTGAGTGGTTGGGAAGTTTAGTGCAGTGCGTCACTGGGTCCATGACGTCTTGTCTTCAATACCGGTGTTACCTTAGTAACTGCCAGTAGATTATGAATTGAACCCGGTTTCTGCCCTAAGGTTGAATATTTGGAGGGCTATTTCTTTTCACCCTTTCCCATTTCAATTCTTTTTAATTCTTCAACCCCTTCAGTGCTTACCGAGACTTCACCACTAGAACCTTGTTGGGTTTGTTCCAGTCCTAGCTCTATCTCAGTCCGCACTCTTCCCTTTCTCACTTTTCTCCTTTTTTTCAATCATTCCTAAGGACTTCTAATCTATCTATGGATTGTCCCTGGGAAGTTCCTTCCGGTTCTGGTGGATCATGGGAACTTATACCTAACCTTAACCGTCCTTATAACTCCATGCATAAAGATAAATGGTCGGTCTTAGGTATTACTTCCACAAACGCCTTTTGCTCCCCCTCAATATGTGCATCGATATTCGAAAGTGTTTAGCACATATGCGGGAGCCTATTATTGAGTACAAAAGATCACTTATGATTATCAGATTTCATATTTAAATCACATTCTCTCCCCCGATCAAAAATTTCAAATCATGCGAGATTTTTGATCTCAATTGATTTAAATAATTTAGAAAACGTTTTTGGGAGAGAAATGCGGTCAATTTTAATATTTTCTGATAAAAGGAACTTTTTCTAGCTCCCCCTCAAACTGTGAGGGAGGTTGTTATGTGTCAGATTTGAAGAGTTTGCAAAAGATTCGAAGTTTTAACGAAAACTCTTTGAAGATTTACTCATTCTGACACATAACCATCACAAATCTTGCTTTTGTTTTGTACAAAGTGTGGGGAGTTTTGATGATCCATAAAATTTTGAGAAATCACTCTCCCCCTCAATGAATGACGGATGTTTAAAAACATAAATAAGTTATGTCATTGATTGAGTGAAAATTTTTTATCAAAGTTTGAGTTCAAATTGATTTCCAAACAAAATCTCATGGTACCACCAAGTTTTGCACAAATACTTTCCGGAAAAATCATAGAAGGGAAAGTATTTGGCGATAAAAAGAATATTTCTCTTCTTTATCAAGAAATAATGCACTAAAGCGTACATTAGATCGAGGGTGCATGAATATAAAGTAATTCACGCTCGGATGAATGGCACCCTTTGCTAGGAACAACCGTCTTTTAGACGACATGTTTTCCTCATTTTTGAAAACCGGGTTGCTATCTGAAGTAATAACAAGCCATATTTTGAAGTCCGGGTTGTAGCCTGAAATGGCTACAAGCCATATTTTGAAGAATATTTTGAGATACGACATGTTTTAGAAAAACATTATTTGAAACCGAAAAACTCTTGCTCAAGCATATGTATGATTCCGTGTCATTGTTGAATGACATTTCTAGAAACGTACATAATATTGATTACACAAGAGACATGTCGTAAGAAGAGTATTTTTGGATTTTTATGATTTTTCAGATTTTTATGGTTTTTATAGGTTTTATATTTTTCTATTTTCTTTTTGTGTTAATATTATGTACAAAGGATATGTGAAGCAACCCCTTTACTCCTCCTGATCTTCTTGAAGACTAATGAGATCCTCAGGCGTGAGACTCTTCATACCAAGGCGTGGGAGGATGAAATGAAATCGGTCCCTAGAAAGTGCTTTGGTGAAGATATCAGCTAGCTGGAACTCAGTCCTCACAAAGTAAAGTTCCACAATTCCTTTCTCAACTTGCTCCCTGATGAAGTGATGTCGAATGTCAATGTGCTTAGTCCTTGAATGCTGGACATTGTTGCAGCAGAGTGCAATTGCACTTTTGTTGTCACAGTACATGGGAATATTGTTGCATATGAAGCCATAGTCTGAAAGTTGAGATCGCATCCATAAGATCTGAGCACAGCACGAGGACATGGCAATGTATTTAGCTTCTGTGGAGGAGATAGATGTACTCATTTGTTTCTTTGACGACCAACTGACTAGCTTATTACCCAAAAACTGAGCACCTCTAGATGTACTGCGACGAGTGTCTTGACATCCCGCATGATCAGCATCAGAGTATGCTGTGAGAGCCATAGAAGTTTTCTTAGGGTACCAAAGGCCCATGTGGATTGTTCCTAAGGTATCGAAAGACTCTCTTGACAGCTTCCAGATGTTTCTTGGTGGGTTTGAATTGATACCGAGCACACATGCAAACTGCAAATAGAAGATCTGGTCTGCTAGCGGTAAGATACATTAAGGAGCCAATCATGCTTCGATACATGGTTTGTTCGACCAGGATTCCCACATCATCTTCATCTAGTTTTGATCTTTCAATCATAGGAGTATCAACTGAATCACAAGAGTCGAATCCAAATTTCTTCAAGATTTCATTGGCATACTTGGATTGATTGATGAAGATGCCATTGGGATTTTGAGATATTTGCAATCCTAGAAAGAAGGACATTTGTCCCATCATAGACATCTGGAATTCAGAACTCATCTCTTGGGAGAAACGATCACACTCTTTGGGATCAGAGGAGGCAAATATGATGTCATCAACATAGATTTGTACATGAAGAAGGCTTTTGCCCGTTTTTCTGGTAAAGAGTGTAGGATCAACAGCACCTTTGGAAAATTTGTTAGCAAGAAGGAATTTAGACAAGGTGTCGTACCACGCCCTAGGCGCTTGCTTAAGCCCATAGAGAGCCTTCTTCAAACGATACACATGATTAGGTCGTTGTAGATCCACAAAACCTTCGGGTTGGCTTACATACACCACCTCTTTTAGATCGCCATTTAAGAATGCAGTCTTGACATCCATTTGATAAAACACCATGTTCTGACTTGCCGCATTTGTGAGGAATATTCTTATGGCTTCAATTCTAGCAACAGGTGCGAAGGATTCTTCAAAGTCTATACCTTCTTCTTGAAGGTATCCTTTTGCCACAAGCCTAGCCTTGTTCTTCAATACGTCACCATGCTCATCAAGTTTAACTTTAAATATCCATTTAAGAGCAATGATCATAGCACAATCGGGAGGTGGTACTAATTCCCACACATCCAGTCGGTCAAACTCATGAATCTCGTCCACCATTGCAGTGAACCATGAGTGTTTAGACATTGCATCCTTGAAGTCTTTTGGTTCAACTTTAGAGAGGACAAAATTGAAGAAGCACCACAATGCGTCGGTTGCAAGTTGCTTACGGGTAGATACTGGACGCGAAGGGTTTCCAATAATGTTGTCTATTGGGTGATCATTTGTCCATTTCCTAAGGTGTTCATGGGGTGAGAATAGGGAACTGAGGTAGCCGTGTTAGATTCATCGGAGGATGTAGCATCATTTGATGATTCAGGTGCAAAGATATTGACAAATGGCTCATTATCAGGTGGAGCGAAAGGATTTACTTCAGACGAATTATCCACAGTTGCTACTCGTTGTACAAATGAAGGTTGGTCATAAGAAGTGGTAACTGAGCGACTGATGGTGGGGGCTTCAGGATCCTATGACAATGAAGTGGATGACCCATCATTATCAACTGGGACGTTTGCTACCTCAGCTATTTGTTGTGCCACTGGGGCTTCTGGAGCATCCACATGTTGAGGTTCAAAGAATTCATCAAACATAGGGTCAAACAGTTTCTTCCAATCTTCACTTGTACGTGGTACAAAAGAAGTAGCAGGAGTGGGATTCTGTACAAGCCTGGAGCTTATAGGTCCAGGAGACAAAAGATTAGGTACGGGTCCAGAACTTGATTGTCCAGGAACCGGTTGCTCAGTCAGCTCATCGAAAGTAACGTGGATTGTTTCCATTATGTCTCTGGTACGTTTGTTGTAGATTCGGTACCCCTTTCGCTCTGGAGCATAGCCAACGAAGAAACCAATGTCGGCCTTGGCCTTGAGCTTCCCAAGGTCTTCACTGTCATTAGTTGGATAGCACAGTGCACCAAATACTTGAAGAAATGAAAGGTCTGGTTTTCTACCATGAACCAGTTCATATGGAGTCTTGCAGTGGAGAGGATGTATCAAGGATTGGCTCTGTGTGTAGCATGCAGTTGCAATTGCCTCAGCCCAAAGAAACATAGGAGCTTTGGAGAAGATGAGCATAGTCCTTGCTGCTTCAACTAAAGTGCGATTCCGTCTTTCAACGACTCCATTTTGTTGAGGAGTACGTGGAATGCTCTTTTGATGACTAATTCCGACACCTTCATAAAATTGAGTAAGTTGTTTGTTCACAAACTCCGTTCCATTATCAGTACGAATGAATCTAACAGTTTTGTTGAGACGAACTTGTAACATCTTGATGAGTTTGATGATGGTTTCCGGAGTTTCGTCTTTAGATCGCTGAAACTTTACCCATGTGAATCGAGAGTAATCATCAACAATAACAAGCACATATTTCTTTCCATTGATACTTTGAATCCTCATTGGTCCACAGAGATCCATGTGAAGAGTATGTAGAACTTCCATGATAGAATTGACAGTCTTGGGTTTATGGGTGTGCTTTTTGCTCTTGTCCATTTGACATGCGGAACACAAATGGTCTTTTTCATACTTAAGTCTGGGCAAGCCTTGAACAAGATCCTTACATGTAAGTTCATTGATGGTACCGAAGTTCAAATGGTTTAAACGACGATGCCACAACCATGATTTGTTCTTGGAGGCTTTAGAGAGCAAGCAAATTGGAGAGGACCGTAGCATGTCTTCGATAGAGATGGTATAAAGATTAGTGCCCCGACTCCCCTTGAGGAGATCAACACCATCTAATTCTCTAACAAAACAGGTGTGCTTTCTGAAAGCAACTTCAAGATCTGAATCACAGAATTGACCCACAGAAAATAGATTGTGCCCAAGTCCTTCCACGTAGTAAACTCTGGATATCACACTGTCTCTAAAGACGTAATCACCATAACCCATTATAGATCCAAAATGGTCGTTCCCAAATCTAACCGTAACAATAAACTTTTCCACGAAATTCTTGAGCCGCGAGCGATCTCTAGTCATATGTTTTGAGCAGCCCGAGTCCAAATACCAAAGGACAATTTGTACGACCTGCATTTGAAACCAGACAATGGTGGATAACTGAAAAAGTTGGAACCCCACAAACAGTTGGGGTCCGTTTGGTTAGCACACACAAATATTGGATTATCATATGTTACAGATATCTCACTGGAATTTTCACATTTTGATGCACTAGAACTAGGAGTGGTACTAAATGCTTCTATTGGGACCAATCTACCAGTAGGTCTCCACTTCTTAATAGGCACAACTTTGGAGTTAGTGATCCTAGTCATTGGGCACTTTTGCCTTAGGGTGAATTTCCTTCCAGTAGGTCTCCATTGATAACCAACATTAGTGAACACTTTTCTTGTTTTATTCCATACTTGTTTTACCCGTTTAACACTCGAGACATTCATAACTGGAGATTTCATAGTGGATTTTAGAAAGGACACAACACAAGCATCATGATTACCATAAAATAAACATTTGTTACAAGTCTTACAAATAGCACCAGAATTCGAATTAATTACATCATTGTTAACACAAATGTTTGAATCAACTCGATTCCTTTCATTAAGCATAACTTTATTGTTCCTAGATGATTCTTCTACTTCCTTCATAAGTGTACTCTTAGCCGGCAAAGTCCTATCATTCTTTGTATTGCACCTAGGCTGTGACTTGCTAGCATTAGATACACCTTTTACTCTTGTAGAAGCAATGACGGGAACATTAGTATGATTAGTTGCTACTTGTTTACCGGTGATCATGATGGTGGATTGTGACATGGTTTGGGGATAATCTAATGTAACATGTTTGTTGCCACAGTTAGAGTGCGACACAAATGACCTATCCGACTTGTTATCATTCTTGGGGCATGATCCTATAGCATATTCTAATAATTCTTGGGCTCTATTAGTGAGGAAGCAAGCACCAACAATAACATCATCATGTGGTTTAGGTATCCTCTCATCTTCAATGGTTTCTCTAAGTATGGCCAGACAATCCTTAAGATTTCTAAGATAGTTTTTATGAACTAACTTATTGTTCCTAAGGGGAAGAGAGACATTCACAGCATCGCACACATATTTCTTACAAGCATGTACATTGGAAATTGCATGATCACATGAAACAACGGGCATTTTACCCTTCACCATAGTCTTTAGATTCTCAATTTCATTTAACAAAGAAGTGACTCTTTCATTGTTTTGGTCACGTATTATTTTAATAGACTCAAACAATTCTTTGTAACGTTGTTTAGCGTTAGACATTTCAGCACGAAGCCACTCATTTTCATGTTGTAATTCATTGATAATGCCTTGTTTCTGAAAGTTTTGAGAATCTATCGACTTCTGGTAATTGGTATTGGTCACATCACTTTTGTCCGATTTTAATTGTGCAATTTGGACCTTCAATTTCCGAATCGTGTTTGAGTGAGCTTAAATTACTTCTTCCTTTTTGGCCAATTCAAAACATGTGTCAAACTCAGGAGCATCCGAAGATGTCTTGACATTTGAAATTTTTTGCTTTCTTCGAGATGTTGATATTTTAGTTGTAAGTTAAGATTATCAACTTCTAGTTTTTAGAAATTCTTGATCATGTTATCGTGGTCGTCGTTTTGAATTTTTTCATTAAGTTTGTAATTCTCCCCCTCAAGCTCAATTACACGATTCTGGAAGACATTCAAAGTCACCGACATTTCATGAAATTGTCGAGCAGATAAAGCAGAGTCAGTTACAGTGTAAAACACATCTTTTGCAATGCAATTAGCCAACAAGTTTTCATTCATAATGAGAATGTTTTTCCTGTCAATTTCACTGTATTTGAGATCAATAGCAAGTTGATTACTCTCATTTTCCACTTCTTTAAAAACCTTTTACATTTGAGTCACATCATCATTAATGGTATTTTTAAGGCCCTCAAAATGTTCTTTGAGAAGTTTGAGTCACATCATCATTAATGGTATTTTTAGGTTCAAGCATAGTGTTTGCATCATATAATGCAGGTTGAGCACCTATACCATTTCTAAGATATTTTGCTTTAGGCTTAGAGGCATCCTGTTCACTGAATTCATCACTAAGTTTCCTATGGTTATGCATCACTTGAGCAGATTGAATGGTTTGGCCTTGTGTGTACAACTTATCTTCCAATTTATTTTTCAACATTTTGAGTTTTGAGAAATCATTTAGAAGTTTAGTCTCTTTATCTTTGTATTCAAGTTTGATTGAAGTCAAACTGTTTTGAAATTCTTGTTTTTGTTTAACAGTTTGATCCAATTGTTTTTTCAAAGAAACTAACTCCCTTTGCAATGTTTCTTGTTTTGGAATTATTTTCAGATATGTAAGTACGCATTTGCCATTCCATTTTCTGGTCACGTTCATTCAGCTCAAATTTTGCACGCTGCTCATAAATATTCACTTGATCCTTAAGGGTGTTAATTCTAGTAATCAAGGAATCATCAGGGTTGTATATTGTGTGCTCATGTACCTCATGTTCACTAGAGTCAATAGACGGCATGTCACTTGGTACAACAGGCAGTCCATTGTCATTCACATACATTTCATATGGGATATTATTGGTATTTCCCATATCAGTGACGTTTGTGTTGACAATATTCTCGAGTCGTACCGAGTCACACGCCCCCTGCAAAGTTGTAGGATTATTCAGATCAGGATTAAGAGATGTTGGTACCTCAGAGATAGCAGATGTGATGGATGAATCAGGATGCTGTGAAGAGGATGCAGCTGCAGACAGATTAGCCATGAAAATGGTTTGAGCAGTAGGTTCGTCATCTACGTCTGAGTCAAATTGATGCGTAGGGATTGCACCAGGCTTTACCTCTCAAGGGATCTTCAGAAGCTTACAACCCCCACCAGGCAGTGTACCTGATCGATGTAGTATAGTATAATGACAAGTACCGGGGGATTGATCGTTCAGCTAGGAATAGTGTAGCTAGGATTAGAAAACCTAACGACTAGGTCGAGATGAGGGATGATTCTTTTTGTATTTTTTATATTTTATGAAAGCAAGTAAAAATCTCGGGTTTGAAGGAGTTGGGCTGAATTAGTTGCTAGTCAACTAACCCAATACTAAGGGTGCGTTTCTTTTTTGCTTAATATCCTGGATAGAAAATTTCCTTAACCCAACTGGTGAAAAGATGTGTTTCTTTTTTGCTTAACACAAGAGGGAATCCTAGATGTAAAAGAGTGCTAAAAAGGTGGGTGTTTCCAACTAGGATGCTTTTATCACAAAAAATTACTCCCTTTTTTTTATATTATTCTCTCTCTTCTTCACAAATACCAATTGTATCATCTTCCACAGCTACCTTCTATGTCAACCAACATAACTCCATTGTTATCTTCACTCCGATCAGCCGCCTCCACCACCGATTCTTCATCTCTGCACTTTTGATCCCTTCAACAGATTTTTTCATGTCGGGTTCATAACTTCATTTTTGTTTTTATGTGTATAAATCTACACAAAAATTAGTATTTTCTCTAATAATTTTTTTTGTTTAGATGGTCTTAAATACATATCAATGGATCTGTTGATGGTGCTGCTCATCTATGTTTTTGGATGTTTGTAGTAATTGAAGCTTAATTTTGTGTATTTTTGGTTCAATCTTGGATTTTGGGTTGCTACTCAAGATCATTTGTTTAGTTGAAATTGATTGGATTCTAAGGTATTGCTACATAATTTAATATATATCTTTGTATCACCATTAGATGCAAATATATGCAAGTATCTGTTCTTTTTCCTATGGGAGTTTGGAACTCAAAATTTCAAATTAGCATGATTTTTGATTGTTTGGGTTAATTTGTTTACTGATTTTGGCTCAAATGTGTAAAACAAAAATTATATTGATATAAGAAACAAGGGTAATTAACCGGACATTAATGTTTTTTAAGATGCATATTTAGGATGAAAAAGAAACATGTATATGTTCAAATGGTCCTTACTCCAAACATCATTATTAATCTAGACAGATACTATTTCCAAACAGGAAAAAAAAAAGAAACAGGCCCTAAGATGCAATCAAAATAAAATACTAGAAATGAAAACAAACTATATTAAACTAAAGTTGTGAGCAATATGTGGGAGAATTGTGTTTACTTAGATTTCACTACTCCCTAGATATCTTTTACACGTTAATTACTTGTTATAGTTGCGTGGATGACGGATTGTATTCCTTAATACCATTCATGGGGTGGCGTACTTACTTCCCCAATCCTATGAACTCCTACTTCACTCCTATGTCGAGCCGGCTAAGAAGCTCCTAACATGGGATCACTAGAATTTGCTCATGCATTAAATACAACCAATAAAACCTAGTACACATCGGTTCATGTTTCCTAAGACGTTCAAGCATGTTACACAATGGAGATCTGCCAGTTTTCTTAAGCCTAACATTGAAATCATTCATCCAATACAACCATAAACAAGTAATCAACACATAATTAACATCTAGGTTTTATTACATCTAAGCAAACACAAGATAGATCTAGCCTAGCATGTTGAAATCAAGACAAGCATAAGATATAATCAACCAACACATAAACATATTGATTGAATTGAAAGAAGACTTATCTCAATTGAACATGAAAGGATTCAAGGGGTGAAAACCCTTGAAAACATTGTAAAATATGACCTAGGGTTTACAAAGTTCGGCCCTAGTTTTCTCCACACAAGTTCCTCTTCTTATGAATGAAAAATAGAAAACTATATATAGATTTTGATAGGTGACGGCGTCAAGAACAAAAGTCTGACGCCGTCATCTCGCCGCCAAATAGTTTCTCGGACTGCCTAGATCTAGGTCTGACGCCGTCATGTATTCACCTTATGCAGGCCGTCACCAAAATTTGCCTTGACGCCCTTGTTGTGACGCCGTCAGGATTTCACTGGGTCGTCATGTTTTTTACTCTTGACGCCGTCAGGATCTTCCTCTTGACGCCGTCAGGTACTGTTCTCGGCATGGAAAATTAAGTCTTTGCCGTTTTCTTCACTTTTATGCTCCAAAAACGTCCAAAATGCTTCCTTTTCCAGAATTCACTCCCAAAGTACCTAAAATCACCAAAGGAACGATTTATGGCAATATTTGATCAAATAAATTCAATTCCAGGCTTAAATGACCCCCTAAAAGTGGTTCACTTTTCGCCTCATCATATACCCTTACACTTGAGATTTGCTTGTCCTCAAGCAAATGCGCTTTTATTCTAATCAAAATACAAGTTAGGGGTCATTTAACACTAATATAAAAATAATTACAACAAATAATCGTTCCACTAAAGACCAAAGACAAGCACGGAGGTCATACACAAGCACCTCACAAATAGTGTTTAGATACTTACATCTCTCATGTGTAATAAAGTAATATCACAATATGGAAACGGAAAATATCTCTCACTACCTGTCATAGCAAAATAGATTACCATACGCTTGGGAAATGATCAATCCTCCACCACATGGCGTAAGCACCTAGGATAAACTATCAAAGAGGTCTTTTTAAAGGGTTGTAACGTTAGGTGTAGGGATATGGAATACACGGTTTTGTTGGATATAGGCAGTCTTTACTGGTGGCGAGTTAACAATCTTGGTTAATTACATGTACAATATATATGGCGTTGCTAAGTCAAGACTAGACTCGACTTAAGCTAATAAATGAAAAATAACAAAAACATAAAATAAACATAGAATGAAACGGGATGGTAGTCCGTATGTTTTTTCTCTTTTGTTTTTCTATTTTTTTTCTTTTTCATGATTTTTCGATTTTTTTTTTTTTTTTTTTTTTTTTTTTTTTTTTTTTTTTTTTTTTTGCATACACTTTTACCCTATCATCCAAAATAATACATCATAGGGAATGAACATTCCCCTTACACTTGAATTTTTACATACTTTACAATAAACTAATCTAATGACTCGAATCAAGAAAATCAAAACACTTGGAGCACTTTAAGATTAACGCATATACGGGGGTAATAATATGATGTTCTTCCCCATTACTCCATAAAATAAGTACTTTACCCATGAGTCCCAATCGTCCCAAAACAATATGTACAAGGATATGACTCTACTTAGCAACCATGTAATCAATTAGATAATTAACTTAGGGTTTAACAAATAACAATAATGCACTAAAGATGAGTGCATACACGGCAGGCTAAGGCGATTTGGTTGTACATTTAAGTGGGGTGTAACAAATTCGTCCTTTAAGTAAGATGCTTAAAGTTAGAAACGAAAAGATAGGCTCGGAGGGGTGTACTAGGGGTATCGTGTACTAAAAATGAGTACAACGCTAAGGTGTGGGAAAAATTAGTTGACTTAAATAGCCAAGTAATATGACTTAAATGGTTAAGTAATTATGATACGGGTTTAACACAAGGGTGATCCTAATGCCTCTTATCATGTAGTAAATCCTACTACACGAATGTAGTCTCACTAGCGGTCTCAGGATGCATCACTAACGCAAGTTCTAGAATCTAAATGCTACCGGTACACTCATAAGCACTAATAATAAATGCTTTTCCTATCAAATCTAAAGGCGAACCTCACATATTTGGGTGGAAATTTTTTTTGAATAGTACGGTTTTGTGCTAGTCATAAAATCTCCAATCCATGAGACGCTTGCTATGGCTAAAGTTTCACTCCTAAATGTTGTAAAAAATTTTAAATTTAGCGCTAAAATTGCACTAACAAATATTTCTCATAGTTTTATTACACATCTACCATCAAACAAACAAACTCAAGCGAATGTGTATCTGTAATGTATCATCATTTTACCCTCCCCTTACACTTAGGATGAACATTGTCCCCAATGTTCAAGTAAATAATGTAAAAGTGAAATATGTAAAACGAATGAAATCAAATACTCCCCTGATTCGCTCGGTATGGATAATAAGGTGGCCAGGTTAGATCTTCCTCCAAGAAAATGAACAATCAAAGCTTCCCTTCCAGAATATAAATCATCTTCTTGTCATACATAACCTGTAAAACCTGAGAAAACAGACAAGGCAACCTTGCATAAAATCGGCGGCAATCTACATATGCTAATAAAACCTAGAAAACAAAATAAGATATAATGCTTGTGGAATGATGTTTGCATGTTTCCTGGAGATTATAAAACTAATAATTCAACAAAAACTTTAAGACTCCGTTAGAAAAACAAAACTGGTAAAATTTCCAGATTTTTACACGTGACGCCGTCAAGAGTAAACTCGTGACGCCGTCAGAAGTGACCTGCAGAAATTCTTATGTTAAGTTTCCGGGAAATTTCTGGAAAAACTTGGTCCTACTTCCTGGAAAATCCTGCAAAACTTCATTATGACTCGATACAAGCATTTGACTCTAACAAATACGAATATACATGTTCAATTAATATTGTGGAGAATCATGATCGATTTTGTTTCTTAAAAACGTATTTGGGGTTTCCCCTTACACTTATCTTTTGCAAAAATACCTTTGGATGAAGTTAAGACTAGGCCAAACAACAAAGTGAAGTATTTCCATTATTTTAGTTTTGAAACATGATCTACCAACAATAAAAATAAAGCATGCATACAGAAGCAAATAACAATCAAACAAAATAAAAATCACACAAAACGAAGAATGACACCATAAGCACATTCCATTATTACTAATTAACTTAAGCAAAAAGATAAAAATAAAATTATCCAAGGCCAACAAAGGCCACAACCTAAAGTATAACAATCCCAATTATTTCAAATTACATCAACATCAACAAATTGTTCAAACATAACAGACATCAAGAAAGATCACTAGGGAGGGGGACCATAACGGTAGTCATAACCAGGAAGGAGGTGCCCTGTGTACCCGTAAGGAGGGTAGTCCATCTCACGACCGGGGAAGGGGTCAATCTGCAGCTGGGGCTCGATCTGATCACGGGTGGAGAGGTGTTGCTTCTGGCGGATGGTATGATCATACATCCAATCAAAGCGCTGGTCAGTGGTGGTCCGCCACGCGTCCACCTGTGTAACACCCCCAGTTTTGAAAACATGCAGCGGAAATTAGATTGGTTGTTACTTCATAGCGCACAGTTTATTAGTAGAAAATGATTTGTCATTTTAGTCATTTTAAAGATCTATCATTCGAATATAAACACCAGAGTTTTAAAAGAGGTCCCCATTTGTCCCAAAGTTTATTAAATCAGTTTTCGAATGATAGGAAAATTTATAGCCTTTATAAGTATCCGTGCTCCTCCGTGCCATCCTTGCTCATTATGGACCTGAGATAAACACATGCTAAAAGTGTCAACACAAAGGTTGGTGAGTTCATAGAGTTTATAGTTTCAAATATCAATTTCTAAAATCAGAGAGTTTATGATTCCATAGTAGTTGTAATAACAGTTGATTATCAAATTAAAGTGTGAGTAAATCCATAATGTTCATAGCTTAAATCGTTGATTTATCAAAATCAGAAAATGAGTGATCTCCTTATTAATTCAAAAATAGTCCGTTGGTTTGCCCTTCACCGGGTCAACACCCAAAATAGTAGTTGTTTTATAAATCCATTTAACACAAGTTTCGAGATTTGGGCCACGTTGTTGCACTCATAGCATAAACAGTTTGAAACCGTATTTAAACAGTTGATGGAGAAACGTATTTAAACAGTTGAAACCGTATCCAAACAGTTTGTGGGGAACCGTATTTAAATAGTTGAAACTGTATCCGAACAGTTTGTGGAGAACCGTATTTAAACAGTTGAAACCGTATCCAAACAGTTTGTGGGGAACCGTATTTAAACAGTTGAAACTGTATCCGAACAGTTTGTGGAGAACCGTATTTAAACAGTTGAAACCGTATTTAAACAGTTTGTTCCATAATTCCAAATATCAATAGTAAAATCGTTAGAAAAGTTGTTACACATGTATCTCTCCCAAAGAGTTTATAAAACAGTTAAACGATAGAAAGTGGGGCTATGAACTTATAGTAATATGTAAATTGTTAACGAGTACTTGTAAAAATATAAAACAATAGTTAAGCATGTATCTCCCCCAAAAACATTTATAAACCATTGTAAAACAAGTAAGAGTAGGGGCTATGACTCACCAGAGAGTTATGACAGGCATAGATAACGTAATGTCAGAGGTAGAATGGAAATGACTTCAAAGATAACCTGAATGATATGGAAGTCCGAGATAAGTTCGACTTATCGAGAATCGTGATTCGAATAGTGTTAAATGACAGAATGACTTTTGTGGCAGAGGTGGCTTGCGTGGTAAAATGATTGAAGTTTAATAACAAAGTTATATACTATATAACTTGTCGTTACGTATCGTTTATTACTTATATTTCTCGTTATAAATTATATATTTATTAATTTTTTGATAATATATTAGGACCAATATATATAGCTTATTATTCATGCCGATGTTGCCGTCGAATAAAAATATGTGTCATACAAATTTATTTAGCGAGAAGTGATAAGAAAAACAATATAAGCTTATTAACGTACAAGAGTCTTAGGATGAAAGTTTTTAGGTGTTCAACCTTGAGGGAATGAAGTTGTAGAAACTATATAAATTACAAGCTCATAAAGGTTTTTAGAAAATGTCAAGTTGTTTAAAGTTAAGGGGGTTGAAAAGTAATAATTTATATGACTTATAAAACTTATAAAAGTTTTTAAGGACAGTGACAAGTTACTCGAATTTGAGGGTTTGAACCTGTCAAAATGTAAAAGTTTTGCAAACTAGCAAAAATGGAAAAATTGCCTTAACCCAGTCTCGAACTTGAGACCCCTGGCTCACAAGCTAATGAAATAACCAACTGAACTGGATGACTTTTGTTACACTTTGTAAGTTAATTGTTTCTTTAAAACTTTCATTACTGTTTTATACTTGTGTTATATATTTCATTACTTCAGTATATAACGAATGGTGTTTGTATATGTATTGCATGCACTTGTATCATTTCAAAACAGTTTTCAATCAAAATTTAACTAGAGATTTCAAGTTCACGTTTACACCAGAGGTAACGAAGGAGACCAAAATGAGCTTAAATAAGCCTCGACTTATTTCGGGGTTTCGTGACTCTAAATTACAAGCGAGACCACCATCTTTAAAATGGGTTATAGGTAAGTTTTTGTGAGCTCGTTTTTATGTTGATAAGTTATGACAATACGGTTTACATATGCTGGGCTTAATAGTAAGCACTTGATTTTTCGGGCTGAGCCTATGAACCCAACAATGGTTCGTTTTAAATAAGAAATAATGCCTAGTTCTTTAGTGAGTATTAAACGAGCGAGGTTTTATTAGTTTTCCTGTACGTGAGTTAGTTGTCATTTCCAGTGCTCATCATTCGTTGCAACAGCTTATTTTACGTTTAGTATTTGTTCAACTTATTGAGTTAAATGTTCCATTACCACACAAGGACCAATGTATGTCTTTATTGAAAATGAGTTTTTAATTTATGTAAGTGAAATAGCATCAACTTACGCATGCTTAAGGTTCAAAACAACATGGAATACGAGTGAGGAGAAAGAAAAGATTGGAGCTTACAGTGGGTGTGAGAATGGTGTGATCGTATGGGTTGTATGAACCAAGATTGTTTATGACCCAAGATTACCAAGTACTTGAACTCGTATCGAACTAAACACAAGAAGCTTGCCAAAAACTTGCAATCCTACCCACTGTCATGCTTTCTTCCTCTCCACCCACGTCAGTAACAAAGGAAAAGAAATGGCTTGCTTGAAGGTTCAACCATGAACCTAGTCCCTCTCCTAGTCGACTTAAGAAAACGTATGGAATCTTTGTGTTGGCTAGTTCTTCTCGTACAGTATCAAAGGAGAAAAGACTTGGGAATATATTTGTTGTGAGAAGTGAGAAGGTGATGGTGTAAGGCTCGGTTAAGGGCTCATCCAAGATCAGTTCCTAGTTTCCAATACCTTTCTTTCTCTTCCACCTTGGCTTGACAGAAAACTACAAGTATGTATGTATGTGATGTGAGTTGTAGTGAGGTTGTCGAACAACATGTAACTTATATATACTTGAACTGAAATGTGATAAGTGACAGAATGGATCAGGAAGGTGGTGTAAGAGTTGCACATGGTTTCCTTAGGTTATACTTGAGGTAGTAACAAGTGAGGGAGGGTGAAGATATGAGCTAGCTCATTTACATGTCGCCTCCCCTAGTGTCAAATCGAAAAGTTACAAGCGTAAATAGACAATGAGAAGTGTGAAATAGTTTCTGACAGCTTCTGCCAATGTACATAACGTTCAATATTAGGTTTGTGATGATTGGGGAGCATGGGTGGTCGCTTTGGAAGTTTATGGTGTGTCATACATATTTTCGTTTCGATGATTTCATGGTTTACTTGTGACAATTTTGAGGCAGCAAACGAGTGAGGCATGTAACGATATTTTTCATTCTTGGTACTATGTAACTTGGTCATTCGAGTGGTGTGAAAAATATATGCATGTTACATGTCAAAAATGAGAGGAATTTGGTGGTTTTGTTGCCTTGGTCGTGGCAGTGAAAAGAACGAAATAATGAAATTACAACAAACCTCGCTGGGCTGCTCGTGTGGGATAAGCCCAAAACAAGTAAAAAGGAAATGAATAAGGGTCCGTTGTGGTTGTTGCTTGTCTGTTCGTATATTACTCACAAGGAATCAATTTAGTTTTGTAGTATGTTGGAGATGTGGTATGTACATGGGATATTTAGGAGCTTAGGTAATATTTTTGACACCAATGATCAAATGAAATGCGTGATAGCCAAGGGAATGAAGTAGCTTACTTGGGAAACTAAGAGTTTGGTGATGAAAAGATTTGGTTTGCGTTGCAACATATCAAGTGGTAACTATGATTGATATTCATGGGAAGTCAAATGAGCATGGTAAGGAAATACAATAAGTATGTTTACTAGAGTTGTTAGTCATTTGAAACTTATACGAAGTAATTTACTTGGCAAAACTGTATTCTTGGGTTGTTTGAATCTTGAATAGTGACGATTCAGTTTTGATTGACGAATTGTATATATATACATTTTTAGTTATTCGTGATATTTAGGTTTTTAAGATTTCACGTGTAAATATCGTTCCAAGGTAAATAGTGATCGTCAAAAGTATATAATTTTTTTTTGTCGTGGGTAAAAATGGTTATTTTTTTTATGTTATAATAATGTATTTAATCGTAGGAAAATTTTATGGGATGTTATATTACCTACCCGTTAAACTGAATCCCGTCCCGGGATTCCAGTCTAAGGTAGCCGTAAAGGTGAGTGGAAAGGTTGAACAAATAATTATTCCTAACGATCTAATTCCTGAGCGGTTTTTAGTTTTGCAGCTTAACGTATCTACTACTACATTAGCTTATTCTTTTTAATTTTTCTTTCTAGCTTAACGTATCTACTACTACATTAGCTTCTTCTTGATGATGACGGATCTTAATATGATTTTTAAAGAAAAACTTGGGGAACTTTAGTCCAAAAATATAATTGTTACGTGGCAACATTAAATGTAGTTTTTAAGGTGTAAATAGTATTTTACTACAGTGGTGTACAGTACCCAACTCTTATTCCCTTTAAATAACCCACTAGTATACCCCTTTTTACCTAATTTGTCTTTCTCATTTTATCATTTTCTGTCGACATGCCGCACTTCATCACCATTCTTGCAATCTTGTATGCCATTGTTACTGCTATTCACTTGGCGTTTGTTCCGAGAGAAGATCGTGCTATGTTGGTTGGGATCTTAATGTTTCTTGTACCACTCGTGGTTTTATCGATCATCATTGACAAGTTCTGGAGTGAGGCATATTATCGTAGTGTAGTGGTAGGAATGTTGAAATAAAGGTTCGTTGTGTTTCCATGTAACTTCTGGTGTATGAATAAAATTTATTTCGTTTTATGATGCCTTAGCTTATTTTGATTTTTCCCTTGTATTTACTGCTTATGAATCGTTAGATTAGTATGTAGAAAGTCATTATGTGTCAAAACGCTTTAGTGTTGGTTCGTTTGATTGTGGTCGAGTTTATAAGGGGTTTTAATGAATTTCAACCGATATTATATATATGGAAGTTTGTTTTTCTTTGCGTGAAACCGACCCTCTAGATATATATGATTTTTGGTATAGTTGAATAATTTGGAGAAAATACTAATCGGGTTGAGCCTTGATGAAAACCTGACCATCAAATGATCAATAAATTGAAAGAGATTCATCACACTTGATTCTTAGGTATATGGTAACTCGAGATGCATAATAATATTGATAGGGTGCTAAGAAAATGTCACAGAAAAATGGTTCGAAAATATAGGTCATGAGTCGGTTGGGAGTAATATTTAAGTTCTGGGCGTTGAGCAATATCGGGCTCAAGTTAGTGATCAAGTCCAATGGTGCGTTAGGTTATTGTGAGAAATTAGTTAAGGCCCAAATGTGTGTCGGCGCATAGAAGCAGTGGGTTAAGGCCCAAGTTAAGAGGGTGTATTTGATTTGGTTTAAGCGAGTATGAAGTGTTTATCGATACGTATTTTATCATTTCATGTTGCATAAGGTTACGAGGTGGTCTGAGATCATTGAAATTTCGTATAATGTTCGTAAAGATTATTGATAAGTTCATAATTTCTTAGAGGCTGAGGGGTCAAATCGTGTGAGAGTGTATTATTCATACGTGGTGCGTTCATGATTTAAGTTATGGTGTTATGTGTTTAACGCGATCTGTTCTTGTCACTTGTGCTAAAGCCAAGGTAGAATTTTCACTATGTATCCCAAAAATTATTTGCTAGTTTTAATAGACGTAGGCTTTTGAAAATTTTACCGTTTGAATACAAACGGTCATATTTAAGAAAATAATTGAGAATTTATTTATTCTGTTACGTTTAGATTTTCTTCATAATTTATAATTACAACAATCTGTGCGGGTAACCTACCCGTTAAACAAAAGAGTTTTGTTGATACATATTTTTACAAAGAGAAGAGGGTAGAGAAATTTCTTGAATTATCAGTTTTTGTGGATAGAAATTAGTTTGGGAAAAAGTGAATGCACATGGTAAAAATAGTGATTTATCCCTATATGTATGCCCTAATTTTCCTCTTCATCGTTCATTATTTCTTCAAAAAAAAAAAATTAAAATGTCTTATACATATATTGTTCTTGTAATTGTGTATGTTGTTGCAACTCTCTTCCCAAAGGAAGACCCTGAGTCCTTGGATTGGATCATAGCACTTCTCATGCTAATCGTGGTTTTAGTCGTTAGTGTGGATGAAATATGGGGATAAAAGATATTTTTTATAATAGGTGTGTTGTTTTGAATTTTGTATCCTAGCATTAAGCACTAATGTTTCATTGTGTGGTTTTGTAGTACAGAGTATTCGATGTATTACATCCAGTCGTGGTTCTTGCACTCATAGGAGTGGTGGCATTCTTTATCAGCTTGATGGATCAATCATTTAGTGATGTCAAGGTTTATTTAATGATCTTTGTAATGTTAGCATTACCAATGCTAGTTTTATCGTTGTGTATCAATATTCGTGGTTTCTAGTGAGATTTAGGGGTTCGTGGTTTCATATGCCTGTTATTTCAGAATTAATTAAACCTACTTATCTATATTTCGTTATTTACATAGAGAAGCGTCCCAAATTATGTAACTAAGGAAATATAAACTTATGGTTTAATGATTTACAATTTCTTGATTTGAATAAAAGGGCGTCCCAATCCATTCAAATTAAGACATTGTAAATCATTTTAAGATTCTGACTTAACATCCATACTAATCGACAAAATAATTCATGCGCAGATTTTCCGAGAGTACGAAAAGAGTATGTCATACGCATCTATACTGATGAGAGTGTGATAATTAAAGATGATTGGTATAGTACTCAGAATAGTTGGTGAGCATATATATATATATATATATATATATATATATATATATATATATATATATGTATATATATATATATATACATATATATATATATATATATATATATATATATATATATATATATATATATATATATATATATATATATATATATATATATATATATATATATACTAGAGTGTTGTTGTAGCATAAACTATCTAAAAGTCACATAATCGTCTGGCGGATGGAAAGCACGGAGAGCTTAAGGCTATAAAATGTTTTGTTTGTAAAACCGGTTATAGTTCGGATCTAACTTAGACCCGTTTCGCTATAACCAAGGCTCTGAATACCAATATGTAACACCCCCAGTTTTGAAAACATGCAGCGGAAATTAGATTGGGTGTTACTTCATAGCGCACAGTTTATTAATAGAAAATGATTTGTCATTTTAGTCATTTTAAAGATCTATCATTCGAATATAAACACCAGAGTTTTAAAAGAGGTCCCCATTTGTCCTAAAGTTTATTAAATCAGTTTTCGAATGATAAGAAAATTTATAGCCTTTATAAGTATCCGTGCTCCTCCGTGCCATCCTTGCTCATTATGGACCTGAGATAAACACATGCTAAAAGTGTCAACACAAAGGTTGGTGAGTTCATAGAGTTTATAGTTTCAACTATCAATTTCTAAAATCAGAGAGTTTATGATTCCATAGTAGTTGTAATAACAATTGATTATCAAATTAAAGTGTGAGTAAATCCATAATGTTCATAGCTTAAATCGTTGATTTATCAAAATAAGAAAATGAGTGATTTCCTTATTAATTCAAAAATAGTCCATTGGTTTGCCCTTCACCGGGTCAACACCCAAAATAGTAGTTGGTTTATAAATCCATTTAACAGAAGTTTCGAGATTTGGGCCACGTTGTTGCGCTCATAGCATAAACAGTTTGAAACCGTATTTAAACAGTTGATGGAGAACCGTATTTAAACAGTTGAAACCATATCCAAACAGTTTGTGGGGAACCGTATTTAAACAATTGAAACTGTATCCGAACAGTTTGTGGAGAACCGTATTTAAACAGTTGAAACCGTATCCAAACAGTTTGTGGGGAACCGTATTTAAACAGTTGAAACTGTATCCGAACAGTTTGTGGAGAACGGTATTTAAACAGTTGAAACCGTATTTAAACAGTTTGTTCCATAATTCCAAATATCAATAGTAAAATCGTTAGAAAAGTTGTTACACATGTATCTCTCCCAAAGAGTTTATAAAACAGTTAAACGATAGAAAGTGGGGCTATGAACTTATAGTAATATGTAAATAGTTAACGAGTACTTGTAAAAGTATAAAACAGTAGTTAAGCATGTATCTCCCCCAAAAACGTTTATAAACCATTGTAAAACAAGTAAGAGTAGGGGCATAGATAACATAATATCAGAGGTAGAATGAAAATGACTTCAAAGATAACCTGAATGATATGGAAGTCCGAGATAAGTTCGACTTATCGAGAATCGTGATTCGAATAGTGTTAGATGACAGAATGACTTTTGTGGCAGAGGTGGCTTGCGTGGTAAAATGCTTGAAGTTTAATAACAAAGTTATATACTATATAACTTGTCGTTACGTATTGTTTATTACTTATATTTCTCGTTATAAATTATATATTTATTAAATTTGTGATAATATATTAGGACCAATATATATAGCTTATTATTCATGCCGATGTGGTCGTCGAATAAAAATATGTGTCATACAAATTTATTTAGCGAGAAGTGATAAGAAAAACAATATAAGCTTATTAACGTACAAGAGTCTTAGGATGAAAAGTGTTTAGGTGTTCAACCTTGAGGGAATGAAGTTGTAGAAACTATATAAATTACAAGCTCATAAAGGTTTTTAGAAAATGTCAAGTTGTTTAAAGTTAAGGGGGTTGAAAAGTAATAATTTATATGACTTATAAAACTTATAAAAGTTTTTAAGGACAGTGACAAGTTACTCGAATTTGAGGGTTTGAACCTGTCAAAATGTAAAAGTTTTGCAAACTAGCAAAAATGGCAAAATTGCCTTAACCCAGTCTCGAACTCGAGACCCCTGGTTCACAAGCTAATGAAATAACCAACTGAACTGGATGACTCTTGTTACACTTTGTAAGTTAATTGTTTCTTTAAAACTTTCATTACTGTTTTATACTTGTGTTATATATTTCATTACTTCAGTATATAACGAATGGTGTTTGTATATGTATTGCATGCACTTGTATCATTTCAAAACAGTTTTCAATCAAAATTTAACTAGAGATTTCAAGTTCACGTTTACACCAGAGGTAACGAAGGAGACCAAAATGAGCTTAAATAAGCCTCGACTTATTTCGGGGTTTCGTGACTCCAAATTACAAGCGAGACCACCATCTTTAAAACGGGTTATAGGTAAGTTTTTGTGAGCTCGTTTTTATGTTGATAAGTTATGACAATACGTTTTACATATGCTGGGCTTATTAGTAAGCACTTGATTTTTCGGGCTGAGCCTATGAACCCAACAATGGTTCGTTTTAAATAAGAAATAATGCCTAGTTCTTTAGTGAGTATTAAATGAGCGAGGCTTTATTAGTTTTCCTGTACGTGAGTTAGTTGTCATTTCCAGTGCTCATCATTCGTTGCAACAGCTTATTTTACGTTTAGTATTTGTTCAACTTATTGAGTTAAATGTTCCATTACCACACAAGGACCAATGTATGTCTTTATTGAAAATGAGTTTTTAATTTATGTAAGTGAAATAGCATCAACTTACGCATGCTTAAGGTTCAAACCAACATGGAATACGAGTGAGGAGAAAGAAAAGATTGGAGCTTACAGTGGGTGTGAGAATGGTGTGATCGTATGGGTTGTATGAACCAAGATTGTTTATGTCCCAAGATTACCAAGTACTTGAACTCGTATCGAACTAAACATAAGAAGCTTGCCAAAAACTTGCAATCCTACCCACTGTCATGCTTTCTTCCTCTCCAACCACGTCAGTAACAAAGGAAAAGAAATGGCTTGCTTGAAGGTTCAACCATGAACCTAGTCCCTCTCCTAGTCGACTTAAGAAAACGTATGGAATCTTTGTGTTGGCTAGTTCTTCTCGTACAGTATCAAAGGAGAAAAGACTTGGGAATATATTTGTTGTGAGAAGTGAGAAGGTGATGGTGTAAGGCTCGGTTAAGGGCTCATCCAAGATCAGTTCCTAGTTTCCAATACCTTTCTTTCTCTTCCACCTTGGCTTGACAGAAAACTACAAGTATGTATGTATGTGATGTGAGTTGTAGTGAGGTTGTCGTACAACATGTAACTTATATATACTTGAACTGAAATGTGATAAGTGACATAATGGAGCAGGAAGGTGGTGTAAGAGTTGCACATGGTTTCCTTAGGTTATACTTGAGGTAGTAACAAGTGAGGGAGGGTGAAGATGTGAGCTAGCTCATTTACATGTCGCCTCCCCTGGTGTCAAATCGAAAAGTTACAAGCGTAAACTGTCACAACTCGTAAAATCTGGTCTTTTCCCGAACTTTCAACATTTACTATTCATCGGTTACTATTCATCGATCACTATTCATCATTTTACTATTCATCATTTTTGAGGTCAGTTTGATATTCTGAGAAGCGTTTAAAAATTTTACTATTCATAAAACACTATTCACCTCCGGAGAAAAATTTGTCATTTATACGTGGGTTGCGTCATTTTTGTAAACGTACGATTATCAACCTAATAAACGTTATCTTATGAGCTATTATTTTAAATAATTGATCCGTCAATCCCAACTATGGTTCTAACACATTTTTATACTCATAATAATAATATAAAAATTTTATTATTAATTTACCCGGTGTTTTCAAACCAATTGGTACATTTTACGGTCGGAGCTTAAAACTCCGTCGGTTTGCGATATTTCAACCCGATCATTATTTTAACTTCCGATTCTCATCAGGAATATTATTTTACAATTTTTACAACTTCATTATATTTTATTTTATCTCGTTACAATTTATTTTTAGTTAACTCGGTACCCGGTATCACCTAAAACTAATAATAACTACCTAAACTACACCAAAAGTCCAAGATATCTTACACTATCTTAATTTCTTTCTTCTCTTTTCCTATATTGCCGCCCCCCCCCCCCCCCCCCCTTCCATTCCCATTTAATAACCTCCATAATTTATGGATCTTGTCCCATGACCAATAATACATATAATCTAAATACTACACTTCACCACATTTATTCATTTTCACATCTTACACAACTAGCAAAAATTCTCTCTTCTTCCTTTCTTCTTTGGGGTGATCGGCCAACAATAATCAACAAGGAGAAACCATAATTTTTCCAAGATCAAGTGTTTACTCATGTCCTAATCATGATCTAGTTGGGGTTTTGTGGTAAAACCCTAGGTTATTGATCAATTTCTCATCAAAAACTCTCCAATCCTTGAAGTAAGTTTAACAAACTCATCTCTATAGTTTTACCAAGTTCTTACAATGTTCATACCATTTTTATACAAGGATTTCATGCATATGTTAGTTATACCACTCATTTATATATATATAACTTTTGAACTCTAGAAATGGATTATAGTTAGATCCTTGTTAGATCCACTTGGTTTATGATGTTTAGGAACCCATGACACCCTAAGAAGGTGTATGGTAGGATTAGATTAGTTTTGTGGTGATTGAAAGTGGTTTGATTGAAGTTGGAACTAGATTGGAACCTTAGGAATGATTTTTGAAACATTATATAAACCTACTGTCCTTAAAATGAAAACGTGGCAAACTCAGTGGGTTTGGGGTAACTTTTGACCAAATATTTAGAAAATACATTCCGAGACGGAACTATGGCCGAAAACGGGGATGAAAACGAGTTAATAACGAAGGAGATACGCTAAAAACGAGTTTAACGACGAAAACTATATTTTCTGAAAACTGCATGCTGTTTGACATTTTTCGTTGGACAAATAGAGGCGTTAGACGTAACCTAGAGGTGCCGAACTATCAAAAATATATTAGTATATACTAAAACGAATCCGTGGATATAAAGAACGAGGAAAATGAGCTTAAAACGACCAAGTTATACATGTTTTAAAATCGTCAAAACTATATATATATTTAGTCACTACTAGAAATAATATAACTACGTACTAAATAACATATTTTCTAGATTTCTATTCAAGGGGTTTATTTTTAACTAACGAGATACGTACGACCCAAGGTTTATTTATGCGACTACTAGACGATGTCTTAAGGTTTTCAAAACGAGGAATATAACACTAACGTTTTTATATACGATATATTACGACAAGTTTTTATAAACCTAGTTGGACTTATTTTTCCTAAGTATGGAAAATACTTTACTTTGACAATAACAATTATTTCCAAGTTATGAGTGGTATAGGTATCATGTGTATGCATATTCTCTTCATCATTTCATGATCTAAGTAGATCACTATCATTCATATTAGGTTGCGGTTAGAGATCGAACCTCATTTTCTGTGTATCCACTTTTGTCATCGTAGCTATCGCACCAGGTGAGTCATAGCCCCACTTTTACTCTTTATACTTGTTTTAACTCTTTGGGGGAGATACATGCTCAACTATTTGCTTACTAGTATAAATACTCAAAACATACTTTCTTGATACACAAAACATTTATACTTGATTGTCTTATACTTGATTATACTTATACTTGATTTTATACATACGTGATTGTGTTATACTTAACTGTGTTATACTTACTTGATACTTGAAACGTTTAAACTTTTATGCTTTGGGAAACGACACCCAGTAAACTTTTATGCTTTGGGAAACGACACCCAGTAAACTTTTATGCTTTGGGAAACGACACCCAGTAATCTGTCAAAGGAGAGGTATTGATAGTACTATTATGGGGAAACACCCCCCACCCAAGTCCAAAACAGATGTGACGTTGGGTGACAGGTACTATTTGGGATGGTGGTTCCCCGCCTTTGTGTCTATGCTTGACCTTGGGTGAATATAATCCTGAGAAACTATATATTGTAGCAGTGGGTTGTAAACACACAGGTTACAAGGCTCTTATGGCGGGACTTGTAACTGAGTGGATTTACGATGCCTTTGCTGGGAAACCTTCATACATATGCATAAACTTTATTTGTTAAACAACTCTATGAACTCACCAACCTCGTGTTGACACTTTAGCATGTATTTTCAGGGTTTAATCTTATGGCACGCTACTGGAGGTTTTGGCAGGGCATGGCATGGTCATAGAAGACTCTGATAATTTATATGGGGACCGTTTTAAACTACTTTTAAGGGCCTACTTCCGCACTACTTTTAACAATGTAAATACAACATTTTTGACTTAACTATTTTATTCTAAATGATTGAAGTGAAAACCATTTTTGAACTTGTGTTGTAATACCAATTGAGTTACACCCCAGCTACACGTATGCTTCCGCTGGACCCGATTTTGGGGGTGTGACAGATTGGTATCAGAGCTTCGGCTATAGCGAACTAAGCGTTTTTAAAACCTAGACTATAGCCCCTTTTACGAAAAACTTAACCCTATGACCGTCACGTGCCTGCCTGCCAAGATGATGCCTCACTTGTGGTTTGTTGCTGACTTAGGTGATGAGATTTGTGTCTCATTATCTGGTATATTATGTTCACTTATTCTAGTTGATTACTATCATTGTCTCTCACATAAGCATGTTCACGTATCATATATGTCACCCTGTTATGTTTCTCCCTGCATAGTTTCATCATTTGACCTCGAGTTTGGTCACCTGCCTTAGTCTTTCTGTACGTCTTGGTAGTATAACTGAGCTGAGTATTTCAAAATTCATGGAACCTCGGTGGAATATAGACTAGTCACCTATATTCAACCCGGGATAGTGGGAAATAGGCTGACTACCTATATCCGACTCAGAAATGAATTTTGCAACACTGAGAATGGTTATAATAAAATTCTGTCTGGATTGAATCCTCTACTCAATTTCCAAATGCTTCATTTATGTGTGTGTATACCCTCGTTGTCAGAACGCTTATACTTTTCATCACCTCGTGAACCGCCGCTTGGAAGCACGTCAACTGGTCATTTCGTCTCATGAATCTTCACCTTTATAACACTTCAGAGACCTACGTTAACTGAACTTCGGGACGAAGTTCCCTTAAGGGGTAGAGACTGTCACAACTCGTAAAATCTGGTCTTTTCCCGAACTTTCAACATTTACTATTCATCGGTTACTATTCATCGATCACTATTCATCATTTTACTATTCATCATTTTTGAGGTCAGTTTGATATTCTGAGAAGCGTTTAAAAATTTTACTATTCATAAAACACTATTCACCTCCGGAGAAAAATTTGTCATTTATACGTGGGTTGCGTCATTTTTGTAAACGTACGATTATCAACCTAATAAACGTTATCTTATGAGCTATTATTTTAAATAATTGATCCGTCAATCCCAACTATGGTTCTAACACATTTTTATACTCATAATAATAATATAAAAATTTTATTATTAATTTACCCGGTGTTTTCAAACCAATTGGTACATTTTACGGTCGGAGCTTAAAACTCCGTCGGTTTGCGATATTTCAACCCGATCATTATTTTAACTTCCGATTCTCATCAGGAATATTATTTTACAATTTTTACAACTTCATTATATTTTATTTTATCTCGTTACAATTTATTTTTAGTTAACTCGGTACCCGGTATCACCTAAAACTAATAATAACTACCTAAACTACACCAAAAGTCCAAGATATCTTACACTATCTTAATTTCTTTCTTCTCTTTTCCTATATTGCCGCCCCCCCCCCCCCCTTCCATTCCCATTTAATAACCTCCATAATTTATGGATCTTGTCCCATGACCAATAATACATATAATCTAAATACTACACTTCACCACATTTATTCATTTTCACATCTTACACAACTAGCAAAAATTCTCTCTTCTTCCTTTCTTCTTTGGGGTGATCGGCCAACAATAATCAACAAGGAGAAACCATAATTTTTCCAAGATCAAGTGTTTACTCATGTCCTAATCATGATCTAGTTGGGGTTTTGTGGTAAAACCCTAGGTTATTGATCAATTTCTCATCAAAAACTCTCCAATCCTTGAAGTAAGTTTAACAAACTCATCTCTATAGTTTTACCAAGTTCTTACAATGTTCATACCATTTTTATACAAGGATTTCATGCATATGTTAGTTATACCACTCATTTATATATATATAACTTTTGAACTCTAGAAATGGATTATAGTTAGATCCTTGTTAGATCCACTTGGTTTATGATGTTTAGGAACCCATGACACCCTAAGAAGGTGTATGGTAGGATTAGATTAGTTTTGTGGTGATTGAAAGTGGTTTGATTGAAGTTGGAACTAGATTGGAACCTTAGGAATGATTTTTGAAACATTATATAAACCTACTGTCCTTAAAATGAAAACGTGGCAAACTCAGTGGGTTTGGGGTAACTTTTGACCAAATATTTAGAAAATACATTCCGAGACGGAACTATGGCCGAAAACGGGGATGAAAACGAGTTAATAACGAAGGAGATACGCTAAAAACGAGTTTAACGACGAAAACTATATTTTCTGAAAACTGCATGCTGTTTGACATTTTTCGTTGGACAAATAGAGGCGTTAGACGTAACCTAGAGGTGCCGAACTATCAAAAATATATTAGTATATACTAAAACGAATCCGTGGATATAAAGAACGAGGAAAATGAGCTTAAAACGACCAAGTTATACATGTTTTAAAATCGTCAAAACTATATATATATTTAGTCACTACTAGAAATAATATAACTACGTACTAAATAACATATTTTCTAGATTTCTATTCAAGGGGTTTATTTTTAACTAACGAGATACGTACGACCCAAGGTTTATTTATGCGACTACTAGACGATGTCTTAAGGTTTTCAAAACGAGGAATATAACACTAACGTTTTTATATACGATATATTACGACAAGTTTTTATAAACCTAGTTGGACTTATTTTTCCTAAGTATGGAAAATACTTTACTTTGACAATAACAATTATTTCCAAGTTATGAGTGGTATAGGTATCATGTGTATGCATATTCTCTTCATCATTTCATGATCTAAGTAGATCACTATCATTCATATTAGGTTGCGGTTAGAGATCGAACCTCATTTTCTGTGTATCCACTTTTGTCATCGTAGCTATCGCACCAGGTGAGTCATAGCCCCACTTTTACTCTTTATACTTGTTTTAACTCTTTGGGGGAGATACATGCTCAACTATTTGCTTACTAGTATAAATACTCAAAACATACTTTCTTGATACACAAAACATTTATACTTGATTGTCTTATACTTGATTATACTTATACTTGATTTTATACATACGTGATTGTGTTATACTTAACTGTGTTATACTTACTTGATACTTGAAACGTTTAAACTTTTATGCTTTGGGAAACGACACCCAGTAAACTTTTATGCTTTGGGAAACGACACCCAGTAAACTTTTATGCTTTGGGAAACGACACCCAGTAATCTGTCAAAGGAGAGGTATTGATAGTACTATTATGGGGAAACACCCCCCACCCAAGTCCAAAACAGATGTGACGTTGGGTGACAGGTACTATTTGGGATGGTGGTTCCCCGCCTTTGTGTCTATGCTTGACCTTGGGTGAATATAATCCTGAGAAACTATATATTGTAGCAGTGGGTTGTAAACACACAGGTTACAAGGCTCTTATGGCGGGACTTGTAACTGAGTGGATTTACGATGCCTTTGCTGGGAAACCTTCATACATATGCATAAACTTTATTTGTTAAACAACTCTATGAACTCACCAACCTCGTGTTGACACTTTAGCATGTATTTTCAGGGTTTAATCTTATGGCACGCTACTGGAGGTTTTGGCAGGGCATGGCATGGTCATAGAAGACTCTGATAATTTATATGGGGACCGTTTTAAACTACTTTTAAGGGCCTACTTCCGCACTACTTTTAACAATGTAAATACAACATTTTTGACTTAACTATTTTATTCTAAATGATTGAAGTGAAAACCATTTTTGAACTTGTGTTGTAATACCAATTGAGTTACACCCCAGCTACACGTATGCTTCCGCTGGACCCGATTTTGGGGGTGTGACATAAACAGACAATGAGAAGTGTGAAATAGTTTCTGACAGCTTCTGCCAATGTACATAACGTTCAATATTAGGTTTGTGATGATTGGGGAGCATGGGTGGTCGCTTTGGAAGTTTATGGTGTGTCATACATATTTTCGTTTCGATGATTTCATGGTTTACTTGTGACAATTTTGAGGCAGCAAACGAGTGAGGCATGTAACGATATTTTTCATTCTTGGTACTATGTAACTTGGTCATTCGAGTGGTGTGAAAAATATATGCATGTTACATGTCAAAAATGAGAGGAATTTGGTGGTTTTGGTGCCTTGGTCGTGGCAGTGAAAAGAACGAAATAATGAAATTACAACAAACCTCGCTGGGCTGCTCGTGTGGGATAAGCCCAAAACAAGTAAAAAGGAAATGAATAAGGGTCCGTTTTGGTTATTGCTTGTCTGTTCGTATATTACTCACAAGGAATCAATTTAGTTTTGTAGTATGTTGGAGATGTGGTATGTACATGGGATATTTAGGAGCTTAGGTAATATTTTTGACACCAATGGTCAAATGAAATGCGTGATAGCCAAGGGAATGAAGTAGCTTACTTGGGAAACTAAGAGTTTGGTGTTGAAAAGATTTGGTTTGCGTTACAACATATCAAGTGGTAACTATGATTGATATTCATGGGAAGTCAAATGAGCATGGTAAGGAAATACAATAAGTATGTTTACTAGAGTTGTTAGTCATTTAAAACTTTGATGCGTGGGAATCGCAATAGGCTTTACCTCTCGAGGGATCTCGAGAAGCTTACAACCCCCACCAGGCAGTGTACCTGATCGTTGTAGTATAGTATAGTGACAAGTACCGGGGGATTGATCGTTCAGCTTAGGAATAGTGTCGCTAGGATTAGAAAACCTAAATACTAGTTCTAAAGGTGAGGGATGATTCTTTTTGTGCTTTTATATTTTTTAGAAAGCAAATTAAAATATCGGGTTTTGGAAGAGTGGGCGGAATTAGTTGCTATTCAACTAACCCAATACTAAGATGCAATCAAAATAAAATACTAAAAATGAAAATAAGCTAATTTATACTAAAGTTGTGAGCAGTAATTAGAGAAAATGTGTTTACTTAGATTTCACTACTCCCTAGATATCTTTTACATGTTAATTACTTGTTATAATTGCATGGATGACGGATCGTATTCCTTAATACCATTCATGGGGTGGCACACATAACTCCCCAATTCTATGAGCTCTTATCTCCTCCTACACCATGCCCAACACAACTATAGGGATTGTAAACAGTGGCTCATGCATTAAATACAACCAATAAAGACCTAGTGCGCCTTGGTTCATGTTTCTTAAGATGTTCAAGCATGTTACCAATTGGAGATCTGCCAGTTTTCTTAAGCCTAACATATAAATCATTCATCCACAACAAGAATAAACAAGTAATCAACACATAATCAATATCTAGGTTTCATTAGATTTAAGCAAACACAAAAGAGATCTAGCCTAGCATGATAGAATTAAGACAAGAACATGATATAGACAACCAACACATAGACATATTGATTGAATTAGAAGAACACTTATCTTGATTAATCATGCAAGGTATCAAGGGGTTGGAACCCTTGAAAAACCTGTAAAGTTACACCAAAATCGTACTTAGGGTTTCTCCCAAAACTTCTCTCTTTTTAAATGTGAAAAATTAGAAAACTATATATAGAAAAATAGGTTTGACGGCGTCAAGAGTAATCTTGTGACGCCGTCACCTCGCCGCCAAAACTCTCCTCGGACTGCCTAGATCTACTTCTGACGCCGTCAAGACTTATATACTTCCAGGCCGTCATGACTCTTTTACTCTTGACGCCCTTCCTACGTGACGCCGTCAAAACACTTCTGGGTCGTCATGGAAATTTATGAAATTTGCTCTTGACGCCGTCAAGGATTTGCTCTTGACGCCGTCACCTACTGTTCCCAGCATGGAAAATTAAGACTTTGGCGTTTTCTTCACTTTTATGCTCCAAAAACGTCCGAATTGCTTCCTTTTCCAGATTTCACTCTCAAAGTACCTAAAATCACAAAAGGAACGATTTAGGGCAATATTTGATCAAATAAATTCGGATTCGGGCTTAAATGACCCCCTAAAAATGGATCATTTTTCGCCTCATCAAACTTATACGAAGTAATTTACTTGGCAAAAATGTATTCTTGGCAAAAATGGTCAAGTAATTATGATACGGGTTTAACACAAGGGTGATCCTAATGCCTCTTATCATGTAGTAAATCCTACCACACGAATGTAGTCTCACTAGCGGTCTCGGGATGCATCACTAAAGCAAGTTCTAGAATCTAAATGCTACCGGTACACTCATAAGCACTAATAGTAAATGCTTCTCCTATCAAATCTAAAGGCGAACCTCACATTTTTGGGTGGAAAATTTTTCTGAATATACGGTTATGTGCTAGTCATACAATCTCCTATCCATGAGACGCTTGCTATGGCTAAAGTTTCACTCTTAAATGTTGTAAAAAAATTTAAATTTGGCGCTAAAATTGCACTAACAAGTATTTCTCATAGTTTTATTACACATCTACCATTAAACAAAACAAACTCAAGTGAAAGTGCATATGTAAGGTATCATCTTTTTACCCTCCCCTTACACTTAAGATGAACATTGTCCCCAATGTTCAAGTAAAGAATGTAAAAGTGAAAAAGTAAAGAGAATGAAGTCAAATACTCCCCTGATTCGCTCGGTATGGATAATAGGATGGCCAGGTTAAATCTTCCTCCAAGAAAATGAACAATCAAAGCTTCCCTTCCAGAATATAAATCATCTTCTTGTCATACATAACCTGTAAAACTTGACAAAATAGACAAGACAACCTCGCGTAAAATCGGCGGCATCCTATATAAGTTTCTAAATCCTAGAAAACAAGATAAGATATAATGCTTGTGGAATGAAGTTTGCAGATCTCCTGGAGATTATAAAACTTAATAATTCACAAAAACCATAAGACTCCGTTAGAAAAACAAAACCGGTAAAATTTCCAGATTTTTAACTCCTGACGCCGTCAAGAGTAAAACCCTGACGCCGTCAGAATGGACCTGCAGAAATTCTTATGTTAAGTTTCCGGAAAATTTCTGGAAAAACTTGGTCCTACTTCCTGGAAAATCCTGCAAAACTTCATTATGACTCAATACAAGCATTTGACTCTAACAAATATGAATATACATGCTCATTTAATATTGTGGAGAATCATGATCGGTTTGTTTCTTAAAAACATATTTGGGGTTTCCCCTTACACTTATCTTTTGCAAAAATACTTCTAGGTGGAGTTAAGACTAGGCCAAAACAACAAAGTAAAGTATTTCCACTATTTAATTTAGAAACATGATCAACCAACAATAAAAATAAAGCATGCATACGGAAGCAAATAACAATCAAACAAATAAAATCACACAAAACATGGGTTGCCTCCCAAGAAGCGCTTTTCTTTATTTACGAGTCTTGTAGCTAGACTCAAGGCTATGGGTGACTACGTGACTTCATTATTGGTTCCATTCTCTGATTGCAAATATTCTTTGTAGAAATCAATTACCTTTTTCTCAACCGCCCCCATAATCTTTTGGGCAAATTCTTCATCGACTTTATACCTTGGTCCAAGGGCCAAGCAATCTTTGTAATAAAGACTCCTTTTCTCCCATACATAATCCATGCCCTTTTTCTTATCCTTCTCATCAATATCCTCAAGAGCACCAACGTTGTCCTTATCAAAACGAGATATAAAGCGAAATTCTTTCATCCTATTAGACATCCTATAGTTGATACTATCAGTGTTACTTGAAAATCGGATCGTACCTTCTACCTCATCATATTCCAACTTAGATTTCTCAACAAATGGTTTGCCAAACACAACATTGGATAGTCGACAATCAATAACATTAGCAAGATCCTCCACAATCATAAAGTCGGTGACAAAAGTGAAATTACCAACAAAGACATGTAAACCTTTAACTCTCCCGACAAAGTTACAAACTCCACCGGGGTACTTGGGATCCCTTCTAGGTTCAAGTCTTGTTTTCACTATATCATTATAAACCGTTGAGGACATAATGTTGATTGGAGATTTAAAGTCAATGTAAGCATTGCTAATGTGCCTATATCCAATCATACATGGTATCTTAGCATTCTTAGGATCGCCTCTCTTGATCTTAGGTTCAATTATGGTGAAAGGAGATCGCGGGTTATCGATAAGATTATTATAATATGTAATCTCCTCCTTAGTGGGGTATAGACTAAAGTAGTCATTAAGCTTCGGATCTATTTCCTCCTCTTCTAGTCTCTTAACAACATTCACAAAATCATTAGGCCCTAGGTCCTCATTTGAATACAAGGCGGTTGCTAGGTCACTAAATGCATGTTCGAGTTCAACCTTAATCAACCTATTAAGTTCTCTAAGCTCCCTAATCTCACTCTCAATTTGTTCACGTAACACAGCCACTTCTCTAGGGGAAAGGGGTGGATTCGCGTTTTCCATAATGGTCAACGGAATAGTCAATGAATTTAATTTACTAACAAAGGCACAAAGAAATAAGATAGACTAAATAAGACCTAAAAGTAAAAATAAAATCTTACTAGCAAGGAATCTAGCAAGTAGACCTAATAAAAAGAAATTCTAACCTAGACAATAACTATTCCCCGGGCTGCGGCGCCAAAAACTTGATGCGTGGGAATCGCAACAGGCTTTACCTCTCGAGGGATCTCGAGAAGCTTACAACCCCCACCAGGCAGTGTACCTGATCGTTGTAGTATAGTATAGTGACAAGTACCGGGGGATTGATCGTTCAGCTTAGGAATAGTGTCGCTAGGATTAGAAAACCTAAATACTAGTTCTAAAGGTGAGGGATGATTCTTTTTGTGTTTTTATATTTTTTAGAAAGCAAATTAAAATCTCGGGTTTTGGAAGAGTGGGCGGAATTAGTTGCTATTCAACTAACCCAATACTAAGATGCAATCAAAATAAAATACTAAAAATGAAAATAAGCTAATTTATACTAAAGTTGTGAGCAGTAATTGGAGAAAATGTGTTTACTTAGATTTCACTACTCCCTAGATATCTTTTACATGTTAATTACTTGTTATAATTGTATGGATGACGGATCGTATTCCTTAATACCATTCATGGGGTGGCACACATAACTCCCCAATTCTATGAGCTCTTATCTCCTCCTACACCATGCCCAGCACAACTATAGGGATTGTAAACAGTGGCTCATGCATTAAATACAACCAATAAAGACCTAGTGCGCGTTGGTTCATGTTTCTTAAGACGTTCAAGCATGTTACCAATTGGAGATCTGCAAGTTTTCTTAAGCATAACATATAAATCATTCATCCACAACAAGAATAAACAAGTAATCAACACATAATCAATATCTAGGTTTCATTAGATCTAAGCAAACACAAAAGAGATCTAGCCTAGCATGATAGAATTAAGACAAGAACATGATATAGACAACCAACACATAGACATATTGATTGAATTAGAATAACACTTATCTTGATTAATCATGCAAGGTATCAAGGGGTTGGAACCCTTGAAAAACCTGTAAAGTTACACCAAAATCGTACTTAGGGTTTCTCCCAAAACTTCTCTCTTTTTAAATGTGAAAAATTAGAAAACTATATATAGAAAAATAGGTTTGACGGCGTCAAGAGTAATCTTGTGACGCCGTCACCTCGCCGCCAAAACTCTCCTCGGACTGCCTAGATCTACTTCTGACGCCGTCAAGACTTATATACTTCCAGGCCGTCCTCTTTTACTCTTGACCCCTTTCCTACGTGACACCGTCAAAACTCTTCTGGGTCGTCATGAAATTTATGAAATTTGCTCTTGACGCCGTCAAGGATTTGCTCTTGACGCCGTCACCTACTGTTCCCAGCATGGAAAATTAAGACTTTGGCGTTTTCTTCACTTTTATGCTCCAAAAACGTCCGAATTGCTTCCTTTTCCAGATTTCACTCCCAAAGTACCTAAAATCACAAAAGGAACGATTTAGGGCAATATTTGATCAAATAAATTCGGATTCGGGCTTAAATGAACCCCTAAAAATGGATCATTTTTCGCCTCATCAAACTTATACGAAGTAATTTACTTGGTAAAAATGTATTCTTGGGTTGTTTGAATCTTGAATAGTGACGATTCAGTTTTGATTGACGAATTGTATATATATACATTTTTAGTTATTCGTGATATTTATATTTTTAAGATTTCACGTGTAAATATCGTTCCAAGGTAAATAGTGATCGTCAAAAGTATATAATTTTTTTTTGTCATGGGTAAAAATGGTTATTTTTTTTCATGTTATAATAATGTATTTAATCGTTGGAAAATTTTACGGGATGTTATAACCTGACCCATCCAGGCCCCCTGGTGTGCCTGCCAGTCTCCCCGACTCATGTGTCGGTAGTAATCAGCTGACCCAACCTCATAACCCCCAAACTGATGCTGCTGGGGTGCTCCCTCATCATCATCATCCTCAGCATCATCAGGTCCTCCTCCCTCATACCAGCCATAGGACCCATCCACCAGCTGCATCACGATGCTCATCTGCCTAAGGGATTTAGCCCTCACTACCCTGCAAGCCCCGCAGTCGCTCAAGTATCCCATGATCTGGGGAACAAGCAACTCATAAGATCGAGCCAACCGGGTCACGAACATCCCCCCATACACCTTGTCAATATCCCTCTTCCCCACACTGGTCTTCAAATAGCTAGCTACCCAAAATGGGATGTTGCAGTAAACATCCGCTGAAAAGATGGTATATAGGTAGAAAAGATCTGAAGCAGTGACACGGTGAGTGGTGCCATGACGCCCCGACAAGCTGTATGTGATGCATCTGTGGGCTAGCCTGATCACGGGGTCCCTTATTGATGCTGCCCCAGTAGTCGAGGTGTACACCCAGTTCCAGATGGTTGGCCAAAAAGTGGCGCACCTCATATCGCTCCTCACAGTCTCCCCATGTAACAACCTTTGCATAAAACCTCCCTCAACAGCCTCCTCCCTAGTATACAAACCTATCCTCCACCCAAACTCAGTAACCGAACATGATCGAACCTCCCCTCCTAACCTAAATTAAATAGTGGTACCCCCCATGTCCGTCCTGGCCTCTGCCTGATCAAAGTGGAAGGTCGCAAAGAACTCCCTCACCAACTCACTATACACAGTCTCCCTCATCCTAAACAACCTCTCTCATTGAGGACCCGTGAACCCATCGGTTTGGATCATCCCCAAAAACTCAGCCTCTAACCCTTGGGACCTCAGAAACGCCTAATCAATCACAGCACCAACATCAATGTGGTGATTAACAAGCTCCGCATACTTAGTTGTAGCGGCAACATTGTCGAATTCACCCCAACTATGGACCAATTCCCCATAGTTAACTTGTTGGGACCTAGAGGAACTGCCACGGTGTTGTCGTGATCTCTTGCTCATTTTCCTGGAAAAAGATAGAGTGGACGGAAACTATTAGAATGAGAATTTTATAGGTTCACGCTGTCAGACACATCTGACGCCGTCAGGAAGGAGGTCCTGATGCCGTCAGACCTAGCAGAAATCGGGCCATGCAATTACGAGGGAAAAATCAATTTTCAAACTCTTAACCCATTACCCAAACACTCCTTTAAGCAGAAAACATGGGTGGGGGGTCAAAAAATCCGTGGTATGAAAGATTTTTCCTAAATTAACGCATGATTCAAGTAGGACAACATCATCTAATGGTAATCTCATGATTACAAATCACCAAGGGGAAGGCATTACGATTTATCAATGATGGGTCAAAAAAATGGGGTTTCGGATGAAGGGGGTTTTCAAAATTGGTTGAACCTAAGGACAATTGAACGAAAAAGAGTGAGGAAAAACTACTTACCAAGTGGAGATTAGTCACGAAAGATGTCGGATTGGATGATGGAGACTCGGAGGTGGAGCAGCAATTTGGGTGAGATTTGTGGGGTATGAGTTGAAAGTGATGGAGTTTGGGTTATTATTGCTGAGATAGCGAGGTGACGGCGTCAAGAATTACCATCTGACGCCGTCAGATGCCCGCGTAAGGTATAGAAAGAGGTAATTCCACATTCAGTCCCTGTACATAGTGTGAATAGCTAAACACAAGTAAAAACTATGAGTAGCTATCCCATTAGTGAAGTCCACCAGGGTCGAACGTTTCATTACTGTCACGGAAAGAGGTGTGGTTGCAGAAAGGGGTGGGTGAGGTTTTAGTTAAGTTGTAACCTTCGCATTGGTCAACGGTGGGTACAAAGAGGTGTTGTTCCATAGAGGGTCTCAAAGTTGTGGTGTTTTTGAGGTGCAACCTCTTTACACCAGGTTTAAAACCAAAGGAACGTCTCTTGCACAAATTTGGGGACGTGGTTTGCAAGCATCCAACGAAAATGTTATGAAATTGCGAATTCTTCTCTTCCTGAGGATGCTTACAAAAGTAGGGGTGATTGACGGTGAAGCACTTGGAAAGGATTTCTCGTTATCCTCTTGGTCAAACACCAAAGGAGCTGAAACCTCAAAGATTTTTTCGATTTTTCTTGGTGCAGATTTTTCCTTAATCTTCTCTTTGATCCTTGATATGAATTTGTCTACTAAATCCATAAAAGCATTGCGAGTGCTTTCCATGCGTGCTTCTAAGTGCCGGATTTGTTTTTCCTGATTATTCATGAAGGTTACCATTCTCCCTTCGAACTCCTCTTGTCGTGAACGTTCAGGAAAATTATGGTTGATAACCGCATTCCTACGTAAATTAGGATTCCACGCGGTTTCAGTAGCAGGTTCTTCAATTCTCATTAATTCTTTTACCTGCTTCTCGATACTTCCTAATAATTGCTCTTGGGTGGCGTGTGCGTAATCAAGTTTCACCTTGTTTGAAAACATCGGGTCCTCCCATCCTTCTTCTTTGTACTGTGCCAACCCCTCAAGAACTTTCCAGCATTCGTCAATGCTAAGTTTGTTTAGCCTGACCTTGGCTGCGTAATCTATAGCCCTCCTTGTTTGATACTTAACTTTATCGTAAAAGATTTGAATCTGGAGCCATGGTTCGATGCCATGATGAGGGACTTTTCGGAGTAGGTCTTTGTATCGAGTCCATGCTTCGTAAAAGGTTTCACCTTGATGTTGTTGAAACATCAAGATGTCATTTCTAAGCTTAGTAGTTCTCCCCGGTGTGAAAAATTGAGCAAGGAAACGAGTGGTGAGATCATCCCATGAGGTGATGGATACCGCGGGTAAACGTTCAAGCCATTGGCTAGCTTGATCACGTAGAGAGAATTGGAATAGGCGTAATCGGGTTGACTCTCTAGTTGTAACATCAAGGTCTATAGAATCTACGATTTTAAGAAAGTCCTTGAGATGTTGGTTTGGATCTTCGGAACGAAGTCCATGGAATGCACATCCGCTTTGCACCAACCGGATGGTGTCGGATCGCAAGGGGGTCACATTGGCTCCTTGGGTGAGCTCAATGGTGTTTCGATAGCCTTGGTGGCTAGGTCGGGAATACTCTCCTAGGGTTCGGGGCCTAAGAGGTTGGTTATCTAGTGGTGGGTTTTGTTGTGGTGGGATGGCGGGTTCAAAGATGTTACCATCGTCCATGATGTCGGATGGCAAAGAGTTACGAACAAAAACACGAAGAAATAAGATAGACTAAAGAGAACCTAAAAATAAAAATAAAATCTTACTAGAAAGGAATCTAGCAAGTAGACCTAATAAAAAGAGATTCTAACCTAGACAATAACTATTCCCGGGGCTGCGGCACCAAAAACTTGATGCGTAGGGATTGCATCAGGCTTTATGATTCGTGTGAAAACCAATTATATATAATATAGTATAGTATCAAAGTGATCCGGGTAAAATACGGATCACCCGAGTTGTTTCCCAACGAAGGCGAATGGAATCGAGAATATCGATTCGTGAAATCGTGAATTGAAAAGTGAGAAAGTGAAAATAGCAAGCAAATAGTTCACGTAATCATAAACAAGTATGAAATATGCAGAAAGTACAAGCTAATTATGCACCGAAATGAAAAACGTAAAAACGGAAACGCAACCGCAAAATTTGAAAACGTAACGTATATTGAAAAATGATCCTACGAACTTGGAAATATTTTCTAAAAATCTTAAACTAATAAAAATAATTTTAAGAAAAAGAAAAATATTTTTTTTGAGTTTTTATTTATTTTCTATGAATTTTTATTGATTTTTGGAATTAAAATTGAATTAAAAATAAGGAAAAATAGAAAAGTAACTTGGAAAAATGAAAATTAAATTCTAAAAATTCTAAAATATTATAAAAGAATTTCTAAAAATATTTTTGTATTTTTCAGAGATTTTTCTAATTTTTTATTGATTTTTGGTATTTAAAAACTATTTAAAATTGAATAAAATCAAAAAGAAATTAATAAAAATAGTAAAAATGGTAGGAAAAATCTGGAAAAATTCCATAAAATCTAAAATAATAAAAAGAACTTGAAATAAAATTTTGAAGTAAAATTGAAAAGTGAAACTGCTTATTCAAGAGAAACTGCTTATCACAAGTGCTTATTAATAAGCACTTGTGATAAAAACTTATGAAACTGAAAACTCTGACTTAAAATGCTAAATTGAACTAAAAAATGCTAAGATCAAAACAACTCAAGCACAGATTACAAGTAATCAAACCAACAGTAAACCAATCTTATGCAATAAGCTAATGAAATAAGCAGAACTAAAATTCAATAGTTCCAGAAGTCAAATGAGATACTCTAAATTAAAACTACTAATAAATGAAACTCAGAAATTAACTCCAACACAGATTAAAATCTCAATGCACAGTTTCAAGCCAACCAAAATTATTCAGAACTCAGTCTCAATCAGCTGAATAGAATAAAGCTAAAAGCACTTCCTATAAACTCTAATGTGCAAACTAGTGGATGCAGGAGTAAGTCTACTATACTTAATTTTCAAAAACAACAAAATCCCTATCAGTATTACTCAATTACTACCTAAAAATGAAGCAGCATCAGCAACCTAGGAGTTATTAGAATAGAAAACAATTGACTATTTTGATGACCACTAAATCTTGACCAAATTGAGTTTTTACAGCTGAATTCTCCTACTGATTTAATGTAAAAGCTACAATTATTTTAATATGAGCTAATACTAACAAAAATTCAACTATTAGCTTTATTACATTTAACAACTTAACACCTAGAATTAACTGTTTATGAAATTTTACCACTATTCTGACTTTTATTTAACTACCTACTGATTTTTATGTAATAATACTCTAATTATACTCAAAAATGAACCTATGTGTGTAAGCAGACTTAAATTCCACAATTAATCAACCTATGCAACAATCTAATCCAAACACTCCCTTATATCATTAACAACTAGATGAAACAGTGATACCACTAATCTCTAAAACTTAGTTCTAAATCAGTTTCAATTCATTATATTAAGCTCAACCAATCAACCAAAAACACCAGGTTCAACCAGATAATCTAAAATTCAGATCTACAAAATGACAGATCCAAACTCCACTGATCAACACAGAATACAAGCAATCCAAACACCTCTGTATTAACAAATCTCAATCAATACTATGATGAATCAATGAAACAGTAACACTTATAAAAACCACAACTAAACTCAGATTTTCAATTATACAAATGTTACTTAGCTATCAATCACCAAACTCCATCTGACCCAAAAGTTATGTCAGATGATCAAACTATCACAGATATAAGCAACTCAAATCAAACAGTGACTAAATCATAATTCAAAACTCTCAACTACTTATTGAATCATATCCAAACTAACAGAATACTAAAACTAATAGAAAGCTGAAAAATGATCAAACTCAGTTGTGGAAAACTAGAAGGGGGGTTGAATAGTTTTACGTCCTTTTAAAATTTATAAACACAAGTTTGTTTTTAAAACTTCGATTCTAGTTTATGTGAACTCAATACTTGCACTATATGAACAATTGTATGATAACTTAACTAATAAAGCTAATATAGTAAAGGTAAATAAATAAGTAAAGAGAAGAGTTAGAAAGATCAAACCACAACACAAGGATTTATAGTGGTTCGGCTACAAGGACACCTTCCTTGTTCCTACTCCACTCCCCGAGTCACCTACTCGAGAGTTTTCTTCACTATGTCAACAAACTCCCTTTTGGCGGAGAAAACCTTACACACCAATTTACACACCACAATTACTTCACAACTTGATCACAACTTCTACACACCTTCTTCACACCAATATTCTACACACCAATCTTCTTCACACCTATCTTCTACACACCAATCTTCTACTTCACACCTATCTTCACAACTAACCTACTTCACTACTTATCAACTTCTATTATCTACACAACTTCTATATCTTCTACACAATTAATCACAAGCACAACACAATATTCACAAATGAATATATATACACTATGCACAACTACTCTTCAACACTTCTTGAACTTGGTTGTAGAAAGAGTGTTCTTCTTTTGGACTTTGGATGAGAATGGATGATGAGGGATTGAATCACTTGAAACAAGGATAAAAATACAAATGATCAAAGGGTTTTAGAGGATGTTTTAGAGAGTTATAGATCTGAAAATTTCGTGCAAAAGGTGGGGAAAAATTCCAGAATTAAGGTGGTATTTATAGGAGAAGAATTCTGACATTTTCTGACAGGGGAGCCTGGCCGGTCCCCTTAAATCGTGGCCGGCCCCCTTAAAATTAAGGGGACCACCCCTTATAATTAAGGGGGCCGCCCAACTGTAACGGCCAGAAAACTTGTCTTTTAGTGGGGAAAGTTTATTTGGTGAAAAACTAACTGATTTTGGTTAAATATTTGAAATCATATATTTAGTATGATTAAAACATTTTTCTTTATTACCAAAAGTGTTTTTCAAAAATATATAATATGTTTATATAATTAAATAAACTTTGTGTTAGTTAATTAAATACCCCTTTGATCATGAGATGTATTAAGCACTTGTTTATCCATACCTTAAGTGATTAAGTTGGATATAGTGATATAAACTAGCTTAATACTTGTTTACGTAGTAATTATACGATTGACGATTTTACATTTTGTGATCGTCAAAATATAGAGATATCGAAAGATATGAATAACGTTTTCACACATTATTTATGTCAACAATCTCCCCCTTTTTGATGATTACAAAATTTAAACTCATTAATCGAAAATTAGTATATATTCAAGTATTATTGTGAGTTTATATCACTTCTCCCCCTTTTTGTTAGCATCAAAAAGGTTATCCCATGTTAATGTAAACTCCCCCTCGAAGTATACTCCCCCTCGTTTTGAGGCCAAAAGGAATCGAGATATGGGTATCTTGCAAAAATATTTAGTGGCAAGCAACATATATATGTATATAGCATGCAAGAGTAAAGACTAAGCATAAGCATAACATTAATAATATGAAAAAAGATACATCAAGCATTACAACCATAACAAGTAATGCAACTAACAAAAGCCTTAAAGGCTTAGAATCATCATTAAAATAAAAGACCAAGTCTCAAACATGAGAGTCCTTCTCTAGAGCTTTCCATCCAAAAAGGTTTAACACAATTTTATTTGTAAAACACCAAGCATGTTTAATTGGGAGGAATGGATGGTGAACATGGGGATGGTGATGGTGGAGGTGTGTTTGTTGATGGTGGTGGAGGTGTTGTGTTTGTTGTTGGTGGTTGATGCAACATGTTTTCAATATGAGAAAACATGTATTGGATCTCATCTCTTAATCCGAACACAATTGTTCGGTTGTGAATGCAACAAAGGAAAGTGTCTCCATGAGCTTCAAGTAAGCTCCATGGGACGGGGTTATAGGTTGGTGGGTTGATAGGAGATGATGAGAAATCTGCATCAAGAGGTGTTAATGGTGATAATGAGAGAGTGAGTGCAAGAGATGTGTTCTCATTGGTAGGTTGTGATGGTTGATCAATTGTTGGAGGAGATAAGTGGGTGTTGATGTAGTCATTTATGGATGAAGTGGATGGTATGGAGGAAGTGGAGTTTCCATTTGTTGAAGGTGTTTTGGAGGGTGCATTTGGTGCACTAGGAGATGAACATTGAGGTGGTGGAGATGGAGTGGTGTTGTCTTCATTTGTAAGATCAACGAAGAGTTGTTTGGGTGGAATGATGACAAGTTTTTGTTTCTTGGCATTGTTTGAATAGGTGGTTCTTGGTGATGACATGATGATGTTTGATGAATGTTTGAGGATGATGGAATGTGAATTAAACATGCATGGAGATTATATAGTGGAAAAACATGTTTAGAAGTGGAATTAATTTGAAATTGTAATGTTATATTCCAAAATCAGTTTAGTTTTTAAGGGAAATGGTAGCTGGGACTAGCAAAAGGGATCACAAGATGCAAAAGAAAACAGTGTAAAAACTGTTCCAGATGGCCGGTCCCCTTAAATGGAGGCCGGTCCCCTTAATTTTAAGGGGGCCGCCTTTTATGATTTAAGGGGGCCGCCCATCTGACGACCCAGAAACCAAAATTTTCAAAAATTTTCTGGAAAAATGTTATGTTTTGTTTTGTATTTGCAGCAAGCTCTATTTGGACATTTCACATTTGTTTTGGTCTATTAGAAAGCATACATGTCATATATTTATATAAACATTAACTAATCATGCAAACATATATATATATATATATATATATATATATATATATATATATATATATATATATATATATATATATATATATATATATATATATATATATAGATTAAGAGAAGCATGCATTAAAAAGCATATATTAAAAGCAATCAAGTTAGCATCCTAAACAAATATCCAAATAACAAGTACTTCCGATCATACTTCGGACAAATAGCATACAAGACATAAAAATTAAATATTGTTTGACAAATATAGTCCAAGCATATCATTTCTTTTTCTTCCCGAAGATACCCTTCAAAGTCTTTCCAATAGATTTAAAGCCACCTCTAACTTCTTCGTGCAAGCTCTTTTGTCTTCTAAGCATCTCGGTAGTTCATTCATGAAGCACTTCTTCGTTTTGATCACTAGGAGATGGGGTAGAATACTCGGGATAGTCAAGATCCTCTAAATTGTGAACGAACTCAGAAAACAAAGGGGTACTAGCATCATGGATGTTTTCCTCCTCATCGTCATCGTCTTGCCTTGAAGATGATCCATGAAAGCTTTGACGACGAGATTTATCCTTGTCACTTCGAGTTCGTCGAGCTCGTTTTAGAGCGAGAGGACGTAGAGTGGGGTAAATGGACTCATAGATACTATTGTCAAGATCGGGGTAGTACTCGATAACATGACGATAGAGACGAGTGAGGAACATTCCATATGGAAGGTTGGCTTTGGGAGTTTTTCTAGCACACTCAATCCGTTTGATAAAGAAGTAGGCCAAATTGTACGGCTTTTCGACAGCTATACAATACAACATGTGAGCAAGGCACGCCGGGAGATGGTCCCGGTGACCTCCGGTACCAAACGCATTCTCACGAATGAGTTCTTCCCAACGCTTCATGTGTGGGCTTAATTCCTTAAGGAGAAGTTGGTATGGAGAGATTTGAACATTTTTGGATTTAATTTTTCGGCTTGTGGTGGCACGTTCCACACCAAGGATTTGACGAATTTCGTCGGGATGAGGAATTTCGTCGAAATAGGGACCGAAGGTTGGTCGATAGCGATTAAGAGATTCGAGGTCCCACTCGTTTGTGAAAACGGCTTGACCTCTAAAAGGGATTTGGAGGATATGACCAAATTGTTCGAGAGTTAGGGTGATAAATTCATTTTGAATCATGAAAGAGATGGTGATGAAACCAAGATCATTGGCTTGGACGGTGACGTGGCTATAGAAATCCATTATGAAGCGAGGGATGATAGGTTCGTTTATTTCAAAAAGAAAATTGAAGTTGATGCTTGTAAACACGCGATTTATGTAGTCGGATTGAGCAAAAGCAAGATCTACTACACGTCCTTCATGAACATTTCTATCTTCAATTTGACGATAGATAAGTCCAATGGAAGGAGATGTGGTAGGGAGTTGGGAAACTTTAGGAATGTAGTTTTTAATGTGAGAAAGATCTTCGGTAGTTGCTTTTGGCATTTTCACCTAAACACATCAACAATACAAAAAGACCAAAATAAATATAAAGAAAGATAAAAGTATATGTTTATTGTTAAGGCTTATGTTGGAACGTAAACATACTTCGTTACTAATCCTAAGAAGTATATTACCATGTTCCTTAATATTGTTTTTAACTCGTTCTAGATATACTTTACGATGTTTAATAAGTAATTATGGACAAATCCAAACGCCCTTTTAAACATCTTAATATATCATGAAATTTACTAAATTTACATTAGATTGTAAAACTAGCTATTTCTTGCGAGTTTCTTATGCATGTGATTTGTTTTTAAAAAAGATGGTTTGTATTTTTACTTAAAAATGTTATTTTTAGTAATAAACCAAACGCTCCCTTAACTAGTGACTTTTACCACTAGTATGTCAATATATATATGAATTATATATCTTGACAAGTCCGATTAGTAGTTTTTAGGTTTATAATTATAACAAAGTTTTATAAAAGTTATAATGACTATGTTTCGATATTATTTGGACATAATCCAAACACCCCTATATTGTGAACCAATATAATTTTTCTTAGTCGAAAAATGTAATTTCAAGTTTTACAAGTTACAAAAGTATAATGTGATTAGTTTTAACACGTTTTCAAATCATTATTCAACAATGAGTTTACTAAAAAATTTGAAAAGGAGTGTATGAAATTTTTCGACATGATAGTTTATAGTAACTAGTTTCTAGTGTTGATTAATCATCCTAATCCTAGGGGAAGCATTTGGTTATGGAGTTTTAAGACTTAATTCGAAAGTAATTGTGAAATTTGACGAATTTTATAAAACATGCATAATCATGAGTATGATCAAATAAGATGAAATTAGATGAAATGTGTTATGAAAAACTTACAATATGTAATGGTGATTGTGTTAGATGAATTTGCCCTTTGCGAATTAACCCGAATTATGTGATTTGGAAGTGATTTGAGATGTTTTTGTGTTTTGGTTTTCGTCACAGCAGAATCAAGGGAAGGGAAGTATGAAAAATTGGAGTGTTTGGCAAAAGGAACAAAGGGAAAAATGGGATTGAGCTATCAGATGGCCGGTCCCCTTAAACATTAAGGGGGCCGCCCTTTATTTGGCTGCCGGTCCCCTTAAACATTAAGGGGGCCGCCCTCCAAATTTTGATTTTTGTGATTTTGGTTTCTGGAAAGAACAAGAAAATATTCATATGTATGTATTAGATTTATATTTAATCAAAAATACATTGGAAGGTATTCGCACGAAAGGAATTACTTGACACTTTTACTTGACATTTTGCCAATTAAATTTTCTTGATCATTTCGGATGAAATTTATCAAGTTGTCAAGTACACGAGAAAGTTGTGGGAGGTTCATAAGTATATGTGTGTATATATATATATATATATATATATATATATATATATATATATATATATATATATATATATATATATATATATATATATATATATATATATATATATATGTAGTATGGGCTTATAAGACGAGAATAAAGGAGGGAGACGTATGCAACGGAAGCCGGGAGTTTGTTTCATCCATAGATTTTTCGACTCATCTCTCTTCATCAGCATGAGTGTTGTTGAACATTAAAGATCAATAAGGCAAATGGGGAAAAGAAAAGGTTCGTAAACGAACAATTTCTAGTTCTAGAAAATCAACAAATGAATTTTCCAGGTTGTAAGATCCTAGATATATCTAAGTGTATATATATGTATATATATATATATATATATATATATATATATATATATATATATATATATTTAGATATAGTATAAGTAGATAAGTATATATACGTATAGAAATAAAAAGGAACTAGAGGGGATAATGAACCAATTAAAGTCACATAAAAACTAGATACTAAACTAAGCATGCATTTGTTGACAGGGAAATAAAAGGAAATGTGTACCTTATGTCTTCAATGCGTTTAACTTCAAAATCTTCAAGAGATAGTCCGAACAAGAGGTGATATCAAAGATTTCCATGTTTGAATGGCGAGATTTTTTACGTTGGTCCCCATTGTCTTATTTGACCAAAGTTATTTGTCCCGAACATGTTTTGTATTTGACTTGGGTGCATATATGGTGGAAACATTCCCCATGGATTGAAGTTCCACATTTGTTGATTATTGTTGAAGTTTCGTCTATTTTGGTTTACTTTTGGTTGAGGTGTTTTAGGTCTAGCGTAATAATTATTCGGTTTCCTAGGTGGTGGAGTTTTAGATCTTGTTTTAGTTTTAGACGATTCTAGTTCGGTTTTTAAAGATGATTTATAAAATGGTTTTATTTCTTCATTACTAGCTAGAGGTATTTTCTTATCATTTATGAGTATATACTTAGGATTAGATTTTGAAAGTTTTAGTTCCTTGAATTCACTTTCAAATTTAACATTTTTAACTTCACTTGTTGAGGCTTCGGTTGAGTTAAAACCTAGACCGGTTTTATCTCCGGATATTCTTTGAATACTTATAATTTTACTAAGTGAGTTACTACTATTTTCAAATTTATCAAGTTTACAAATTTCTTCCTTAAGTTTGTTGTTTTCACTTCTAAGCTCTTGACATGATTTACATTCTTCAAAAGTTTCTTTACCTTTTTCAAGTTGATGTATTTTAATTTTTAGTTCAAGTACTTCATTTTCTAATTGGTTGTTTATGTATTTTAGTGATTTGTTTTTAGCCATAACTTGTTGTCCTAGTTTGCATAATCTATTGTATTCACTATCTAAATCTTTTCCATCTAATGATAGATTTTCATCACTAAAATATTCGGTTTCGGAACGTACCTCACTTGATGTTTTAGCCATGAGACACTTTTCTTCCTTTGTTGTTTCTTTCTCATCTTCATCGCTATCACTCCAAGCACCTCCAACAAATGCTCTTTGATTTTGATCTCTTGTCATCATTGGACATTTTCCAATAAAGTGATTCGGATCACCACACTTGAAACATTTTCTCTCATTCTTGCTATACTTGTCATCATTATTCTTTTGAGATGTTCTCCTTTCATCGTGTGGTTGTCTAGCGAATCTTCCTCGCCTTTTGAAGAATTTCTTGAAATCTCTTACGGCCATGGCATATTCTTCGTCTTCGCTTTCGGAAGATGAGCTATCTTCGTTGTTGGATTCCTTTCTAGCTTTCAAGGTGATTGACTTGCTTTGCTCTCGTTTCCCTTTAACCATTTCGGAGTCCTTCTTTATTATTGCTTCGTAGACTCTTAAATTACCAATTAATTCATCAAGTTGTAGCGTTGACAAATTCTTTGATTCTTCAATAGCCGTCACTTTAGCTCGCCATTTTGGGTGAAGAGCTCTAAGAAACTTCCTAACAAAACTCTTACCAGAGAAATTCTCATCAAGTGCTTTTAAACTTGTGATGATAGTGTTAAATCTAGCAAAAGCATTATCAATTGATTCCTCTTCCGGAATCGTGAATTGCTCATATTGTTGAACAAGGAGATCTATTTTGTTATCTTTGACTTGATTATTACCTTGGTGGGTTATTAATAAAGAGTTCCAAATTTCTTTTGCGGTTTCACACATGAAGATCCTTTCGTACTCTTTACGTGGTAAGGCATTGTAAATAACCATTTTTGCTTCATTATTTTTAGCAAGTTTTCTTTTTAAATCATCATTTTGTTTTTCAAAAGGTACGATTTCATCTTTCTTAGTTTCAGGGTTATTTTGAATAGGTAAAAAATCACCATTGGTAATAACATGCCAAAGATCTAGATCTTTTGATTTCACATAAGTTTCGAATCGATTTTTCCAATATAAAAATCCATCACTTTCAAATAGTGGTGGTTTTTGCATAGATTGCCCTTCTAAATATTTTTCAGATTCCATAGATCGTTACAAGTTTTAAAATACAATATATTTTAAAAATCTTGCTAGACGTGGCTCCTGATACCAATTGTGGAAAACTAGAAGGGGGGTTGAATAGTTTTACGTCCACAAGTTTGTTTTTAAAACTTCGATTCTAGTTTATTTGAACTCAATACTTGCACTATATGAACAATTGTATGATAACTTAACTAACAAAGCTAATATAGTAAAGGTAAATAAATAAGTAATGAGAAGAGTTAGAAAGATCAAACCACAACACAAGGATTTATAGTGGTTCGGCTACAAGGACACCTTCCTTGTTCCTACTCCACTCCCCGAGTCACCTACTCGAGAGTTTTCTTCACTATGTCAACAAACTCCCTTTTGGCGGAGAAAACCTTACACACCAATTTACACACCACAATTACTTCACAACTTGATCACGAAAAAAACCCTAAACTCGACTCTCTTTGGCGACAAAAAAGAAAAACCCTAACATCCTATTCGCTTATCCCAATCGATCTTGCCTGATTCTTGATCTTCGATCTTGTGTCTGTTCTTGATCATTGAGTGTCTGATCTATTAGGGCCTTTCTGTCTCGTTTTTCTGTGATCTAATCGTGGTGCTTCATTCTAATTATTCTACCATTCTGTGATCTAAGTGTGGTGCCGATTCATTGTTCTATCATTATGGGTACAGGTTAGTGATTTGGGCATTTATTATCTAAACCCTAAGCAATTAGGGTTTCAATATTCCTCTTGTTTGCATGCGTGCTGTTGTGTCTAGGTTTTGAGGTCGTGGGTATTGAGAGATGATGAACAAGGGTTTTTTGAATTCCAAAGTTGCTACTATTGTGTCCAAGCCTAGTGGGAATGGTAACGTTAATGTTGAGGGTGTTGATTTGTTGTCTGAAGTGAAGCCGGTTCCACGTACGAATGATACACCACATGGTGATGACTTGGAGCCGAGTAATAGTGATGATACTGTGACGAAATTGCTATCTAAAGCACATACGAACTTTGATGAAGCCATGGCTAATATTCAAAGTGAGATTGTTGCTAATAAGGCTTCTTCCTCATGCGATACTGGACATAATTCTGGTCCTTATGCTTCTAAGGTTGATACTACTAGTGGAGGGTCTTACGCGGGTGCTACTTCTAATGAATCTCAGAAACACATGTCTAATTTTCGGAGGTTAGAATGCAGCAAAAAGAAGGATGATGTTGACCTTTCAATCCCGTTGAAAGTAGTAGAAGAGGTGAATATGAGGTTTGAAAATACTCTATACGGTTATTTCCTTGGTCAACGTCTTGCTTTTCCTGTTGTTGATTATTATGTTCGCAATGCGTGGTCTAAGTATGGCTTACAAAAGGTTATGATGAATGCTAAAGGGTTCTTTTTCTTCAAGTTTAACTCGAAGAAAGGTGTCGATGATGTTCTTGATAATGGTCCTTGGTTGATTCGTAATGTTCCTATTATTCTTAAACCATGGACATTGAACACAAACTTGCTTAAAGAGGACTTAACTAACATTTCAGTGTGGGTTAAATTCCATGATGTTCCTTTAGCAATGTTTTCGGATGACGGGCTTAGTCTTCTTGCTACTTTGATTGGGACACCCAAAAGGTTAGATGCTTTTACCAGCCAAATGTGCAAGGATTCGTGGGGTCGTAGTAGCTTTGCTAGATGCATGATTGAGGTCAAGTCGGATGAGATGCTTAGGGATAGCATTACTGTTGAGATACCTTTACTCAATGGTACGGTTTCGACGATTGAGAAGATTCGGGTTGAATATGAGTGGAAACCTCCGCGTTGTGATAAGTGTAAGGTTTTTGGTCATACTATTCTTGATTGTCCGAAAGTTGTTGGTCCTCCAGTTCAACCTAGTAGGCCGGTTAATGATGGTTTCACGGCTGTCAATAACAATAAGAAAGGTAAACAAGGTGGCTCTACTAATCAGGGTAAAGGAGGCTTTACTAAACCAGTTGTGGGTAAGCAATTTCATTACCAACCCAAAAAGAACCCCCCTGTACTTAAGAAGGTGGATGGAACTAAGAATAAGGCTTCTGATGTGGCTAGTACGAGTGGAACCAAGATCACTACTTCTAATCAGTTTGATGCTCTTAATATGGATGATACAGATGGTTTTGGTATTCCTCAGGTTGTTACTAACATGGATGTGGATACTGGCTATATAATGGAAGTTAATAAGGATGAGTCGGTTAAGACTGGTTCTACATCACAAGTCCCTCTTGTGAGTGATATGCAACAACCGTTTGTAAGTGATTCTATGGGAACAAGGGAAGCTGGTTCTACTCCTATTGTTGAGAAAATTAGTAAGCTTGAAAAGCTAATAATCGATGGGAAAGCTACTCTTGTGGATGATGCTGGTCAACCTATTCCGTCTACATCTACCACTAAGCGGTCTAACCCATTTTCTAAGGTGGGTGAGGTTGTCGTTTCTGATACTGACGACGAGGAGGTTGTGGACATGTTTGATGAGTCAGCAAACCTATTTGGTTGTGGTGGTCATGATCGTGAGGATGAGTATGATGACTATGATGACTATGATGATTATTCTAAGCAAATTTATGATCTCCCAGGGAATTTGGACGCTTTTAATGCCATGTATGGCACTAAACACCAAGCTCGTAGGAAGTAGTTTTTCATCTTTGTCAATGTAGTGTGTTATCATGTGAGTTGTGGTTTGTTTTCGTTTTTAGAAAATAGGAAGTATCTTGTTATGTAAGCTTATCGCCTATGTAACGGGCTGAGATTTGGGATTCACCCAAATCCATTGTACTTAAACGTTTTTTGGAGTAATACATTTACCGGTTTGTTGACCTTTTACCCAAAAAAAAAAACTTCTACATACCTTCTTCACACCAATATTCTACACACCAATCTTCTTCACACCTATCTTCTACACACCTATCTTCACAACTAACCTACTTCACTACTTATCAACTTCTATTATCTACACAACTTCTATATCTTCTACACAATTAATCACAAGCACAACACAATATTCACAAATGAATATATATACACTATGCACAACTGCTCATCAACACTTCTTGAACTTGGTTGTAGAAAGAGTGTTCTTCTTTTGCACTTTGGATGAGAATGGATGATGAGGGATTGAATCACTTGAAACAAGGATTAATATACAAATGATCAAAGGGTTTTAGAGGATGTTTTAGAGAGTTATAGATCTGAAAATTTCGTGCAAAAGGTGGGGAAAAATTCCAGAATTAAGGTGGTATTTATAGGAGAAAAATTCTGACATTTTCTGATAGGGGAGCCTGGCCGGTCCCCTTAAATCGTGGCCGGCCCCCTTAAAATTAAGGGGACCGCCCCTTATAATTAAGGGGGCCGCCCAACTGTAACGGCCAGAAAACTTGTCTTTTAGTGGGGAAAGTTTATTTGGTGAAAAACTAACTGATTTTGGTTAAATATTTGAAATCATATATTTAGTATGATTAAAACATTTTTCTTTATTACCAAAAGTGTTTTTCAAAAATATATAATATGTTTATATAATTAAATAAACTTTGTGTTAGTTAATTAAATACCCCTTTGATCATGAGATGTATTAAGCACTTGTTTATCCATACCTTAAGTGATTAAGTTGGATATAGTGATATAAACTAGCTTAATACTTGTGTACGTAGTAATTATACGATTGACGATTTTACATTTTGTGATCGTCAAAATATAGAGATATCGAAAGATATGAATAACGTTTTCACACATTATTTATGTCAACATCAGTTCCAAATTAAGAGCTAGATACTCAGAAATAACAATCAAATGCAATTCAACTATAACAAACAACTAAACTACAAATTAAATTCTATAACATCAGATCTAACACTAAAGTAATTTTAAATGAAATTTACCAAATGATTTCCCCTCAGCAAGAACAGAGGGGATTCACAGTCGCCTATCTCTAAGATAGGCTGAGTTCATACGTGTCTGTCTCAGCATATCAACCACCTCAGCTACACAGGTATTCGAACTTTTGACTTTAATAGACTGACTCAAATAACTTCCACTAATAAGCTAACAAGCTTAAATGGAATGTATGTAAAGAAAATAAGCTCTACTGTGAGCTTTAATAACTAGTGTATATATATATATATATATATATATATATATATATATATATATATATATAATTTATATATATATATATATATATATATATATATATATATATATATATATATATATATATATATTCTGATTTTTTTTATATTTTTATTTTTATGGTTTCTAAAATAAAATATAAGTATGAATGAAATTTAAGCTGAGTTAAACTAATAAACGCAGAATTTGAAAGAAATTAAAGCAGAATAAGCTATTATAATATGAAAAACAAGCTGAGATTAAAAGAAATAAGAACTTTTATTGAAATTCAAAAGAGAAATTACATTCATTAAACTATATTACATAAGCTGAATAAAATTTGACAGAGTAACGTTACACTAAAAATCTACTACTCAATAAGCTAAAAGAGGTCCTATTTATAGATAAAAGTGAGAGTAGGGGTCTCGGATTGCCATGTTGGCAATTCGTGTGACCTGTGCTTGTTGATGTCCATCCAGAACCCTTAGATTGCCTCTAATCATTGATCCCTTCATTTCCACCCTTGGATTGCATCTGATGACGCGCTCTACCCAATAAAATGCAGCCACGTAGCCCCCCGTGTGTTAGTTTGAGCCTCTGACACATGCTGACATCCAAAATCTTCTAGAAACGTAATTGAATTGACGTCCGTACCCTTAATGATGGTAATTTTTTACCGGAACAGTAACTAGGGTTCATGGGAACCTGGGTAAGTTTTTGATTTGGGGGAAAATAAAAGCGGGGTTGATTTTAGTTTGGGTTTTTTTATTTATTGACCGTTTGACCGTGTTTGGGTGATGGGTGGATCGGGTAAATATAATTTAAGAGAATGGGCTTTGTTGGTACTGGGCTTGGTTATCATTGGGTTTGGATTAATCATGGACCAAGTTTATATATATTATAATTTCAAATTTAGTAAATTTATATCCAAGGACCATTTGTGTTAACTTTCAAACTCCAAGGGTTGAATGTGTAATTTCCTCAAAATTAATTTTAGGGACTAATCTTGCCAAGTCTGAATAGATGAAGGACTGAAATTGACTCTTGGATTCCCAGCTTTGACTTTTTGACCAACTTCTACTCTCACGCTCGTTTTTCCGGTATTCGTGTGATTTTTCGTCTTTTATTGATAAATCCGTTTCTGCACATTCACAACACAAAAACAAGTGTTTTCTTGGCATTTGTTAGCTCAAATAGTCGTTTTGGGTCGATAATTAGCCATAAAATAGTGAGTGAATAAGCACTCACCAAAATCCCCCCGACTAAGGTATTGTCGTGTCCTCACGCAATGTGATCAATTCACGCTCTAGGGATAAATAATTTCAAAACTCTTCCTACTAACTTTGTAAAGTAGCAAGGAGGTTCGAAAGAAGAAATAAAATCATTTATTCCAGAAAACGCTCCGTTTTCCAAAAATTTTATACTTTATTCCTCTTTATTCTATTTTTGACTTTTCATACTTCAAACTTGTGACGGTTTGTCGAACTTTCATTATTTTGCAATAATTATTAGGGTCAACGAGTAGAAACACTTTTCATAGAAAAGTGACCGTACGGATAAAAATCGTCATCCTTGATTTTTTCACAAGTCCCCAAACTAAGCGTACAAACGAGATCACAACTTATCTACAAATTAGATGCTAACACTACTCATAACAGTTACTTGTGGAAACTTCTTACTCCCATTTCCTAGGTTTTGTATCTCAATATTTTATTTTGTTGAGAAATGAATTGCTTCATATTTTCTCGTTTTGATACTTTTTAGTCCGATAGTGATACCTAAGTTAAAACGATAAGTAGTTATTCATTTTCTCTTAAGAACCACTGCAATAGAAATTCGGTCCACATCAAGGAATTTTGGTACATACAATATCATAAATATAAGTTGCGGAGTACGATCACGTGCACCTCATGTGACTGATTACTAATCACTTATCACATGCACCTCACGCGCCAACAACTTATTTACATACATAAGCTTTTATTCATCATACTTCAACTTTCACTTTTCTTCATTTCACTTTTTTCACTTTTTTCATACTTTTCACTTTTTTCTTTCTTTCTTGACTTTTTTCTCATAACATCAATGGAAGCTTATCGGGTAGCTCCAAAACCACATAGATAATCAACTTTTAACTTTTGATTTTTCACTTTTTGCTCTTATTTTTGATGTTCCTTGATATGTACCCAACTTCTAAAGCAAAAATTCTCTTAAGAAAACAAAGAACTAAATATTATTCAAACCGAAATACCACTAATTAACCTAGAACATCTATTATATATCGGTGACGTATCTGATGGGAGTAAAAAGCCACAAGTACCTCTTATGAGCTCTAAAGAGAACCACTACTCCACGTTTAGCATCTAACTTCTAAATAAACTCTATCATTTCTCGATCTTCGCAATTTAAGATTTCAAATAATGAAACCCGCGAATACTTAGCCGATAATCAGCCACGCATATATAAAGTCAGTTACGGAAACTTGCAAATTCTAGAAGAAGAATTCGCGTTTTCTAGCTCCTGATGTAAAAGACTAGCGAAAGCTTTTAAGCTGCGCATGTATAAAGTCAAGTACGGGAACTTGCAGATTCTTAAGAAAGAATTCGCATTTTATAGCTCCTGGTGTACAAAACTAGCACAAGCTTATGTGATCATCATTGGTTAAGGGAACAAGCTAGGGCTCAACACGCCCGGTCAAGTCAAAATATTTATTCCTACTCTCGCCAGCAAGAAAGTCAACAAGGTGTCAAAACACTTATTCAAACTTTATTATATTTTTACACAACTTTTTCTCACTTTTCTCATTTTTTTTTTGTATTTTTTCATTGCTTTTTCATTAAATTTTTTTTGAACTTTTCAATTTTTTTTTAATTTTTTATTTTTGGTGGAAAAACGGAGTTGCAAGAATACACGACTATTGTGAAAAATGCAAGGTCAAAATCGAATCGAAGATTCACCCTCCCCCCGACTATAACGAAACATTGTCCTCAATGTTTTATGGGTTAAGGTAATCCTAACAAAATTCTAGGCCGTTTATTAATTATGCCAAAGAAAACGTTAGTCGATAAGATTTAATGGATATAGGATTTCCAAGTGGCACCAATGAATGAGACTCCAAGTGAAGAGAAGATAACGAGCACGAGAGTCATCATAAATCGCGGACAATCCTGAACAAACATCACAAACAACCACAGAACACAAGAGTAGAAGAGGCACCCCCTCCTCACGTTATTTGTTAGAAAATAGAAAATAAGAAAATGAAATTGGATAAGCATGGGTTTCCACCCACGAAGCGCTTGTTTTTGTTCACCGAGTCACATGAGCTTGACTCGATCCCCGAATTCAATTGTCCTTGGGGAAAGTTTGGAGATCCGGGACTACCATAGTCGGTACATCCCCTCCAAAATAGTGTTTTAAACGGTGACCATTCACCTTAAAATTGGGACCATCTTGTTGAGCTAACTCAATGGTTCCATAAGGGAAAACTTGGGTTATTGTGAATGGTCCAGACCAACGGGTTTTAAGCTTACCCGAGAATATCTTTAACCGAGAATTAAAAAGTAGCACTTGATCACCAACGTTAAAAACGCGGTCTTTGATCTTGGCATTATGGATTCTTTTTGTTTTCTCTTTATATATCAAAGAATTCTCGTAAGATTGATCACGGAGTTCTACTAACTCATTCAATTGAATTTTTCTGTGATCACCCGCGGTTTTCAAGTCAAAGTTGGCATGTTTTAAGGCCCAGTAGGCCTTGTGCTCTAATTCAATGGGCAAATGACAAGCTTTCCCGTAAACCAGCTTATATGGTGTACACCTAATGGGAGTTTTGTAAGTGGTCCGGAAAGCCCAAAGTGCATCTTCTAATTTATCGGCCCAAGAGGCACGGTGTTCTCCTACTGTCCTTTCAAGTATACGTTTTAAACCACGATTGGAGACCTCAACTTGACCACTCGTTTGTGGATGATAAGCCGTGGAAAGACGATGTGTGACACCATATTTAAGCATAACTTTCACAAATTGATCATTGCAAAAATGGGTCCCACGATCGCTTATGATGGCTCGAGGTGCACCAAATCGGGCAAAGAGACTCTTTAAAAACTTAACAACCACTCGGGCGTCATTGGTGGGGAGCGCCTTTGCTTCAACCCATTTTGATAAGTAATCGACGACCACGAGAATATATTTGTTACCCCTAGACGACGGGAATGGCCCCATGAAATCGATGCCCCAAACGTCAAAAATCTCACAAACTTGAATCGCATTTTGCTGCATTTCATCCTTTTGAGAGATTTTCCCTTGACGTTGGCAAGAATCACATGTTTTCACCAATTCATGGGCATCCCGATATATCGTCGGCTAATAGAAGCCAGAATCGAAAACCTTCTTAGCGGTGAAATTGGCACCATGATGTCCCCCCGTGGGTCCATTATGACATGCCTTTAAAATTTCAATGGCATCCGTACCGTGAACACACCGCCGGATCACTTGATCCGCACAGACTTTGAACAAGTAGGGGTCGTCCCAAAAATAATGTTGTACATCTTTAAAGAATTTCTTCTTTTGCTGGGACGACATCCCTTTCCTAATGAAATTCCCCGCATGGTAATTTGCAAAATCGGCGAACCATGGGGTACTTTGGTCAATTTTGGTCACACTCCCAAGTGTCTCGAGAGGAAAAGCATCGTTAATTTCCTTTTTCTCGAGAACACTTTGATGGGGGTTCTCAAGTCGTGAAAGGTGATCGGCAGCAAGATTCTCAGCTCCTTTCTTGTCTCGTATTTCGACATTAAATTCTTGGAGCAAAAGAACCCACCGCATTAAACGTGGCTTCGCATCTTGTTTAGCCATTAAGTACTTTAGGGCTGAATGGTCCGTATACACTATGCATTTTTTAAGTAGCAAATAAGACCTAAATTTCTCAAAAGCATAGACAACCGCTAACATTTCCTTTTCGGTAGTTGTGTAATGATGTTGGGCGTCATTCATGGTCTTGCTTGCATAGTGTATCGGTTTAAAATACTTGTTCTTACGTTGCCCCAGAACTGCAACAATGGCATAATCGCTAGCATCACACATTAGCTCAAATGGTAAGTTCCAATCGGGGCAACTAAGATTGGTGCCTCCGTTAACTTCTTCTTTAAAACATTAAATGCATCAACGCATTCATTCGTGAAGTTAAACGGAGCATCTTTTTCTAAAAGGTGGGTCAGAGGCCGGGCTATTTTGGAAAAGTCTTGAATAAAACGTCGGTAAAAGCCAGCATGACCAAGGAAACCTCTAATTCCTTTGACGGTAGTCGGGTGTGGTAATTTAGCAATAACATCGACTTTTGCCCGATCCACCTCAATTCCAGATTTGGATATCTTATGGCCGAGGACTATTCCCTCTTTAACCATGAAGTGCCACTTTTCCCAATTTAGAACTAAATTAGTGTTTTCACACCGAATTAGCATATTTTCCAAATGGGAAAGGCAAGAGTCGAAAGAATCTCCATAGACAGAGAAGTCGTCCATGAACACTTCCATGGTTTTTTCAATCATATTGGAGAAAATGGCCATCATACACCGTTGAAACGTGCCTGGAGCGTTACATAAGCCAAAGGGCATTCTACGATAGGCAAACGTTCCATACGGGCAAGTAAAAGTGGTCTTTTCTTGATCCTGGGGATCAATGGGAATTTGAAAGTATCCAGAAAAGCCATCCAGAAAACAATAGAACTCATTTCCCATTAAACGTTCAAGCATCTGGTCCATAAAAGGGAGCGGGAAATGGTCTTTACGTGTCGCATCATTCAACTTGCGATAGTCGATACAAACTCTCCATCCGGTCACAAGTCGAGTCGGTATAAGCTCATTATCGTCATTCTTCACAACAGTGATTCCGCCCTTCTTTGGCACACAATGAACCGGGCTAACCCATGAACTATCCGAGATTGGATAAATCATTCCAGCGTCAAGGAGTTTAATAACTTCCTTTTTGATCACTTCATGGATTTGTGGATTAACCCGTCGTTGTTGCTGGACGGAAGCTTTGTGATTTTCTTCAAGAAGAATCTTATGAGTACAAAATCGAGGGTCGATTCCCTTAATGTCGGATATTTTCCAAGAAATCGCACTTTTATGCTTCCGAAGCACATCTAAGAGTCGTGTCTTCTCCTCATCCTTAAGACCTTTTGATATTATAACCGGTAATTTATCATTTTTTTCCAAGTATGCGTATTCGAGATGAGGAGGCAAATCCTTGAGCTCGAGCTCCGGAGGATTCTCAATAGACGGCTTTACTTCTTTTACGTCTGCCATTTTTAAGTCAATCGGAGGGGAAGAAACAATCGGTTTTTTGTTTAACAATTTTTCAATTAATAAAATGTCCCCCTCTGGATCAAAGTTGTTATTATCAATTTCCGGTGAAAATGATTCATTTGCAAGACAAGCATTAATTTCTTCCCAAGCGAGATCACTTCCCTCAAACGGAGTGAGAGAAGGGGAAGAATCGGAGACGATTGGTTCAAAAGAAGGAGTGGGATTGCCACTCGAAGCATTATCGGTAAAACCAAGAAATTATTGAGCATACTCCTCCGTAAGTTCGTCAATAACATCAATACGGTTGACAGAAGAAACATCGTAATCGGAGGAGTATCTCACGGTTTGATCAAGGTTAAAAGTGACGGCTTCGTTTCCAACACGTAAAGTAATCTCTTCGTCATAAACATCAATTAAGGCACGACCGGTCCTTAGGAAACCTCTCCTGAAAATGAGAGGAACCCGTGGATCGGCATCGAAATCAACAACCACAAAATCCGCAGGGAAATGAAATTTCCCAACATTGACAAAAATATCCTCAGCTATGCCAATTGGACGAGACGTTGATCGGTCGGTAAGCTCGAGGGTCATAAGCGTCGGTGTCAAGTTAGGAAGAGACAACTTTTTCCAAATCGACATCGGCATAAGGTTAATGCTAGCACCAAGATCGGCCAAGGCGAAGCATTGAACCATACCCGGAAAATTGCACGGTATAAGAAACTTGCCAGGGTCTTCAAGCTATTCGGGTAGCTTTTTAAGAAGAACCGCTGAGCAATTCTCATTCATTTGAGTCCTTGACATTTCAAAAAGCTTTTCTTTATTATTCAAAAGACCTTTTAGCATCGAAGCAAATTTAGGCATCAAAAGTATAGCATCCGCGAGACTTATATTAAAGTATAACTCTTGAAAAATCTGATAAAATTTCTCCATTTGATTTTTATCTTTCTCTCGGTGCTTTTGTTCGTTTAAGCATGACGGATATGGAAACTTTGTTTTAACAGGTGTTTCATTTTCTTTATCATTAACAACCTTTTCCTTTCCTTTAGACGTCGGGACCACCGGAGGTTGGATGTCTTCGGTCCTTCCATTATTAATAGGAATTTCCGTATCCGTTGTCACCTCGGGTTCACGGGCGACTACCTTGGGAGGTAGAGAAGAAGAGGTAGTCGGAGCCGTAGGTCCATCATAAGTAACACCACTCCTTGTTATGATCGCTTTTGCATCGCCCCTCGGGTTAGCGATCGTGTTGCTTGGCAACGTTCCAGAGCCCGAGGGTCGATCATTTAAACGCTTGTTAAGATCATTGATTTGTGTTGCAAATAACCTCGTTGTTTCCTCTTGTTTAGCAATTAAAGCTTGTTGACTTTGAATCAATTGTTTAATCAACTCATCCGTGGGCGATGGATTTTGAACCACATTTTGATTTTGATTATTGAAATTTTGCCCACGGTTTTGAAAATTGCCATTATTTTGAAAATTGTTCCCTTGAGACAAGCCTTGGTTGTAATTTCCCCTGTTTTCATTTTGATTAAAATTCTGATTTTGTCCTTGAAACCCATTATTTCCTCGGTTTTGATTTTGATTGTTATTGAATTGATGATTACGGTTTTGCATATTATTGTTCTGATTCACTTGATTTGGTTGATTAAACCCGGGTGGTCCATGATGTTGGCTCGGACGGTAACTAAGATTTCGATCTCCTTGAAGAGGTGGGTAGCCGTTGCCACCCATGTTCGTAGCATACACGTTCTCTTGAGCATAAGAGCCAGTCGATGGACACTCATAATACGGATGTGGACCACCATAAGTAGTACAACCTTGATTAACGACATTGACTTGATGACTTGATTTTTCCATAGACATTGCATCGACTTTCTTTGTTAAAGCCAATATCATACTTTTCATTTCACCATTATTTTTCTCATTATTAGGCATTTGAAGCTTATTTCTTGACATTCTAACACGAGCCTTATTTTCAGTTATCGTGAAACCATCATTCGTGTTCCTAGCCAACAAGTTCCCACCCGCAGCAGAGTTGAGTGAATCTTGATCAATATAAAACAACCCATTATAGAAAGTGTCAATCTGCTGAAGGTCGGTGAACCCATGGTTAGGACATTTTTCCAACAAATCTTTGAAACGATCCCAAGCTTCACTAAACGATTCATCAAAAGCTTGTTGGAATCGAAAGATTTGAGAACGGAGATTAGAAGTTTTAGAGGGAGGATAGAAATGATTCACAAACTTGGAAGCAAGATCATTCCAAGTGTGAATCGAATTAGGCGGTTCTTTTTCCAGCCAAGTCCGGGCTGCTCCTTTTAAGGAGAAAGGAAATAACTTCAATTTCACCACATCGTGAGGGACTTGATTCATTCTAATAGTCTCAGCGATGTCGGTGAAATTTCGGATGTGAGCATAAGGGTCTTCGTTATCGAACCCGTGAAAGGATATACCCGTGATTAAATTGAGTAATCCGTGATTGATTTCAAAGTTGGCATTGATGTCCGGAATCACAATAGCTCTCCTCACACCATTGAATGGTGATTGGAGTTGTTCTTCCATCGGACGTGGATCAAATGCCGGCTGTGGTCCCACCGGAGGGATCACATTGTGCTGCGGACCACCCATCGGCGGGGGTCCGTTGTGTTCGTTTTGGTTCATCCCCTCGTCGTCAAGGAAATGAACCCGACTCGTATGTCGTAAAACCCGCTCGGGGTTAGAGAACGGAGACGTAAGACTCTCAAACGAAGATCGGGTGTGCATACACCACAAGCAAAATCAAAAAGAAAAAGAAAAAGAAAAAGAAAAAGAAAAGAAAATCTTTTTGTTTTTTATATTTTTCACAAAAACTTTTTATTTCTTTTGTTTTTCTTTTCTTAAAACATAACGTTAATCGAAAACCGTTTCTTTCAAAACCACGCGCGACGGGACAGGAGAGAAGAATAGATCTCTCTTCAGCTAACAATTTAATGTCCTAGCTATCCGTATTTCCCGCTTATTCGGTTGTAGTAATTGAAATAGTCCGATAAACAACTAAATTACGTTTTCGTTATATTGCGAGACTTTTTTGGTTTACAACGCCCTTTCTTTCGATCGAGTCGAGGCTGTAACTTTTATTATTATTATTATTATTTTTTTGGTATTTTTGAAAACACTTTAGGAAAAGTGTTTTTGATTTTTCAATTTTTATAGAGATATATATACAAAGTAGAGGAAGGCTTAACAAAACACGATTTTTCAAAAAGATATTCAAAAATTCACTTCGGCCTTCCCCGGCAGCGGCGCCAAAAATTGATTCGTGTGAAAACCAATTATATATAATATAGTATAGTATCGAAGTGATCCGCGTAAAATACGGATTACCCGAGTCGTTTCCAACGAAGGCGAATGGAATCGAGAATATTATTCGTGAAATCGTAAATTGAAAAGTGAGAAAGTGAAAATAGCAATCAAATAGTTCACGTAATCACAAACAAGTATGAAATATGCAGAAAGTACAAGCTAATTATGCACCGAAATGAAAAACGTAAAAACGGGAACGCAACCGCAAAATTTGAAAACGTAACGTATATTGAAAAATGATCCTACGAACTTGGAAATATTTTCTAAAAATCTTAAACTAATAAAAAGAATTTTAAGAAAAAGAAAAATATTTTTTTTGAGTTTTTATTTATTTTCTATGAATTTTTATTGATTTTTGGAATTAAAATTGAATTAAAAATAAGGAAAAATAGAAAAGTAACTTGGAAAAATGAAAATTAAATTCTAAAAATTCTAAAATATTATAAAAGAATTTCTAAAAATATTTTTGTATTTTTCACAGCTTTTTCTAATTTTTAATTGATTTTTGGTATTTAAAAACTATTTAAAATTGAATAAAATCAAAAAGAAATTAATAAAAATAGTAAAAATGGTAGGAAAAATCTGGAAAAATTACATAAAATCTAAAATAATAAAAAGAACTTGAAATAAAATTTTGAAGTAAAATTGAAAAGTGAAACTGCTTATTCAAGAGAATCTGCTTATCACAAGTGCTTATTAATAAGCACTTGTGATAAAAACTTATGAAACTGAAAACTCTGACTTAAAATGCTAAATTGAACTCAAAAATGCTAAGATCAAAACAACTCAAGCACAGATTACAAGTAATCAAACCAACAGTAAACCAATCTTATGCAATAAGCTAATGAAATAAGCAGAACTAAAATTCAACAGTTCCAGAAGTCAAATGAGATACTCTAAATTAAAACTACTAATAAATGAAACTCATAAATTAACTCCAACACAGATTAAAATCTCAATGCACAGTTTCAAGCCAACCAAAATTATTCAGAACTCAGTCTCAATCAGCTGAATAGAATAAAGCTAAAAGCACTTCCCATAAACTCTAATGTGCAAACTAGTGGATGCAGGAGTAAGTCTACTATATTGAATTTTCAAAAACAACAAAATCCCTATCAGTATTACTCAATTACTACCTAAAAATGAAGCAGCATCAGCAGCCTAGGAGTTACTAGAATAGAAAACAGTTGGCTATTTTGATGACCACTAAATCTTGACCAAATTGAGTTTTTACAGCTGAATTCTCCTACTGATTTAATGTAAAAGCTACAATTATTTTAATATGAGCTAATACTAACAAAAATTCAACTATTAGCTTTATTACATTTAACAACTTAACACCTAGAATTAACTGTTTATGAAATTTTACCACTATTCTGACTTTTATTTAACTACCTACTGATTTTTATGTAATAATACTCTAATTATACTCAAAAATGAACCTATGTGTGTAAGCAGACTTAAATTCCACAATTAATCAACCTATGCAACAATCTAATCCAAACACTCCCTTATATCATTAACAACTAGATGAAACAGTGATACCACTAATCTCTAAAACTTAGTTCTAAATCAGTTTCAATTCATTATATTAAGCTCAACCAATCAACCAAAAACACCAGGTTCAACCAGATAATCTAAAATTCAGATCTACAAAATGACAGATCCAAACTCCACTAATCAACACAGAATACAAGCAATCCAAACACCTTTGTATTAACAAATCTCAATCAATACTATGATGAATCAATGAAACAGTAACACTTATAAAAACCACAACTAAACTCAGATTTTCAATTATACAAATGTTACTTAGTTATCAATCACCAAACTCCATCTGACCCAAAAGTTATGTCAGATGATCAAACTATCACAGATATAAGCAACTCAAATCAAACAGTGACTAAATCACAATTCAAAAATCTCAACTACTTATTGAATCAGATCCAAACTAAGAGAATACTAAAACTAATATAAAGCTGAAAAATGATCAAACTCAGTTCCAAATTAACAGCTAGATACTCAGAAATAACAATCAAATGCAATTCAGCTATCACAAACAACTAAACTACAAATTATATTCTATAACATCAGATCTAACACTAAAGTAATTTTAAATGAAATTTACCAAATGATTTCCCCTCAGCAAGAACAGAGGGGATTCACAGTCGCCTATCTCTAAGATAGGCTGAGTTCATACGTATCTGTCTCAGCATATCAACCACCTCAGCTACACAGGTATTCGAACTTTTGACTTTAATAGACTGACTCAAATAACTTCCACTAATAAGCTAACAAGCTTCAATGGAATGTATGAAAAGAAAATAAGCTCTACTGTGAGCTTTAATAACTAGTATGTATATATATATATATATATATATATATATATATATATATATATATATATATATATATATATATATATATATATATATTTTATTTTCTGATTTTTTTTATATTTTTATTTTTATGATTTCTAAAATAAAATATAAGTATGAATGAAATTTAAGCTGAGTTAAACTAATAAAAGCAGAATTTGAAAGAAATTAAAGCAGAATAAGCAATTATAATATGAAAAACAAGCTGAGATTAAAAGAAATAAGAACTTTTATTGAAATTCAAAAGAGAAATTACATTCATTAAACTATATTACATAAGCTGAATAAAATTTGACAGAGTAATGTTACACTAAAAATCTACTACTCAATAAGCTAAAAGAGGTCCTATTTATAGATAAAAGTGAGAGTAGGGGTCTCGGATTGCCATGTTGGCAATCCGTGTGACCTGTGCTTGTTGATGTCCATCCAGAACCCTTAGATTGCCTCTAATCATTGATCCCTTCATTTCCACCCTTGGATTGCATCTGATGACGCGCTCTACCCAATAAAATGCAGCCACGTAGCCCCCCGTGTGTTAGTTTGAGCCTCTGACACATGCTGACATCAATGATGGTAATTTTTGACCGGAACAGTAACTAGGGTTCATGGGAACCTGGGAAAGTTTTTTATTTGGGGGAAAATAAAAGCGGGGTTGATTTTAGTTTGGGATTTTTTATTTATTGACCGTTTGACCGGGTTTGGGTGATGGGTGGATCAGGTAAATATAATTTAAGAGAATGGGCTTTGTTGGTACTGGGCTTGGTTATCATTGGGTTTAGATTAATCATGGACCAAGTTTATATATATTGTAATTTCAGATTTAGTAAATTTAAATCCAAGGACCATTTGTGTTAACTTTCAAACTCCAAGGGCTGAATGTGTAATTTCCTCAAAATTAATTTCAGGGACTAATCTTGCCAAGTCTGAATAGATGAAGGACTGAAATTGACTCTTGGATTCCCGGCTTTGACTTTTTGACCAACTTCTACTCTCATGCTCGTTTTTCCGGTATTCGTGTGATTTTTCGTCTTTTATTGATAAATCCGTTCATGCACATTCACAACACAAAAACAAGTGTTTTCTTGGCATTTGTTAGCTCAAATAGTCGTTCATGGGGTGGCGTACTTACTTCCCCAATCCTATGAGCGCCTACTTCACTCCTATGTCGAGCCGGCTAAGAAGCTCCTAACATGGGATCACTAGAATTTGCTCATGCATTAAATACAACCAATAAAACCTAGTACACATCGGTTCATGTTTCCTAAGACGTTCAAGCATGTTACACAATGGAGATCTGCCAGTTTTCTTAAGCCTAACATTGAAATCATTCATCCAATACAACCATAAACAAGTAATCAACACATAATTAACATCTAGGTTTTATTACATCTAAGCAAACACAAGATAGATCTAGCCTAGCATGTTGAAATCAAGACAAGCATAAGATATAATCAACCAACACATAGACATATTGACTGAATTGAAAGAAGACTTATCTCAATTGAACATGAAAGGATTCAAGGGGTGAAAACCTTTGAAAACACTGTAAAATATGACATAGGGTTTACAAAGTTCGGCCCTAGTTTTCTCCACACAAGTTCCTCTTCTTATGAATGAAAAATAGAAAACTATATATAGATTTTGATAGGTGACGGCGTTAAGAACAAAAGTCTGACGCCATCATCTCGCCTCCAAATAGTTTCTCGGACTGCCTAGATCTGGGTCTGACGCCGTCATGTATTCATCTTATGCAGGCCGTCACCAAAATTTGCCTTGACGCCCTTGTTGTGACGCCGTCAGGATTTCACTGGGTCGTCATGGTTTTTACTCTTGACGCCGTCAGGATCTTCCTCTTGACGCCGTCAGGTACTGTTCTCAGCATGGAAAATTAAGTCTTTGCCGTTTTCTTCACTTTTATGCTCCAAAAACGTCCAAAATGCTTCCTTTTCCAGAATTCACTCCCAAAGTACCTAAAATCACAAAAGGAACGATTTAGGGCAATATTTGATCAAATAAATTCAATTTCGGGCTTAAATGACCCCCTAAAAGTGGTTCATTTTTTGCCTCATCACAAATGCATCACACTCTTCAACTTGAAAGATATTCGGGTCATTTAGAGCCATGTCCTGAATAGGCTGATCATCCACATCAGCATCAAAGGTGTTGCCATCATTACCAGCCAGAAAGAGCAGAGCTTCTTCATCCAACACCGTCCCATTCTCTTGCGCCTGCATCAGTAACATCTTGTCTTTGAAGTACTCAGATTTTTGAGGACGCTTTGGAAGAGTGCAATTCCTAGCTATATGCCCAACCCTCCGCAGTTATAACACTTAGGCTGCTTAGCTTGTGCTTGAAGAGCATTCCCAACTCTGTATTGCCCACTATCCCTACCAGCATTTCTTTGATTGAGGTTTTGTCTTCCCTGCACATACTGCACTACCACCCTACCATCTTCTATGACTGCCTGATTACGTGGATTAGATGAAGTCCTAAGTTGGTTATTAGTTAATGGAAGTGCAGCCCTGAACTGTTGGACCAGTAAGGAAACTTGGTTGGAGAGATTATCAATCATCATGTCTGTGTGAGAATACCCAGAATCCAGTTGTGTGTTCAAATCAGATGGTGAGGGAGTTGATGATTGACCATTAGTTGGAGTAGACCTGGAGGATGATTGTAATGGTTGAGATTGATCATTTGAAGTTTGGGTAAGTTGTTGAACATTAGAGACAAAGGCAAGAGATTCATTTGATGTTGACGGATTGAGCTTTTATCGCATTAACCGATCATAAGCAGCATGTTTCTCATGTTGTTGGAGATATGCATAGAGTTGTTCATGATTAGTATGCCTGAGACCTTTGTTGAGCTTAGCGGTCGTAACAAACCTATCCCATTCTGGTGCCATGTTATTCACGAATTTGGAATTAAGCTGAATATTGGGCATTGTCATCTTGATGGCTCTCATGTCATTAACCAGCTTGTGAAATCTGACGTAATAGTCAGTGATGCTTTCACCTGAGTTCATTTTGAAGTGCTCAAATTCATCGTAAAGCTGAGACTCCCGATCTTCTTTAGTTAACTCAGACCCCTCAAGAAGCATTTTCACATTATCCCAGACAGCCTTGGCTTCAGTGTTGTAGTTGATGAGTTTGTAGACATCTTCGGGAAGCCCTTGAATGACAATATTCGATGCCTTGATGTCAGCATCATAGCATTTCTTTTCTTCATCCGACAGCTCATTGTAAGTGCGAGGTATATCTGGACCAACTGCAGCCGGTTGTTGATCAGTTGCTGCAACCGTGTCTCTAGTAGTACCCATTTGAAAGGGTCCCTCATCGATGGATTTCAAAATGTTGACCCCATTTTCCTTACCCAGACAATAGAGACGAATCCTTTGTGCCCATGATTCATAGTCAGTTTTGTCCAACATCGGAGGTCGGGTGTCGGACCCAGCAGCTTGAATGTCATCAGAGGATGTCGACATCACAAAATAGAAACTACCAAACCGCAGAGTAGGAGATACTCGCAATGAAGTGCACTAGTCGCAGGGAAAATTAACCGCAACTTGACCTAACCGCAGAGATAGTAAACCGCAGATAAGTTAACCACAGTGAACAATGATCGCAGGACACTAACCGCATGACACTAACCGCAGAGTGTACCAAACCGCAGAATAATCCCAACCGCAGAATAATCCAAACGCAAACTGAGTAAACCGCAGACCAGTTGAACCGCAAGTGAGGCTAATCGCAGACCACTTAACCGCAGAAAGCTAAACACAGTTGACTAACCGCAGACAACTTAATCGCAGGAACTAAACGCAGAGACAAAGGTCCAAAACTGTCACTTTCCTTGCGTTTTGTTTGTATTCCCAAAATAGTAATCGCAGTCAAACTAACCACAGATATCAGAACCTAAACGCAGGCAAGCAATGGAACAGTAGACTTAACCGCAACATAGAAATCCGCCCAAAATCAAATCCAAACTTCAAATACATTAAATATATGGTAACACTAACTAAAACACAATGTTCTACAAACACCAATGAACATAAAAGTACATCACTAACATGTTTAACGACACTAGAAAGATCAAACTAAGATGTTTTACAAGAAAGTTACTCCAAACTCACAAAACAACACAAAACCACATCAAATCCGATTCTACAAGGCCCTAAGATGAAACCTTGGCTATTGATACCAATTGTAGAATACTAATTAAGTTGGAAACATGATTCCTTGTGGTTTGTGTGTGGCGTTGGAATTAAAAGAAAGAGAGGGAGAGTGGAACCTTGAGAGAAAAGAGAATGTTAGATTAAGATTTAATGAAGGTTCAACCCTCTCCACATGTGGAGAGGGGTATTTATACTTACAACATAAACGCCCACTCCCGGGCTATGGATCAGGTATACAGTGGGTAAAGACCTGTCCTTCTTCCACGGTGTTACTTAAACTAACACTAACTAACTACGAGCTAACTTAAATGCTATTACAATATTTAGGTGACCGGTCTTTTATAGGAATATTTGTATTCCTAACAAAAACCTAAAAACGTGTACGTTCAAATTAAAGTTACGTGAACGTACGAAATAAAACGCGAGTTTTAGAGAAATAAAATACCTACGGATATGAAAATTACATTTTTACAATCCTAATGATAAAAGAAATTTTTTAGAAAAATAAAATTAATTTTTACACTATTTTATATAATTATTATTAATTAAAAACTATTTATTATATATTTAAACTAATTTAAATTACACTAAAATACAAATAATTATGAATTTAACTTAGAAAAATAAAATTTAAACTTGGAAAAATCTAAAATAATATAAAACTAATTTTCAAACAGAAAATATATTTTTAACACTTTTTAAATAATTATTATTAAATAAAAACTAATTATTAATTAATTAAAACTAAATTAAATTATGAAAAGTACTAACTGAAAAGAGAAAAATCTGAAAAAAATACTAAAATTATTTTAAGATATAAGGAACCTAAGAAAATTATAAAATTGAAAATTGTTTTTACAAAAAGCTGAGAATAAACCAATTTGATTAAATAGAAGCTATCACTTCTACTAAAGTTGGCTTTTTTTGGATTTTTCTTTTTCAAATATATTTAAATACTTAAAATAACTAACTTTAAAAAAGGAACTTTGCTTGAATCTAAAAAATAAGCACTTTTGAGAGCTTATGAGATAAGCAGATAAGCTTTTAAGCTTATTAGGATTTATGAATGTTTGAAAAAGCTACACACTAAGCTACAAATGATTTCACAAAGGTAAATCAGACAGAGACCAACTTGAAATAAGCAAACACAAAGAGATAAGCATAGTTGACTTTTTGAAAGCTTGGATGTTTTAGCTATTTCACTTACTAATTAGAAGCATACCTCTAGCTATATTAAGCTAGAATAAGCTTATATGAACATTATGATCACTAACTAACAGTCTTGAACAAAGGTGAGATTTAAAATGAGAATTTTAACTAAAAATAAGATGAACTCTTGAATAAGCAAAGAACTTTGAGATTACAACTGAGGAAAGTTGAATTACAATTAAAAACACTTAGTAGAATCTTTTTAAACTACTCATTACAACTAGGAATTCAAAAATTACTTAAACAACATTTAAAACTAATCTACAACTAAACTACCTTAACTAACTCCCCTATTCTTCTTTCTTTTTGACTTATATAAGCTTTTGGGTGTTCCTCTTGCTTTCCACTTTAATTTGGAGCCGTAGGATTAGGGGAAACCATCCTAGCCGTTTGATTTCATTTTGGCGGGAAATGGTAATTTGGCAGGTTTGGGTGTAATAAATGTGGAGGGGAGTTTGTTTGGCAGGTAGGAGGATATTAATGGTGGTGGTGAGTTGTGGGGGACAAAAGGTGTGGAAGGTGATGGAAAGGTGGGAATTGGAGGGGAGGACATGGAACGTAAAAGGGGGGAAGGAAGATGGTGAACAGTGGTCGGTTTGACCTGTTTGACCGGAGGGTGGTATTATTAAACGGTTTGTGGGCTTTTGGGTAGTGTGGGCTTAGGGATAGGATGGTTGGGCTGGTGCATTTGGTGGATCAGTTTTTTTTGGGATGGATTGGGATTTTGGGGTTTGGTTTTAGATTTGTTACTTTATTTTTAAGCTTAAAACCACAAGGACCATTTGTGTACTTTTTGCAAACCAAAGGGACCTGAGTTGTAATTTTCCAAACTTGGTTCAAGGGTTTATTCTGCCAAGTATCAATAGTCCAAGGATTGTAAGTGTAATTTTTCACTTTTGGACCTTTAGGGACTAAAACTGCCATTTCTTGAAACTTGAGAGACCAAATTGCAATTTCATCAATCTTTTTATCCAAGGGCCATAAATGATACTTTATGAACTCCAAGGGACCAAAGTTGACTTTTCTTCCAAAAATATTCCACCAGGGACCAAATTTGCCAAATGTGAAACTCCAGGGACCAAATTTGTTAATTTTCAAATCTTTCACCAAAGGACTAAATATGATAACTTATGATTTCAAAAGGACCTTGGTGATTTTTTTTCTTACAAAATAAATGACTAGGGACTAAATTTGACAAGTTTTGAAAGTTGAGGGACTGAAACTGCCAATTTTGCAAACTTTGTTCGTTTTTCATCTGTTTTTAATCATTTTGCATCTGAAACATATAAAACACAATTTTGTGATATTTTCTATATTTTGATGCATTTCTGAGTGTTTTTAAATGTTTTTGCAGTTCAGATTGTCCAAAAATAATGAGTATTTACACACTCATCAATCCCCCACACTAAACTTTTGCTAGTCCCTAGCAATCTTTTATGAAAATTTAATGAATTTTAATCTATTTACCAAAAGCCATTACTTCTAGAGTAGCCAAGTGTTTCAGTTCAAGTAAGAACTATGGTACACTGATAACCATATGATTTTTAGCAAACCATAAGCTGTCAACGGTTTTGATTTGTCTTTACCAGAAGCCGTTTGCTTCTGGACTATCCAACTCTTTGATGGAATACATTCATCATCTTGGTGAGTTGATTATCAATTATGGTTTTCCACTGCCTTTACCACAAGCCATAACCTTGCAGGCTAGCCAACTCTTTACTTTTTAGGATATGGTGAGTTGAATACCATACAATTTTTGGAAAATTGCCAGCCATAAACGAATTTGAGATATCTTTACCAAGAGCCGTTTGCTCCTGGATTAGCCAGTCCTTATGTGGGTTAGACAAGGTGGACTGATACCCATAAAATTTTTGAAATAAAGTGAAAAATTTTTAAAAATTTTGGCCAAAAACGGGGGTACTAGAAGGTAAAATGTGATCAAATTCGCTAGAATCCCCCCCCCCCCTGTAACACCCCCAAAATACCGCAGCGGAAGACTGTGTCATAGGGGTGCTACTTCATAATACAAAGTGCAAGTTATAGAAAACGAACTCTAAATGAGACGTTTTGAAAAGTTACCATTCGATTAATGAATTCAAAGTTACAAACATGAGATTCCAAAGTATGATACATAAATGTATACAAAGTGTTTTGAATGGTAAATGATAAAAAGCGTAAGTCTTCAGAATATGCAGCTTGACTCTATGTTCCATGCACTAGCTATCGCCTTACTAACCTGAGATAAACATGCTAAAGTGTCAACACAATGGTTGGTGAGTTCATAGAGTTTGTCTTAAAATAGTTGAAAAGCCTTAAAAGAATATTTGCACAGCAAAGGCATCGTGAATCCACTCAGTTGCAATTCCCGCCATAAGAGACTTGCAACCTGTGTGTTCACAACCCACTGCTAATATATAGTTTCTCAGGATTATATTCACCTATGGTCACGTCATTTTGGACCCATAGGCGGGGAACCACCATCCCAAATAGTACATGTCACCCAACGTCTCGGATCTTGGACTTGGGTGGGGGGTGTAGGCCCATACTAGTACTATTAATACCTCTCCTTTGACAGCATAGAGTATTGTGTATGTACGTAAATACAAATCTTGTATTTAAATTAAGCAAGTATAGTGTAACAAGTATGTATAACGCAATCAAGTATAATTATCATGTATAACGCATTCAAGTATAATTCCAATCAAGTATAACACAATCAAGTATAAATGTTTTGAGTATTTGTACAAGTAAGCAAGTAGTTGAGCATGTATCCCCCCCAAGAGTTAAAACAAGTATGAAAAGAGTAGGGGCTATGACTCACCTTAAGCTTATGTAACGAGAAATGAAAGTGGTGGTCGAATCGCGAAAGTCTCTAAGAGCAGCCTATAATAGAACGTTGCGACTTAGGTTTGGAGTAACGTCTAAGAATACGAAGAATTGCCTATATATGTCTTGCATATAGTTCATGATGTAGTACTTAGTATATAATGTAAGTCGTTGAATATAAGTGGTCTATGAAACATGTATAGTTTGTATATCTCTTACTACCGTTCGGGCCGACATAATTCAGAAGTCATGAAGTAAACGTTCGAGGAGCCAGGACACTTTAATTCGTAAATCCACAACTCATCTCGACGGCTTACTTAATGAACTCCTCACATGAGGCTCCCTACTATTGTAGTATTTGATAACATATATAAGTTTTGATCTTTAAAAGTTACATGGTCTTTAGTCGTGGCTTTGCCGTGACCTTGGTCATTGTTACCATGGTCTTGAGACTCAACCTTGGCTTTAGCCATGGTTGTGGTCTTGGCTTTAGGTCATTAGACCTCTTGGTCTCATCTAATTATAATCATTATATAGTAACTTTGGTCTAAAATGGGCTGTTAAGAATTTGAAGAAATTATCACTCGGAAAGCGATTTCAGGGCTCGAGCTTCTTTCCTCCTGAACGAAAACGGCATTCCGGACAACTTTCGTGTTTTAACTTTTTGATGAATCGGAGCAGAAGAGGGACTTTCAAAATCAAAATCTGATCAGAATGCTATTTAGGCAGTTTTGCCGTTTTGGTTTCGCTAGCTTCAAATGGTCATAACTTTTGACTCGTATACTCATTTTGGGTGATTCAAATTGCTATGTTTTCCTTGTTAAGTCCTCTTTAACAGTAAGTAAATGTCAAATATCATAGTTATACTATTTTGGTCGTGGTTCTCCATAAAAGTCACTAGTTTGCTTGTTTACTTGTCATAAGTTAACATATGTATACCAATACTTGTTTTATCCATTTTTAAACATCATGAACACAATAACAAGAACATATATAGCATGAAAGGAACACAAAGAGCATGAAAATGATAATTCAGCAAGGAGTATGTTAGGGTTTGCTTACAACTTGTGAAGAAACTAACTAGAACCAAGATCAAAACCAAGAACCACTACTTAATCTTCCAAAACCTTTCCAACCATAGCCATGCTTCCATATCAAAAACCCTATCTTATAATCCCTTGATAAACACTAATCTAACATAAAAACAACCTTTAGTAAAAATCTTCACTAAGAACACTTGGAAATGAGATGAGTTTTTGTGGTGAATTTTAGTGTTTTATGGATGGAATGGAACTAGTAATCAACAAGGAATACAAGAGTATAACTTATGATGGATTAAACTAGCAAGAACCATCATCAAAATGGTGTATAAGGGCTGTTTTGGTCGTTGGTATTGAAGGAGAAAGGAAGAGAATGCTCTCTTTTATACTAAAAATGAGGAGGTTAGGATTTTAGGATATTTAGGAAGCTTAATGGCCAAGTTTTACACATGTATGGATCCTAAGGCCTAAGGCATGAGATCATGACACACAAGGGATGACTCCCCCCCCCTAAGTCGGCCATATGGTGGATAGGGTGACTAGATGCATAAACTTGGTATTATCTAGCTTACGGAGTGAGTTTTGGTCCCGGTAATCGCTAACGGTAAGTCGTTAAGTCATGAAACTTAAAATCGGGTATCCTAAAAATATGAAACTTATAAATATGTTTAGAACTTATTAATATACTCCATAATAAAATATAAAATGAGTTGTAGGTTCTATCGGGTGCTAAAATCCTGCTAAAAACTGGAAACACGGGTCTAAAACGCGTAATTCGCGTAAAACGCTGAACTGAAAAACGTAAAATTCCAAAACTTTTGGAATTGTCCTAAAATGATAGAAAATCATATTTCTATTGTTTATAGTGTTTTATGGACATATCGGGATGCTAGAATGACGTTTAAACCTAAAAGTAAATCTCGGACACGGCTTTGTGATTTTTGCAGAAATGATCCGACGAGCGTGAAATTCTCGGATTATCATTAAAATAGTTTAACTTAGGAGAATATGAAATAAAAATTTTGGATGTGAATAGTAAAAGTGAATAGTAAAAAGTGAATAGTAAAATTTTCGGGAATAAAAGTTAACCTGAAATTGCGAATTGTTACACCCCCCCACACTTAGAATTGAATATTGTCCTCAATATTCAAAGTCCCGGCTAATATGCCGACTCTTTGAACGTAAAAAGACAACATTACAAGCTAAATGTGGAAATACCATTTTTCACTTTATATATATATATATATATATATATATATATATATATATATATATATATATGGTAACAACAGCAGGGGCAACTCCCTCAGACCTAGAGCGAAAACCTCATATGCATGCTACTGTTTTTGTTTACCGAGTCGCTAGCTTGACTCGACCCCGAATTTATTTATTCATGGGAGAGTATCATGCGGAAGAGACAATCTCCATCGGACTTTCATTCAAGATGTTTGGACAAACATTTGAATCAGGTGAAAGTTCCACACCGATGAGATATATTCCCGGCTTTACCTAGAATGGTAAATGGAAATGCCGGGATCAAAGACAGTGTCTTCATTACCGAAGGAGTGAAGAAGAGATGAAGTCACATTAAATGTGAGAACCAGAAGAAAGATCAAAATACGATTGATTGAGCAAACTCTCATGAGAGAGTATGTTTCCCTCCGATTCATGATCATTCGAAAGATCAAAATACGATTGATTGCACTCTTGTGGAGATATGATGTGAGTGAGTTCATCGGAGAACTCCTCGGGGCAAGAAGAATCAATCAAAGCATCGTGAGTAAGCAAAAGTTCTAACTATCTTAGATCTGATTGAAAATCAAAGTTTTCATCCCCTGGTGGGATGGGATCAATATGAGCGGGTTCATCGGAGAACTCCTCAAGAAGAGAGTTAGTGATAGAAGTGACTTTCTTTAGCTCTAACTCATGAAGGATATACGGAGGTGGGACATGTGCGGTACTTTGTGGGCTATAAACATGCACCTCATCCATTATAGTCTCTGTTTCAAACTCATCACTATCCTTGATAATTTTCTCTGGAGGAAGAGAAAGTGACGGTTCTTCGTCTAACAATTTCTCAAGAAAAAGGATATCTCCCTCCAGATCAAGATAAGAATCATCAATTTCTGGAGAAATTGAATCTTCTTCAGCAAGAAAAGCATCGACTTCTTCCAAGAGATGATCATCTCCCTCAACTGGTGTGAGGGAGGGGGAAGAGTCGGGAATGGTCGGTTTAGAAATCGGGGAGGGACTGCCACTCAAAGGAAGAATCAATGTCTGAACTTCTGAAGGTTCATCCTCATCACTCTCATCAGAATCTGAAAAGAAAATAGTGTTAGGATGACCTGGTCCTTGTTGGCAATATTGGTTGATATAACTTTTGTGATTGCTAAGGATCTCAATTTGTGCAATCTCAGCGGGAATATAATCGGAATGATGAGCACTCAAATCAGTGGTAGAGTGATAATGAACTTCAGTATCCCACTGATAGTGATGATTTGTCATATTCTCGATTAAATCATAAGCTTCTTGTGGAGTTTTCGGCATAAGATTACCACCAGCAGCCAACATGATTTTGTCTCGATCAATCGAAGTTATACCATGATAAAAGGTTAGGATTTGATCAAGAAGCAAAATTTTGTGATCAGGACATTTTCGTAACAATGATTTGAATCTTTCCCAAGCTTCAAATACGGATTCCATGGGCAATTGTCGGAAATTCAGAATGTCTTTCCTAAGCTGTACTGTTTTAGAACGTGGAAAGTATTTTGAAAGAACCTTGAGGAGCATCTCTTCCCAAGTATGAATTGAGTGGGTTTTGAGAGAATAAAACCAAGATTCAGCGTTGTGGGATAAAGAGAATGGAAATAGATTCAGACGAATGCTATATTGAGAAACTCCTTTTTGTTTCATGGATTGAGTGATAGATATGAATTTGTCTATGTGCTCGTTTGCATCCTCATCTCGAAATCCGTGAAATTGGCAATTTTGCCGGATCAGTCGAACCATGTGATATTTCAATCTGAAATTGGTTCCTGGAACTGATGTTGGAGTGATCAGTCCTCCTCTACCGTCAAGTGTTGGACGATAGAAATCCTCCATGGTCTGAGGATCATGGGGATTATATGGCGAGGAATCGATCATTGTGGAGAATCAAACAATGAGAGGGCGATAAGATAAGAATTAAAGATTTTAAAGGTATAAGAAGTTAGAATCAAACGGATAGAGGGTAAAGGAAAGAATAAAAAAGGTAGGAGGGTAAAGGTGAATATTTTTGGATTTTTGAAAAACATTTTATAAAAAATAAGAAAGAAAATCTTTTTGGGTTTTTGTGTTCGTTGAACTAATTTTAAAATGTTTTCGGGAACCGTTTTGTTTTTATATGATAATAATAAGAAAATATGAACAAGGATGGATAAATATACACTGAGCGTATATCCAGATTCACTAATCCGCATAACCGTTTAGAATACGCGCACAACCACCCCGGCAGCGGCGCAAAAATTTGATCGAGACTAAACAGTCAACCTAAACTGACCAAGTTAATGGTCAATAAGGCCAGACTGCCTAGAGTCAATGCTCCGTGGAATATAGTGTTTCCCCGGGTCGTTATGTCCCAGCGAGGTGTGATGGTATTAAAACGAGCTTGTGATCGGGTTAATTTTGACGGAAAGGGGTTATGATTGATTATATTAAAGGGATATAAGACGACATAGCTTATATAAGCTATATTAACAAAGACGTGAAATTAGAAAACCCAGAAACGTTTAAAACCTAAAAACGCATACGTTCAAATTAAAGTTACGTGAACGTACGAAATAAAACACGAGTTTTAGAGAAATAAAATACCTACGGATATGAAAATTACATTTTTACAATCCTAATGATAAAAGAAAATTTTTAGAAAAATAAATTTAATTTTTACACTATTTTATATAATTATTATTAATTAAAAACTATTTATTATATATTTAAACTAATTTAAATTACACTAAAATACAAATAATTATGAATTTAACTTAGAAAAATAAAATTTAAACTTGGAAAAATCTAAAATAATATAAAACTAATTTTCGAACAGAAAATATATTTTTAAGACTTTTTAAATAATTACTATTAAATAAAAACTAATTATTAATTAATAAAACTAAATTAAATTATGAAAAGTACTAAATGAAAAGAGAAAAATCTGAAAAAATTACTAAAATTATTTTAAGATATAAGGAACCTAAGAAAATTATAAAATTGAAAATTGCTTTTACAAAAAGCGGAGAATAAACCAATTGGCTTAAATAAAAGCTATCACTTCTATTAAAGTTGGCTTTTTTGGATTTTTCTTTTTCAAATATATTTAAATACTTAAAATAACTAACTTTAAAAAAGGAACTTTGCTTGAATCTAAAAAATAAGCACTTTTGAGAGCTTATGAGATAAGCAGATAAGCTTTTAAGCTTATTAGGATCTATGAATGTTTGAAAAAGCTACACACTAAGCTACAAATGATTTCACAAAGGTAAATCAGACAGAGACCAACTTGAAATAAGCAAACACAAAGAGATAAGCACAGTTGACTTTTTGAAAGCTTGGATGTTTTAGCTATTTCACTTACTAATTAGAAGCATACCTCTAGCTATATTAAGCTAGAATAAGCTTATATGAACATTATGATCACTAACTAACAGTATTGAACAAAGGTGAGATTTAAAATGAGAATTTTAACTAAAAATAAGATGAACTCTTGAATAAGCAAAGAACTTTGAGATTACAACTGAGGAAAGTTGAATTACAATTAAAAACACTGAGTAGAATCTTTTTAAACTACTCATTACAACTAGAAATTCAAAAATTACTTAAACGACATTTAAAACTAATCTACAACTAAACTACCTTAACTAACTCCCCTATTCTTCTTTCTTTTTGACTTATATAAGCTTTTGGGTGTTCCTCTTGCTTTCCCACTTTAATTTGGAGCCGTAGGATTAGGGGAAACCATCCTGGCTGTTTGATTTCATTTTGGCGGGAAATGGTAATTTGGCAGGTTTGGGTGTAATAAATGAGGAGGGGAGTTGGTTTGACAGGTAGGAGGATATTAATGGTGGTGGTGAGTTGTGGGGGACAAAAGGTGTGGAAGGTGAGGGAAAGGTGGGAATTGGAGGGGGGACATGGAACGTGAAAGGGGGGAAGGAAGATGGTGAACAGTGGTCGGTTTGACCTGTTTGACCAGAGGGTGGTATTATTAAACGGTTTTTGGGCTTTTGGGTAGTGTGGGCTTAGGGATAGGATGGTTGGGCTGGTGCATTTGGTGTATCAGTTTTTTGGGATGGATTGGGATTTTGCGGTTTGGATTTAGATTTGTTACTTTATTTTTAAGCTTAAAACCTTGGATTGGTCGTCGTGTATGCAAGCTCTGTGATTATGTTGCTGTTATCTGTTAGTTGTTGGTGATAATTGTGTTGTACATGCATTACTTTTGTGTATGAACTACTCCGCCGCATGCTTCATGATTTGATATAATCATAAGAAATTACCAAAGATGCTAATAGATTAACATGCACTTATTCTTTGTGTGGTTATTTCAATCTGTGCTTGGTGTCATCCGTGTCCAGAATATGTAATATTTTGATGTGATATATCTGATAAGGTGTGTAATTTACTTTTTAGGTCCGGTTGCTGAAGATATGTTCCACTGGCAAGCAGCAATCATGGGACCATCTGATAGCCCATATTCAGGAGGAGTATTCCTTGTTTCGATCCATTTCCCTCCAGACTATCCTTTTAAGCCTCCCAAGGTAGTTTTGTTGTGCGTAATTGTTACTTTGTTTCTTGTTTCTTGTTTTTGTTATTCTCAGTGTCAATTGTGTGATTTGGAAGAATAAAACAATAAATCTATTACAATGTTGTTTGACAATAATGAGTTCAATGTTAAGAATAGCGAATTCTAAAGGATTGGTGTTACCATAAGGTATCGCCCCTATATTATTTCATAGTCTGACTAAATAATTTTAAGTACATTCTTCAGTACAAAATTTAACGCACTCGCCTTCGGCTTTGCTGGAATAGCAAGCGTCCTAAACTTATTGATTCGAGAAGAGGCCCAAAACAAGGATTGTGCAATCGTTTCAAGCTAGCTGTTTGGAAGAAGGTTTATGTTTTAGTTTTAGTCAACTTGTAAAATTAAGTGGTTAACCAGAACATAGTTGGCACAGTTCATTATTTAGGCAGCCTGTTAGAAGTTGTGTTGAAATTGCAATTGAAACCAAATGCATCCTAGGTTGCATCACTTAATTATCTAACTGACTCATAAGTTCCTTTGCTCTTCGGTTTTAATCAAAGTATGTCTACTGCATATGCCTCTCATTGTTGTTTGAGGTAGCATCCCTTTCATATCTCTAAAGTCTTGCATCTTAGGAGTCTTGCTGAATTTTTGCTAGACGTTGGATGCTGGATAGAAGATGACTTACTGTTACCATTATTTATAGCCTTTACAATCCTTACATTGCTCTTTCATTGGTTCTTGTATACGTGTGATGTTATCTGTTTCTGTTCTCCGGTCTATGTATCTGAACCTCGAGATTTAACTAGGTAAATCTTTATGACGACAAGTCATGCGAAAGCGGATTTTTTTTAATCTATTGATATCCCATTATAGTTTTGGTAACAGAGTCATGTATGTTTACAGGTTGCATTCAGGACCAAGGTCTTTCACCCTAAATATCAACAACAATGGTAGCAACTAGCATCTGCTTAGATATCTTGAAGGAGCAGTGGAGCCCAGCTTTGACAATCCCAAAGGTTCGATCTTTAATTCTTTATAACATAGCCATTATTTTTTTGTTTATCTTACTTTTGAAATCAACATTTCGTTAATAGAATAATTGCTGGTCCAAACATGATTCCATTTCTTACACCTTTGATTTTCTAATTTCAACAATGTGATCCTCTTTTATTGTAGATCCGTGATGCTCTGGAAGTGGATGACAATAACTTGGATGCATTATGCATATGCTTGTGACTTGGAGCTTAAAACCGATGACTGGGTCAAGGCAAAAGATTTAACATAAGTGTTGAAGGCATGTTAGTGATGATAGGTTATTGGTTGGTTTTGTGTCGAGTTTCAACCGTACTATTTGTGTTTTGTGAAAAAATTAGTATTTATGATTGACGTTAATATGTTAGAATTGTTCGCGAAAGCAATTATGCAGTAAAACCAACATTAGTTTCAATTATATTTTTTTGCTATATGTTCATAATTAGTGACGACCTTTTTGGTCTCTAATATCTGTAGTCTGTGACGATTTTCTCGTCACTATGATAGATATCAGTGACGATTTTTTCGTCACTATCAAAACTGTTACGAAAAATTTCGTCACTAACCGGATTAAAAAGTGACGACTAATCTCGTCACAGATTAGTGACGAGGTATATATTCGTCTCTAATTGATTTAGTGACGGAGCTTTAGTGACAACTGGTGACAACTTAAGTTTGGTCCACTGAACAGTTTTGCGACCATTTTTTACACTGTTAGTGACGAAACTGCTTTCGTCACTATAGGCCAATTTTCTTGTAGTGATAGTAATATAGTTTTGGTAAAAAAGAACATAAACTTACAGGAGCTGGTACTTTAACATCATAGATTTGTGGGAAACACTACCTCTACAATTGTTATGTTTCTTTTGTTGACTAAAATGGGTTTCTTTTAACTATTCGCAACCAGCTAGCTTTGACCCCAAAGAATGGCTTGATCAAACTTTAGGCATCTTGTGATCAAGAACAAGAGTAGCCAAAGTTTAAGAAGAACATAAGAGATGCTTTTTGGTCTTACTACCTACCTGGTGTTATGGTGTATATATATTTATTACTAACCCTTCCCCCATTTAACTCCCCATCCAAATCGCTACAACTTTTCACCTTGGTGTTTTGTTTTCTTATAAGCTTGGGTCTCAAAAAGGTGCCCATGTTGATCAAAGTTGGAATCATTTGTTTTGTGGTTCATTCAGTCGATGTTTTCTTCGAGACGATGATGTTACATGTTTTTCACCCACGATTTCTCTGTTTAAAATAGTTGTTGACGGCAGGTATAACTTTTTTTTCGTGTTGTTTGCTCAAATAAAGATGACTAGAATTTCTTTTTAGGCATGCGTTGCATCTGATGCATGAGTTGTTGCTGCATGTTTGTGTCTTTGATCTGAACTATTATACAAAAGTTTTAAGTCTTTTTCGTATGTACAAAGACTTATTCTTATCGGCTGAAAGATGACCATTTTTATTGATGTTCAGTTTCTGCTTATTTTAGTAGTTATTATGCACTTTCTTTGGACTATCAGTGTTCATGATTATTTATTTACTTCTTAAAATGCATCATAATTTTGCAGATGCACATCCATATGCGATTGTTAATCCCGAAGTTGCATCGAAATATAACAGCTTTGATGTCGAGGACCTTTAATAGCATAAATAAATTCTTCTACATGCTTGATCTTTAACAGAAAAAATAAATCATTTGGCTACACATGATACTCTCAACTTTTGTTACAGGTCTTGTTTCTCCATCTTCCAGGATCGAATGATCAAGCAACATCATGTATATAAATCACCATTCAAAGATTGACAAAAGGAAAAAAGAGAGATGGGTTGAACCCTAATGAAACTGATATATTAAATGAATTGGGTTACTTTGAATTACAGAAAACCTAATCTATATATACATGATGAAACGTTGTCTTCAAGAGACATAACGATTCATATAAAACATTGCAACCCTAAACTAGACGTTGTATTGTTTCTGAAACCTAATAACCGTTCCTCCTAATGGGTTCCTGTAGGCCCAAGTCAGAAATCTTGCAGGCTTTCCATCTTGACCCATAACTAATCTATTTTGGCGTCTAATGATTGATCTATGTTAGTACATTTAGTATTTGATGTTAATGAGAGAAATGTCTTTAAAATACATACTCGAGTGAATATAACGTCTAGTAATGGTAGATTCCAATTGTATGATCGTTTTATAGTATGGAGTGCCATTTATCAATCCATACTCGAGTGAATATAACGTCTAAGACATTATATTCACTCCATACTATAAAACGTCTAGTAATGGTAGATTCCAATTGTATGATCGTTTTATCATATAAAACGATCATACAATTGGAATCTACCATTACTAACATAGATCAATCAACGTTATATTAACTTTCGATAGTATTTTGTAATTAAAAATGTTTACATTCTAGCTGCGTGTTAACATTTGTTTTAAGTATAAATTTATAGTATACAACGAGCGGGAAAGCCCGCGCGTTGCTGCGGGTTTGTTTGTGCGTGCGTTTTATGTTCGTTTAGTTTGGAAAATCGTTGTATAAAAGTTCTATTGTTTTTTTTAAAGGTTTATTATTATTATTATTATTATTATTATTATTATTATTATTATTATTATTATTATTATTATTATTATTATTATTATTATTATTATTATTATTATTATTATTATTATTATTATTATTATTATTATTATTATTATTATTTGTTTTTCTTATGAATAAATATGCATAGCTGTGTAATGATAATTTGAAAAAGTTATGGGCTGGTTTTTTAATTTGGGCCAGTGGGCTAAAGTCTTCTACACTTGGTAAAAAAAATAGAGATAGCCAGATAGGTGATGGTATGTATTTTTATTCGTTTCTATGTTGTTGACCATAAAAGGATAAGGTTTTTGCTAGAAGTGAGTTGGGTGTAACAGGTTTTTGTTTCTCAACTGTTTCTTCTTCGTGATTTAATGGTGGTTAGATTTCGTAAGTGTCAGATGATTGTGAAACAGATCGGTGAGAATGCCTATATATAGTGCTTTAGTAATCGATTGTGTTAATTTCATAGAAGGTTTATTTATTATTACATGTGATTGCGAAACAGATTGGTTTCTTTATTAGTAATCAATTGTGTTAATGTCAGATGATTGTGAAACAGATCGGTCAAAAACATACAACGTTTGTATGTTTTTTTGCTGCAAGTGTTTTTTACATTTGAAGTATGTATTGTGTTAATTTCATAGAAGTAATTGCTGTTCAGATCAAAGCACATAGGAGCACATTACTTTAGCCACACGATAAGATTCACTGTTTATATACCTAGTGGTACACCAATGTTTTACAAAAGATGAGGTGACACAGTTAGTAGTCATGAAGCGGACCTGCATAGCGTTGTTATTTTACCTAACATACATACTAAAAACAGCATCTAAAAGAAATTGGTTAACAAAAGTGTGACCGGTAGATGTGCTTTGGTGGATTTCATTGAGAAGTTCAATCATTTTTAGCCTTTTTTGGGTCGGCCGCTTTTTCCTGGAACAGTTGCCGTTTTGCAACCATCGGTTTGCCAATGCTTGTCGCTGGTGTTTTGGATAACGCCATAGCAGCTTCGTGTTCTGGGGGTGGTGGTGTGTTACCTGATGCAAATACATAATTGAATTATAATAAGTATTGTTGTTTGATTGTTTTAAAACAGTTTGCTTATGCTAAGTATAATTTGCAACCTGTAGCTTCTGCAACTGCTTGTTTTTCTTGCTCTGACTCTACGATGCTTTCTTTTGTTGATGTGGTTTGCATATCAGCGTGTTTGTTAATACAAATATCGCCTAAAAACGTTATTTATATTTTACGATCTTTGCTAAGTTTTGTTAATGACAAAGTATGAAATTTAGCTAAGAGTAAATCATCACTTGAAGTGTTTAAGTCTTGTTTAACTAAAGTTTACATTTCATAAAACATAACACAAGTTTATTTCTTAAATTAGAAATAAGTCACATCATATTTATGGCAAGTTTTGTCATTATGTATTTATGGCAAGTTGTGTGTTTGACTTGCTTTCATGTTGCTTACAAGTTTCATGTTTGACTAACTTTAGGTGATGTGACATTGTTTGGTTGCTAGAAGTTATGAGACAAGACATTGTTTGGTTTGGGAAGTTATTGCAAAAACCTACTGCAGACCCGGCGGTACCCTGGGGGTACACGGGCGGAACCCAAATGAGGGTTCCGCCTGATCCGCCGAGCACACAGTTTGGTTTGCTATAAATACCAAACCATTTGTTAGTTTTGGGTCATGACTTTAGGACATATTTTCACATACTCTCTCAACTAACTCAGTAACCTTTTGATTTGTGTGATTCTCTTATGTAGCAAGGGACTTCACAAGATCATTCAAGAAGTTGCAAGCTTCAACTCTAAAGTTGCAAGTCTTGGTAGCTTGGTCATGTATAAGCTTTGGTAGTTTATACTTCATGTGTGTCTTGTATGTAGAAGTTATAGGTTAGTATTTTAGGCCTCAAAATACAAAGAGTGTTGGGAGTGGTTGTACCCTTGGTAAAGAACTCGACATCTAGCTTTGTGTCGGTAAAAGTGTAAGCGACGAGTGGGAGTGGTTGTACCCTTGTAAAAGAACTCGACATCTAGCTTTGTGTCGGTAAAAGTATAAGCGACGTGTAAGGTTTTCTCCGCCGGTGAAAGGAGCTTGTTGATTAGTGCTTATAACTCTCGAGTTGGAAACTCGGGGCGTGGATGTAGGGCAAGGAAAAAGAGTCCTTGTAGCCGAACCACGATAAACAATCGTGTTGTGGTTTGATCGTTTCTTTCTTTATCTTTGCTTATTACATGTTGTCTTTTAGTTATAATTGCTAACCACATATAAAGCTTTCCAAAAGAATTAAAACAAGTAAAGTTGTATTTATATCTTGAAACAAATGTAAAGCTTTTCAAAGAACTAAAACAAGCAAAGTTAGGATCATCACAAGTAAAGCTTTTCAAAGCATGAAACAAGTAAAGTTAGAATTGTTATTCACATGAAAAGCTTTTCAGATAATCAAACATATAAAGTTGTGTTTATATCTTTAAGCAAACGTCAAGTTTCTAAAAGGATATTTAAGCTAAATAAGAATCGAAAAAGCGGTAAACTATTCAACCCCCCTTCTAGTTTTCCACAATTGGCATCAAGAGCTACGTTACTCAAGATCTTTAAAATAGAATGTATTTTAAAACTTGGATCGATCCATGGATTTTAAAAATCTCAAAGAAGGGCAACCTATTCAAAACCCACCGCTATTTGAAAAAGAAAACTTACTTGAGTGGAAAAGTAATTTTGAAAAATATGTGAAATCAATTGATCAAGATCTTTGGCATACTAACTCTTTTGGTGATCTCAAACCAAAGAAAACAAGGTTTAGAAAACCAAGATAACTATCTTAAACTTGATAAAAATACTAAAGCTAAAACAATGATTTATAAAGCTTTAGTACCAAATATGAAAGAATGTATTTTTGTCAAATGGCTAATGATATTTGGAAAAATATGTTAAACTTTCATCAAAGAATATGTCAAGTCAAAGATGATCAATTTGATCTTACATATGAATTAGAAGTTTTAGAAAAACTAATTGATAGACACTTAGTAGAAGTTAATACATGTGCTACTAGTTTAAATGTTTTAAATGAAGGTACAAGTGAAGATGAGTACGTGTGTTTTGATGAACCTGCTTGCGTATCTTGGAATGTAATGGATGTTGACGAAGAAAATGATCCGGTAGTTTATTGTCAACTTATAGATACAACAAGCAAGGTGTTAGTTAAGGTGATTACTCGTGTCAAGCTCGTAGTAGTCTTGCTTGCAATTCATGGAATAACTCGGATGAAGATGAAGTCAATCATCCGGTTTGTGATTCTATACTAGATATAACATCAAGCAAGGTACACTTTGAAATCAAACTCTTTTGCCTTGATTAATTTATCCTAGGGTTTTCTAAACTAGAAAATGAGTCTAAACATTTGTGCAACATGGACCTAAAAGTTATCTTCAAGAATGAGTCTTCAAAATCTCTTAAGAATATCTTTGAAAAGGAAATCTTATTAGAAGATAAAATGTCTAAAATTAAGAGTAATGTTGAAATTAATCTAGAATGTAAATTATGTCTAGATTACAAACATGAGATTAAAATGCAAAATGAGAAAGGAAAAATTATTAGTTAAATTTGATGAAAGCTCAAAATCTCTTGAAAGATTGTTGAGGAGTCAAAGGTTGTTTAAAGATAAAACCGGATTAGGATTTAACTCAAAAGCACCATTAACTAATAAAACAAAGCAAGTAAAATTTGTCTAACCTAGAAGAGAGATTTAGAGATAATTCTATCTCTAATAGAAACTCATGATAAAAGAATTAAGATTATCATACTCTTTGCTTTTATATGATTGTCTAACCTTCTTGGATACATGAGTTATTGAGCTTCAAAGCATGTCGTCAAACCAAGTTTTTACGCTTAATGCTTATCCGCTTGATAGCATCTCTATGCAATTTAAAAGGTACGCATTACTTAAACTTGACTTTGGTTATATCTTGTCTCTAGCATTATGTGCTCAAATATGTGTTATTTGTAATACTCTAGAGTGTCTACCTGCTATTTGTAAATAACTAAGATTAGATTCTATGCAACGAGGAATTTAGTCTTTAGTACTAGTAGGAGATATAAGGTGTTTTGGTTATTTAACCATCAAGAGATAAACACGAAAAACTCTTGAGTGAGTCTCACTCAACTCTTGATTACAAGTGAGCTAACTAAGAATTTCCTAAGTGTTAAAATGTCTAACACTTTTGTGTTGCTTGCAAAACAAACCCTTGTTAAACAACTTTCTCAAACATCATACTTTGAGTCTCTAATTGTGTTTTTCTTCAATCACTCCTTTATGATAATCTCACATAAAACACACAAGGTGAAATAAATCACATTAGCATATATTAGGATGTGTGAAAGAAAATGAGTTTTCAACATCTAGGATTTACTCATCAAATGTGACACAAAGTCTCATGATGTTGTACCTCTTGGATTTTTTTCAAAATGAATAGAGTTCATAGTGTCTCAAGTAAGAAAACTTAAAGAGTCGAGGAATCGTTGAATATAACATTTAACGAGTAATCCTCTCCTTCTAAGATATCATCTTTGGTAGATGATGACTTAGTCGAAAGTCCAAATTATGACAAGACAAACATGAAGTAAAAGTACAAAATAACATCTTCTCACCATGAGTCAAACATTGAATCAAGTAAAATTGACATAAGTTATAAAACTTGATTTATAGGTCATAGTTGTGTCTAAACAAATTCAACAAAAATGGTTTTTGGAATTTAGAGTAAAACAACTAGTGAAACAAAATAAATGTTTCGAAGTAATCGTGTGATTATAAGTGTCAATATTTGAAAGTCTTTTTGATAATAAAAGCAAGCTCCAAAAGCAAGAGATTTTAACTTAAAGACATTCCTAGTTGCTCTCTTGTTCTCAGTGGTTAAGTTATTGATGATTTATCAAGAATGAGATTAGTAAATCCGTAGGTAAAAACTAAACATAGAGAAATGTTTGGAAGACTACTTGTTCTCATAACATTTAGATTCAACATTATGTTTAGCTTTTGTCTATGTACTCGTGTTAACGAAGATCCTTAAACAACTTGTTAGTTGAGCCTAGTTAGATACATCATTAGGTACTACACAACTAGAATTATGGTCTCCCAAAAGAACGGGAATAGAAACCATAGTGTTTGAATAATGGAATTATGTCGGTAATAAGTTGATGAGAAAAGCACAAGTGGTACTTGCACTTTTATACTTACTTACCAAATGATTCTCCAAAACGCGTAAGATTCTCAAATTAGTATCGGATGGAGAAGCACAATCAACAAGCTCCAAGCAAACTCGTATCAACAACGGAATTTATCTCATCAACATTGGAAGCATCGACTTCGGCAACAATTCAATCCATTATGTTCTTAATCGACATATTGTGATCCCTCATCATCGCCTTGGTAAGATTGTTCATTGAGGAACGTCTTAACTAAGAAAGTCTTCTACGTCAACTATTCCATCAACGCGTTCACAAAATCTCTTGAATGTGAAGCATTCATAATTCCTAGGCTTAGTCAAAGACTCATAAGACCTAAAACCTTAGTTTTTGAACTTTAGGTTAAAACCACAAAAATCAAGACAATTCCTTTTGAGTCTTTCCCTGCAGAACCCACGGAACCTTCAGAGCATATGGGCGGAACCCATTTTTTGGTTCCGCCTGGTCCGCCAAAGCCACAGAATGTTTTATTTAAGTTCAAAACCAAACACCTCTTTACTCACAACTCTAACTTACCATCAACCCATAAGATTCACAGAATGAACAAAACCTCAAGCATCTTCCTCATAACCTTTCATCACTCAAACCTCAAACAACCAATGTGAAATGAGAAACCGAGTTATCCTTTGTCCTATCAATATCGAGTCATCCACCATTTCAATATCGAGTTATCCTTTGTCCTATCAATATCGAGTCATCCACCATTTCAATATTGAGTTATCCTTTGTCCTATCAATATCGAGTCATCCACCATTTCCATGCCCTCAAAGAAACCAAGAGTCAATATCATCTTCACCAATAACTCCACCTAGTCATCTTCACAAGAAGATTCCACAATGTAACCAAACAAGTGTGTCATCCCCACTATAACCTAACCTATTAAGATTAAACCACCGTTCATGATACATAAACGTATGTTCACCCTTGTGTCACTCTTTGTAACAAAGGGCAATTGTCATATCCATACACTCATTAACATATTTGTCTATGTCATCAAAAGTCAAGTGAATTTCATTATGAAATGCGTCTTTTCCACTTTCTAGCAAGTGAAGAACACAAAGAACATATCCATGCTTCAAGTGTTGTCAAGCAATCACCACCTCATTTCACATATCCACTCTCGGTCGTCAACCATACTTTACCACCGTTCACCACATTGTTAAAACAAATGAAAAACGTCATTGAAACATCACTTGCATTACAAAACATTTTTAAGCATCAAAATGAGTCAAGTCAACCGCACCTCCACATTGTTTTCATATAGGCACACACTAGAACATACACATTACAATAGTCATTTACTTAAATGTGAAATTTTGATTTTCTAGGAATCATCATGCCTCATCTAACTCACTACGACCACAAGAACACCATCAAGTACCTATCCAAACTCCACAAAACCAAAGGTCTCACTCAAACTCAAATCGTTGTCTTCAAAGCCTTAGAAAAACGATATGTCCCTAAGGGTAGAACCATTGACCCATCCTTCTTAGAAGGTACAAACCTCTATACGGAATTTGCCACAATCAACTTTAGAGTGTCTCTTAGAAATCAACGAGCCTATTTGTTCTAGGTTCATTTTAGAATTCTATGCATCCGTCACCCTCTCCAAGGATGAGTATGGTCGCATATCTATTAACTTTAGGGCTAGTAGTCATCAATACTCCTTCACTCTCGAGGAGTTTGCTCAAATCCTAGGTGCTCCAAACCGTGGTACTTGCATCTACTCCTTTTTCCGTTAGGCAACCCCTCAACCTTGTCTACTTCATGACCAAGAGAATGGCCGACATTCCCGTGTGAGGCACAACGGCTAAGCCGTATGAAATGCTCTTGACCCGTCTCTTTAGGTTCATCAACTCCTAGAGGTCTTCACCTAGATTACTCTATCATTCCACACACCTGTGTCCCAATAAGTGATAGGAGAGTCTATAAAGCCCAAGGAAAACATTTTCCAACTCTAGGCTTTGCCCAACTCTAGGCTCCCACCTCTAGAATACATTTTCCAACTTTCGGATATTCCAAATGAGTCGACGGAGTTCAAGCAAACAAAGGGGATGTTCAAAAACATCGAGAAATTTCTTGAAATGCTCAAGAAGAAGATTGACCGTCTATGAGAGCGGGTGTGTAGGAGTGTTTGGCACTAGGTGCTATTTGAACAATTTGGTCGTTTAAACATTATGTGGTATGTATTTGTGTGTTTTTAGGATATTTGGTACTATCTGGTACTTGTAGGAACTAACATTGATGCAGGAATACAACTTTTGGCAAGTTGTCAAATTTTCATGCTTATTAAATTTTCACAAAGTATAGTGAATTTCGTTAGCCCCCGGTCAAAGTCTTATGATATGCGTGTTTACATATCTAATTTTTGCATTTCCTAACCAGGTATGAATTATATTTTTGGTTTTAGGACTTTTCGAAAATTTTGAAAATCGTCTCGCTGGTCAAAAACGCGGACTGTCTACTTTTGCAGCACTGGCGGATCCGGCGGATCCCAAATTTGGGTTCCGCCAGTGTATTTTCTGGGTTTTCCAGAATTGGCCCAACGGACCAGGCGGATCCCAAAATAGGGTTCCGCCTGTGTATTGTGAGGGTTCCGCCAGTCACCTGCAGAAATTTTTTGTCATTTTTCTTAAGTCCAAAACTTGTAAAGTGTCAAATCATTATCCCAAGTGAGAAACATCTTTCATTAACACCAACAACTATATTGGAACAAACCTCACTCACTAAAACAATTAGGAATACACTTCCCGCCAAAATTCAAATTCAAAACATAACTACCCAAAGGAACCCTTTTAAAGGATCCTTCAAACCATTGAAACATTTTCAACCAAATCACATCCCATGATCACAAAGCATTGAGTGCATATGTTGATCTTTCACTCCACCCTATTCCATTGAATTAACATCAAATGATGTGACAAGGTCATGAAAATCATTTGAAACCTCATTCTTTGAATGGTACAACATCAAATCCAAACACCAATTTCAACACCTTTTCAACCTTATAAATTTGAAAGTTTTGCAACAATTCAAATCACACCATAACCATCAAAATCCTTCTCAAAAACCACTAGGATTAGTGTCAAACCTTGTTGCTTCAACAAAACCGTCAAGTCAAGCTCATCATCTTCAAGTGATGCTTCACTTAATATTTCTTCACCTATCCAAGATTTCCTTAACCTCACTACCTCAACACCATCCTCAACACATTTCAATACAAATGTGATCACTATTCAAGATTTGCTTAATCTTGCTACTTCAACACTTACACCAATGGAACTTTTCCATACACCACCAACATCACCACATCCACTATTGGAAACTTTTGAAAACTTATCACCTAAACCATCAAGCCCTCCATCATTGTCACCTTTTAACACCATTGCCCAAATGGAAACCCATCAACAACCAATATTTCAACCAAACGAGTCATTGGATGATGCACCTCATCCACCGTCATTGCTTGAGAGTTTGGCCTACCTTTATGCTAAATCCTCAATTTTTCCAAATGATCAAGGTCATACACACCTACAATCATTTGTGTTTTACCCCATTCACAAAAACCTTCATGGTAACCATTTACCAATAACCAAGCCTACACCATTTTGTTCAAACAACAACCACCACAACAACAATAACTACCACCACCTCAAGAACCTTCCCAACACTATTGAATATCTATTTTCTTCGTATAAGAAAATAAAAGCATCTCAATGATCTTCCACCAAGACCAACAACAACCACCACCTTTCACAAATGAATAACCAAGATCATTGCTTAACCAAAATGAGTCTTTCGACCACAACCAACCACCACAACAAGAGTATCATCACCCAAGACCATTGTTGTGTCACCCTATCCAATAAAATGAGGTTTATCCTAAACCACATTGTGGGACGTCTCAAGTTTAGAGTCTCCAAAATGAAACAAAACCGTTTCTATTGGAAAATGTTGCTCATTAAAACCAACAAACCAAGTTTAGAGCACCAACACCATCTCAAGTTTAGAGTCTCCAAAATGAAACAAAACCGTTTCTTTTGGAAAATGTTGCTCATTAAAACCAACAAACCAAGTTTAGAGCACCAACACCACCTCAAGTTTAGAGTCTCCAAAATGAAACAAAACCGTTTCTTTTGGAAAATGTTTCACCATTTAAACAAACAAACCAAAACCGTGTCATCCCCACAACATTCACAATGAAACCTGATACATCCTCCACCACCTACTCTTATTCTCAAACAACCTTACCTTTGTTTTGGAAAAATGATTCTCATGAAGGAAAATGATGATTTCCTTGTAGCATTTTATGTTCTTAGTTTATTTTTTAGTTTTTCTTTGTAGGATGTTGTCATCTTAATTTTGTGTCTTTGACTCTCTAAGAGTCAAATTTTTACAAGTTAAATGAAATTAATTCTACAACAAAGATTTGAAGGGTTTGATTGACCATTTAGGTATAATGAGTGAACTATACCTTGATATGGTACCATACATAAATCTTGTGCTAACCTCTCTTTTTGTAGGTTCATTATTCATGTTTTCCTTCCTTGAAAACTCCATTTAGGGGAGTAACATTCAAGGGAGAGCATGAGTCTTGCTTTATTCCGCTTCACAACTCTTAGTTGTGTTTTTAAACATGAAATGCTTTCATGACATATCTTGTGCGGAAACTAACTTTTCTTTTGTAGGTTCAAAATCCATGTCTCCACTCTTGGCACTCCATGTAGGGGGAGTATCGACCAAGGGGGAGCATGGCCATTATTCCGCTTCACTACTCTACTTTTTGTTTCGACAAAAAGGGGGAGAATTTGAGTAAACTTGTTCTACTTTTAATATTTCCGCTTCGCTAACTCTTTGCAAAAACAAGTTTTACTACTAACTTTATAAGACTTAACACTAAATCTCATGGCTTACTTTTAAATAAAGTTTATGTTTTGTCATCAACAAAAAGGGGGAGATTGTTAATACAAATATCGCCTAAAAACATTATTTATATTTTACGATCTTTGCTAAGTTTTGTTAATGACAAAGTATGAAATTTAGCTAAGAGTAAATCATCACTTGAAGTGTTTAAGTCTTGTTTAACTAAAGTTTACATTTCATAAAACATAACACAAGTTTATTTCTTAAATTAGAAATAAGTCACATCATATTTATGGCAAGTTTTGTCATTATGTATTTATGGCAAGTTGTGTGTTTGACTTGCTTTCATGTTGCTTACAAGTTTCATGTTTGACTAACTTTAGGTGATGTGACATTGTTTGGTTGCTAGAAGTTATGAGACAAGACATTGTTTGGTTTGGGAAGTTATTGCAAAAACCTACTGCAGACCCGGCGGTACCCTGGGGGTACACGGGCGGAACCCAAATGAGGGTTCCGCCTGATCCGCCGAGCACACAGTTTGGTTTGCTATAAATACCAAACCATTTGTTAGTTTTGGGTCATGACTTTAGGACATATTTTCACATACTCTCTCAACTAACTCAGTAACCTTTTGATTTGTGTGATTCTCTTATGTAGCAAGGGACTTCACAAGATCATTCAAGAAGTTGCAAGCTTCAACTCTAAAGTTGCAAGTCTTGGTAGCTTGGTCATGTATAAGCTTTGGTAGTTTATACTTCATGTGTGTCTTGTATGTAGAAGTTATAGGTTAGTATTTTAGGCCTCAAAATACAAAGAGTGTTGGGAGTGGTTGTACCCTTGGTAAAGAACTCGACATCTAGCTTTGTGTCGGTAAAAGTGTAAGCGACGAGTGGGAGTGGTTGTACCCTTGTAAAAGAACTCGACATCTAGCTTTGTGTCGGTAAAAGTATAAGCGACGTGTAAGGTTTTCTCCGCCGGTGAAAGGAGCTTGTTGATTAGTGCTTATAACTCTCGAGTTGGAAACTCGGGGCGTGGATGTAGGGCAAGGAAAAAGAGTCCTTGTAGCCGAACCACGATAAACAATCGTGTTGTGGTTTGATCGTTTCTTTCTTTATCTTTGCTTATTACATGTTGTCTTTTAGTTATAATTGCTAACCACATATAAAGCTTTCCAAAAGAATTAAAACAAGTAAAGTTGTATTTATATCTTGAAACAAATGTAAAGCTTTTCAAAGAACTAAAACAAGCAAAGTTAGGATCATCACAAGTAAAGCTTTTCAAAGCATGAAACAAGTAAAGTTAGAATTGTTATTCACATGAAAAGCTTTTCAGATAATCAAACATATAAAGTTGTGTTTATATCTTTAAGCAAACGTCAAGTTTCTAAAAGGATATTTAAGCTAAATAAGAATCGAAAAAGCGGTAAACTATTCAACCCCCCTTCTAGTTTTCCACAGTGTTGTATTGTTTCTGGTGTAACTTCTATAAGTTTAAAAGGATGTAGGTGTTTATGTTAGCTTATGTGCAGTATTCTATTGTGATTTATTTTTATGCTAAAAATTTCTTACCTTGTGCATATGTTTCCTCTGTTGCAGTTGGTATTATCTGTTGCATGTTGGTAGCTGATGCTGGAGTTTCAATCAATTCAATTGCAGCAGAAGGTTGTTCTTCTTGAGGTATGGTTACGTCAATTATTCTGCATGCTTCTTGATGTGTCACAGAGCCTGTTGTAAAAAGAAAAAGTTGTTAGTATTTTGGAATTTATATCTGTTTTGTCTAGCATGTTTAAGTTATAGAGTTTATTGTTATTTTGTCACCTGATGCTATGTGCTCAATCTGTTTTGGCACATCTTGCTCATCCAATAGCTTAGTGAAAACGAATTCTGGTGGACCCTGTTTGGTAGAAGTGTTGTAATAGAACTGAAAGATATGTCTTTTTCCAACGATTGAGTGTATATTTTCTGGGATTTCTCGGGGATGAGGATTGTTGAGGGAATTAACCAATACATCGCATTTGACACCAACAATGTCATCAGCTTTTGGTGTAAAAAATGTAATCATTGCTGATGCTGTGTTATCACTTAGGTATGCTTTGAAGTTATATCTGCGCATATGGATTAGTGTTGAAGTGCAATTTAACTATTATAAGAGTATAAGCTAATAATATAAAATTACCTGTAAGTTGGATAGTCTATTGGGCCATGAACTCTACATTCAAAGATACCGTCATGATTGTTGGCTTTCAGGGTGCAGCTTGTACATGCTGGGTAGTACCAGTCTCATGATTCATTAATGCTTGTTATAACACCGTCGCATGTAAACTTAACACCCTGGCAAATATTTTCAATAGTTAATTATTCTGTATTTTTTTTTTTTACTTTTTGCCAAAATAATTATATAGTGTAATGTAGTATTAAGTCTAACTTACTTCATAGGTTTTGGGAGTTTGTTTTAGCAATAGAGCCAAGGGAAACCTGTTTCTTGTTTTTTCTTTTTCTTTGTCTTCGTATGGTTGCCGCACGATCGGTAAAGGCGGGTTTAGGTCCAAAGCTTCTCTGTATCTGTTATATTTGTACATGATTAGTAGTCAGTATTGTAAAATAACAGTTGTATATAGTAAAAGTTCTAATTTAATAATTACTCTGCGCGGTATTGCTCGAGCTCTGGAATATTTGGGTTTATATAGTAGTAGGTTGCTGGTGTTGATGACAATTGTAACTTGTTCCGGTATCTTGAAACGCGGCACGAACTGACTGCTATTATGATTGGCTTTTCGAGCCGGTCAATTTCATCTTTTTTGAATGTTTCGGCAAGGTCATCCCATAGTGTCAATGTAATTGAATTGCGACTGGTTATAATATATTTTAAAATCGATCAATTTCTTGAAAATTAGTGTACTGTGTATGAATTAGCTATAAAGTATAACATAACACTTACTTGAGGTTTTGTATTTCGATTTTGCGGTTAACCATTTGGTCTCTATTAGGATTTCCAACTGTGTCTGTTTCTTCTGAGCTAATGTAACGCCCTATGAAATATGTGGAAGTGACAAATAATTTATGTTTTTTTCACAGTTATATAAAGTGATGAAGGTTATTGAAGGTGTGTTGGTACCTGTGAGGACGGGGTATTCTGTGCGGGTTCTGTCTTCTGGATGAACAACTCTGGATGGCAACCGATTGTAAGCAACGAAAGCGAAATAATGATTTGGGAATCCATCAGATGGTATCTCATCGAGTTTTGTGAATCTGGTAAAGGCCAAAGATGTTTTGTTTTCTAGCGTTTGCTGCCAGTTACTTGTAGGGATGCATGTGAAACCTGAGATGCGGTATGCTTTTCCAGGTATGAGAAGTTTAGTAAAACGCTTTATTTCTGAAGCTTCCATGTTGGCTTGTATTGCATCACCCTCTTTGGATTGCATTATTCTTTTATGAGTATTTAATTATGTAAGGTTTAATTTAAATGGTGGGCATATGTGTAATGAACCTGTTTGTCTAGGAGAATTGCTCGAAAACCTTTTTCAGTTGTATCGGGTGGATCCCGAGCTATCCATGCTCTATAAACTTTTGCTTCTAGAACTCTTTTCCTGTCTTTTGGTTGTAGGTCTTTGATATTAACTTTCAGCTGTACAATCTTGTTGCTCGTTGCTGGTTTCATGTCCTTCATATGAGACTGCGCCATTCTGCATGTATTAAAAAAATGAGTAAATTCCATTAATTTATTTGATTGTACTTTCAGAGAAAAATAATGTTTTAATATTATAAGATGCGTAATGCAATGTATTTGAAGTGAGTATCTGAAAATACAGATTACATTATGCAGTTTGAAAATGACTGGCTATAAAACTATGTATATAAGTGGAATGTGTGTCTGAATATGTAATGCGATAATGTGAACCTCTGTTTTGCAAATTTGTGCTAGGAAATCTCGATAGACTATATTCTTTGTTGAATCTGCTGGTTGTTCACCATCAGATTGCAAAAGAATTTTTAAACCGTTAGGTGATGTTGCACGGGATAATGCAACATATAATTGACCATGGCCGAAAACGGGTTGTGGTAGGTAGATCCCGATTTTGTTAAGAGATTGTCCCTGGCTTTTATTAATTGTCATAGCATAACAAAGCTTGATTGGAAATTGTTTCCGTTTGAAAATGAAAGGGTAATTTGGGTCTTTGTGGGTTAAAGGGATTCTTGGTATATATACTTTCTCGCCAATTCTTGTGCCTGTAATAATTTCTGCTTCAATCAGTTTAGACATAAGGTTCTTCACTATCATTCTTGTACCATTGCAAAGGCCACCACCCATATTAACATTCCTTAATAGCATGATGGGACATCCGATTTTTAATTGAAGTGTGTTTGGTGGTAAGCCCGGAAACCTAAAAGTGTTTAGGTATTCCGGTGGATATAACATTTCAGTTACTGCACCATCTCGTCCCACTGGAATTGCCTCATCTGTACTTATGTATGTGACACTTTCACCTTCCACTTGTGATAGTATCCTTTCATTTATCTCATCTGCTGTTTGATTCTTTGGGCACACAATTGCTTTCTGTTGCAATACTTCGGCTGTCGGTTGGTGCAGCGTCTCTTTATCATAGATGAAATCTATTAGTCTTTGGACAGCATCTTCATCATCTGGTATTCGATATTCCGATGGGATTTTGATCCAAGCGCTTTCATGTGGATTTTCTTCATCGGGTTTTCCAATTCTACCGTCACCCACATCAAGTAACCATGAAGAGAATTCACGAATTCTTTCTTTTTCATGATTACTAAGATCTGCTTGCAGAAGCCTCATATTTTGTTTAAGTTTGAACACTGTAAAGTGCCGCCACAAATATGATCTAGCGATTGATGACCCTATTATTTCTGATTTTGAACCCTTCTTTTTTACTGGGAGTGTTTGCCTAAAGTCACCGCCTAACATAACTGATTTGCCACCAAATGGCTTGTCAGGATTTGTTAGGATATCTCGAAGGCTTCTATCAAGTGCTTCAAAGCACCGACGATCATTCATGGGTGCCTCATCCCATATTATTAAATCTGTTTCAGTTAGCAAAGTTGCCATGAGTGTATTTTTTTATGGTACACATTGACTGATCATTTAGCTCGATCGGTATTTTGAATCTGGAATGTGCTGTACGACCGGATGGTAGCAGCAATGAGGCGACACCTGAGGATGCAACAGCCAAAACAATTTTTCCTTCCGAATGCAGTGTATTGATAATCGTCTTCCACAAAAAAGTTTTCCCTGTTCCGCCATGTCCATAAACGAATACCAACTTTTGCTCTTTGTTAGCAGATGCATTGATTATAAGGTCGTAGATGCACCTTTGCTAACTATTCAGCTTGATAATAGCTTTTGCGGCTTCTTCTTTTAATTCTTGACGGTTGTAATTCCTTTCTTCCATCAATAATCTGTTACGCAGGTCGTGTAACAGATCCTCTGGAGGCAATGAGAAGCCGAATTCTTTGATTGATATTGAACATCTATTTAAGATGACTTCTATTTCATATAGAATGAAGCCTTTTGTTTCAGGATCATTCACATGAAGATTTCTAACACCACTTGTTTCTGAAGCTTTTTTTGGGACTATCGTCTGCCATCAACCGCCAATGCCTTTCCCAAAGTTGTAAAGGGTCTGAAACTTTGCAATACATCAAAATATGGGAAAACAACATACGTAATTCGGATGCTGATGCTGTTGTTGATGCTTCCTCTAATGCTATGTCCCACTCCTTATCATCTTCAAGAAGACCCATAGCTTGACATGCTGCTCGGTATGTTGGGTAAACACGTTTGTTGACAGTCCGAACTTCTATAAATGACCTACAACCCTTTTGATGTGCAAGCAACATGCGAAAATAAAAGAGCTCCCCTGCCGCTGGATGCACATACACTAATCTACCAATCGAATACTTCGTTTTAATCTTTCTACGCTTCCACGCCTTTGTGTCTTCGTACCAAACATATTCTGACGGAAAGTCTAAATATGTGAGATGGCGGCCATCTGTAAATGATGCGTTATACGTAAACCATTCTGTAAGCGTAGTCAACTTTCTTCCATCATCTGTAACAACGCGAGTTAGAGGTTCTTTCTCACCAAAGGTTATTTGTTGCATATCTTTTAAGTGAACTGCGAGTATTTGCACTGCTGTCTCTATGATGGATAGGGAAATCAAGTATCCTCCAAAAAGATTCATGTGGACATAAAAACCGTCCATCAATGAAATTCTGTATTTCATCTATCTGTATTTTAGGAACAGATGATGAAGGGCCTGGATCAGCAATTGGTCTGACAATACGTGCAGCAATACGATCCGTGCCCTTTGAAATGTATTTAAATAAGTATTTTATAAGCATACTCTATCCACAGTATTCGACGTTAATATGAGCGTGAAACATGAGACAAAGGAGACGGTTGTATGGCACAACGTAACTGTTGTCTAATTTAACCTCTCCTCTTGACACGTAAGCCGATGTTCTTCACCTTCGGTAGTGGATGTGGCCATCCTTATCAAAAAAAGTATTTTCATTATACTTTTTTGGAAAATTTTTGGTGCATAGGCCTTCTTGCATACAGGGTGCTTTAGGTTTAGTGTTCCCACATGGGCCATGCATCATCATATCGGCAACCACCTTGCATGCTTCAGGGTCAGATGCTTTGTCTGGTAATTCTGCTGAAATAAAGTTGTCCACTTCTTCTGGAGATTTAATTTTATCAGCCGCATCTATCCAAAGTAATGTGTGACAGTGTGGCAGACCACGTTTTTGGAACTCAATTGTATAAAGCACTGCATATAAACAATTTAATAAATAGCAGGAGTAAGTATGGTGTGCAACAATTGATGTTTCATATTGTTTCTTTAAATAAAAAGAGAATTAGAATATTTTGACATACCTCCGGTACAACGGCCAAATATTTCACCTTCTTTGAGAACCTTCAGAAAATCGTTGACCTTCTCTTCAAAAACACGACAGACAACATCAGGTCGGTCTGCTTGTGTTAATTCAGGATGTCTTTTCATGTAGCGTTTAATTTCTGGCCAATTGACGTTACATGTAAATGTGATAAAATACTATGGATTCCCAAGGACTCTACAAATGGCGAGTGCGTCAAGATAGTGGCTGTACATATATCTTGGACCACCGGTGAAACTTGCAGGAAGAATAATTTTTTGGCCAATCTGACTTCCAAAATGGTCTCCTTTTGAAATTGCGTCACAAATTCCTGATAGGCATTCACTTCTAAGTTTCTTCTGGTTCGCTCTAACAAAATCTAAACGATCTTGTTCGAGTGCACAATAGACAGAAACTACATACTGCTGAAAGAGACGGCCAGCTTTAAAGAGAAGACCATACTGGTCAAATCTTTCGTGTAACTGGTATCTGTAATACATATTCATAGACAACTTGTTTCTCTTTCTTTTTGCATCCACTTCTCTCAATGTCATCTGTGTGTTAAAACCAGGCTGACCATAGACAAATAAAAGAGGATATTGGAGAGACATATATGATGTGTGAAGCTTGTTGATTCGTTGAGGGCCTCTGTCTTTGTACTCTATAATAACGTCATAGTCTGTTTGACTATTCGCATTTGCCTCAAACACTATTGCTATAAGAGTCCCTAAAGAAGGAAGCTGATATTCTCGGTTGCCAACGACATTGTAAAGCTGAATTTTGAACTCGGTTATAGGACCTTCATTGATTTTTTCCCTTGCTGTTCTAAAAACCTGCACCAACTCGTTGTGCTCATCTAGAATTTGTATAAACTGTTGGACTATTTCAGGCTTTAACCCACTTCGATCTTCACCACCAAAGCGCCGCATCCTATTAGCCACCTCGTTCTCTGTATCGTAGATATAAAGCTGCATAAACTTTGGCTCATTTATATTAGTTGGACATATCGTGCCAATCCAATGATGAATCTGGCCTGAGATTTTGAACACATATGGTCCTCTTCCATTATTAACTGAGTCATCTATTTCTGCACCAAACGATGTCATACTAAACATCTGATTATACGCACGGATATTATCCAAGAAGTGCTTGTCTTTGAATAACTGTTTGATGTAGAGTGGTGGGTCTAATTCTTTTTGAAGGTACACTTTGCCTCCTGCACAACACTTGTTGTATTTGACCTTATGATATGCAGAACATCCTTTCAACCTTTCAGAGTACCAGAATGCAGCATTGCAATACTCACATGCGTAGTCAGGATCTCCCATGTCAATATATAAGTGGGAAACACCTGCACGAAAAATGTTCAAAACCAAAATTAGTTTTTTTTCACAGGTTCTGTCACCTTGTTTGTACATTTGTTTATTTATTCAGTCATGTTTAGTTACCTTGACTGTTTGGTTCGATGTGGCTGGTATATGTAGAGGTGTGAGTAAATTCTGTAACTCTAGGTGCAGATGTAAAGTGATTGATAGAATCTATTTCAGCTGGTTCCAACGCTATTGCTTTTCCTTTTGCATTAAAAGAGCCTAAATAAACCAAAAGATATAGTATGAATAATGACAATATAATGTTTTTTATTCACGTATTATACAGCTACTGATCTTATTTTGTTTTTTAGCACATGTGTGTTGTAATGACGTATTCAACTGACCCTGAAATTGTGAGGAGGAAGCACATATTCGTGTATCGTCAGAGCTTTCTGTAATATGAATACCTGCAAACGGTTAGCAAATAATCGGTAAGTATGACAATTATTTACACAAAAGGTGTGATACATTGAAGATGTCATAAAGCATGCAAATTACCTTTATGTTTTTTCTGTGTGTCAAAGCCGCTAGCATGCATTCCTGGAATTTTACGTTTTTTTTCACGATGTGTATTATGGTTATTTTGGTAACCAATATTTATGAATCCTGGCTTTAGGCTGGCGGTGTCTTCTATTGTTGTAACTTGTGATTGCTGGTAACTTATGGAACTGGTTTGAGGCACATTTGGTGCATCTGCATATGGTTTTAAGATATTTAGTAATATCATATTTGACATACAAAAGTAATAGCTTTAGTAAAATTACCTTTAATTTTCTTTTGATGCTGCTGAATGGACTCAAACAATGGAGAACCTTTACGTTTTTTTTGGTGAGCATGCTGATGAATATTATGTTCTTCAGATGGCACAGATGAAGGCGTTTTGTGTGCATGAACTTCTAAAACTGGGGTGGTCTCATTGAAGGAAGACACACGGAGTGTATTTGCCGAAGTGACATTATTTTGTTGGCTATGGTTCGTGGAGAAATCTGAAGGTATGTTGTTATCTTTTCGCGAACCATTGTAACGCAGGCTTTTTCTTTTAGGTGTCAGGCTATTTTCATCTATAGTAACTGGCTATTTTCCTAAATAACTGATACCACTAATATTACACAAATCATTGTCACCACAATGATTCAAATCAGTTCTTATCAACCATCTAGGCATTGGCACCGTTGTGCGTATAAGTTTATATGAGAAATAGCGTATGTGTAAAAGGCGCAATCTATATAACAGCATAAGTAACAAATATATATATGGATAATAAAGTTTATGTTCAATTTTTTATTTATTTATTTTTTTTTTACAATGGTGATGAAATATGTTAGTAAATTTATGTTGAAAGAAAGAGTATGCAAAACTAATAAGTACATCAAGCTATGTAGCAATCGAAATGCTAAACTTGTTTTTGTTACCTGCAGGTTGAAATTCTGAGTAGGGAAACTTGGTCTGCCTGTGGTACCTGCAAGGAATAAAACTTTAAGCAAGCAAAAAATAGAGGAAAAGGGATGCGAAAAAAAAGTATAAAACTTTAAGCAACAAAAAAATAGAAGACAAAGGATGTGAAGACAAAGCAACATATACACTGAAAACAACAATAAAAAAACCATAAATCATGTGAATACTTGTGTAGCAGAAATATTCTCTTATGTTGTCTCTTGTACCTGTGTAACACAAATGTATTTTTTTGCTTCTTGTTGGAATTCTTGTTGGAATGTATGGTAGATGGAGGCAGGTAGATAGTGTGGTAGAAGTTTCTTTCCTGTAAAAAGTTTGGTAAGTCAATGGATAAGATACACTATTATTATATTAGAATCACATTAAAGAAGCCAACAGTGACCTAAATGTGGTATTAGGCTGTGAACAATGGTTCGCACAGTGCCTTAATGGTACGGGTAAACAATAATTGTAATTTTTGGGCCAATAAATGTGCGCAACATACGCACTTTAAACAGTGATTCGTGTACCTATGAGATCTCAGCCACAAATTTGGCTCCTAATCTTTTGTTAATGACTTTTGTAATCTACTTACTGTTACTAATGCTAATTCTGGCTTTTAGTATATATATAAATATAAATGACTTACTAAGATTTGTCAAAGTTATTAATCATTCCTTTACTGAAAGTTTTGTTTTCCTTCATTTAGATAGTCAAGTAGGAAATTAAAAGCACGCGGTAATTATAAACCATCGTCGTTATATGTGATAAGATGATAGTTAGGAAGAAAATGCAAATATATTTTCATGTGTTGCTATGCTAATACATAAGCCATTGGATTATTGGAGCACAACTTGGTAGATTCATGACATGGATAAACTTCCAACATGTAGTTTAAGAATCAACTTAACTACTTCTTGTATAAATCATAAGATTGCTAATGTACAATATAATTTCGTCACTACGTAGACATAAATCTATGAATTTCCTCATTTAAATTTCCTAACTTAAGTTTAGAGTCTTTGATAAATATATATGACCAACTTTGATTACTAAAACATCATCACTTGAATCCAAAATCATGCTTCCATGACCCGTATACAACATTTTGACTGAAATTTACTTCATTTGATGTATCTTTTATGATGACTATTTTCTTATTAACTTTAGTTTTATAACCAAAGTTTTAAGTGTATTGTAATGTTATAAGTTACCAAATACCAAATAGCATAACTGGGCTGAAGCTTTTTACTTGCAAGCTCGGTCCATCTTTTATTTCTTACAAAGCCCATAGCAATTGAATTTGACTATTTGAGGCTCTTTCTATTTTTTGGTAACCTATCTATTTGCTATTCGAACGATAAACTTTATAAAAACTAGTTGTATCGTATAAGCTAACTTTGGTCAACTATAGTTACTATTTCATAAATGATTCAATTACATGACATTCATGTTGAGAAGTAGATAAAAAAATTGTTAACAGCGAACTGTCCATCAAGGTTTCCATTGCATTGGTTGCTCTCTCCCAAATATAGTTATTGAGTAAATGTCTTTTTCTCTAAGATAATACAAAAGCTTGTTTCGTAGCGTGTATAGACGAATTTAGACTGAGAACTCCTCAAACTACTATCTAGTATTTTGCAACGGCAGTAAAATCTAATTTGGAATAATTATCTTTAGTATAAATACAATAACTTTGTCACCAAAAAGTATACATAATCCAGGCTAGTGACTGCCTGTGTTAGCCTCTCGCTTATCATCTTGTATTCTACATACTATGTTTACCTTTATTTGGAAGATGATCTTCAGTAACTTCAATAGGCTTCTCTCACAGTAGCACTCTTTATATTAATTGAAGATCTTGTTGCTGTTATCACAACCACAAGAAATTTCATGGTATCTATTATTCATTTGGGAGTTGGTACCAAAGAGAAAATTCTTTGGCGTTATTTCCACGAAATTTTGAGGTCTTCTATACAGGCAATGTTTATCAAAGTATTCCCTACAATCAAACCCCAAAGTCTTTGAACCGTAACAAAAGAGGCGGCTCAAACAATTCAAAATATAGCGCCATCAAGGATCCGAAATAGAAGATATTTATCATCAACGCGCCTACTTATTCTGGAAACATGAATATACGACCAAGTTAAAATGAAATACTGAGTAACTATTATGCGGTTCGTAATGAAATGGAATCAATCTATGGAAATTGCTACAGAGACTATATTGTATACAAGGGCAAATGATATTAAAAGGTAATATACTTGCCACAAATTCATCGAATGGGTAGTGAACTATTTTTTTTCATTTTGAGGGTAATTTTCTTTCAAATTCATCATCTTTAGGGTATTTTGCAAAATTTTTGGAAAATTTTGCCCTTCGGGAAAAAAAATTTTGTATTAGCTATGAGGGGCAAAATTGTCCAAAATTTTTACAAAATACCCTAAAGATGATGATTTTAAAAGAAAATTACCCTCAAAATAAAAAAAAATAGTTCATTACTCATTCAATGAAATTGTGGCAAGTATATTACCTTTTTTTATTATTTGCCCTTGTATACAATATAGAAGTACGACAGAACATTACTTATAAAAAGGAGGTGAAAAACTTCTCATGTTTTAAAATTGCTATATTAATTCACTTAATGATATGTAACTACTAGAAATAAATAAGCTGATATATATTATTTATTTTGATAAGTATTAAACAACTAACATATTGACACCAAATAGTAAAGACACATGAAAATATGAATTTAATGACACCAACAATCTATAAGGGCATGTTTGGTTGGGGGAAATGATATCAAAGAAATGGAAATGAAATCATTTCCCGTGTTTGGTAGCCGATGAAATAAAAAGGTGGAGATTTGCAAATCTTTGGGAGTTGAGTCTATGTACAAAATCAAGGAATTCATTTCTTATGCTTTTGGAGTGGAAACCATTTCTTAGGGAGGATAATAATAATAATAATAATAATAATAATAATAATAATAATAATAATAATAATAATAATAATAATAATAATAATAATAATAATAATAATAATAATAATAATAATAATAATAAATAAAATGTTATTTAAAAAAATATTTTATTTTAAAAAATAATTTTTTTAGAATTGTTATTTAAAAAAATAAAAAATATATTTTTTTAAAAATCAATTTTTTTAGAATTGTTAAAAAAATCAAATTTTTTAAAAAAATCAAATTTTTTTTAAAAATAATTTTTTTTAGAAATGTTATTTAAAAATAAATAAATAAATAATTTAAAAAAATCAATTTTTAAAAAATAATTTTTTTTAGAATTGTTATTTAAAAAATATAAAAATAATTTTTTTAAATCAATTTTTTTTAAAAAAAAACTCAGTTTTAAAAAAAAATAATTTTTTTTAAAATTGTTATTTAAAAAAAATACTTTTAAAAAAAATCAATTTTTAAAAAAAATAATTTTTTTAGAATTGTTATTTAAAAAAAATAATTTTTTTCATTTCTCGGGTCAAGTCTCTGTTGTTACCAAACACTGGAATTATTATTCAATTTCCCTGGTAATTCATTTCTGTGAATTCCATTTCTGAGCTTCATTTCATTTCTCTGAATTTCACCCTACCAAACGTGCCCTAAGCATTTCACAGGTTTTTCACACAGCCAGTTACATAATGAGTCGTATATCATCACGTTTCATTTATACTAAATCCGGCTAAGTACCTTGGTGTTTCATATTTTTTTCACACCTCAAATTTTATTTAATATTCTAGCAAAAAGCTAGAACTAGGGGTGGGGGCTGGAGGAGAGGTTTTGTCAACTTAAAATGCATCATAATTTTGCAGATGCACGTCCATATGCGATTGTTAATCCAGAAGTTGCATCAAATATAACAACTTTGATGTCGAGGACCTTTAATAGCATAAATAAATTCTTCTAGATGCTCGATCTTTAACAGCAAAAATAAATCATTTGGCTACACATGATACTCTCAACTTTGACACCTATTTACTCGATCTTCGGATCCGCAGTACCACAAGCTCCTAAAAAAAATGGTGATCTTCATACTCTAGAGAATTGCATTACATAATTTTCACTAATTTTATTAGATATCTCATCCAAAAGAATCGGCTGCATAAAATTATTGCATATCTTGTTGTATTTTGTAGTTTCTCCCAACATGCCGGTTACTTTTTGTTCAGCCACTACCTTATAGAATTTTGAGAATGAATTTACATTGTACTTGTAATTTTTGGCCTTTAAATTTGGATTTATACACTAAGCTATAAGGTCCAATATAACTATATAAGTTTCTCTTACTGAACTTGTATGTTGAAGAAAGCGCAACAAGGCAACGAGCTTATAATATTGGGCTAATGACACCAAAATGTATTATAGTTTTCACGTATTCTTTTTATATGTATCGAACAATTTTTTTGCTATTCTATGTACTAAACTTGATTTTTTGGCCATTTTTGTGTACTTTATGACCATTTTTCCCCATATTTTATTAAGATAGGAGGGGCAAAATTGTCATAACGTACACAAAATGTTAAAAAAATCAAGTTTAGCACACATAATAACAAAAAAAAATTGTTTGATACATATAAAAAGAAATTATGACAACTATGATATATTTAGAGACCATTAGACCTATAATATTTAAGAAACTTTACCTATTTTCCAACTATATACACAAAATTACCAATGGATTTATCACTGTTTGCAATGGGTTTTCTGAAAGAGGCATGCTAGGGCCACATAAATTTTACACAAAAAATCCCCACTCGCTGACATGTCAGCAGGTGATTGGTTTTTTGTGGGTTTCACATCCCACAAAACACCAATCACCCACTGACATGTCAGCGAGTGGAGATTTTTTGTGTAAAATTTATGTGGATGTAGCAAATTTCTTTCTGAAAAGAGATTATGGAACTTTAGATCAACTCTTAAATAAAGTATCATGCTTGTCATGAATAACTACTTTCCATGCGCATGTAAAAATTATTATAAAAAGTATTATACTTGCCACTGTTTTATCTTTTGGGTAGCGAACAAAATTTTTTCATTTTGAGGGTAATATTATTTCAAATTCATCATCTTTAGGGTAATATGTGACATTTTTGCCTTTTGGAAAAAAAAAATTGTATTAGCTAAGAGGGGTAAAAATGTCCAAAAATTTCACAAAATACCCTAAAGATGTTGAATTTGAAAGAAAATTATGAAAAAAAAAATTGTTCGCTACCCAGAAGATGAAACAGTGGCAAGGATAATATATATATACTAGCTTCAAGACCCGCCCGATGGGCGGGCTAGCTTCATGAGTTTTTACATATAAATATAAATTAACACAAAATGATATGGATATAACCTAAATTTTGAATTGGAAAATAAGATAATGAATTGAAGTATAAATCATGTGAAAGAAATATCATTGTTCATCGAATATGTAACCAATCATATGATTCTAGAATATAAAGAACTTATGAAATTTCGCATATCTTGTAGGCTTTGGTCGAGTAAGATCATATTCAGCCCCTCTTCACTTTTTTTCCATTCTGCTGGCTCTTACCGTGCTCTCACTCACATGTTTATTGATAAACAACCAACAAATCAAACAAAAGTTAATTGTAGAAACACTCTATTGTCTTCTATATTTTTTTTGTCCCTTTTTTAGTCCAAAAAGTATTATGCTTCAAAACTGCAAACTAAAAAGTTTCATCTTCTTAACTTACTTCTTTAAGACTATCAAAAAATTTATTCATCTTCTTAAGTTACTTCTTTAAAATTATCAAAAAATTTATGCATCTTCCTAAATTACTTCTTTAAAACTATCAAAAAAAATTTGTAACAAAAGTTTAGCTGTTAATGTTTCATCTTCATATGCCATTTATAGTAAGTAGTTGTGTCACAGAATTACTCATGAATGCATCGATCCAGAATAAACTAAAAGTATAAAAGGAAATGGGTCAAAAGTGAGCGACATGATATGTGTGAACATCATAGCCTTCTTGTTAACATAACTCAAGTCTGACCAACTTAAACATAATGTCAAAAACACTACACTTATAACCATATGAGTAGGGTTTTGATACCATGAAAGGGCTAAGGTTAGAACCTATACAATGATATTCTTTGTCAAAGAAAATCATTGATTTATCTGGTGTACAATATACATATAAGAAGGATGTTTTTACGTAATTCTCAAGCTCCTTGACCCTGGTCTCCGGATCATGACAACTATCTTCTCTAAACATGACCTGTCTAAAAATTGAACACTGAAAAACCATATAAACCAAGTTTACCCACATACTTTAAATGGTAAAAATTTCAATACGAATTTGAAGAAGGTGTGCGCTTCAAAGAAGTTGGAAGAGAGTTATTTTATGGATTATATCGAAGCATATTAGCTATACTTACAGGTGTAGCCACCCTTGCTTCTCCATTGTGCGTATTCCTATTTTTTGGAGTTCTCTATAAGTTCATTAAAAAAGATATTAGAATTTAAGAATCAGTCTACATGAGCAACATGAATAGCTAAGCTTCAAGTTAGAACTTCTATTGTACCTCAATAATCAATGTTCTCAGTCTTGCAGATAAGGATTTTCCATTAGGTGAGACGGTCATTGCTTGCTGAGAAAGCACTTGATTCTCGGACTCTATATTGGAGAGCTTTTCTTCAATCCTATACAACAAAAAAATACATTTGCAGCACTTCAGGACAAACAATCAAGTTTGTTAAAAGCACACTAACAGATATACATTGATAAATCAAACCTTTATATTAAATATTTGCCTACTTCTCATTAAAGAATTATAAGGTGCCACGTTTGATATAGTGATATACTGGTATGCAATACAACTATAGTTACCAAGAAAATAAATCTATAAAAAGAGATGACCATATTAACTTGCATTAGAATAGTAAGCATTTAATTTGTATTACCAACTGCTTGAGACTGCTCATGTTCTGTAATGTCCCTACCAAAAGGCCTACACCGTTGTCCAAATAAACGCTTGAGAATTTTTTGACCTGCAATTTTAGCCTCTGCAGCTTTGTTGAATTGATCTTCAGTAGCTACAAATTTCTGAACATGTGCTTTCTGTAAACCCAAAGATGACATAGGGAAAATATATCATAAATTGCCAATGGTTGTGACGTTTACAAACTAAATGAAAAAGAAATACAGTAATAATAGAATAACATAATTTGTACACAAAATATAAAGCTAAGAAGAAAGGAGTGTACATGTCTTTTAGAAAAAGGATATCAAGTCTCTTTGGAAGAGTCATGCCCGATATTTCTAAAACCATAAACTTTGAGCTATAATAGTGAGCTTAGATCAGGAGAAGCATCCATTATTCTATTATTCTCCTACTTGTACCTAAATGAATATTAGAAAATCAACTAATAAGAATTTACATATCACACTTTTAGTACTGTAGTAAAGCAATACAAAGACACTATGTAGCATAATTTCAGTTATACCTTAATTTTCAGCATCAAAATATTCTGTATTTCTTTAGCAATCAAAGATTTCAACATTTGAATGTAAAAAGTTGCCACCACATGTAACTGAGGTGGGCTTTTGAGACAATACCGAATCACATCTCGGACCTCATCATGTGTATCCCAATCGACATGAATTCCTAATTTTCGACAAATTGCATTATTCGAGAAAAATAATTGTACGTCATATGGATGTCCTGTCACATGAAAAGATCGTTATCCTCTATTTTAAAAAGAAATAAGCAATCAATTCACCCCTAAGGCCTTTAAGTTATGCACTAAAAGAACCTTTATTTTTTACATAAAGTAGAAGATTAGTAGTAAACACCCAAGGAATGATCAGTACAAACTTCTTCATCATCGGCATATGTCATGCTATCTGATATACGAATCTCCTTCCTAATAAATTTCAGAATCCTTGACATAGGCAATTGTGGTCCATATTACAAACTATAAAACCTCTGCCCAAATTATCAAATTGTACCATTGCTAACAGTTTGTCCATTAAGCATTAAGGGGGTGTTTGGATTATTATTTAAACTACTTAGGTGATAAAAAGATCTCAAATAAATACCTTTAAATGGAGTGACGTCAAAATTATGTTTTTTGTTATTCCAGGTTCCTTTCAAATTCCTCAATTTGAAACAACAACAAAGAAAAACCAACCTTTACTTCTCATCTAATGCAATATCGACATGGATAAACATCTTTATTAAGTATACCAAATCAAGTTAAATTTAGACTTACGTGTTCATCAGCTTGTTTTAGCTCACTTGCAGTATATGGGACAACATTCTCAATATCAGGTTTGCATATAGCTGCACACAAACTTGTTGTTCCATCATTAATTTAAATGATCATTCCAGATTTGTGCAATGTATTCACAAAATATCATTTGGTAGAACAAATAACTTGGATTATATATTAAAATTTGTAATAGGTTAGAAGATTAAGATGATGCTAACAATGGTTCTATTTCAGATTCTTGGTGAGATGATGGAGAAGTTACGATCCAAGTAAGATCGGCTTCCAAGGATTTTTTATAGTTGGCCCACACTCTAAACAATGTGTTCTTGTCTTGCCTATGAATGTTTGTCAACTTACCTCAATCATGTAGCTCTCAAGTCAATGAAAAAGATACAATGAAGACCACATTGCTCAGGTGCCATGTACCATCTTGTTGCAACACTTTGATAATCAGCAAGTTTAGAAAGCCCAATTCATTAGAGTTTATTAAAATAGTTTGCATGAAAAAGTTCACAGTAAATAGTTACCTTTACAGATTTCGAGTATAGCTGGATTGATTGGTGTGATGGGGCTGTGTTTCTGATCTGATCTCAGCCCTTGTTGCTGCTTATTTTTCATTCTATATTCCATGACAAGCTGTATAAAATGAATAATTTGCTCCAATGCAACCCTACACATTAGCACAAATAAACTATTAGTATGTTGGTTCATAATTACCAATTCCATTGCTAGAATTAAAGAACCCAAAATATCATATGAAGATCAAATTAAATGCTTTTTGGTAAAACCGATTTGATATATGCTTAATTTGTAATGAAAAGTTGCATTAACTTTGTTAACTTACCTATAAATGGAATTATTAAAAGAGTTTTAACTAATTAATAAGATTTGAAAAAGTGCATTAATCTTAATGGTAGAACTTCATTATGATATTTCCTATGACTTTGCATTGTCAAATGATATCCTAAATCACTTTCATTATAATATAACTTTATACTCATAATAAACTAATTAATAAGATTTTTGAGGAACCGACATAAAAAAGTCGTGAGTAAACCGAACTGATGTGCAGTTGTTGCCTCTTTCGACATGACCTTGTTTTCACCATTACCCAAACCGCCCCATCTTGGCACCTCTAAGTCTAACTATAAATGAACAAACAATTATGAGTACACTTCATCATTTTGGTTCATCTAAAGTTGCATGATACATGTTCAAAGTGCGGGTTTAGAGCTTTATTATAAATTTCCTAATAGAGGTATGTTACAGCTCTAACACGTCGGGTAAAATTAAGAATAAGCTAAAAAGAAAACGGGTCAAAGAGGTGAAAGTATACTTGAAAATTTCCTTCTAAAATACAAAATAAAATATAACTAAATATGTTTTGGGACTTAAAAAAATAATTAAAAAGGAACACGCAATAATTTAATTCGAGCACTATTTACTCATTGCTTATATGGGTAAAGGGGTATTCCACCCGGTAAAATATATTACTCCAAAAAAACGTTTAAGTACACTGGAATATGGCTGAAGTACCACATTAACCGCAAGCAATGGCTTGACACAACCACTAAATCATTTATGACAGGCCATAAATGACAACTAGCTACAACCAACAAGACTACAAAACCAAAACCAGCATAAAATAAGATACAATTTTATGCAAAAAATATAAACAATCTATTTAAGACAAAAATCTTGAATACCAGCAGCCTTTAATTGTGCAGGAGAGAGGCCAAAATCATCATCATTATAATTGTTGCCGTCACCAGTATCCGCTTTCCATTGCTCATAAAGACTCTGCTCCTTACCCCCACTTCCAGAATACAACGTCTCAATGTGATCATCAAGAACTTCATCATCATCGCTGTCAGTAACTACTACATTGCCAACCTTAGAGAATGGGTTACCCACCTTATATCTCATTGCTTATATGCTTTAGTGCTTAAACATATAAGCAGAAATTTAGCATTTTCAAACACCGGTTTAGACTCTATCCAAACACTTCAGAATTCCAATATTTAGATAATCGCTTTCAAAATAGAATGCTAAACATACTAACTTAGCAGATCGCACATTCTTTTTGGAGCCTCTTCAATCACTTTATTAATACTTCTTGCTTTTCTTTGTATATCTATCAAAATCATGAAGTGAACAAACTTCAGTTTGCCAAATTCAACCAAATAAATCTATTAGTTACTACATACTTATGAACTTATGGTGCCATGTTCAGTAAAATGCTAAGTATTAGATGCACTATAAATGACCCTTGTATTTCCTGGTACCATTTTTCGGCAACAACATTAATGTTCAAATATTACATTCATGAGTGGCACGTGCCCCTCAGTAGTAGCAAAGTAAAATGACCATCCACTCTAGCTAAAAATTCTTAATATTGATACTCTAGTAAGTGAACACAACTTTATCTTTTTAAATATGTGTGCCATGTAAATGAATGTGAGAATTACAGTTTTGGAGCTAGGAATAACCTAAGGAAGAAACTCTCGATCAAACAAATGGTGATCAAATGGCCGAGTGGCCCATGTCCATTGCATTCACATATAACTATAAACAAAATATATGATTGAGCATATTGACCATTACATTCACATATAACTTTGAAAAAATAAAACGCACAAAAGAATGTATATAAAAAATAACTGAAATAAGCAATCCGATAAACCCCTATAAGCACTTCAAATAAGCAGTCTCATACAACCGATATAACCATTGTGCAGTTTGAAGAACCAACCACAAACATCACCTATAGAGATCTTAAAAAATCAATAATAAAATCAAAACAAACCTTGTTGTGTCAGATCATATTGTCGGCGGTGGTGGTGTAGGATTGGTGGTTTTGAATTTAAATAAAAATGGTTTTATGCTTTGATCTCCATAAAATCAACTCAATAAATAAAACAAATCTTCAATCAAAATTTAATTAGTCGATCATTCAACCAACATGAATCAATTTTTAAAAAGGACCGAATGTTTTATAATTAGGGTTCATAAGAAAGATAAGATTCATTGTCGATTATCTACCAACATGAATTGGTTTTCAAAATATTATAAAAGGGGGTTGTTTTATAATTAGGTTTATGATTTGGTTAGGTGTTTTCTGCTATGAATGATAGAGATGATTAGTTTGAAAACAAAATAAGATCGAATTTTTTGGGATCAGTTGACAGGAAGATTAGTTTGAAATCTTTCTATTAGTAGGGAGGTTTCCAGGTGTCATTTTTTTAGAGTTTTGGGGTGATTTATTGCCTCTAAAAATAGCAATCACACTTGTGTTTTATATAGGTTGGGATTTTTTTATAATTTGCCTAACTTATATTTTTGGTTAATGTCTTACAGTACGATGGTTAACTTTTCTTAATCGACTATGTCTTGCTGCTAGACATAAAAGGTACTCCATACATAACACAATTGGAATCTACCATTACTCGGAAGAAATTCATGTTGATTTTTAATAACTTTTTTTATATACATAAATTCACTCGAGTATGTATTTTATCGACATTTCTCTCATTAACATCAAATACTAAATGTACTAACATAGATCAATCAACGTTATATTAACTTTCAATAGTATTTTGTAATTAAGAATGTATAAATTCTAACTGCGTGTTAACATTTGTTTTAAGTATAAATTTATAGTATACAATGACTTACTAAGATTTTTCAAAGTTATTAAGCATTCCTTTACTGAAAGTTTTGTTTTCCTTCATTTAGATAGTTAAGTAGGAAATTAAAAGCACGCGGTAATTATAAACCATCGTCGTTATATGTGATAAGATGATAGTTAGGAAAGAAATGCAAATTAGGAAGTCAAAAATATATTTTCATGTGTTGCTACGCTAGTATACACAAGCCATTGGATTATTGGAGCACAACTTGGTAGACTCATGACATGGATAAACTTCCAACATTTAGTTTAAGAATCAACTTAACTACTTCTTGTATAAATCATAAGATTGCTAATGTACAATATAATTTCGTCACTACGCAGACATAATGAATTTCCTCATATAAATTTCCTAAAGTATGTTTTGATTCTTTGATAAATATATATAACTAACTTTAACTAATAAAATGGCAGGGTTATACCATCAGTTGAATCCAAAATCATGCTTCCATGACCCATATAGAACATTTTCTTATTAACTTCAGTTTTATAACCAAAGTTTTGACTGAAATTTACTTCATTTAATGTATCTCTTATGAGGACTATTTGACTGAAATTTATATAACCAACTTTAATTAATAACTAGACGAGTACCCGTGCATAACAACGAGATTTTATATCGACAGATAGTTTATTGATAAAAAAAAGTTTATAGGTTATAAACGAAAAATAATAAAAGTTAGAAGATTTGGGAATTAAACATAATGTTTTGAAACCCGGTTCGACCCGGGTGGTTCAACCGGTTGAACTGTTTTGGTCGAAAAATGGATCGATTTAAACCGGGTCAACTTGCTAGGTTGGGTCGAAAACGGGTCAAATTAAACTAGGTCAACCCGGTTTGTGATTTGCATTAATTGTTTTAATTGGTTGTATTTAATTTGGTAGATATGTTTTAAATTGGTTGTACAATGTGAATAAATAATTGTACTTTTAAGTAATGGGATGTTTTAGTAAGAGTATTAATTACATTATTTTTCTCTCTCATATGACCAAGTGTTGAAAACTCAACTTTTTCACTTTGACTGTTTTTCCTTTATAAGTAGTATCGAAAAAAATATTTTGACTGAAATTTACTTCATTTAATGTATCTCTTATAAGGACTATTTTCTTATTAACTTCAGTTTTATAACCAAAGTTTCAAGTGTATTGTAATATTACTAGAACGGTACCCGCGTAATGCTGCGGCGGATACCTGTGACTATATTTTGCGTTATTCGGTTACAAATTTAGTTCTCTTTATGCTTTATAAGTAGAGATGGTTAAGCCAAATAATTTTAATTTGAACAACCAACCTGCTTCTTAACAAACTTCGTAACCAACTTGCTTTCTAACCAATTAATGTTGAAATCTTTCCATAATAAGCAAGAAAAAAATCTGAATTTTGAGCCTTTCTAATTATAGAATAGTTCCAAATGCATTATATAATACTATACTAGTATAGATAAGTTAGAAAATAGCATAACTAGGCTGAAGCTTAGCTGCAAGCCCAGTCCATCTTTTAGTTCTCACAAAGCTCATAGCAAATTAGCAATTGAATTTGACCATTTGAGGCTCTTTCTATTTAACCTATCTATTTGCTATTCGAACGATAAACTTTATAAAAACTAGTTGTATCGTATAAGCTAAATTTGGTTAACTAGTTATTTCATAGGTGATTCACTTGCATGACATTCATGTCGAGAAGTAGATGAAAAATTTGTTAAAAGCGAACTGTCATTGGTTGCTCTCTCCCAAAAATCGTTATTGAGTAAATGTCTTTTTTTTTTTAAGATAATACAAAAGCTTGTTTCGTAGCGTGTATAGACGAATTTAGACTGAGAATTATTCAAACTACTACCTAGTATTTTGCAATGGCAGTAAAATCTAATTTGGAATAATTATCTTTAGTATAAATACAATAACTTTTTCACCAATACTTGTTTCCAGGCTGGTGACTGCCGGGTGTTAGCCTCTTGCTTATCAACTTGTATTCTACATACTATGTTTAATCCATTTGGAAGATGATCTCCTGCAACTTCATTAGGCTTCTCTCACAGTTGCACTCTTTATATTAATTGAAGATATTTTTTTGCTGTTATCACAACAGAGGCCCGCAATATAGCTAGATTGCAAAGCTTATTAAATTTGAAAGCAACCACAAGAAATTTCATGGTATATATTCATTTGGGAGTTGGGACCAAAGAGAAAATTCTTTGGTGTTATTTCCACAAAATTCCGATGTCTTCTATACAGGACAAGGTTTACCAAGGTATTCCGAACAATCAAACTTAACCCCAAAGTCTTTAAACCATATCAAAAAAACGCGGCTCAGAAAATTCAAAATAAAGCGCCATCAAAGATCCGAAATAGAAGATATTTCTGATCAACGCGTCTACTTATTCTGGAAACATGAATATACGACCAAGTTAAAATGAAATACTGAGTAACTATTATGCGGTTCGTAATGAAATGTAATCAATCTATGGAAATTGCTACAGAGACTGTATTGTATACAATATAGAAGTACGACAGAACATTACTTATAAAAACGAGGTGAAAAACTTCTCATGTTTTAAAATTGCTATATTAATTCACTTAATGATATGTAACTACTAGAAATAAATAAGCTGATATATTATATCGTGCTTTGTAAGGATAAATTGTGTGATTATGTATTATTTAGGGAAAATTCTTTTAAAACGTACTATACTTGTTCAAAAAATCACTTTTGTAAGGATAAATTGTGTGATTATAGATCAATCAACGTTATATTGAACTTTCGATAGTATTTTGTAATTAAGAATGTATAAATTCTAACTGCGTGTTAACATTTGTTTTAAGTATAAATTTATAGTATACAATGACTTACTAAGATTTTTCAAAGTTATTAAGCATTCCCTTACCGAAAGTTTTATTTTCCTTCATTTAGATACTCAAGTAGGAAATTAAAAGCACGCGGTAATTATAAACCATCGTCGTTATGTGATAAGATGATAGTTAGGAAAGAAATGCAAATTAGGAAGTCAAAAAAAAATTTTCATGTGTTGCTATGCTAGTATACACAAGCCATTGGATTATTGGAGCACAACTTGGTAGACTCATGACATGGATAAACTTCCAACATGTAGTTTAAGAATCAACTTAACTACTTCTTGTATAAATCATAAGATTGCTAATGTACAATATAATTTCGTCACTACGCAGACATAAATCCATGAATTTCCTCATATAAATTTCCTAAAGTATGTTTTGATTCTTTGATAAATATATATAACAAACTTTAACTAATAAAATGGCAGGGTTATATCATCACTTGAATCCAAAATCATGCTTTCCATGACCCATATAGAACATTTTCTTATTAAATTCAGTTTTATAACCAAAGTTTTGACTGAAATTTACTTCATTTAATGTATCTCTTATGAGGACTATTTGACTGAAATTTATATAACCAACTTTAATTAATAAAAAGAATATTTTGACTGAAATTTACTTCATTTAATGTATCTCTTATAAGGACTATTTTCTTATTAACTTCAGTTTTATAACCAAAGTTTCAAGTGTATTGTAATATTACTAGAACGGTACCCGCGCAATGCGGCGGCGGGTACCTGTGACTATATTTTGTGTTATTCGGTTATTCGATTACAAATTTAGTTCTCTTTATGCTTTATAAGTAGAGATGGTTAAGCCAAATAATTTTAGTTTGAACAACCAACCTACTTCTTAACAAACTTCGTAACCAACTTGCTTTCTAACCAATTAATGTTGAAATCTTTCCATAATAAGCAAGAAAAAAGTCTGAATTTTAAGCCTTTCTAATTATAGAATAGTTCCAAATGCATTATATAATACTATACTAGTATAGATAAGTTAGAAAATAGCATAACTAGGCTGAAGCTTAGCTGCAAGCCCAGTCCATCTTTTAGTTCTCACAAAGCTCATAGCAAATTAGCAATTGAATTTGACCATTTGAGGCTCTTTCTATTTTTCTGTAACCTATCTATATGCTATTCGAACGATAAACTTTATAAAAACTAGTTGTATCGTATAAGCTAAATTTGGTTAACTAGTTATTTCATAGGTGATTCACTTGCATGACATTCATGTCGAGAAGTAGATGAAAATTTTGTTAAAAGCGAACTGTCATTGGTTGCTCTCTCCCAAAAATCGTTATTGAGTAAATGTCTTTTTTTTTTTTAAGATAATACAAAAGCTTGTTTCGTAGCGTGTATAGACGAATTTAGACTGAGAACTACTCAAACTACTACCTAGTATTTTGCAATGGCAGTAAAATCTAATTTGGAATAATTATCTTTAGTATAAATACAATAACTTTTTCACCAATACTTGTTTCCAGGCTGGTGACTGCTGGGTGTTAGCCTCTTGCTTATCATCTTGTATTCTACATACTATGTTTAATCCATTTGGAAGATGATCTCCTGCAACTTCATTAGGGTTCTCTCACAGTAGCACTCTTTATATTAATTGAAGATATTTTTTTGCTGTTATCACAACAGAGGCCCGCAATATAGCTAGATTGCAAAGCTTATTAAATTTGAAAGCAACCACAAGAAATTTCATGGTATATATTCATTTGGGAGTTGGGACCAAAGAGAAAATTCTTTGGTGTTATTTCCACAAAATTCCGATGTCTTCTATACAGGACAAGGTTTACCAAGGTATTCCGAACAATCAAACTTAACCCCAAAGTCTTTAAACCATATCAAAAAAACGCGGCTCAGAAAATTCAAAATAAAGCGCCATCAAAGATCCGAAATAGAAGATATTTCTGATCAACGCGTCTACTTATTCTGGAAACATGAATATACGACCAAGTTAAAATGAAATACTGAGTAACTATTATGCGGTTCGTAATGAAATGGAATCAATCTATGGAAATTGCTACAGAGACTGTATTGTATACAATATAGAAGTACGACAGAACATTACTTATAAAAACGAGGTGAAAAACTTCTCATGTTTTAAAATTGCTATATTAATTCACTTAATGATATGTAACTACTAGAAATAAATAAGCTGATATATTATATCGTGCTTTGTAAGGATAAATTGTGTGATTATGTATTATTTAGGGAAAATTCTTTTAAAACGTACTATACTTGTTCAAAAAATCACTTTTGTAAGGATAAATTGTGTGATTATAGATCAATCAACGTTATATTGAACTTTCGATAGTATTTTGTAATTAAGAATGTATAAATTCTAACTGCGTGTTAACATTTGTTTTAAGTATAAATTTATAGTATACAATGACTTACTAAGATTTTTCAAAGTTATTAAGCATTCCCTTACCGAAAGTTTTATTTTCCTTCATTTAGATACTCAAGTAGGAAATTAAAAGCACGCGGTAATTATAAACCATCGTCGTTATGTGATACGATGATAGTTAGGAAAGAAATGCAAATTAGGAAGTCAAAAAAAAAATTTCATGTGTTGCTATGCTAGTATACACAAGCCATTGGATTATTGGAGCACAACTTGGTAGACTCATGACATGGATAAACTTCCAACATGTAGTTTAAGAATCAACTTAACTACTTCTTGTATAAATCATAAGATTGCTAATGTACAATATAATTTCGTCACTACGCAGACATAAATCCATGAATTTCCTCATATAAATTTCCTAAAGTATGTTTTGATTCTTTGATAAATATATATAACAAACTTTAACTAATAAAATGGCAGGGTTATATCATCACTTGAATCCAAAATCATGCTTTCCATGACCCATATAGAACATTTTCTTATTAAATTCAGTTTTATAACCAAAGTTTTGACTGAAATTTACTTCATTTAATGTATCTCTTATGAGGACTATTTGACTGAAATTTATATAACCAACTTTAATTAATAAAAAGAATATTTTGACTGAAATTTACTTCATTTAATGTATCTCTTATAAGGACTATTTTCTTATTAACTTCAGTTTTATAACCAAAGTTTCAAGTGTATTGTAATATTACTAGAACGGTACCCGCGCAATGCGGCGGCGGGTACCTGTGACTATATTTTGTGTTATTCGGTTATTCGATTACAAATTTAGTTCTCTTTATGCTTTATAAGTAGAGATGGTTAAGCCAAATAATTTTAGTTTGAACAACCAACCTGCTTCTTAACAAACTTCGTAACCAACTTGCTTTCTAACCAATTAATGTTGAAATCTTTCCATAATAAGCAAGAAAAAAGTCTGAATTTTAAGCCTTTCTAATTATAGAATAGTTCCAAATGCATTATATAATACTATACTAGTATAGATAAGTTAGAAAATAGCATAACTAGGCTGAAGCTTAGCTGCAAGCCCAGTCCATCTTTTAGTTCTCACAAAGCTCATAGCAAATTAGCAATTGAATTTGACCATTTGAGGCTCTTTCTATTTTTCTGTAACCTATCTATATGCTATTCGAACGATAAACTTTATAAAAACTAGTTGTATCGTATAAGCTAAATTTGGTTAACTAGTTATTTCATAGGTGATTCACTTGCATGACATTCATGTCGAGAAGTAGATGAAAAATTTGTTAAAAGCGAACTGTCATTGGTTGCTCTCTCCCAAAAATCGTTATTGAGTAAATGTCTTTTTTTTTTTTAAGATAATACAAAAGCTTGTTTCGTAGCGTGTATAGACGAATTTAGACTGAGAACTACTCAAACTACTACCTAGTATTTTGCAATGGCAGTAAAATCTAATTTGGAATAATTATCTTTAGTATAAATACAATAACTTTTTCACCAATACTTGTTTCCAGGCTGGTGACTGCTGGGTGTTAGCCTCTTGCTTATCATCTTGTATTCTACATACTATGTTTAATCCATTTGGAAGATGATCTCCTGCAACTTCATTAGGCTTCTCTCACAGTAGCACTCTTTATATTAATTGAAGATATTTTTTTGCTGTTATCACAACAGAGGCCCGCAATATAGCTAGATTGCAAAGCTTATTAAATTTGAAAGCAACCACAAGAAATTTCATGGTATATATTCATTTGGGAGTTGGGACCAAAGAGAAAATTCTTTGGTGTTATTTCCACAAAATTCCGATGTCTTCTATACAGGACAAGGTTTACCAAGGTATTCCGAACAATCAAACTTAACCCCAAAGTCTTTAAACCATATCAAAAAAACGCGGCTCAGAAAATTCAAAATAAAGCGCCATCAAAGATCCGAAATAGAAGATATTTCTGATCAACGCGTCTACTTATTCTGGAAACATGAATATACGACCAAGTTAAAATGAAATACTGAGTAACTATTATGCGGTTCGTAATGAAATGGAATCAATCTATGGAAATTGCTACAGAGACTGTATTGTATACAATATAGAAGTACGACAGAACATTACTTATAAAAACGAGGTGAAAAACTTCTCATGTTTTAAAATTGCTATATTAATTCACTTAATGATATGTAACTACTAGAAATAAATAAGCTGATATATTATATCGTGCTTTGTAAGGATAAATTGTGTGATTATGTATTATTTAGGGAAAATTCTTTTAAAACGTACTATACTTGTTCAAAAAATCACTTTTGTAAGGATAAATTGTGTGATTATAGATCAATCAACGTTATATTGAACTTTCGATAGTATTTTGTAATTAAGAATGTATAAATTCTAACTGCGTGTTAACATTTGTTTTAAGTATAAATTTATAGTATACAATGACTTACTAAGATTTTTCAAAGTTATTAAGCATTCCCTTACCGAAAGTTTTATTTTCCTTCATTTAGATACTCAAGTAGGAAATTAAAAGCACGCGGTAATTATAAACCATCGTCGTTATGTGATACGATGATAGTTAGGAAAGAAATGCAAATTAGGAAGTCAAAAAAAAAATTTCATGTGTTGCTATGCTAGTATACACAAGCCATTGGATTATTGGAGCACAACTTGGTAGACTCATGACATGGATAAACTTCCAACATGTAGTTTAAGAATCAACTTAACTACTTCTTGTATAAATCATAAGATTGCTAATGTACAATATAATTTCGTCACTACGCAGACATAAATCCATGAATTTCCTCATATAAATTTCCTAAAGTATGTTTTGATTCTTTGATAAATATATATAACAAACTTTAACTAATAAAATGGCAGGGTTATATCATCACTTGAATCCAAAATCATGCTTTCCATGACCCATATAGAACATTTTCTTATTAAATTCAGTTTTATAACCAAAGTTTTGACTGAAATTTACTTCATTTAATGTATCTCTTATGAGGACTATTTGACTGAAATTTATATAACCAACTTTAATTAATAAAAAGAATATTTTGACTGAAATTTACTTCATTTAATGTATCTCTTATAAGGACTATTTTCTTATTAACTTCAGTTTTATAACCAAAGTTTCAAGTGTATTGTAATATTACTAGAACGGTACCCGCGCAATGCGGCGGCGGGTACCTGTGACTATATTTTGTGTTATTCGGTTATTCGATTACAAATTTAGTTCTCTTTATGCTTTATAAGTAGAGATGGTTAAGCCAAATAATTTTAGTTTGAACAACCAACCTGCTTCTTAACAAACTTCGTAACCAACTTGCTTTCTAACCAATTAATGTTGAAATCTTTCCATAATAAGCAAGAAAAAAGTCTGAATTTTAAGCCTTTCTAATTATAGAATAGTTCCAAATGCATTATATAATACTATACTAGTATAGATAAGTTAGAAAATAGCATAACTAGGCTGAAGCTTAGCTGCAAGCCCAGTCCATCTTTTAGTTCTCACAAAGCTCATAGCAAATTAGCAATTGAATTTGACCATTTGAGGCTCTTTCTATTTTTCTGTAACCTATCTATATGCTATTCGAACGATAAACTTTATAAAAACTAGTTGTATCGTATAAGCTAAATTTGGTTAACTAGTTATTTCATAGGTGATTCACTTGCATGACATTCATGTCGAGAAGTAGATGAAAAATTTGTTAAAAGCGAACTGTCATTGGTTGCTCTCTCCCAAAAATCGTTATTGAGTAAATGTCTTTTTTTTTTTTAAGATAATACAAAAGCTTGTTTCGTAGCGTGTATAGACGAATTTAGACTGAGAACTACTCAAACTACTACCTAGTATTTTGCAATGGCAGTAAAATCTAATTTGGAATAATTATCTTTAGTATAAATACAATAACTTTTTCACCAATACTTGTTTCCAGGCTGGTGACTGCTGGGTGTTAGCCTCTTGCTTATCATCTTGTATTCTACATACTATGTTTAATCCATTTGGAAGATGATCTCCTGCAACTTCATTAGGCTTCTCTCACAGTAGCACTCTTTATATTAATTGAAGATATTTTTTTGCTGTTATCACAACAGAGGCCCGCAATATAGCTAGATTGCAAAGCTTATTAAATTTGAAAGCAACCACAAGAAATTTCATGGTATATATTCATTTGGGAGTTGGGACCAAAGAGAAAATTCTTTGGTGTTATTTCCACAAAATTCCGATGTCTTCTATACAGGACAAGGTTTACCAAGGTATTCCGAACAATCAAACTTAACCCCAAAGTCTTTAAACCATATCAAAAAAACGCGGCTCAGAAAATTCAAAATAAAGCGCCATCAAAGATCCGAAATAGAAGATATTTCTGATCAACGCGTCTACTTATTCTGGAAACATGAATATACGACCAAGTTAAAATGAAATACTGAGTAACTATTATGCGGTTCGTAATGAAATGGAATCAATCTATGGAAATTGCTACAGAGACTGTATTGTATACAATATAGAAGTACGACAGAACATTACTTATAAAAACGAGGTGAAAAACTTCTCATGTTTTAAAATTGCTATATTAATTCACTTAATGATATGTAACTACTAGAAATAAATAAGCTGATATATTATATCGTGCTTTGTAAGGATAAATTGTGTGATTATGTATTATTTAGGGAAAATTCTTTTAAAACGTACTATACTTGTTCAAAAAATCACTTTTGTAAGGATAAATTGTGTGATTATAGATCAATCAACGTTATATTGAACTTTCGATAGTATTTTGTAATTAAGAATGTATAAATTCTAACTGCGTGTTAACATTTGTTTTAAGTATAAATTTATAGTATACAATGACTTACTAAGATTTTTCAAAGTTATTAAGCATTCCCTTACCGAAAGTTTTATTTTCCTTCATTTAGATACTCAAGTAGGAAATTAAAAGCACGCGGTAATTATAAACCATCGTCGTTATGTGATACGATGATAGTTAGGAAAGAAATGCAAATTAGGAAGTCAAAAAAAAAATTTCATGTGTTGCTATGCTAGTATACACAAGCCATTGGATTATTGGAGCACAACTTGGTAGACTCATGACATGGATAAACTTCCAACATGTAGTTTAAGAATCAACTTAACTACTTCTTGTATAAATCATAAGATTGCTAATGTACAATATAATTTCGTCACTACGCAGACATAAATCCATGAATTTCCTCATATAAATTTCCTAAAGTATGTTTTGATTCTTTGATAAATATATATAACAAACTTTAACTAATAAAATGGCAGGGTTATATCATCACTTGAATCCAAAATCATGCTTTCCATGACCCATATAGAACATTTTCTTATTAAATTCAGTTTTATAACCAAAGTTTTGACTGAAATTTACTTCATTTAATGTATCTCTTATGAGGACTATTTGACTGAAATTTATATAACCAACTTTAATTAATAAAAAGAATATTTTGACTGAAATTTACTTCATTTAATGTATCTCTTATAAGGACTATTTTCTTATTAACTTCAGTTTTATAACCAAAGTTTCAAGTGTATTGTAATATTACTAGAACGGTACCCGCGCAATGCGGCGGCGGGTACCTGTGACTATATTTTGTGTTATTCGGTTATTCGATTACAAATTTAGTTCTCTTTATGCTTTATAAGTAGAGATGGTTAAGCCAAATAATTTTAGTTTGAACAACCAACCTGCTTCTTAACAAACTTCGTAACCAACTTGCTTTCTAACCAATTAATGTTGAAATCTTTCCATAATAAGCAAGAAAAAAGTCTGAATTTTAAGCCTTTCTAATTATAGAATAGTTCCAAATGCATTATATAATACTATACTAGTATAGATAAGTTAGAAAATAGCATAACTAGGCTGAAGCTTAGCTGCAAGCCCAGTCCATCTTTTAGTTCTCACAAAGCTCATAGCAAATTAGCAATTGAATTTGACCATTTGAGGCTCTTTCTATTTTTCTGTAACCTATCTATATGCTATTCGAACGATAAACTTTATAAAAACTAGTTGTATCGTATAAGCTAAATTTGGTTAACTAGTTATTTCATAGGTGATTCACTTGCATGACATTCATGTCGAGAAGTAGATGAAAAATTTGTTAAAAGCGAACTGTCATTGGTTGCTCTCTCCCAAAAATCGTTATTGAGTAAATGTCTTTTTTTTTTTTAAGATAATACAAAAGCTTGTTTCGTAGCGTGTATAGACGAATTTAGACTGAGAACTACTCAAACTACTACCTAGTATTTTGCAATGGCAGTAAAATCTAATTTGGAATAATTATCTTTAGTATAAATACAATAACTTTTTCACCAATACTTGTTTCCAGGCTGGTGACTGCTGGGTGTTAGCCTCTTGCTTATCATCTTGTATTCTACATACTATGTTTAATCCATTTGGAAGATGATCTCCTGCAACTTCATTAGGCTTCTCTCACAGTAGCACTCTTTATATTAATTGAAGATATTTTTTTGCTGTTATCACAACAGAGGCCCGCAATATAGCTAGATTGCAAAGCTTATTAAATTTGAAAGCAACCACAAGAAATTTCATGGTATATATTCATTTGGGAGTTGGGACCAAAGAGAAAATTCTTTGGTGTTATTTCCACAAAATTCCGATGTCTTCTATACAGGACAAGGTTTACCAAGGTATTCCGAACAATCAAACTTAACCCCAAAGTCTTTAAACCATATCAAAAAAACGCGGCTCAGAAAATTCAAAATAAAGCGCCATCAAAGATCCGAAATAGAAGATATTTCTGATCAACGCGTCTACTTATTCTGGAAACATGAATATACGACCAAGTTAAAATGAAATACTGAGTAACTATTATGCGGTTCGTAATGAAATGGAATCAATCTATGGAAATTGCTACAGAGACTGTATTGTATACAATATAGAAGTACGACAGAACATTACTTATAAAAACGAGGTGAAAAACTTCTCATGTTTTAAAATTGCTATATTAATTCACTTAATGATATGTAACTACTAGAAATAAATAAGCTGATATATTATATCGTGCTTTGTAAGGATAAATTGTGTGATTATGTATTATTTAGGGAAAATTCTTTTAAAACGTACTATACTTGTTCAAAAAATCACTTTTGTAAGGATAAATTGTGTGATTATAGATCAATCAACGTTATATTGAACTTTCGATAGTATTTTGTAATTAAGAATGTATAAATTCTAACTGCGTGTTAACATTTGTTTTAAGTATAAATTTATAGTATACAATGACTTACTAAGATTTTTCAAAGTTATTAAGCATTCCCTTACCGAAAGTTTTATTTTCCTTCATTTAGATACTCAAGTAGGAAATTAAAAGCACGCGGTAATTATAAACCATCGTCGTTATGTGATAAGATGATAGTTAGGAAAGAAATGCAAATTAGGAAGTCAAAAAAAAAATTTCATGTGTTGCTATGCTAGTATACACAAGCCATTGGATTATTGGAGCACAACTTGGTAGACTCATGACATGGATAAACTTCCAACATGTAGTTTAAGAATCAACTTAACTACTTCTTGTATAAATCATAAGATTGCTAATGTACAATATAATTTCGTCACTACGCAGACATAAATCCATGAATTTCCTCATATAAATTTCCTAAAGTATGTTTTGATTCTTTGATAAATATATATAACAAACTTTAACTAATAAAATGGCAGGGTTATATCATCACTTGAATCCAAAATCATGCTTTCCATGACCCATATAGAACATTTTCTTATTAAATTCAGTTTTATAACCAAAGTTTTGACTGAAATTTACTTCATTTAATGTATCTCTTATGAGGACTATTTGACTGAAATTTATATAACCAACTTTAATTAATAAAAAGAATATTTTGACTGAAATTTACTTCATTTAATGTATCTCTTATAAGGACTATTTTCTTATTAACTTCAGTTTTATAACCAAAGTTTCAAGTGTATTGTAATATTACTAGAACGGTACCCGCGCAATGCGGCGGCGGGTACCTGTGACTATATTTTGTGTTATTCGGTTATTCGATTACAAATTTAGTTCTCTTTATGCTTTATAAGTAGAGATGGTTAAGCCAAATAATTTTAGTTTGAACAACCAACCTGCTTCTTAACAAACTTCGTAACCAACTTGCTTTCTAACCAATTAATGTTGAAATCTTTCCATAATAAGCAAGAAAAAAGTCTGAATTTTAAGCCTTTCTAATTATAGAATAGTTCCAAATGCATTATATAATACTATACTAGTATAGATAAGTTAGAAAATAGCATAACTAGGCTGAAGCTTAGCTGCAAGCCCAGTCCATCTTTTAGTTCTCACAAAGCTCATAGCAAATTAGCAATTGAATTTGACCATTTGAGGCTCTTTCTATTTTTCTGTAACCTATCTATATGCTATTCGAACGATAAACTTTATAAAAACTAGTTGTATCGTATAAGCTAAATTTGGTTAACTAGTTATTTCATAGGTGATTCACTTGCATGACATTCATGTCGAGAAGTAGATGAAAAATTTGTTAAAAGCGAACTGTCATTGGTTGCTCTCTCCCAAAAATCGTTATTGAGTAAATGTCTTTTTTTTTTTTAAGATAATACAAAAGCTTGTTTCGTAGCGTGTATAGACGAATTTAGACTGAGAACTACTCAAACTACTACCTAGTATTTTGCAATGGCAGTAAAATCTAATTTGGAATAATTATCTTTAGTATAAATACAATAACTTTTTCACCAATACTTGTTTCCAGGCTGGTGACTGCTGGGTGTTAGCCTCTTGCTTATCATCTTGTATTCTACATACTATGTTTAATCCATTTGGAAGATGATCTCCTGCAACTTCATTAGGCTTCTCTCACAGTAGCACTCTTTATATTAATTGAAGATATTTTTTTGCTGTTATCACAACAGAGGCCCGCAATATAGCTAGATTGCAAAGCTTATTAAATTTGAAATCAACCACAAGAAATTTCATGGTATATATTCATTTGGGAGTTGGGACCAAAGAGAAAATTCTTTGGTGTTATTTCCACAAAATTCCGATGTCTTCTATACAGGACAAGGTTTACCAAGGTATTCCGAACAATCAAACTTAACCCCAAAGTCTTTAAACCATAACAAAAAAGGCGGCTCAGAAAATTCAAAATATAGCGCCATCAAAGATCCGAAATAGAAGATATTTATCATCAACGCGTCTACTTATTCTGGAAACATGAATATACGACCAAGTTAAAATGAAATACTGAGTAACTATTATGCGGTTCGTAATGAAATGGAATCAATCTGTGGAAATTGCCAGAGAGACTATATTGTATACAATATAGAAGTACGACAGAACATTACTTATAAAAAGGAGGTGAAAAACTTCTCATGTTTTAAAATTGCTATATTAATTCACTTAATGATATGTAACTACTAGAAATAAATAAGCTGATATATATTATTTATTTTGATAAGTATTAAACAACTAACATATTGACACCAAATAGTAAAGACTCATGAAAATATGAATTTAATGACACCAACAATCTATAAGCATTTCACAGGTTTTTCACACAGCTAAGTACCTTGGTGTTTCATCACGTTTCATTTATACTAATTCCGGCTAAGGACCTTGGTGTTTCATATTTTTTTCACACCTCAAATTTTATTTAATATTCTAGCAAAAAGCTAGAACTAGGGGTGGGGGGTGGAGGAGAGGTTTTGTCAACTTATAATTTTTTGTCTATTATATTAAGGGCAGTTTACAGCACTCATTTTTTATATGACCTTCTTAGAACTTTTTAGGACACACTATGTTTTACCCATAATACATGTTAATACACTAGAAAGGTGTGCAATCCGACGTCGTCTGTTGAGGTAACACGTTCACCGTAAGGAATTGCAATAGAAATTCCGAACATATATATGCCTATAGTACGTGATCACGCACTGAAAGTCCTATCAGATATTTCATACTAGTATTCTACAATTTCCTATTTATTATTAAAAAAATAAATAAATAAATAAAAATAAAAAATCACCATCATGAATACTATTTTGTTAACAGGAATTTAAAACTGATTATATTTCAAAAGCATGTTTCGTGGCCTATATATATGAAGTTAGACTTGCAACATCACCTACAAATACCAAATGGCAGACATGAAATTCGTTGTTCTAATTTGGGCAGTATTTCAAATGCTTTCGTTTACAGCTTCCGATACAAATTCCACCACTACTGAATCCTACACCCTCACTAACTCTACCAACCTTGATAAGCGAGGCTGCGACAGCCGATGCGGGGACTTAATTGTTCCCAACCCTTTTGGTTTCGGCGACAACCCAGAGTGTTATATAGAAGATAGATATCGCATCTACTGCGACACTTCTGTAAACCCTCCAAAGGCCACTTTTTCTGAACGCGGCCACAGGTAGATCAAATCGATATCTGATTCCAGCATCCGGATTTCCAATCTAGTGGCGAGCAGGTGCTGTCTTCCAAATGGCACAATAGTCCCAGGTGTTATGCCCTTGTTGGAGATTGGTGACACGCCGTACAGCTTATCGAAAGTTAACAAGTTCACAGTTATCGGTTGCGATGGTTCTGCTTTCCTGTACAAACTGATCAAACTGAGCCAAACATCGTCATTTGCTGATTGGTCTACTGGTTGTATGGTCTTTTGTTCGGCGGTGGTTGCACCCGGGGAATTTCCTGTAGCCGGGGAATTTCCTGTAGCCGGCGAGTGTACAGGAAATGGTTGTTGTCAATCACCCATAGCCCATGGCTTAACCGGTTACACAATTGGGTTACAAAATTCAAGTGCATATGATTCTTTCGTCTGTAACGGGATTTTTAATCCTTGTACATACGCCTTTGTTGGTGAGGAGAATGTATTCAAGTTTAAGGGTGTTGCTGATTTAAATGATACTAATTTCAAAGAGAGGATCGAGGCTACTGTGCCGATTGTGCTTGAATGGGCTATTGGTAATCAGAGTTGTTCTGAAGCCAAAGCAACAGAAGGTTTTGCCTGCCAATCAAATAGCATATGTGTTAGCTCTACTAGAGAAACTCGTGGGTACCGTTGCGTATGTAAAAAAGGCTATGAAGGAAATCCATATCTGTCTCCTGGCTGCCAAGGTACAAAAGGTTATATCTGCTTTATCACTTTATCAAATCGCTATTTAAATATTAAGAAAAGAGTCTTTTTTTCGAAATAATTACGGTCAAATGTCCTCTACGTAGCTATTTAGTTTGCGGCTACTTTATTTATTTATATTTTTTTAATAAAAAGTGGTGAAAATGAAATTTAACTATAAGAGATATCTTTTATTTATGTAATAAAGGAATTACATTATTTTGGAGTGATTTTGTAAAATCAATCTTAGTGGAAAAAAATTAGGCAAATAGGGAAGCTCGATTTTGACAAATAGGCAAAATCAAGTAATATGATTGCTAATAAAAAGTCAAAATTAAATTGATTTTGGTCAAACTTTAATAAATTTTGTGGAGAATTTGATTGAGAAAAAAAATACTTAAAAGTATAAGTGTCAAATTTATGAAAAAAAAAACTTAAAAAAAGAAGACATAATTATTAAAACATTAGTAGTTGAATTTTAATATATTATATGTAGTTAAGTGTATAATTATAAATCTTCATGTTTTTTAATAACTTTAAATAATAAACAAATAACCCCTTACACTTTGTACCCCTTATATTTTATATTATGAACTTTGTTTACAATTACATGAGTATTAGTATTAGTTTGACACTTCCATCCATTAAACTTACAAAATTTTATAAATATACGAATTAGTTTTAATATACGTTAAATGTTTTTAAGATAAATATTAGTTTTAAACTTTCATTTACTAAAATATTTTTTTTACTATGCACGTTAAATAAGGACACATGTTATCCTATTTAAAAATTTAATCTATGCGTACACGGATTTAAATATTAAATACGGCTAAATTATTATTAACGGTAATATAAATATCAAATTTTAATCACGAATTACTGTGACATGAAAATAAATATACACGATTGTACTTATAAAAACGACTCATGTTATTATTATTTAAAGTTTATATACGGATATACTGAAAACATTTGAAAAACTTTACGGAGTATATTTTAACTTCATCAGCTCATTATGTGTTACTAAACTCGCACATTTCGTACAACATGATACCAATTGTTAAAAGTTAAACAACAACGTCAACCTCAGCATCTATATAAGCTAAATAAACGTTTATATACGGATATATTTTAACTTATACCAACGACAGCGCTCGTGCTACTAAACTCGCACATTTTGTACAACATGATATTAAATATATGCGATTGTACTTATCACAACGACTCATGTAATTATTATTTAAAGTTTATATATGGATATCCGAAAAAACATTTTTAAAAAACTTTACGAAGTATATTCTAACTTCATCAATGCTCATTAGATGCTACTAAACTCGCACATTTTGTACAACATGATACCAATAGTTAAAGTTAAACAACAACAACAACAACAACAACAACAACATCAACCTCAACCTCAACCTCAACATCTATGTTAGTTAAACAAAGTTAAATCTTTCATCCTATAAAATTTTGTACAAAATATTAATAGATATTAATACATAATGACAAACTCATGCATATTTATTAGTTATACATATATGTATAAACCACGTGCAAATTCTTATATATTCATATAGTAAACCAAAATTTTAAAATAAATTTGATTTATGTATAAACCATGTGCGTGCACGAGAGTTATAACTAGTATATTCGTAAAAGTTTTTCAATATTTGTAAAAATTTTAAGTTATATTATTGGATTGATCAAACTTCTCAATTTTGCTGGCGTGACAAAATTGTGTCCTATAATTGGTTAATTTTCTCCAAATTATATCTTAATTGTCACACAACACGTGTTTTCTTTTGTTACATGAAAAGTTGACTTGTTAAAGGCAAGTCTAGATTACTTTAATATAGAACTCGAAGTGTACTTGTCCCAAAACATTTATTCTTTAAGTTACTATATATATATATATATATATATATATATATATATATATATATATATATATATATATATATATATATATATATATTGTGGCACCTTGTGTGTGACACTAATAGGTCTATCAAAAACAATATTTTCCTTGTAGTGAAATTTAGTGTTATAGATTACGTATTTAGCTCTTTATCTTATGTCATTGGTTGTGTTCCTTTTTTTGCTAGATATCCATGAGTGTGATCGAAAGGAGGATTTTCCATGCTATGGAACTTGTATTAATACTCCCGGGAACTACACATGCAAATGTAAAGAAGGCTATTATGGTGATGGCAAGATTCCAAATGGTTGCAAACGTTCTACTGCTGGACATTCAAAATTTACAACAATCATATTTATTTTAGGTAATTCTTTGATTAATCATGTGACCCGTAAACCGTTCTTCTTTTCAATCACATATATATTGAAGGAATACTTAGCAGAAAATGATTAAGGAAAGATAAAAGCGAATTAAATAAAAGGAAGACACGATCAATTGGAAGCATTTCTCTTATGTTTATTATTATTATTTTTATTTTTATTTTTCAAATAAAATTTTTCTTTGCTTTCCAAAAATTAAAAAAGTTAATACCATTCAAAAACTTAATATAAAAAAGTTAACATAAATTTTTTCTTATGTTAGTTTTGTTGAGGTTACATGCTACTCTTTTTCATTCTACTCTTATTTGAACAAGAAATACTGTGAAAGACTTTGCATGCTTAGTTAAGGACTTAGGTGGGTGTCATGGAATCATGTAATCGTGGGAGATGGTCGTTCATGCATGGCTCTTTATGAAACTAGTAAAACTAGTAGTCTTTTTTAATAAACGAATCACTTAATTTCTTCACCCAGAAGGAAGCCACAGGCCAGAAGGCTAACATTAGCGGGCCAAGTTTTATTAGTATTATTTTAGGCGGTGAGGGAATATTTCAAGATACCGTAGGGAATTGAATTATAGATAGAACGAGAGCTGGTATTAGGCGGTGAGGGTTTGTAAGCCGTCCTTATCCAGTATGTAAAAGAAAAACGTGTACATATAATAACAGTTTCATGTTGGGCCTTACCTGAACGAAATAATGGACTACACAACTGGGCTATTGAGGAAACTATTAAGCTACATTGAAAATCGGGTTGACTCGGGACACTTCAAACCCGGCGAGTTGACTTGGTTTAATTTGACTCGTTTTTCGACCGGAACGGTTCAACCAGTTGAACTAACCGGGTCGAACCGGGTTTCAAAACAGTATGCTTAATCCCCAAATCCTCAAACTTTTACTCCCTCCGTCCCATATTAAGTGTCAGCTTACATCATGCACAAAGTTTTAGAAAATACCACTAACTACACTCTCCACCAATCAAATATCATTTTTAACCACTAAAGTCTCAACTCATTGGTTGAAATAGAATATGGACACTTAATTTGGGACATCCAAAGATTCCATTGTGTATACTTAATATGGGACGTAGGGAGTATTATTTTTCGTTTATAACCCATAAACTATGTTTTATCACTAAAATTATCTATCGCTATAAAATTCCGTTGCTATACACCGTACTCGTCTAGTATAGATAATGGTTTGATTTTTAAAATAGTTTGCAAGTATGGGTTACATCAAAATTCTTTTGTGAAAATGGGTTAGTATGCTTTGGGAGTACTTTTTAACTTTATTCATGAATGTCTTACTTTAAATTATTTGTATGTGCCTCCCTTAAATTGATAGTTAAAAATTGAAGTAAATTCATCAAAGCAATGAGTGACCTTTTTAACTTTTTTTTCTTTGTCAATTCGTTATATTCTTTGCATTCTTTTGTATAAAGCTATTATTTACAGCTAAAACTGGGAACGATTTCGATCATACGTAGAACGACACATGATCATTAAAATTGGTCGTCAAGCTATAGTTTTAATGTTCTTAACAAAGTTTTCAGCTCATTAGATAAATACATAAAGTGTGAGTGGTAGTATAGAGCAAAAATATGAATACCTGTCACATTTTTAGCTAAAAACTTGTGTTAATTTATAAGATTGTGAAAATGCATTCCTATATTTTCCCCCTTTAAGTAACGACCCTCAAGTATACATGTCACTGCTAAATGGAGGTGAAAATGCATTTTATGTCTTTTGTGCGGATATTCAACCAAGATTCGGTGCAACTTAAGCATGTAGCTTTTCTAGTTAGGATGTCTATGGTCACAATTATTTTGACACAAAATAATCTTTTCCACCATGATTTTTTACACTATTGTGTGCCTAAATATAGTTAGTAAACTTTATATTACCTTTTACTTAAAACAAAAGCAGGTGCAGATTGTTTAAGTCTCCTATGTTATATAATCTATGATGCAAATATAAAATATGTGTTTGTGCAGGTGTTGTATTGGGCATAGGGATACTAGTTTTATTTATTGGTGTGTACAAACTAATCCAAAAGAGGAAGGATAAGAAACGTAAAGCGAAATTCTTCAAAAGAAATGGTGGTTTGTTGTTAGAGCAACAAATATCAAGTGGTGAACATGCAACTCAGACAACAAGAATGTTTAGCGCAATAGAACTAGAAAAAGCAACCGACCATTACAATGAAAATAGAATAGTAGGTCGAGGAGGCCAAGGAACAGTGTATAAAGGAATGTTACCAGATGGAAAAATAGTAGCAGTAAAGAAATCCATGTTGGTAGATAAAAGTCAAGTCGAACCATTTATCAACGAGGTGTTTTTACTCTCCCAAATTAGCCACAGAAATGTGGTGAAGTTGCTTGGATGTTGTCTAGAAACAGAAGTTCCGATTCTCGTTTATGAATTCGTGTCAAATGGAGATATGTACCAATTCATACATGACGAGAATTATGAGTTTCCTACTTTTTGGAGTATACGACTACAAATTGCTACAGAAGTAGCAGGAGCTCTTTCCTATATGCATTCTGCAACCTCCGTTCCTATATATCATCGCGACATAAAATCTTCCAACATACTTTTGGATGAAAAATTCCGAGTGAAATTATCAGATTTTGGAATCTCCAAGTCCGTCTTGGGTGATCAAACTCACTTGAGCACATTAGTAGTCAAGGGGACTGTTGGTTACTTAGATCCCGAGTACTTTCAATCATACCAATTCACCGAAAAAAGCGATGTTTATAGCTTTGGGATTGTTGTCCTTGAGCTTTTAACTGGGAAAAAGGCAATATATTCCATAGGAACAGGGGAATCGAGAAGCTTGGCAACATTGATTCTATCAACCGATGAAGGGCTTCTTCTAGAAAACGTTGATAACCGAGTGTTGGATGGACCAGAAGAGCAGCTTGTAGCAGTTGCTAAGCTTGCAAAAAGATGCTTGAATTTGAACGGGAGGATGAGGCCAACAATGAAAGAAGTTGCAATAGAGTTGGAGGGAATAAGATCAAGTTACTAAATAAAATGAATCTACTATTTATTTTGTATTAAGATTGTTGAATAATCCGGATTGGAGCTAGCTATATGTCTATGTGGATGACATTATTATGTTCTTAAATTTTTTTTTATCTTAAGTTGGTCTTTTGTGATTTTTCATACCGAGACTTTTTAATATATGTACCTTTATTTGTAACTATATGTTGCGTGTGCACGATGATTCATTTCCGGGCCTTTTGCTCATTGTTCAAACTCTGCTAGTAATAACAATAATACAGTTAAACATTTATGGTTGAAATGAAAATAAAACGAAGAAGACAGCAAGTACAGAAGTGAAGTAGCAAGTAGAAAAGTGAAGTCAAAGGGTTACAGTAAAACTTCCACACTTTCATTTGTAAAAACTTACTGCAAAGTATTTCTGGATAATGTGCTAAGAAAAGAGCTATTCTATGGCCATTGGCTTTGATAGGTTCAGGCCAACTAGTAAATTGGATCATTAAGTTAATGTAAATAGGGTTATATCTCATATGTATGATTTCCGAACCAATATAAAAAAATCCCGATATGCAGAATATTTTCAATCTTTTGACTGATGGTATTATGCATGATTGATATTTAGAAAAACATTAAAAAATGATACTCATAAAGTGCATTGATCCCTAGCATGATTTGTAACCTCTATAGTGTCCGAAATGAACTACATATTGATAGATATCAACAAAATGCCCCGAGTTGTAGACTTGTGCAAAGAACACAACTGGTAGACCGGAGACCCATGAATAGCTCCATAAAGATAATCAGGGATTGGCGATATTTAAATCGTTAGCACGTTGATGTTACACAACTCCTAAAAGAAATAAAAACAATACAAGCAAGTATTTGTGTCACTAGGCTTTGGTACACTTCCTATTAGCATTCTCCTCTCGTGATATTTCTCCTTTCTCATAGACAAATATTGTGAAAGGAGATGGCATATAGGAAGTGGCATATAGGAGGTGGACTAAGTGACAAATAAATGATTTTATGGTTGCATCCACGTGAGAGCTTTTTACAAGATCACCCATACTCAAACTTTTACAGTTGTACACAAGCATAGGTTTCTTAACGATGTTCTTTGGGTAGAAGTCTCAATATAATAGTTATAAAATACAAAATAAGATGACTCTTACATTCGTATGAGATAAGTTATTACATCCTCCATAGCTAATACTTTGTCCTCTACATTTGCACATAGCATAAAAAAAATGCAATCATTTTTTAAACCAACTTTTTTGTTTAGAAAAAAACGTAAACCAAACATTTGTTCTACTATTTTAATCACGATAATTGTTGGTTATCCTCGTCACCAAAATCACTTCCTGCTCAGTGATACATCATCACCATCAGTGGTAGACGTAAAGGTATGCGCGCTTTAATAAAGTTTGAACAAGGCATTCACTTAGTATTGGACCCTAAACTTTATAAGAAAAATAATTGTTTTGACGCTCTAAGGGTATAGACGTGCATACCTTGTGCCTCAAGTATGTCTTCGTGGGATCTTTATCCCTGTAATTCACATGTAACATTTAACCTAGTCAACCATTTACCACATATATTGCGTCAACACAAAAAAGCTAGTCACTATAGGGTGTTGTTCTTGTAGTGTAGTAACATGAGTACGTACATATCATGCAACAATTTTTCAGGTAGAAAGCACCTTAACGTTTACTACTTAAAAAGCAGCTTGTATATAAGTAAAGCTATAAGTTGTAGTACTCAAAACAGCAGCTTATCATGTTCTAAAAATGCAATAAGGTGCTTCAATAATCTAACTCAAACACACCCTAAGTCATACCATATATATATGAAAAGAAATCATAGTTCTTGTTGGAATTATATAACATGACATTCATAAATAATAAATACATAAAGCATCAAAGTATATGTGGAAGCGTAGGATCATATCTTGTTGTATTTTGTAGTTTCTCCCAATATGCCGGTTACTTTTTGCTCAGCCACTTATTAGATACCTTATAGAATTTTTGAGAATGAATTTACATTGTACTTGTAATTTTGGGCCTTTAAATTCGGATTTATACACTAAGCTATAAGGTCCAATATAAGTTTCTCTTACTGAACTTTTATGTTGAAGAAAGCCCAACAAGGCAACGAGCTTGTAATATTGGGCTAATGGCACCAAAATGTATTATAGTTGTCACTTATTCCTTTTATATGTATCGAACAATTTTTTTCCTATTCTATGTACTAAACTTTATTTTTTGGGCATTTTTGTGTACTTTATGACCATTTTGCCTCGCATTTTATTAACATGGGAGGGGCAAAATTGTCATAAAGTACACAAAAATACCAAAAAAATCAAGTTTAATACATTTAGAGGCCATTAGGCCTATATTATTTAAGAAACTTTACCTGTTTTCCAACTATATACACAAAGTTACAAATGGATTCATCACTGTTTGCAATGGGTTTTCTGAAAGAAAAGAGATTATGGAACTTTAGATCAACTCTTAAATAAAGTGTCATACTTTTCATGAATGACTACTTTCCATGCGCATGTAATAACTTGTATTTTTGGTTAATGTCTTACAGTACGATGGTTAACTTTTCTTTATCGACTATGTCTTGCTACTAGACAAAAAGATGTTGATGCAACCGACGAGTGGTTGATAAATGGTACTCCATCCATAACACAAGCTAGAAACATCATATAAAACGATCATACAATTGGAATCTACCAATACTCGGAAGAAATTCATGCTGATTTTTAATAACTTTTTTTATATATATAAATTCACTTGAGTATGTATTTTAAAGACATTTCTCACATTAACATAGATCAATCAACTTTATATTAACTTTCGATAGTATTTTGTAATTAAGAATGTATAAATTCTAACTGCATGTTAACATTTGTTTTAAGTAATGACTTACTAAGATTTTTCAAAGTTATTAAGCATTCCTTTACTGAAAGTTTTGTTTTCCTTCATTTAGATAGTCAAGTAGGAAATTAAAAGCACGTGGTAATTATAAACCATCATCGTTATATGTGATAAGATGATATAGTTAGGAAAGAAATGCAAATTAGGAAGCCAAAAAATATATTTTCATGTGTTGCTACGCTAGTTGCTAGTATACACAAGCCATTGGATTATTGGAGCACAACTTGGTAGACTCATGACATGGATAAACTTCCAACATGTAGTTTAAGAATCGACTTAACTACTTCTTGTATAAATCATAAGATTGCTAATGTACAATATAATTTCGTCACTACGTAGACATAAATCCATGAATTTCCTCATATAAATTGTTAAAAGTTACGTATAAATATTAATTAGTAAATGTCTAGTATCGAACCCGAGACCTCGGGATTGCACACTTTACAAACAAGAATAATGTAAAATAAATATATATATATGTTAAATGTATCGTATATATATATTTATGACACTTAATGAACTAAAATGGTCGTTAGTTATAAAACGTATGGACTAATTATCATTAGGGACGAAAGATATGGACTAGAATGTAACTTGGGAGTCAAGAAAGATCTAGAAACACCCTCTTGGGTGTATGGCCGGTCGAAGCCCATTCCAAAGGGTCGACCCATGCTTTACTTGAGCTCCAAGATTCACCTAGTATATATACAAGGCCAAGGATTAGGGTTTCACATCTTTTGTGCACACACACTAACCCTAAACCTTTTCTCCTTGTCTCTTTCTTTGTGGCCGATCGGTTCAAACCCTCCAAGGGATCTTGGATCGATTTTGGTTCTTCCAAAATATAAGTGTTTTGTTTACTTGCATCAAACCTTTATTCGTTGGTAGTTTGTGTGTACAAGAACGAGGTAATTACTTACTTTAGTAATTATCAAGAGATCGATAAACAAAACGGTAAGGGGTTTATCATTGATCTATTTGTACAAGAATCAAGGTTTATTTGAAGTGCATCGGGTACGTTTACTATTTATGTTTTAGTTAATCTTATACGTGTTATTACTTGATCCTAGCTTCCGCAATATGTGTACTTTGATTGTCAAACTCTAACAGTGGCATCACGAGCCATGGATAACATGTAATTGATTACTAAAACGTAATAAAAATCGGATCTTTAATTGTTTTAGATACATGTTTTTCTAGGGTTTTCTTTAAATTTTTTTTTAAAATTTTTTGTAACCCTAACCCTAATTTTAGGGGGGGTCGATTTCCACTAAAAAAACCCTAATTAGGGTTTGTGGTTTTCTTGATTAAATTGTAATCATATAGAAACCCTAGGTCTAAACCGGTTTTTGTGGACGTACTTGTGACCTATGTGCTAATTGTTAGGTTAATCCGTGACGAAACATGCATGTTAGTCATGGATCTTGGTTGTTTTTTATTTGTCACATGTTTTAAGTAGATCTTAAATTGGGGAAGACTCCAATAAATATTAAAATCAATTTATATGCTATGTGGTGTGTATATTATCTTTGGCCTACGCAATTGATTCGTCAATGTATGTGGCTCCACTTCCATTAAGAAGGGAATGCCTTAGGTGATTACATGCATTATTATACCTAGAATTGATTTTATTAGGATCTTTTTAATATGGTTTGCATGTGGCTAATTGTTTCACGTTTTATTATTAGTTGTTTATTTTCTTTAAATTACTTGTTTATTGTTTTCTCAATTGTTTGACTTGATGTAAGCAATAAAAAGGGTGATTTTCATAAAGAAAATAATACGGACTAATAATTGTGAAACCCTAAAGTGATAAAGTAAGAATCTTGCAAAGGTCTTATGACAATCGTGGTCCGATTCGCACGGTAATCAGCTCCGAGTCGAGACTAGCAAAATTCAAACTTTATTACTATTTTGAGATTGAATCCATAAACTTTTGCTTGAATGATGTTTTGTGCAAATATGGTTTTAAAATTAAGTCTTTTAAGATGATATTCATAACCGTGATTTGAAGGCTTAGAAAAGAGCCTTAGAGTCTGCCTTGGTTATCACAATCTTGAATATGTCTTAAACGAATTACTTTTAAAATCATATATTGTAGAAAGTCATCTTAGGGTTTTGGCATAAACCTCAAGTAAAACTTTGTGTATTAATTTCACGAATTGGTAATAAAAAGGTTTTGAAAACTTATGCTATAAAGATGAGTGCATGCATCTTTATACATATTTTGATTTACACATCAAAAATAAATACCCTTATAATTTAAGTTACATGCCATTTACCTAGAAGAAACACTTGGAATTTTAATTTAGTAAACGTGAGACCTAGGCTAAATTACTATAACATGGTAAAATTCTTTTAACGCGTGAGACCATAATTGTAATTTTACATGTTTCTAAGGTAGACGACTTAATTAAGTTGTGCGTGAGACCTAGAACTTAAGGCATGAGATGGGATGAAACATGCTTACAAGGCAAATTGATGAATCAATTTGATGTAATTCCCATAATGATCTAGGAATTGGAAAACTTGTTTGCCAATTATTGTTCGACAGATTACTATCTTTTGTACTTTCACCACTAGCAGATCAACTGATGTGGTGGAACTATGTAAAGTTAGATCCTAGATTTTCAAGAAAATTTTGGTGGTTATATGAATATAACTTTGGGTATTTTATTTTCTTGAAGATATTTATTATCGAAAATACTAATGTTTGAACTTTTATCTGTAGATATGGCTCAACCCGATACCCCATCTGTGATTTCTGCTTTCAAGAGTCATCTTGAGAGAGAGAAACTGACTGGAAAGAATTTCAATGATTGGTACCGCTCACTTAGAATTGTCTTGAGGTCGACCGGTAAAATGGACTATTTGACCGAAGAATGCCCAGCTGAGCCTGCTACTAATGCACCAGAAGCAGAAAAGGCGGCATGGAGGGTGGAACATGCTAAGTTTAATGAGGTTGCTTGCTTAATGCTCACTAGCATGAGTGCTCAATTGCAAAAGAAGTTTGAGTACTTTTTCCCAAAAGATATGCTTGATGTTCTTAGGCAATCTTATGAGAAACCACTAGCAGTTGAATTGTATGATGAATTGGACAAGCTACATAACTGCAAGCATGGTGATGGTAAACCAGTTGAAGATTATGTGACTGAGATGAAGGAATCTTTTGATCAGCTTCACAGAATTGGATTTGGTTACCCTGACAATGTGCAAGTGCACTTGATCAACAGGTCCCTTAACAAGGACTTTGCTGGTTTTGTGCAGAACTTCAATATGCACTGCTCGGGGAAGACAGTATCTGAATTACTCGCATTGCTTATTGAGTATGAGAAAAGTCTACCAGCCAAGGTCAAGAATCCTACCCCGCAAGTGTTGGCAATTCATGGGGGGAGAATCCAGAAGAAATCGCATGTGAACAAAGGCAGAGGGAAGGTTAACAAAGGCAAGCAGGTCATGGCCTATCAACCTGAACCCAAGATAAAGCAACATCAGCCTAAGCAGAAAAAGGTGAATCCACCAAACAAGAAGGATCAGGCATGTCACCATTGTCATGAAAAGGGCCATTGGAAGCGCAATTGTCCTCTCTATATTCATGACTTGCGACTCAAGAAGCAGGGAAATGAAGCTGGTAACCCCAGCTCATCAGGTGCGTTCTTTATGAATGAATTATTCACTCTTACTCCTAAATTGAATTCATGGGTATATGATACGGGATGTGGCATTCATATTTGCAATACCATGCAGGGGTTTAGAGTTGAGAGAAAGCTGGCCTATGGACAACAATTCTTGCACGTTGGTAACGGAGCGCATGCAGGAGTTGAAGCTATAGGAGTTTATGATTTAGTATTGCCTTCGGGCTTAGTACTATCTTTAAATAATTGTCATTATGCACCGTCAATTGTTAGAGGTGTAATTTCATTTTCATGTTTGTTGAACCTTGGTTTTGAGCATACTGTTTCTAGCAATGGAATTTCGGTTTCTTTAAATGGTGTTTTTTATTTTAATGCTATTGCTGTGAATGGTGTCTTTGAAATTGATATGAATGATAATGATAATGCTTTTGTTAAAAATAATTCAATGTATAGCATCAACAATAAGAGAATCAAGAAAGGTCTGGATTCATCTTATCTTTGGCATTGTCGACTTGCTCACATTGGCAAAGATCGCATGAAAAAGCTGCAACATGATGGGCTTTTAGAAAAGATCAATGATGAATCATTTGATAAGTGCGAATCTTGCATTGCTGGGAAGATGACTAAGAAACCCTTTAAAAATAGGATTGAAAGGGCGAATGATCTACTTGGTCTTATACACACAGATGTGTGTGGACCACTTAGACATGTGTCAAGGAGAGGTGCTAGCTACTTCTTAACATTTACGGATGACTACAGCCGTTATGGTTATGTTTATTTACTTAAACATAAACATGAGGTGTTTGAGACATTCAAAGTGTTTAAAGCAGAAGTAGAGTTGCAATTAGGAAAGAAGATTAAAGCTCTTCGATCCGATAGAGGTGGTGAATACCTGAGCCAAGAGTTTATAGATTACTTAGCAAAGGAGGGAATTGTCCAGCACCTTACTTCTCCATATACTCCACAACAAAATGGTGTATCTGAAAGAAGGAATCGTACATTGCAAGACATGATACGATCTATGTTTAATCTAACAACTCTTCCTTACTCATTTTGGGATTATGCCTTGGAATCTGCGGTTCGCATTTTAAATATGGTTCCAACAAAGAAGGTTGATAAGACTCCAAATGAAGTATGGACTGGAAAAGCTCCTAACTTGTCTTATCTAAAGGTCTGGGGTTGTGAGGCGTATGTTAAACGTGACTCAGCAGACAAACTCCAACAAAGATCTGTAAAGTGCATCTTCGTAGGTTACCCTAAGGAAACTATGGGTTACTACTTTTATTACCCAGCTGAAAACAAGGTTTTTGTTGCAAGGTATGGAGACTTCTTAGAAAAGGAGCTCATATCTCAAGAATTCAGTGGGAGAGTATATGATCTGGAAGACGATCATGAAGATGTGACACCTTCTGAAAACACTAGCCAACTTCCTGAAGAACCTGAAAGTTTAGGTCCTCCACCAGAAGTTGAAGTGACTCCCGTTCGCAGATCTTCAAGATCTGTGAAGGCTCCTACACGTCTATGTTTAAACATGGAGTGTGATGAAAACTTGATAGGGGATCTTGATGAACCTGCAAGTTATAAAGCTGCCATGAATAGTCCTGAAAAGGAAAAATGGCAAGGAGCTATGAATGGGGAAATGCAATCCATGGAAGACAATGAAGTCTGGGAAGAAGTAGACCTACCTCCGGGTTCCAAGCTAGTTGGGAGTAAATGGCTCTACAAGAAAAAGACTGATATGGATGGCATTGTACACACCTATAAGGCCCGTTTGGTAGCTAAAGGCTATACTCAAACTTTAGGTGTTGACTATGAGGAGACCTTTTCTCCTGTAGCTGACATAAGGGCAATTAGGATTCTTATAGCCATAGCCGCTTACTATGACTATGAGATTTGGCAAATGGATGTCAAAACCGCCTTCTTAAATGGTCGCCTAGATGAAGACATCTACATGGCGCAACCTGAGGGGTTTGTGAATCCAGAATTCCCAGATCGTGTGTGCAAGCTTAAAAGATCCATTTATGGATTAAAGCAAGCATCACGACAATGGAATAAAAGATTTGATAGTGAGATTAAGAAGTATGGATTCACTCAAAATCTTGATGAGCCATGTGTATATCACAAAGCTAGTGGGAGTAATGTAATTTTCCTTATATTATATGTCGATGACATATTGATCATGGGGAACGATATTCCAAGTTTGGAAAAGGTTAAAGAATATCTTGGAAGTTGTTTTTCTATGAAAGATCTATGGGAAGCTGCATTTATTCTGGGAATCAAGATATATAGAGATAGATCTCAGCGATTAATTGGATTAAGCCAAAGTGCTTACATTGATAAAATATTGAAGAGATTCAGTATGCAAAATTCCAAGAAAGGATATTTGCCGATGCAAGAGCAACATGGCTTGAGCAATAAAGTTTGTGCTTCAACACCTGAAGAGGTACAACGCATGAAGAGAGTCCCTTATGCTTCGGCTGTGGGATCTATAATGTATGCGGTAAAAAGCACAAGGCCTGATGTGGCGTTTGCTCAGAATTTAACCAGTCGATATCAGCAGAACCCGGGTGAAAAACACTGGACTGCTGTTAAGAATATTCTTAAGTACCTTAGGGCTACTAAAGATATGTTCTTAGTTTATGGGGGTACTCCATCTGCAGAGCTTGATGTAACAGGTTACTGCGATGCTTCTTGAAAAGGTGATAAAGATGATACGAAGTCTCAGACGGGTTATGTCTTTATCATTAATGGAGGAGCTGTTGATTGGAGGAGTAAAAAGCAGAGTGTACTAGCGATGTCTGCTACAGAAAGTGAGTATATAGCTGCTTCAGAAGCTGCAATGGAAGCTGTTTGGATTAGGAAGTTTGTTTCAGGGCTTGGGGTTATGCCTTCGATTCAGCGACCTATAAAAATGTATTGTGACAACTCAGCCGCAATTACATTTGCCAATGAACCTGGAATAATGAGAGGCACCAGACATTTCCCGATTAAGCACCACTATGTCAGAGAACAAGTTGAGATAGGTGAAATCGAAATGCTCAAAGTTCACACAGATGAAAACTTAGCTGATCAATTTACAAAGCCTTTACCTGGCACCAAGCTTTATAAGCATGCTGAAGGAATAGGACTTAAATTAGCTGATAGTTTCATGCCCATTTGTGATTAGTATTTGGATAAAGGATGTAATGTACAATTATTAATATTTATTGAAATAAAATATTGGTTATGTTTATTTATTCATTGTCTTATTAATAATATATCCTATATTTGCATGTTTAAGATCCGTGAATAATTTATTATTCTAAATAGTCCGTTGTCGATTAATGATATGGGAATATCATTAAACTAAGACAATTTTGAGTATTGGTTAAGGATATACTTGAAAGTATATTGATGCGTATTCATACCAATTTCACATGATATTCAATGAATTGAGTATTGGACTTATCCCAATAATATGATTTAAATTTATTGTGAGAATCATATTTAATAGTTATCCTCAGACTTGAGATACCAGATAAGTGTCATGGATGTAGTGCATGTTGTCTCTTGTACCTGTGTAACACAAATGTATTTTTTTGCTTCTTGTTGGAATTCTTGTTGGAATGTATGGTAGATGGAGGCAGGTAGATAGTGTGGTAGAAGTTTCTTTCCGGTGGAAAGAATCAAAGCATCTACCCTTTTGGTTTCGGCGACAACCCAGAGTGTTATATAGAAGATAGATATCACATCTACTGCGACACTTCTGTAAACCCTCCAAAGGCCACTTTTTCTGAACGCGGCCACAGGTCGATCAAATCGATATCTGATTCCAGCATCCGGATTTCCAATCTAGTGGCGAGCAGGTGCTGTCTTCCAAATGGCACAATAGTCCTAGGTGTTATGCCCTTGTTGGAGATTGGTGACACGCCGTACAGCTTATCGAAAGTTAACAAGTTCACAGTTATCGGTTGCGATGGTTCTGCTTTCCTGTACAAACTGATCAAACTGAGCCAAACATCGTCATTTGCTGATTGGTCTACTGGTTGTATGGTCTTTTGTTCGGCGGTGGTTGCACCCGGGGAATTTCCTGTAGCCGGGGAATTTCCTGTAGCCAGCGAGTGTACAGGAAATGGTTGTTGTCAATCACCCATAGCCCATGGCTTAACCGGTTACACAATTGGGTTACAAAATTCAAGTGCATATGATTCTTTCGTCTGTAACGGGATTTTTAATCCTTGTACATACGCCTTTGTTGGTGAGGAGAATGTATTCAAGTTTAAGGGTGTTGCTGATTTAAATGATACTAATTTCAAAGAGAGGATCGAGGCTACTGTGCCGATTGTGCTTGAATGGGCTATTGGTAATCAGAGTTGTTCTGAAGCCAAAGCAACAGAAGGTTTTGCCTGCCAATCAAATGGCATATGTGTTAGCTCTTCTAGAGAAACTCGTGGGTACCGTTGCGTATGTAAAAAAGGCTATGAAGGAAATCCATATCTGTCTCCTGGCTGCCAAGGTACAATCAATATACAAAGGTTATATCTGCTTTATCACTTTATCAAATCGCTATTTAAATATTAAGAAAAGAGTCTTTTTTTCGAAATAATTACGGTCAAATGTCCTCTACGTAGCTATTTAGTTTGCGGCTACTTTATTTATTTATATTTTTTTAATAAAAAGTGGTGAAAATGAAATTTAACTATAAGAGATATCTTTTATTTATGTAATAAAGGAATTACATTATTTTGGAGTGATTTTGTAAAATCAATCTTAGTGGAAAAAAATTAGGCAAATAGGGAAGCTCGATTTTGACAAATAGGCAAAATCAAGTAATATGATTGCTAATAAAAAGTCAAAATTAAATTGATTTTGGTCAAACTTTAATAAATTTTGTGGAGAATTTGATTGAGAAAAAAAATACTTAAAAGTATAAGTGTCAAATTTATGAAAAAAAAAACTTAAAAAAAGAAGACATAATTATTAAAACATTAGTAGTTGAATTTTAATATATTATATGTAGTTAAGTGTATAATTATAAATCTTCATGTTTTTTAATAACTTTAAATAATAAACAAATAACCCCTTACACTTTGTACCCCTTATATTTTATATTATGAACTTTGTTTACAATTACATGAGTATTAGTATTAGTTTGACACTTCCATCCATTAAACTTACAAAATTTTATAAATATACGAATTAGTTTTAATATACGTTAAATGTTTTTAAGATAAATATTAGTTTTAAACTTTCATTTACTAAAATATTTTTTTTACTATGCACGTTAAATAAGGACACATGTTATCCTATTTAAAAATTTAATCTATGCGTACACGGATTTAAATATTAAATACGGCTAAATTATTATTAACGGTAATATAAATATCAAATTTTAATCACGAATTACTGTGACATGAAAATAAATATACACGATTGTACTTATAAAAACGACTCATGTTATTATTATTTAAAGTTTATATACGGATATACTGAAAACATTTGAAAAACTTTACGGAGTATATTTTAACTTCATCAGCTCATTATGTGTTACTAAACTCGCACATTTCGTACAACATGATACCAATTGTTAAAAGTTAAACAACAACGTCAACCTCAGCATCTATATAAGCTAAATAAACGTTTATATACGGATATATTTTAACTTATACCAACGACAGCGCTCGTGCTACTAAACTCGCACATTTTGTACAACATGATATTAAATATATGCGATTGTACTTATCACAACGACTCATGTAATTATTATTTAAAGTTTATATATGGATATCCGAAAAAACATTTTTAAAAAACTTTACGAAGTATATTCTAACTTCATCAATGCTCATTAGATGCTACTAAACTCGCACATTTTGTACAACATGATACCAATAGTTAAAGTTAAACAACAACAACAACATCAACCTCAACCTCAACCTCAACATCTTTGTTAGTTAAACAAAGTTAAATCTTTCATCCTATAAAATTTTGTACAAAATATTAATAGATATTAATACATAATGACAAACTCATGCATATTTATTAGTTATACTTATATGTATAAACCACGTGCAAATTCTTATATATTCATATAGTAAACCAAAATTTTAAAATAAATTTGATTTATGTATAAACCATGTGCGTGCACGAGAGTTATAACTAGTATATTTGTAAAAGTTTTTCAATATTTGTAAAAATCTTAAGTTATATTATTGGATTGATCAAACTTCTCAATTTTGCTGGCGTGACAAAATTGTGTCCTATAATTGGTTAATTTTCTCCAAATTATATCTTAATTGTCACACAACACGTGTTTTCTTTTGTTACATGAAAAGTTGACTTGTTAAAGGCAAGTCTAGATTACTTTAATATAGAACTCGAAGTGTACTTGTCCCAAAACATTTATTCTTTAAGTTACTAAAGTTTTTGGATTTGTTTTGTTTTTATCCCACCTATTTGATTTCCCTTTTCTATTCAGACATCTGCGAGACCAGAAAAGTGTTACTGTAATTTACCATCGTTTTTTAATTAAAATATATATATATATATATATATATATATATATATATATATATATATATATATATATATATATATATATATATATATATATATATATTGTGGCACCTTGTGTGTGACACTAATAGGTCTATGAAAAACAATATTTTCCTTGTAGTGAAATTTAGTGTTATAGATTACGTATTTAGCTCTTTATCTTATGTCATTGGTTGTGTTCCTTTTTTTGCTAGATATCCATGAGTGTGATCGAAAGGAGGATTTTCCATGCTATGGAACTTGTATTAATACTCCCGGGAACTACACATGCAAATGTAAAGAAGGCTATTATGGTGATGGCAAGATTCCAAATGGTTGCAAACGTTCTACTGCTGGACATTCAAAATTTACAACAATCATATTTATTTTAGGTAATTCTTTGATTAATCATGTGACCCGTAAACCGTTCTTCTTTTCAATCACATATATATTGAAGGAATACTTAGCAGAAAATGATTAAGGAAAGATAAAAGCGAATTAAATAAAAGGAAGACACGATCAATTGGAAACATTTCTCTTATGTTTATTATTATTATTTTTATTTTTATTTTTCAAATAAAATTTTTCTTTGCTTTCCAAAAATTAAAAAAGTTAATACCATTCAAAAACTTAATATAAAAAAGTTAACATAAATTTTTTCTTATGTTAGTTTTGTTGAGGTTACATGCTACTCTCTTTCATTCTACTCTTATTTGAACAAGAAATACTGTGAAAGACTTTGCATGCTTAGTTAAGGACTTAGGTGGGTGTCATGGAATCATGTAATCGTGGGAGATGGTCGTTCATGCATGGCTCTTTATGAAACTAGTAAAACTAGTAGTCTTTTTTAATAAACGAATCACTTAATTTCTTCACCCAGAAGGAAGCCACAGGCCAGTAGGCTAACATTAGCGGGCCAAGTTTATTAGTATTATTTTAGGCGGTGAGGGAATATTTCAAGATACCGTAGGGAATTGTATTATAGATAGAACGAGAGCTGGTATTAGGCGGTGAGGGTTTGTAAGCCGTCCTTATCCAGTATGTAAAAGAAAAACGTGTACATATAATAACAGTTTCATGTTGGGCCTTACCTGAACGAAATAATGGACTACACAACTGGGCTATTGAGGAAACTATTAAGCTACATTGAAAATCGGGTTGACTCGGGACACTTCAAACCCGGCGAGTTGACTTGGTTTAATTTGACTCGTTTTTCGACCGGAACGGTTCAACCAGTTGAACTACCCGGGTCGAACCGGGTTTCAAAACAGTATGTTTAATCCCCAAATCCTCAAACTTTTACTCCCTCCGTCCCATATTAAGTGTCAGCTTACATCATGCACAAAGTTTTAGAAAATACCACTAACTACACTCTCCACCAATCAAATATCATTTTTAACCACTAAAGTCTCAACTCATTGGTTGAAATAGAATATGGACACTTAATTTGGGACATCCAAAGATTCCATTGTGTATACTTAATATGGGACGTAGGGAGTATTATTTTTCGTTTATAACCCATAAACTATGTTTTATCACTAAAATTATCTATTACTATAAAATTCCGTTGCTATACACCGTACTCGTCTAGTATAGATAATGGTTTGATTTTTAAAATAGTTTGCAAGTATGGGTTACTTCAAAATTCTTTTGTGAAAATGGGTTAGTATGCTTTGGAAGTACTTTTTAACTTTATTCATGAATGTCTTACTTTAAATTATTTGTATGTGCCTCCCTTAAATTGATAGTTAAAAATTGAAGTAAATTCATCAAAGCAATGAGTGACCTTTTTAACTTTTTTTTCTTTGTCAATTGGTTATATTCTTTGCATTCTTTTGTATAAAGCTATTATTTACAGCTAAAACTGGGAACGATTTCGATTATACGTAGAACAACACATGATCATTAAAATTGGTCGTCAAGCTATAGTTTTAATGTTCTTAACAAAGTTTTCAGCTCATTAGATAAATACATAAAGTGTGAGTGGTAGTATAGAGCAAAAATATGAATACCTGTCACATTTTTAGCTAAAAACTTGTGTTAATTTATAAGATTGTGAAAATGCATTCCTATATTTTCCCCCTTTAAGTAACGACCCTCAAGTATACATGTCACTGCTAAATGGAGGTGAAAATGCATTTTATGTCTTTTGTGCGGATATTCAACCAAGATTCGGTGCAACTTAAGCATGTAGCTTTTCTAGTTAGGATGTCTATGGTCACAATTATTTTGACACAAAATAATCTTTTCCACCATGATTTTTTACACTATTGTGTGCCTAAATATAGTTAGTAAACTTTATATTACCTTTTACTTAAAACAAAAGCAGGTGCAGATTGTTTAAGTCTCCTATGTTATATAATCTATGATGCAAATATAAAATATGTGTTTGTGCAGGTGTTGTATTGGGCACAGGGATACTAGTTTTATTTATTGGTGTGTACAAACTAATCCAAAAGAGGAAGGATAAGAAACGTAAAGTGAAATTCTTCAAAAGAAATGGTGGTTTGTTGTTAGAGCAACAAATATCAAGTGGTGAACATGCAACTCAGACAACAAGAATGTTTAGCGCAATAGAACTAGAAAAAGCAACCGACCATTACAATGAAAATAGAATAGTAGGTCGAGGAGGCCACGGAACAGTGTATAAAGGAATGTTACCAGATGGAAAAATAGTAGCTGTAAAGAAATCCATGTTGGTAGATAAAAGTCAAGTCGAACCATTTATCAACGAGGTGTTTTTACTCTCCCAAATTAGCCACAGAAATGTGGTGAAGTTGCTTGGATGTTGTCTAGAAACAGAAGTTCCGATTCTCGTTTATGAATTCGTGTCAAATGGAGATCTGTACCAATTCATACATGACGAGAATTATGAGTTTCCTACTTTTTGGAGTATACGACTACAAATTGCTACAGAAGTAGCAGGAGCTCTTTTCAATATGCATTCTGCAACCTCCGTTCCTATATATCATCGCGACATAAAATCTTCCAACATACTTTTGGATGAAAAATTCCGAGTGAAATTATCAGATTTTGGAATCTCCAAGTCCGTCTTGGGTGATCAAACTCACTTGAGCACATTAGTAGTCAAGGGGACTGTTGGTTACTTAGATCCCGAGTACTTTCAATCATACCAATTCACCGAAAAAAGCGATGTTTATAGCTTTGGGATTGTTGTCCTTGAGCTTTTAACTGGGAAAAAGGCAATATATTCCATAGGAACAGGGGAATCGAGAAGCTTGGCAACATTGATTCTATCAACCGATGAAGGGCTTCTTCTAGAAAACGTTGATAACCGAGTGTTGGATGGACCAGAAGAGCAGCTTGTAGCAGTTGCTAAGCTTGCAAAAAGATGCTTGAATTTGAACGGGAGGATGAGGCCAACAATGAAAGAAGTTGCAATAGAGTTGGAGGGAATAAGATCAAGTTACTAAATAAAATGAATCTACTGTTTATTTTGTATTAAGATTGTTGAATAATCCGGATTGGAGCTAGCTATATGTCTATGTGGATGACATTATTATGTTCTTAAATTTTTTTTTATCTTAAGTTGGTCTTTTGTGATTTTTCATACCGAGACTTTTTAATATATGTACCTGTATTTGTAACTATATGTTGCGTGTGCACGATGATTCATTTCCGGGCCTTTTGCTCATTGTTCAAACTCTGCTAGTAATAACAATAATACAGTTAAACATTTATGGTTGAAATGAAAATAAAATGAAGAAGACAGCAATTACAGAAGTGAAGTAGCAAGTAGAAAAGTGAAGTCAAAGGGTTACAGTAAAACTTCCACACTTTCATTTGTAAAAACTTACTGCAAAGTATTTCTGGATAATGGGCTAAGAAAAGAGCTATTCTATGGCCATTGGCTTTGATAGGTTCAGGCCAACTAGTAAATTGGATCATTAAGTTAATGTAAATAGGGTTATATCTCATATGTATGATTTCCGAACCAATATAAAAAAATCCCGATATGCAGAATATTTTCAATCTTTTGACTGATGGTATTATGCATGATTGATATTTAGAAAAACATTAAAAAATGATACTCATAAAGTGCATTGATCCCTAGCATGATTTGTAACCTCTATAGTGTCCGAAATGAACTACATATTGATAGATATCAACAAAATGCCCCGAGTTGTAGACTTGTGCAAAGAACACAACTGGTAGACCGGAGACCCATGAATAGCTCCATAAAGATAATCAGGGATTGGCGATATTTAAATCGTTAGCACGTTGATGTTACACAACTCCTAAAAGAAATAAAAACCATACAAGCAAGTATTTGTGTCACTAGGCTTTGGTACACTTCCTATTAGCATTCTCCTCTCGTGATATTTCTCCTTTCTCATAGACAAATATTGTGAAAGGAGATGGCATATATGAAGTGGCATATAGGAGGTGGACTAAGTGACAAATAAATGATTTTATGGTTGCATCCACGTGAGAGCTTTTTACAAGATCACCCATACTCAAACTTTTACAGTTGTACACAAGCATAGGTTTCTTAACGATGTTCTTTGGGTAGAAGTCTCAATATAATAGTTATAAAATACAAAATAAGATGACTCTTACATTCGTATGAGATAAGTTATTACATCCTCCATAGCTAATACTTTGTCCTCTACATTTGCACATAGCATAAAAAAAATGCAATCATTTTTTAAACCAACTTTTTTGTTTAGAAAAAAACGTAAACCAAACATTTGTTCTACTATTTTAATCACGATAATTGTTGGTTATCCTCGTCACCAAAATCACTTCCTGCTCAGTGATACATCATCACCATCAGTGGTAGACGTAAAGGTATGCGCGCTTTAATAAAGTTTGAACAAGGCATTCACTTAGTATTGGACCCTAAACTTTGTAAGAAAAATAATTGTTTTGACGCTCTAAGGGTATAGACGTGCATACCTTGTGCCTCAAGTATGTCTTCGTGGGATCTTTATCCCTGTAATTCACATGTAACATTTAACCTAGTCAACCATTTACCACATATATTGCGTCAACACAAAAAAGCTAGTCACTATAGGGTGTTGTTCTTGTAGTGTAGTAACATGAGTACGTACATATCATGCAACAATTTTTCAGGTAGAAAGCACCTTAACGTTTACTACTTAAAAAGCAGCTTGTATATAAGTAAAGCTATAAGTTGTAGTACTCAAAACAGCAGCTTATCATGTTCTAAAAATGCAATAAGGTGCTTCAATAATCTAACTCAAACACACCCTAAGTCATACCATATATATATGAAAAGAAATCATAGTTCTTGTTGGAATTATATAACATGACATTCATAAATAATAAATACATAAAGCATCAAAGTATATGTGGAAGCGTAGGATCATATCTTGTTGTATTTTGTAGTTTCTCCCAATATGCCGGTTACTTTTTGCTCAGCCACTTATTAGATACCTTATAGAATTTTTGAGAATGAATTTACATTGTACTTGTAATTTTGGGCCTTTAAATTCGGATTTATACACTAAGCTATAAGGTCCAATATAAGTTTCTCTTACTGAACTTTTATGTTGAAGAAAGCCCAACAAGGCAACGAGCTTGTAATATTGGGCTAATGGCACCAAAATGTATTATAGTTGTCACTTATTCCTTTTATATGTATCGAACAATTTTTTTCCTATTCTATGTACTAAACTTTATTTTTTGGGCATTTTTGTGTACTTTATGACCATTTTGCCTCGCATTTTATTAACATGAGAGGGGCAAAATTGTCATAAAGTACACAAAAATACCAAAAAAATCAAGTTTAATACATTTAGAGGCCATTAGGCCTATATTATTTAAGAAACTTTACTTGTTTTCCAACTATATACACAAAGTTACAAATGGATTCATCACTGTTTGCAATGGGTTTTCTGAAAGAAAAGAGATTATGGAACTTTAGATCAACTCTTAAATAAAGTATCATACTTTTCATGAATGACTACTTTCCATGCGCATGTAATAACTTGTATTTTTGGTTAATGTCTTACAGTACGATGGTTAACTTTTCTTTATCGACTATGTCTTGCTACTAGACAAAAAGATGTTGATGCAACCGACGAGTGGTTGATAAATGGTACTCCATCCATAACACAAGCTAGAAACATCATATAAAACGATCATACAATTGGAATCAACCAATACTCGGAAGAAATTCATGCTGATTTTTAATAACTTTTTTTATATATATAAATTCACTTGAGTATGTATTTTAAAGACATTTCTCACATTAACATAGATCAATCAACTTTATATTAACTTTCGATAGTATTTTGTAATTAAGAATGTATAAATTCTAACTGTTAGAATAAATCCTTTCACATGTGGCCTTAGACCATTTAGACCCTAAAGTATGCCTTAATGACATTATCTACCCTAACTAACAAATGGCGGTTATTTGATGGAAGTAACTACCATAACAAATAAATATTCAGGGTTGTGGGTTTTTTTCCTGTATCTTGTCAAGAACGTATTCTCAATAAACACCATAACTCTTGAGAGAAATCCCTCCATCGGATTATTGGCATCACTACCGGAATCGACTAACCCTAACGCTATGGCTTCTTCATCTAATCGTAATCCTCAGTCGGTTCTATCATCAAGTAAGTTTACTTTAATGTTATTGTTATGGTATGATTACATGAGATTGATCCTTTATATGTTTAATTAATTTAACATGTGGTATCAAGAGCAATTTAAATTTCATGTATCATATTTAAACCCTAATTAACCGATGATGATCTTATTATTATGAATTAATTTAATCTGTGATGAAAGCGATTTCGAATATACAACAGGAATTGTGACGAGTATAAAAGTTGTTGTATGATTTCATTAAATTATTTATGCATGGCTATATGTTTTTTACTTTGCTAACTCTATTCTTAAAAGCATGATAAGAAAAAAAAATAATTAAATTATATGATGCACATGGTGATTATTTAATAACCAGTTTCTGCGAATCGTCTTCGTCTATCCATATGAAGTCAGTAATACTAAAAGATATTTACATCTTTTAATTGACAGTAGTATAAAACAAGCCTTATGTAATTTTTCTGGATGTTAATATTAGTTTACATGAACCATGCGTAAATTACTTGTACAAAATAAACATAACATTAGAACTTGATTTATGTAATAATGTAAATGTTATGATATGAATGATCTATAAGATATCACCACTCTATGTTGATAACAGTTTGCATATGATTTGTTGATATTGCATATAGATCAGTGGTTAGCAAAATTACGTATTTGTTGACTACACTAGTTAAATGGTAACTTGCAAATTAATAAAGATAACTAGTCCAACGAATAGTTGTTTAGATTAATATGCGAGTTTATTCATGCCATATTATGAAATTGTTCATGTTACCACTCAATGAACCCAACGGCTATTTGTATGATAACTTGAACAATGAAATATATATTAGCATAATAAGCAATATGTTACGTTTCTGCCCAACGGTGATATGTGATATATGTGCATGCTTTGTCTAGTTAAAGATGATTAATGGTTTAATTGTTAACTAAACCAACGTGAGGTTGATAATTAGGCACAACATCTTTATACCTATTATTTTGGTGTTCATGATAGGTTTATGTTTTTCTGATATGCTTTACATATATATCCCATTAATTCCTTTAGTTTTTATTTGAGCATACATTTAATTTTCATTCTATGTCAGCATCTACCTTAACTTCCAATACGGGTTACTTGTCCGGAATTGAACCCTTAACTGGTACTAACTTCTCAACATGGAGAGATCAAGTGAAACTTACTCTCGGAGTAATGGACCTCGATCATGCGCTTCGTACTGATCCTCCCGCTGCACTTACTGCTGAAAGTACAACAGATCAAAAACGTGCTTATGAACAGTGGGAGCGATCTAACCGTATGTCTCTCATGATCATTAAGAATTCCATATCCGTTGCTATTCGAGGAGCCATTCCTGACTCTGAAAATGCAAAGGAGTACTTAAGCTCCGTAGAGGAACAATTTAAAGGGACTTCAAAAGCCCATGCAAGCACTTTGATCCTCAAAATGTTGACTACCAAGTATGACGGAGTTAGTGGTGTACGAGAGCACATAATGATGATGAGCGATATGGCAAACAAACTGAAAGGCATGGACATGGAAATCAGTGAAGGTTTTTTAGTTCATTTCATTATGACATCTCTCCCTATGCAATTTGGTCCTTTCAAGATCAATTATAATACGCAAAAGGAGAAATGGAAAATGAGCGAACTGATTGCCATGTGTGTGCAAGAGGAAGAACGCCTCAAAGTTGAAAAGCCTGATGTCATTCATGTTGCTACCACTAACACCAATAAGAGAAAGGGCTCATGGAAGGGCAAAGGTTCAAGTGGAGATAATTCTACTCCAAATAAAGTCCAGAAAATGGGTGCAAGTACTAGCTCATTCCATGGCGATCCAAAATGTAAATTTTGCCATAAGAAAGGGCATACTCAAAAGGATTGTCCAAAATTCAAGGAATGGTTAGCAAAGAAAGGTATATTTGAATCTTTTATGATTAATGAATCCTTTAATATAAATGTCCCTATTAATTCATGGTGGATTGACTCTGGATCCATGGTACACATTGCTAATTCTTTACAGGGATTCCGTACAATCCGGAGATTGGAAAGAAACCAACGAACGGTTAAAGTCGGGAATGGAGTTGATTTGAACGTAGAAGCTGTTGGGACCCTTTCATTAATATTGGAGGGTGGCTTTTGTTTAAATCTTTATGGCACTCTTTATGTACCGAGCATGACTCGAAACTTAATATCTGTATCTAAACTAATTATTGATGATTTTATATTTACGTTTGGATACAATAAAGTATATATTAGTTTAAATTCCCGTGTTGTTGGATATGGTTTTCTAGAGGGAAACCTCTTCAAGTTATGTTTAGATAATCAATTTTCGGAATCTCTATTATCATTTAACGTTAATGAGAATGTGAATCAAAATAAGAGAAAACAAGATCAAGAAACTTCATCAATGTTATGGCACCAACGTTTAGGCCATATTTCACGAGACAGAATGACTAGACTTGTGAAAGATGAAGTTTTACCCCATCTTGATTTCTCTGATTTTGAAAAATGTGTAGAATGCATAAAGGGAAAAATGACCAAAGGAAATAAGAAAGGTTCCACACGAAGTACCGGATTATTAGAACTAATCCATACTGATATATGTGGACCTTTTCCTTCGGGCATTGGTGGTCATAAATCATTCATTACCTTCATTGACGATTACTCACGTTACATGTACCTGTTCTTAATTAATGAAAAATCCGAATCACTTGAAATGTTTAAAACATTTAAAGCGGAAGTTGAAAATCAACTTGACCGAAAAATTAAAGTGGTGAGATCGGATAGGGGAGGTGAATATTATGGCAGACATACAGATGTTGGTCAAGCTCCTGGATCTTTCTTTGACTTTTGCAAAGATCATGGGATTATTAACCAATATACCATGCCGGGTACCCCTCAGCAAAATGGTGTAGCTGAGAGGAGAAATCGCACCCTTATGGACATGGTTCGTAGTATGTTGGCAAATTCAACTCTTCCCGAATTTCTTTGGACTGAGGCATTGAAAACGGCTGTCCACATCCTTAACAGAGTTCCCTCAAAATCTGTTCCAAAAACACCATATGAAATTTGGACGGGAAGAAAACCCAGCTTACGATATTTAAGGGTTTGGGGATGTCCAGCCGAAGCTAAGTTATACAATCCTCAATCACGAAAACTGGACTTGAAAACCATTAGTTGCTTCTTCATTGGGTACCCAGAACGATCAAAGGGTTACCGATTTTATTGCCCCTCTCATAGTACCAGAATTGTTGAGACACGCCACGCAGAGTTTCTTGAAAATTCTAACAACAGTGGGAGCGGTTCATTTAGAAGAATTGAACTTCAAGAGGCTCGAGATGAGACACCAATAATTCATGTGCCCATCTCGATTAACACGCCACTTGAAACCTTGAATGATCACTTAATTGCTCAAGATCAACCAAATAATGTCGAGGAAAATGAACCTAACCATGAAATTAATGTTGAACCACAAGAAACTCAACAACCATTGCGTAGGTCACAACGACATAGGCAGCCCACAAACTTTGACGATTACTATACCTATTTGAATGAGGCTGATTTTGACTTAGGGAAATGCAATGACCCTGAATCATATGAGGATGCTATTAATTGTGATCAATCAGCTCATTGGAGGGAAGCAATGAATGATGAGCTAAACTCAATGAGAAAAAACAACGTTTGGGAACTTGCTGAATTACCAAAGGGTGCAAAACCTGTTGGATGCAAGTGGGTCTTCAAGACCAAACTTGACCCAAATGGAAATGTTGAGCGATATAAAGCTCGTTTGGTTGCAAAAGGGTATACTCAAAAAGAGGGTGTTGATTATAAGGAAACTTTTTCTCCAGTATCGAGAAAAGATTCCCTAAGGATCGTAATGGCACTTGTGGCTCATTTTGACTTGGAGTTACATCAAATGGACGTCAAAACGGCATTTCTTAACGGAGATTTACATGAAGATGTGTTCATGGCCCAACCACAAGGTTTTAAATCTAAAGGCCAAGAACATTTAGTTTGTAAACTCAAGAAATCAATTTATGGGCTTAAGCAAGCATCCCGTCAGTGGTATTTAAAATTTGATGAAGTAATGAAGAAACACAACTTCATCAAGAATCTGGTAGATCAGTGTGTATACCTCAAGATGAGTGGGAGCAACTTTATTATACTTGTGCTTTATGTTGATGATATCCTTTTAGCAAGTAATAATATTGACTTGTTGCATGAGTCAAAACGTTTTCTTTCTAGAAACTTTGACATGAAAGATCTTGGTGAAGCTTCGTATGTAATTGGAATTGAAATTCACCGAGATCGAGCCAATGGTACATTAGGATTGTCCCAAAAGGCATATATTGAACGCGTACTCAATAGGTTCAATATGCAACATTGCTCCCCGACGGTCGCTCCCGTAATTAAGGGTGATGTTTTCGGGTCTCATCAATGTCCGAAAACTGAGGTTGAACATGAGGAAATGAAGCGAATTCCTTATGCTTCCGTAGTAGGAAGCTTAACGTATGCTCAAGTTTGTACTCGACCAGATATCGCTTTTATATGTGGCATGTTAGGCAGGTTTCAATCTAATCCTGGCCTACATCACTGGAAAGCTGCTAAGAAAGTATTGCGATATCTTCAAGGAACGAAGGAGTACAAATTAACTTACACTAGATCCGACAATCTTGAAGTTATTGGATACTCGGATTCAGACTTTGCGAAATGCAAAGACTCTAATAGGTCAACTTTGGGATATATTTTCATGCTGTCAGGTGGGCCTATTTCTTGGAAGAGTAAAAAACAAGTGCTAACGACGACCTCAACAATGATGGCTGAGTATGTTTCAGTTTATAATGCGACATGCCATGCAATGTTGTTGAGAAATTTGATCACTGGACTCAAAATTGTTAACTCTATCTCAAGGCCATTAAAGATTTATTGCGATAATAACGCAGCCGTGAGCTTCTCGAACAGTAATAGTTCAACTGGAGCTGGTTTATACCTCGATACAAAGTACCTATTTGTACGTGAAAGAGTGGAGGAACAACGTATATATATCGAGCACATTAGAACTCATGAAATGCTTGCGGATCCACTAACTAAAGGTCTACCACCCAAAGTATTTCAAGGCCATGTTGCTAGAATGGGTTTACGTCAAGACCTTACATAATGTGTTGTAGTTAATGAACTATTTCATGATTATGTTTAACTTCAAAACAAGCGCTTTAAGATAATATCCTTCACTATAATGTCTAGTTTGTCTGTATTTATTTTTAATTGTGTACACTTATGTTTCATTATAGACAAACTTATGTGTACCACATTACTTTGTCATTTTGGCTTAATGAAATCATATATTTCAGATTAGTACCATTAGTATAATCGATGGGGGTTCCGTGTCAAACGCGACACGTGTGGCTGTATCTTTTTACTTTTGTGCTATTATGAAATTATGGTAATGCACATAAACTTGTAATTGGCCAATATAATTTTCAGGTTTATGTATATATGAATAAATGGTCTTACGGCCAAGTGGGAGAATGTTAGAATAAATCCTTTCACATGTGGCCTTAGACCATTTAGACCCTAAAGTATGCCTTAATGACATTATCTACCCTAACTAACAAATGGCGGTTATTTGATGGAAGTAACTACCATAACAAATAAATATTCAGGGTTGTGGGTTTTTTTCCTGTATCTTGTCAAGAACGTATTCTCAATAAACACCATAACTCTTGAGAGAAATCCCTCCATCGGATTATTGGCATCACTACCGGAATCGACTAACCCTAACGCTATGGCTTCTTCATCTAATCGTAATCCTCAGTCGGTTCTATCATCAAGTAAGTTTACTTTAATGTTATTGTTATGGTATGATTACATGAGATTGATCCTTTATATGTTTAATTAATTTAACACTAACTGCATGTTAACATTTGTTTTAAGTAATGACTTACTAAGATTTTTCAAAGTTATTAAGCATTCCTTTACTGAAAGTTTTGTTTTCCTTCATTTAGATAGTCAAGTAGGAAATTAAAAGCACGTGGTAATTATAAACCATCATCGTTATATGTGATAAGATGATATAGTTAGGAAAGAAATGCAAATTAGGAAGCCAAAAAATATATTTTCATGTGTTGCTACGCTAGTTGCTAGTATACACAAGCCATTGGATTATTGGAGCACAACTTGGTAGACTCATGACATGGATAAACTTCCAACATGTAGTTTAAGAATCGACTTAACTACTTCTTGTATAAATCATAAGATTGCTAATGTACAATATAATTTCGTCACTACGTAGACATAAATCCATGAATTTCCTCATATAAATTGTTAAAAGTTACGTATAAATATTAATTAGTAAATGTCTAGTATCGAACCCGAGACCTCGGTATTGCACACTTTACAAACAAGAATAATGTAAAATAAATATATATATGTTAAATGTATCGTATATATATATTTATGACACTTAATGAACTAAAATGGTCGTTAGTTATTAAACGTATGGACTAATTATCATTAGGGACGAAAGATATGGACTAGAATGTAACTTGGGAGTCAAGAAAGATCTAGAAACACCCTCTTGGGTGTATGGCCGGTCGAAGCCCATTCCAAAGGGTCGACCCATGCTTTACTTGAGCTCCAAGATTCACCTAGTATATATACAAGGCCAAGGATTAGGGTTTCACATCTTTTGTGCACACACACTAACCCTAAACCTTTTCTCCTTGTCTCTTTCTTTGTGGCCGATCGGTTCAAACCCTCCAAGGGATCTTGGATCGATTTTGGTTCTTCCAAAATATAAGTGTTTTGTTTACTTGCATCAAACCTTTATTCGTTGGTAGTTTGTGTGTACAAGAACGAGGTAATTACTTACTTTAGTAATTATCAAGAGATCGATAAACAAAACGGTAAGGGGTTTATCATTGATCTATTTGTACAAGAATCAAGGTTTATTTGAAGTGCATCGGGTACGTTTACTATTTATGTTTTAGTTAATCTTATACGTGTTATTACTTGATCCTAGCTTCCGCAATATGTGTACTTTGATTGTCAAACTCTAACAGTGGCATCACGAGCCATGGATAACATGTAATTGATTACTAAAACGTAATAAAAATCGGATCTTTAATTGTTTTAGATACATGTTTTTCTAGGGTTTTCTTTAAATTTTTTTTTTTAAAAAATTTCGTAACCCTAACCCTAATTTTAGGGGGGTCGATTTCCACTAAAAAAACCCTAATTAGGGTTTGTGGTTTTCTTGATTAAATTGTAATCATATAGAAACCCTAGGTCTAAACCGGTTTTTGTGGACGTACTTGTGACCTATGTGCTAATTGTTAGGTTAATCCGTGACGAAACATGCATGTTAGTCATGGATCTTGGTTGTTTTTTATTTGTCACATGTTTTAAGTAGATCTTAAATTGGGGAAGACTCCAATAAATATTAAAATCAATTTATATGCTATGTGGTGTGTATATTATCTTTGGCCTACGCAATTGATTCGTCAATGTATGTGGCTCCACTTCCATTAAGAAGGGAAGGCCTTAGGTGATTACATGCATTATTATACCTAGAATTGATTTTATTAGGATCTTTTTAATATGGTTTGCATGTGGCTAATTGTTTCACGTTTTATTATTAGTTGTTTATTTTCTTTAAATTACTTGTTTATTGTTTTCTTAATTGTTTGACTTGATGTAAGCAATAAAAAGGGTGATTTTCATAAAGAAAATAATACGGACTAATAATTGTGAAACCCTAAAGTGATAAAGTAAGAATCTTGCAAAGGTCTTATGACAATCGTGGTCCGATTCGCACGGTAATCAGCTCCCAGTCGAGACTAGCAAAATTCAAACTTTATTACTATTTTGAGATTGAATCCATAAACTTTTGCTTGAATGATGTTTTGTGCAAATATGGTTTTAAAATTAAGTCTTTTAAGATGATATTCATAACCGTGATTTGAAGGCTTAGAAAAGAGCCTTAGAGTCTGCCTTGGTTATCACAATCTTGAATATGTCTTAAACGAATTACTTTTAAAATCATATATTGTAGAAAGTCATCTTAGGGTTTTGGCATAAACCTCAAGTAAAACTTTGTGTATTAATTTCACGAATTGGTAATAAAAAAGTTTTGAAAACTTATGCTATAAAGATGAGTGCATGCATCTTTATACATATTTTGATTTACACATCAAAAATAAATACCCTTATAATTTAAGTTACATGCCATCTACCTAGAAGAAACACTTGGAATTTTAATTTAGTAAACGTGAGACCTAGGCTAAATTACTATAACAAGGTAAAATTCTTTTAACGCGTGAGACCATAATTGTAATTTTACATGTTTCTAAGGTAGACGACTTAATTAAGTTGTGCGTGAGACCTAGAACTTAAGGCATGAGATGGGATGAAACATGCTTACAAGGCAAATTGATGAATCAATTTGATGTAATTCCCATAATGATCTAGGAATTGGAAAACTTGTTTGCCAATTATTGTTTGACAGATTACTATCTTTTGTACTTTCACCACTAGCAGATCAACTGATGTGGTGGAACTATGTAAAGTTAGATCCTAGATTTTCAAGAAAATTTTGGTGGTTATATGAATATAACTTTGGGTATTTTATTTTCTTGAAGATATTTATTATCGAAAATACTAATGTTTGAACTTTTATCTGTAGATATGGCTCAACCCGATACCCCATCTGTGATTTCTGCTTTCAAGAGTCATCTTGAGAGAGAGAAACTGACTGGAAAGAATTTCAATGATTGGTACCGCTCACTTAGAATTGTCTTGAGGTCGACCGGTAAAATGGACTATTTGACCGAAGAATGCCCAGCTGAGCCTGCTGCTAATGCACCAGAAGCAGAAAAGGCGGCATGGAGGGTGGAACATGCTAAGTTTAATGAGGTTTCTTGCTTAATGCTCACTAGCATGAGTGCTCAATTGCAAAAGAAGTTTGAGTACTTTTTCCCAAAAGATATGCTTGATGTTCTTAGGCAATCTTATGAGAAACCACTAGCAGTTGAATTGTATGATGAATTGGACAAGCTACATAACTGCAAGCATGGTGATGGTAAACCAGTTGAAGATTATGTGACTGAGATGAAGGAATCTTTTGATCAGCTTCACAGAATTGGATTTGGTTACCCTGACAATGTGCAAGTGCACTTGATCAACAGGTCCCTTAACAAGGACTTTGCTGGTTTTGTGCAGAACTTCAATATGCACTGCTCGGGGAAGACAGTATCTGAATTACTCGCATTGCTTATTGAGTATGAGAAAAGTCTACCAGCCAAGGTCAAGAATCCTACCCCGCAAGTGTTGGCAATTCATGGGGGGAGAATCCAGAAGAAATCGCATGTGAACAAAGGCAGAGGGAAGGTTAACAAAGGCAAGCAGGTCATGGCCTATCAACCTGAACCCAAGATAAAGCAACATCAGCCTAAGCAGAAAAAGGTGAATCCACCAAACAAGAAGGATCAGGCATGTCACCATTGTCATGAAAAGGGCCATTGGAAGCGCAATTGTCCTCTCTATATTCATGACTTGCGACTCAAGAAGCAGGGAAATGAAGCTGGTAACCCCAGCTCATCAGGTGCGTTCTTTATGAATGAATTATTCACTCTTACTCCTAAATTGAATTCATGGGTATATGATACGGGATGTGGCATTCATATTTGCAATACCATGCAGGGGTTTAGAGTTGAGAGAAAGCTGGCCTATGGACAACAATTCTTGCACGTTGGTAACGGAGCGCATGCAGGAGTTGAAGCTATAGGAGTTTATGATTTAGTATTGCCTTCGGGCTTAGTACTATCTTTAAATAATTGTCATTATGCACCGTCAATTGTTAGAGGTGTAATTTCATTTTCATGTTTGTTGAACCTTGGTTTTGAGCATACTGTTTCTAGCAATGGAATTTCGGTTTCTTTAAATGGTGTTTTTTATTTTAATGCTATTGCTGTGAATGGTGTCTTTGAAATTGATATGAATGATAATGATAATGCTTTTGTTAAAAATAATTCAATGTATAGCATCAACAATAAGAGAATCAAGAAAGGTCTGGATTCATCTTATCTTTGGCATTGTCGACTTGCTCACATTGGCAAAGATCGCATGAAAAAGCTGCAACATGATGGGCTTTTAGAAAAGATCAATGATGAATCATTTGATAAGTGCGAATCTTGCATTGCTGGGAAGATGACTAAGAAACCCTTTAAAAATATGATTGAAAGGGCGAATGATCTACTTGGTCTTATACACACAGATGTGTGTGGACCACTTAGACATGTGTCAAGGAGAGGTGCTAGCTACTTCTTAACATTTACGGATGACTACAGCCGTTATGGTTATGTTTATTTACTTAAACATAAACATGAGGTGTTTGAGACATTCAAAGTGTTTAAAGCAGAAGTAGAGTTGCAATTAGGAAAGAAGATTAAAGCTTTTCGATCCGATAGAGGTGGTGAATACCTGAGCCAAGAGTTTATAGATTACTTAGCAAAGGAGGGAATTGTCCAGCACCTTACTTCTCCATATACTCCACAACAAAATGGTGTATCTGAAAGAAGGAATCGTACATTGCAAGACATGATACGATCTATGTTTAATCTAACAACTCTTCCTTACTCGTTTTGGGATTATGCCTTGGAATCTGCGGTTCGCATTTTAAATATGGTTCCAACAAAGAAGGTTGATAAGACTCCAAATGAAGTATGGACTGGAAAAGCTCCTAACTTGTCTTATCTAAAGGTCTGGGGTTGTGAGGCGTATGTTAAACGTGACTCAGCAGACAAACTCCAACAAAGATCTGTAAAGTGCATCTTCGTAGGTTACCCTAAGGAAACTATGGGTTACTACTTTTATTACCCAGCTGAAAACAAGGTTTTTGTTGCAAGGTATGGAGACTTCTTAGAAAAGGAGCTCATATCTCAAGAATTCAGTGGGAGAGTATATGATCTGGAAGACGATCATGAAGATGTGACACCTTCTGAAAACACTAGCCAACTTCCTGAAGAACCTGAAAGTTTAGGTCCTCCACCAGAAGTTGAAGTGACTCCCGTTCGCAGATCTTCAAGATCTGTGAAGGCTCCTACACGTCTATGTTTAAACATGGAGTGTGATGACAACTTGATAGGGGATCTTGATGAACCTGCAAGTTATAAAGCTGCCATGAATAGTCCTGAAAAGGAAAAATGGCAAGGAGCTATGAATGGGGAAATGCAATCCATGGAAGACAATGAAGTCTGGGAAGAAGTAGACCTACCTCCGGGTGCCAAGCTAGTTGGGAGTAAATGGCTCTACAAGAAAAAGACTGATATGGATGGCATTGTACACACCTATAAGGCCCGTTTGGTAGCTAAAGGCTATACTCAAACTTTAGGTGTTGACTATGAGGAGACCTTTTCTCCTGTAGCTGACATAAGGGCAATTAGGATTCTTATAGCCATAGCCGCTTACTATGACTATGAGATTTGGCAAATGGATGTCAAAACCGCCTTCTTAAATGGTCGCCTAGATGAAGACATCTACATGGCGCAACCTGAGGGGTTTGTGAATCCAGAATTCCCAGATCGTGTGTGCAAGCTTAAAAGATCCATTTATGGATTAAAGCAAGCATCACGACAATGGAATAAAAGATTTGATAGTGAGATTAAGAAGTATGGATTCACTCAAAATCTTGATGAGCCATGTGTATATCACAAAGCTAGTGGGAGTAATGTAATTTTCCTTATATTATATGTCGATGACATATTGATCATGGGGAACGATATTCCAAGTTTGGAAAAGGTTAAAGAATATCTTGGAAGTTGTTTTTCTATGAAAGATCTAGGGGAAGCTGCATTTATTCTGGGAATCAAGATATATAGAGATAGATCTCAGCGATTAATTGGATTAAGCCAAAGTGCTTACATTGATAAAATATTGAAGAGATTCAGTATGCAAAATTCCAAGAAAGGATATTTGCCGATGCAAGAGCAACATGGCTTGAGCAATAAAGTTTGTGCTTCAACACCTGAAGAGGTACAACGCATGAAGAGAGTCCCTTATGCTTCGGCTGTGGGATCTATAATGTATGCGGTAAAAAGCACAAGGCCTGATGTGGCGTTTGCTCAGAATTTAACCAGTCGATATCAGCAGAACCCAGGTGAAAAACACTGGACTGCTGTTAAGAATATTCTTAAGTACCTTAGGGCTACTAAAGAGATGTTCTTAGTTTATGGGGGTACTCCATCTGCAGAGCTTGATGTAACAGGTTACTGCGATGCTTCTTGGAAAGGTGATAAAGATGATACGAAGTCTCAGACGGGTTATGTCTTTATCATTAATGGAGGAGCTGTTGATTGGAGGAGTAAAAAGCAGAGTGTACTAGCGATGTCTGCTACAGAAAGTGAGTATATAGCTGCTTCAGAAGCTGCAATGGAAGCTGTTTGGATTAGGAAGTTTGTTTCAGGGCTTGGGGTTATGCCTTCGATTCAGCGACCTATAAAAATGTATTGTGACAACTCAGCCGCAATTACATTTGCCAATGAACCTGGAATCATGAGAGGCACCAGACATTTCCCGATTAAGCACCACTATGTCAGAGAACAAGTTGAGATAGGTGAAATCGAAATGCTCAAAGTTCACACAGATGAAAACTTAGCTGATCAATTTACAAAGCCTTTACCTGGCACCAAGCTTTATAAGCATGCTGAAGGAATAGGACTTAAATTAGCTGATAGTTTCATGCCCATTTGTGATTAGTATTTGGATAAAGGATGTAATGTACAATTATTAATATTTATTGAAATAAAATATTGGTTATGTTTATTTATTCATTGTCTTATTAATAATATATCCTATATTTGCATGTTTAAGATCCGTGAATAATTTATTATTCTAAATAGTCCGTTGTCGATTAATGATATGGGAATATCATTAAACTAAGACAATTTTGAGTATTGGTTAAGGATATACTTGAAAGTATATTGATGCGTAGTCATACCAATTTCACATGATATTCAATGAATTGAGTATTGGACTTATCCCAATAATATGATTTAAATTTATTGTGAGAATCATATTTAATAGTTATCCTCAGACTTGAGATACCAGATAAGTGTCATGGATGTAGTGCATTTTGTGGAGCAATCTACCGCTTACCGTAATTGGAAGTCATAAGGGTTGTTTTCAGAATGTTGCAAAGTTCATGGGTTATTCTTGTAGTCAAGAGAGAATTCGCTCCTTCTGATTTGTTCAGAAGTTTAATACTGCTGGGCCCCTCGTAGGGTTGACAAAATGTTTGCGTGTCCACGCCCAAAGTCTATCTGGAATACGTTCAGATGTTTTGGTAATTTTGTTCAATCATAAAGAGACGAGAAACAGAATTTAATAAAGAACCTCACATCTTTATTAATGTAGTACTAGAGGCGAAAGGATAATAATAATGATGAATCATTAAAGGTTTTCCAGGAAACCTAGCTCAGGTCGAACTAGGGGCATTGGAGTGTTGCAAGACGCTAACCAGTGTCATTTTACTATTAATAGATATACGAGTGGGAGCTGTTAAAAGTTACGTATAAATATTAATTAGTAAATGTCTAGTATCGAACCCGAGACCTCGGGATTGCACACTTTACAAACAAGAATAATGTAAAATAAATATATATATGTTAAATGTATCGTATATATATATTTATGACACTTAATGGACTAAAATGGTAGTTAGTTATTAAACGTATGGACTAATTATCATTAGGGACGAAAGATATGGACTAGAATGTAACTTGGGAGTCAAGAAAGATCTAGAAACACCCTCTTGGGTGTATGGCCGGTCGAAGCCCATTCCAAAGGTTCGACCCATGCTTTACTTGAGCTCCAAGATTCACCTAGTATATATACAAGGCCAAGGATTAGGGTTTCACATCTTTTGTGCACACACACTAACCCTAAACCTTTTCTCCTTGTCTCTTTCTTTGTGGTCGATCGGTTCAAACCCTCCAAGGGATCTTGGATCGATTTTGGTTCTTCCAAAATATAAGTGTTTTGTTTACTTGCATCAAACCTTTATTCGTTGGTAGTTTGTGTGTACAAGAACGAGGTAATTACTTACTTTAGTAATTATCAAGAGATCGATAAACAAAACGGTAAGGGGTTTATCATTGATCTATTTGTACAAGAATCAAGGTTTATTTGAAGTGCATCGGGTACATTTACTATTTATGTTTTAGTTAATCTTATACGTGTTATTACTTGATCCTAGCTTCCGCAATATGTGTACTTTGATTGTCAAACTCTAACATAAATTTCCTAAAGTATGTTTCGATTCTTTGATAAATATATATAACCAACTTTAACTAATAAAATGGCAGGGTTATATCATCACTTGAATCCAAAATCATGCTTCCATGACCCCTATAGAACATTTTCTTATTAAATTCAGTTTTATAACCAAATTTTTGACTGAAATTTACTTCATTTAATGCATCTCTTATGAGGACTATTTGACTGAAATTTATATAACCAACTTTAATTAATAAAAAGAACATTTTGACTGAAATATACTTCATTTAATGTATCTCTTCTGAGGACTATTTTCTTATTATCTTCAGTTTTATAAGAGCACCCGGTGCAGGCTCGTTGTGGAGGTTCGCCGTTCGATGTGGATGGCCCAACGGCGAGCCGAAGCTCGCTGCTATACCACAACTTCCTCGCCGTTGCTCTTTGTTGGGTGGTTTTTTGTGGCCACGGCGAGCTTTCTTTCTGACAAAAAGTGATGTATACGTTGGAGAAGCAGAGATGGAAAAGGATATATTACCGTTTGGTTTGCCGAAAATTTACAACGGTTGTGTTTGTTTGTATTTTTTTTCTCCCTACACTCTTTTACATAAACACTATAAATACTAACTTCATTTTCACTTCTCTTCACTACATTTCAACAAACTAAACTAAAAATTTCTATACCTCTTCTCCAAATTAAAAAAAAAATGTCTCAAAACCCGAACGAAGAGGGCTATTTCTTTTTTTTTTTTGGGTAAAAGGTCAACGACCCGGTAAATATATTACTCCAAAAAACGTTTAAGTACAACGGATATGGGTGAATCCCATATCTCAGCCCGTTACATAGGCGAAAAGCTTACATAACAAGATACTACCTATTTTCAAAACAATCCATTACTCACATGATGGTAATGATTTTGACAAAATATAAGCTACTTCCTACGACCTTGGAGATTAAGACCATAAATGGTATTAAGAGCATCCAATTCCCCTGGAAGATCATAAATTTGCTTCGAATAGTCATCATAGTCATACTCATCTTCACGCTCATGACCACCACCAAAAAGATTTGCAGATTCATTGAAAGTGTTAAGAACCTCCTCCTCTTCACTATCTGAAGCCACAACCTCACCTACCTTTGAGAATGGGTTAGCCCTCTTAAAAATAGAGGTAGACGGAATAGGCTGACCAGCATCATCCACAAGAGTAGCTGTCCCATCGATCAACAGCTTTTCAAGCTTACTAATTTTCTCAACAATAGGAGTAGAGCCACCTTCCATTGTTCCCATAGCATCACTCACAAGCGTTTCTTGCGTATCACTCACAAGAGGTACTTGTGAAGAATTACCAGTCGTAACCGACTCATCCTTATTAACTTCCATTGTACTGCCAGCATCCACATCCTTGTTAGTAACAACCTTAGGACTACCAAGACCAACTGTATCATCCATATTAAGAGCATCAAACTGATTAGAAGTAGTGATCTTGGTTCCACTCGTACTAGCCACATCAGAAGCCATCTTCTTACTGACATTAGCTTTCTTAGTTTCAGGAAGAGTCTTTTTGGGCTGATATTCAAAATGCTTACCCACCACAGGTTTGGTAAAACCTCCTCGACCCGAATTCGAAGCAACTTGCTTACCCTTCTTCTTATTGTTAACAGGTTGGAAACCATCCCTTGCATTCATAGTAGGTTGAGCATTCGGTATGACAACCTTAGGGCAATCAACCAAAGTATGTCCAAATACCTGACATTTATCACAGCGAGGCGGTTTCCACTCATATTCTACCCGGATCTTTTCAATAGTCGAACCCGTACCATCAAGTAGAGGAATCTCAACAGTGAGACTGTCCTTTAGTACCTCATCCGACTTAACTTCAATCATACACCTAGCAAAGCTACTCCGGCCCCAAGACTCCTTGCACATTTGACTAGTAAAGGCATCTAACCTTTTGGGCGTCCCAATCACTGTAGCAAGAAGGCTAAGCCCGTCATCGGAGAACATAGCTAAAGGAACATCATGGAATTTAACCCACACCGGAATGTTAGTTAAATCCTCTTTAAGCAAGTTAGTGTTCAATGTCCATGGTTTAAGGATAATAGGGACATTACGAATCAACCAAGGACCATTATCAAGGACATCATCAACACCTTTCTTCGACGTAAACTTGAAGAAAAAGAACCCCTTAGCATTCATCATAACCTTTTGTAACCCATACTTAGCCCACGCATTGCGAACATAATAATCAACAACAGGAAAAGCAAGGCGTTGACCAAGGAAGTATCCGTAAAGAGTATTCTCGAACCTCATGTTAACCTCTTGCACTACATTCATTGGGACTGATAAATCAACATCAGCCTTCTTCTTGCTACATTCCAACCTACGAAAGTTTGATACATGTTTTAGAGGTTCATTAGAAGTAAAAGAGGGCTATTTCACGAACCTCCTAACGTCAAACCAACGTCAATATGGGGGAGCCTCAAACTCTTCTACTCTCTCGTCTCAAAGTCCAAACCCTTCACCGCCATACAGTTCGCAACCATTAAATCCGAATGAAATTTACCTTAACCAACAATATGGGTTTCAACAAGGATTCGCAAGTCAACAGTAGAAATTTCCCAAGACCAAGAGATGGGAAATGACAAAGAGAATGACTTCTTTTGGAACGAAATTCATGAAGTGTTCAACGAGCGGACTACTGATGACCCTCGTACCAAAAACATGCTATCCGGTAAATGGTCGAGGCTCAATGCCGACTGCCAAAAATTCCACGCTATTTATAAACATTTAGAGCGTCGCAGTGGTGAAAATGAGCATGATCATATCGAGAATGCCAAAACGAAATTCGCACTAAAAAGGTGGTGAAAAACTTCTCATGTTTTAAAATTGCTATATTAATTCACTTAATGATATGTAAGTACTAGAAATAAATAACTTGATATATTATATCGTGCTTTGTAAGGATAAATTGTGTGATTATGTATTATTTAGGGAAAATTCTTTTAAAACGTACTATACTTGTCCAAAAAATCACTTTTGTAAGGATAAATTGTGTGATTATAGATCAATCAACGTTATATTGAACTTTCGATAGTATTTTGTAATTAAGAATGTATAAATTCTAACTGCGTGTTAACATTTGTTTTAAGTATAAATTTATAGTATACAATGACTTACTAAGATTTTTCAAAGTTATTAAGCATTCCCTTACCGAAAGTTTTATTTTTCTTCATTTAGATACTCAAGTAGGAAATTAAAAGCACGCGGTAATTATAAACCATCGTCGTTATGTGATAAGATGATAGTTAGGAAAGAAATGCAAATTAGGAAGTCAAAAATATTTTTTCATGTGTTGCTATGCTAGTATACACAAGCCATTGGATTATTGGAGCACAACTTGGTAGACTCATGACATGGATAAACTTCCAACATGTAGTTTAAGAATCAACTTAACTACTTCTTGTATAAATCATAAGATTGCTAATGTACAATATAATTTCGTCACTACGCAGACATAAATCCATGAAATTCCTCATATAAATTTCCTAAAGTACGTTTTGATTCTTCGATAAATATATATAACAAACTTTAACTAATAAAATGGCAGGGTTATATCATCACTTGAATCCAAAATCATGCTTCCATGACCCATATAGAACATTTTCTTATTAACTTCAGTTTTATAACCAAAGTTTTGACTGAAATTTAGGGCCCGTTTGGTTTGTAAGTGGGATTGGAGTTGGATTTGGATTTGAGAAAGGTTTGAAAGAAATTGGATTTAAGTATAGGTTTGAATTAAATGAGGAGAGAGAAAAATAAATGATTGAAATATATTTATTAATGTTTGTATTATAAATAAATAAATTATTTTAATTTGTTTTATAAAAGGTTTTAAAACAAAACTTAACGGATTAGTGGTTGAAATTGGTTGTGGACCCACATAATTTTTATAAACAGCTGAAATCCTGGGAGGGTAGGAAGGTTTTCTCTCTCTTCGTATTTCATGACTTTTCTGACACATTTAAAACCTATCACCTCAAAACAAACTATGTTTTTTACTTTAACTTTAATCCCTGATCTCAAAACCCAGTAAACAAACGCACCCTTACTTCATTTAATGTATCTCTTATGAGGACTATTTGACTGAAATTTATGTAACCAACTTTAATTAATAACTAGATGAGTACCCGTGCATAACAACGGAATTTTATATCGACAGATAGTTTATTGATAAAAAAAAAGTTTATAGGTTATAAACGAAAAATAATAAAGTTAGAAGATTTGGGAATTAAACATAATGTTTTGAAACCCGGTTCGATCTGGGTGGTTCAACCGGTTGAACTGTTTCGGTCGAAAAATGGATCGATTTAAACAGGGTCAACTTGCTAGGTTGGGTCAAAAACGGGTCATATTAAACTAGGTCAACCCGGTTTGTGATTTGTATTAATTGTTTTAATTGGTTGTATTTAATTTGGTAGATATGTTTTAAATTGGTTGTACAATGTGAATAAATAATTATACTTTTAAGTAATGGGGTGTTTTAGTAAGTGTATTAATTACATTATTTTCTCTCTCTCATATGACCAAGTGTTGAAAACTCAACTTTTCACTTTGAATATTTTTCCTAGTAATATAGAAAAGAATATTTTGACTGAAATTTACTTCATTTAATGTATCTCTTATAAGGACTATTTTCTTATTCACTTCAGTTTTATAACCAAAGTTTCAAGTGTATTGTAATATTCTAGAATGGTACCCGCGCAATGCGGCGGCGGGTACCTGTGACTATATTTTGCGTTATTCGGTTATTCGGTTACAAATTTAGTTCTCTTTATGTTTTATAAGTAGAGATGGTTAAGCCAAATAATTTTAGTTTGAACAACCAACCTGCTTCTAAACAAACTTCGTAACCAACTTGCTTTCTAACCAATTAATGTTGAAATTTTTCCATAATAAGCAAGAAAAAAGTCTGAATTTTGAGCTTTTCTAATTATAGAATAGTTCCAAATGCATTATATAATACTATAGTAGTATAGATAAGTTAGAAAATAGCATAACTAGGCTGAAGCTTAGCTGCAAGCCCAGTCCATCTTTTAGTTCTCACAAAGCTCATAGCAAATTAGCAATTGAATTTGACCATTTGAGGCTCTTTCTATTTTTCTGTAACCTATCTATTTGCTATTCGAACGATAAACTTTATAAAAACTAGTTGTATCGTATAAGCTAAATTTGGTTAACTAGTTATTTCATAGGTGATTCACTTGCATGACATTCATGTCGAGAAGTAGATGAAAAATTTGTTAAAAGCCAACTGTCATTGGTTGCTCTCTCCCAAAAATCGTTATTGAGTAAATGTCTTTTTTTTTTTTTTTTTTTAAGATAATACAAAAGCTTGTTTCGTAGCGTGTATAGACGAATTTAGACTGAGAACTACTCAAACTACTACCTAGTATTTTGCAATGGCAGTAAAATCTAATTTGGAATAATTATCTTTAGTATAAATACAATAACTTTTTCACCAATACTTGTTTCCAGGCTGGTGACTGCTGGGTGTTAGCCTCTTGCTTATCATCTTGTATTCTACATACTATGTTTAATCTTCATTTGGAAGATGATCTCCTGCAACTTCATTAGGCTTCTCTCACAGTAGCACTCTTTATATTAATTGAAGATATTTTTTTGCTGTTATCACAACAGAGGCCCGCAATATAGCTAGATTGCAAAGCTTATTAAATTTGAAAGCAACCACAAGAAATTTCATGGTATATATTCATTTGGGAGTTGGGACCAAAGAGAAAATTCTTTGGTGTTATTTCCGCAAAATTCCGATGTCTTCTATACAGGACAAGGTTTACCAAGGTATTCCGAACAATCAAACTTAACCCCAAAGTCTTTAAACCATAACAAAAAAAGGCGGCTCAGAAAATTCAAAATAAAGCGCCATCAAAGATCCGAAATAGAAGATATTTCTCATCAACGCGTCTACTTATTCTGGAAACATGAATATACGACCAAGTTAAAATGAAATACTGAGTAACTATTATGCGGTTCGTAATGAAATGGAATCTATTGAAATTGCTACAGATACTATATTGTATACAATATAAAAGTACGACAGAACATTACTTATAAAAAGGAGGTGAAAAACTTCCCATGTTTTAAAATCATGCTTCCATGACCCATATACAACATTTTGACTGAAATTTACTTCATTTGATGTATCTTTTATGATGACTATTTTCTTATTAACCTCAGTTTTATAACCAAAGTTTTAAGTGTACTGTAATGCTATTAGTTACCAAATAGCATAACTGGGCTGAAGCTTACTTGAAAGCCAGTCCATCTTTTAGTTCTCACAAAGCCCATAGCAATTGAATTTGACTATTTGAGGCTCTTTATAATTTTTGGTAACCTATCTATTTGCTATTCAAACGATAAACTTTATAAAAACTAGTTGTATTGTATAAGCTAACTTTGGTCAACTAGTTACTATTTCATAGATGATTCACTTACATGATATTCATGTCGAGAAGTAGATGAAAATATTATTAAAAGCGAACTGTCCATCGATGTTTCCATTGCATTGGTTATTGAATAATGGCTTTTTTACTAACATAATACAAAAGCTTGTTTCGTAGCATGTATAGACGAGTTTAGACTGAGAACTCCTCAAACGACTACCTAGTATTTTGCAATGGCAGTAAAATCTAATTTGGAATAATTATCTTCAGTATAAACACAATAACTTTTTCACCAAAAAGTATACATAATCCAGGCTAGTGAGTCACTAGCCTGGATTATGTATACTTTTTGGTGAAAAAGTTATTGTGTTTATACTGAAGATAATTATTTCAAATTAGATTTTTCACCAAAAAGTATACATAATCCAGGCTAGTGAGTAGTGACTGCCCGGTGTTAGCCTCTTATTGCTTATCATCTTGTATTCTACATATTATGTTTATCTATTTTGGAAGATGATCTTCTGTAATTTCAATAGGTTTCTCTCACAGTAGCACTATTTATATTAATTGAAGATCTTTTAGCTATTATCACTACAGAGGCCCGCAATATAGCTAGATTGCAAGTTTTTAAATTTGAAAGCAACCACAAGAAATTTCATGGTATATATTCATTTGGGAGTAGGGACCAAAGAGAAAATTCTTTGGCGTTATTTCCACGAAATTCCGATTTCTTCTATACAGGACAAGGTTTACCAAGGTATTCCGAACAATCAAACTTAACCCCAAAGTCTTTAAACCATAACAAAAAAGGCGGCTCAGAAAATTCAAAATATAGCGCCATCAATGATCCGAAATAGAAGATATTTATCATCAACGCATCTACTTATTCTGGAAACATGAATATACGACCAAGTTAAAATGAAATACTGAGTAACTATTATATGCGGTTCGTAATGAAATGGAATCTATGGAAATTGCTACAGAGACTATATTGTATACAATATAGAAGTACGACAGAACATTACTTATAAAAAGGAGGTGAAAAACTTCTCATGTTTTAAAATTGCTATATTAATTCACTTAATGATATGTAACTGCTAGAAATAAATAAGCTGATATATTATATCGTGCTTTGTTAGGAGAAATTGTGTGATTATATATTATTTATTTTGATAAGTATTAAAAAACTAACATATTGACACCAAATACTAAAGACTCATAAAAATATGAATTTAATGACACCAACAATCTATATAAGCATATCACAGGTTTTTCACACAACCAGTTTCCTCACTGCAACAAATGGTTACATAATGAGTCGTATATCATCACGTTTCATTTATACTAATTCCGGCTAAGGACCTTGGTGTTTCATATTTTTTTCACACCTCAAATTTTATTTAATATTCTAGGGCAGTTTACAGCACTCATTTTTTATATGACCTTCTTAGAACTTTTTAGGACACACATCATCTATGTTTTACCCATAATACATGTTAATACACTAGAAAGGTGTGCAATCCGACGTCGTCTGTTGAGGTAACACGTTCACCGTAAGGAATTGCAATATAAATTCCGAACATATATATGCCTATAGTACGTGATCACGCACTGCAAGTCCTATCAGATATTTCATACTAGTATTCTACAATTTCCTATTTATTATTTAAAAAAATATAAAATAAAATAAAAAATAAAAAATCACCATCATGAATACTATTTTGTTAACAGGAATTTAAAACTGATTACATTTCAAAAGCATGTTTCGTTGCCTATATATATGAAGTTAGACTTGCAACATCACCTAGAAATACCAAATGGCAGACATGAAATTCGTTGTTCTAATTTGGGCAGTATTTCAAATGCTTTCGTTTACAGCTTCCGATACAAATTCCACCACTACTGAATCCTACACCAACTTTGCTAAGGCAGGCTGCGTGAACCGATGTGGGGACTTAGATGTTCCTTACCCTTTCGGTATTGGAGACAACTCAGCGTGTTATCTAAATGAGGATTTTCGCATATACTGCAACGCTTCACTAAACCCTCCAAAGGCCTCTATTAATTTAGGCGGCTACAACTCGATCAACTTGATATCTGACAACACCTCAAAAGTGCCGATTGTGCTTGAATGGGCTATTGGTAATCTGAGTTGTTCTGAAGCCAAAGCAACGGATGGTTTTGCCTGCCAAAGAAATAGCAAATGTGTTAACTCTATAAAGAAAAGTGGTGGGTACCGATGCGAATGTAAAGAAGGCTATCAAGGAAATCCATATCTGTCTGCTGGCTGCATAGGTAGGTACAAATGTACAATCAATATACAAAGTTTATATCATTGCTTTATCACTTTATCAAATCGCTATTTAAGTATTAAGAAAAGGGTCCTTTATTCGAAATAATTACGGTCAAATGTCCTCTACGTAGCTATTTAGTTTGCGGCTACTTTAATTTTAATTTTTTTATTTTATTTTTTTATTTTTTTAATAAAAAGTGGTGAAAATGAAATTTAACAATAAGAGATATTCTGTTTTTCAATATTCGTAAAAAACTTCAGTTAGACTAATGGATTGATCAAACATCTCAATTTTGTCGTATAATCGGTTAATTTTCTCCAAATTCTATCTTAATTGTCACACAAAAGGTGTTTTCTTTTGTTACATGAAAAGTTGACTTGTTAAAGGCAAGTCTAGATTACTTTAATATGACTCGAAGTGTACACGGAAAATGTCCCAAAACTCTTATTCTTTACGTTACTAAAACATCTCAACGAGTTTGCGAGACCAGAAAAGTGTTACTTTAATTTACCACGTTCCGTTTTCTAATAAAAAACTTAAATATTGTGACACCTTCTGTGTGACACTAATAGGTCTATCAAAAACAATATTTTCCTTGTAGTGAAATTTAGTGTTATAAATTACGTATTTTAGCTCTTTATGATATGTCATATATAATGATTCCCTAATTTTGTTATGTTGAAGATTAGCCGATCATTGGTTGTGTTCCTTTTTTGCTAGATATCAATGAGTGTGAACGAAAGGAGGATTTTCCATGCTATGGAACTTGTAATAATACTCTCGGGAATTACACATGCAAATGTAAAGAAGGCTATTATGGTGATGGCAGGATTCCAAATGGTTGCAGACGTTCTACTACTGGACATTCAAATTTTACAACAATCATATTTATTTTAGGTAATTCTTTGATTAATGCATGTGTGACCCACTGACCCGTAACCCGTTTTGCCTTTCGATCACAAATATATTGAACGAATACTTAGCACAAAATGATTAAGGAAAGATAAACGTGAATTAAATAAAAGGAAGACACGATCAATTGGAAGAATTCCTATTAGTTTTTTATTTTATTTTATTTTATTTTTCAACCTACAATACTTTTTTATAAATAAAATTCTTGTTTGCTTTTCAAAAATAAAAAAAGTTAATACCATTCAAAAAGTTAACATAAAATTCTTCTTATGATAGTTTTGTTGAGGTTACATGCTAGCTACTCTCTTTCATTCTACTCTAGTCTGAATAAGAATACTGTGAAAAACTTTGCATGATTAGTTAGGTGGGTGTCATGGAATCATGTGATCATGGGTGATGGTTGTTCATGCATGGCTTTAAAGTTGAAAGTAGTAAAACTAGTAGAGTTATTATTATTATTATTATTATTATTATTATTATTATTATTATTATTATTATTATTATTATTATTATTATTATTACTCCCTCCGTCTCATATTTATAGTCCATCTTTCCTTTTTCGGTCGTCTCAAAATAATTGTCCACTTCCATAAATAGATAGGGAATATAGACAAGGCCGTCTCGTGAATTTCGGTGGCCCTGTGCCATAACTAAATCGAGGCCCTTATTTAATCACGAAAATTTTGAGTAAATTTAGTGACGAACCATAAGTTTAATAAGAGATATCTTACTGTGTGGGAAACGTATTGATGTTTATTGCATTTTGAGTGATTGTCAATCCAATAACGGACTAACATACAATTTGTCTTTTTTTAGATCAAAACATTCAATCTTGGTAATAGTCAGTTTGTTGATTTGAATTCAAACCAGAAAGATAGCTGTAGAAGTTGAAATCTCAAGAATCCAATTTATTAGAGTCGAAGCATTACATGAAAATCACTTGAAGTAGAATAAAATGTTTGTGCCGCTTTTATATTCTACAAATAAATGCTTAGGTCGTTATTAGTTATAAATGCAAGGTAACTTTGCTACATATAAACTAAGATATGGGGCCTCTTACTCTCATGGTATTCATAGCAGAATACACAAATTGGCTTTTATATTTTTATGTACGCATGCAAAGGATGAAGAAAAATATTTGTGGCCCTAGGCAAATTGGGGCCCTGTGCAATGGCACATGTGGCACACCCTTGGAGCCGGCCATGAATATAGATCAAGTTTTCCATAATACCCTCATTTGAGGTTATTATTACAAACTTTAAAGAAGTTAGAAATTAATTGGTTAAGGGTAAAACTGTCTTTGTGTAAAAAGTAAGAAAGAGAAAGTTGTAATGATGATGTTTTTCTAAAAGTGTATTTTTTGTCTATGGACAATAATTTTGAGACGGAGGTAATATTATTTTTTAATGGTTTGATGTTTAAAGTAGTTTGCAAGTATGAGTTACTTCAAAATTCTTTTTGTGAAAATGGGTTGTATGCTTTGGGACCACTTTTTAGATTCATTCATGAATTCCAAGTCATTTTTTAATTTTCGTTAAAAGTAGTAGAGTTTTTATTATAAATGGTTTGATTTTTATATTTGTATGTGCCTCCCTTGAATTGATAGTTAAAAATTGAAGTAAATTCATCAAAGCCAGTGAGTGATCTTTTTGACTTTTTTTCATGTCAATTGCTTACATTCTTTGCGTTCTTTTGTATAAAGCTTTTATTTACAACTAAAACTAGGAACGGTTTCGACCGTACGTAGGAACGATACATGATCATTAAAATTGGTCGTCAAGCTATAGTTTTAACGTTCTTTTTAAAACTAACAAAGTGTGAGTGGTAGTTTAGAGCAAAAATATGAATACCTCATATTTTTAGCTAAAAACTTGTGTTAGTTGATTGTGAAAATACATTCATATATTTTCCTCTTTAAGTAACGACCCTCATGAAAATGCCTTGTCTGTCTTTTGTGCGGATTTTCAACCAAGATTCGGTACAACTTAAGCATGTAGCATTTCTATTTAGTCATTTTTACTTAAGCATGTAGCATTTCTATTTAGTCTTGGTATAAATGGTTCTAGATTCAACACTCCATTAAAGTAACCCATGTTTGCAAACAACTTCAAAATAGAACCATTTATACCAAAAACTCAAAACTAGTACCAACAGTTTACTCACATCTAGCATAACTTTTGTTAAACATGTTTAAGCTCGCAACTATCATATTTTCTTTGATGCATATATGATGTATATGGTCACAAATATTTTAACACCAAATAATCTTTTCCACCATGATTTTTTACGTTATTTTGTTCCTAAATACAGTTAGTAAACTTTATATTACCTTTTACTTAAAACAAAAGCAGGTGCAGATTGTTTAAGTCTCCTATGTTCTATAATCTATGATGCAGATATAAAACATTTGTTTGTGCAGGTGTTGTATTGGGCACAGGGATACTAGTTTTATCAATTGGTGCATACAAACTAATACAAAAGAGGAAGGATAAGAGACGTAAAGAGAAATTCTTCAAACGAAACGGTGGTTTGCTGTTACAACAACAAACATCAAATGGTGGACATGCAACTCAGACAACAAGAATGTTTACTGCAATAGAACTAGAAAAAGCAACCGACCAATACAATGGAAATAGAATATTAGGCCGAGGAGGCCAAGGAACAGTGTACAAAGGAATGTTACCAGATGGAAAAATAGTAGCTATAAAGAAATCCATGTTGGTAGATGAAAGTCAAGTCGAATCATTTATCAACGAGGTATTTTTACTCTCCCAAATTAGCCACAGAAACGTGGTGAAGTTGCTTGGATGTTGTCTAGAAACAGAAGTTCCAATTCTCGTTTATGAATTCGTGTCAAATGGAGATCTGTGTCAATTCATACATGACGAGAATTATGAGTTTCCTACTTTTTGGAGTATACGACTACAAATTGCTACAGAAGTAGCAGGAGCTCTTGCCTATATGCATTCTGCAACCTCCGTTCCGATATATCATCGAGACATAAAATCTTCCAACATACTTTTGGATGAAAAATTCCGAGCGAAATTATCAGATTTTGGAATATCCAAGTCCGTCTTTGGTGATCAAACTCACTTGAGCACATTAGTCAAGGGGACTTTTGGCTACTTAGATCCCGAGTACTTTCAATCAAACCAATTCACTGAAAAAAGCGATGTTTATAGCTTTGGGATTGTTGCCCTTGAGCTTTTAACAGGGAAAAAGCCAATATATTCCATAGGACCAGGGGAATCGAGAAGCTTGGCAACATTGATTCTATCAACTGATGAAAGGCTTCTTTTAGAAAATGTTGATAACCGAGTGTTGGATGGACCAGAAGAGCAGCTTGTAGCAGTTGCTAAGCTTGCAAAAAGATGCTTGAATATGAACGGGAAGATGAGGCCAACGATGAAAGAAGTTGCAATAGAGTTGGAGGGAATAAGATCAAGTCACTAAATAAAATGAATCTATTGTTTATATTGTATTAAGCTTGTAGAATAAGCCGAATTGGAGCTAGCTCTATGTCTATGTGGATGACATTATTATGTTCTTAAAATATTTTGTTCTTAAGTTGGTCTTTTGTGATTTTTCATACCAAGTCTTTTTAATATATGTACCTGTATTTGTAACTATATGATGTGTGTGCACAATGATTCATTTCCGTGCGTTTTGCTCATTGTTCAAATTGAGCTAGTAACAATAATACTGTTATACATTTATGGTTGAAATGAAAATAAAATGAAGAAGACAACAAGTAGAGAAGTGAAGTCAAATAGTTACATTAAAACTTAGACACTTTCATTTGTAATAACAATAACAATCACAATCACAATCACAATAATTAGACACTTTGATTTGTATTAACAATAACATTTATAGATATAGATATATGACCAAGTTTACTAAAATGACAGGGTTATATCATCACTTGAATCCAAAATCCTGCTTCCATGACTCATATAGAACATATTGACTGAAAGTTACTTCATTTAATGTATCTTTTATGAGGACTATTTTCTTATTAACTTCAGTTTTATATCCAAAGTTTTAACTTTTAAGTGTATTGTAAAGCTATAAGTTACCAAATAGCACAACTGGGCTGAAGCTTACTTGCAAGGCCAGTCCATCTTTTAGCTCTCACAAAGCCCATAGCAAATTAGCAATTGAATTTGACTATTTGAGGCTCTTTGCCTCTTTCTGTTCTTTGGTAACCTATCTATTTGCTATTTTGCTATTCGAACAATAAACTTTATAAAACCTAGTTGTATTGTATAAGCTAAATTTGGTCAACTAGTTACTAAGAAGAATGAGAAATGTTTGTAGCCACACATTTCAAATGAAGAAGGAGAATTTCATGGGAGATGCATATTATTTTATAGGTGTATTTGAAATATGTGGCTGTAGTTACTTTTCATTCTTCTCATTTTACTTTTATTTCTCATTTGATCCTTACTCTTACTTGATAAGTATAAAAGTCGGCCAATTGTGATAAACTAATAATGACAACTAATCACAAAAATGTAGAGTTGATTAATTACTTGATCAAATAAACCCGAACAAAGTCACATGTTTTGAACTAGTATGGTCATTTCGTTAATTTGGATTTTGCTTACTGTTTTAGATGTATATGCAAGTGCTCTAGCTAGAAAATCAACCATTATATAAATACAGTTGTTTATTTGATGATGTATCAGTCATACACAATGAAGATCGATCACATATATGTTAAAGTGATACGGAGTATGAAACCAAAAGACTATCAAGACCCTCCACCTGCTGCCCTTTTCGACCCCGAAGAACTCACGAAATGGTATTTTTACCGAACCATAATAGCCGAGTTCATTGCCACAATGTTGTTCCTTTACATCACTGTCTTGACTGTCATCGGTTACAAGTCCCAAGTCAACTCCCCCACAGCACTGACCAATGTGGTGGTGTTGGAATCCTTGGTATCTCATGGGCCTTTGGGGGCATGACGTTTGTCCTTGTTTATTGCACTATATGCTGGTATCTCAGGAGGACACATTAACCCTGCTGTTACATTCGGGCTGTTTTTGGCTTTGAAAGTAACACTACCAAGGGAATTTATGTACATTGTGGCTCAGTGTTTGGGTGCTATTTGTGGTTGTGGTCTTGTTAAGGCTTTCCAAATGACTTGCTATTATAATTATGGTGGTGGTGCTAATGAGCTTGCTGATGCATGGCTACAGTAAAGGAACCGGTTTGGGTGCTGAAATCATTGGTACCTTTGTTCTTGTTTACATTGTCTTCTCGGCTACTGACCCTAAGAGAAATGCACACGAACATTTAGGGTAAATTATAACGGGGGACAATAATTTTGGGACGGAGGGAGTAGTTAGAAAATGTTGTCCCACTATCTTTGGATCGATATAATAAGTTGCAAAGTAATATGAATAAGTAAATCTATATATTGTCTAACCATTAAACGATTCTAATACATATGTATATATAAGGTATGAATCGGTATGATCCAACCATTGTGTCCCTTCGGTTATAGTTCCAACCGGTATAACTAATAACTAACTTTTCAATAACTAACTTCTGTAACTAACTTTCGGTTACAAAGTTTCTAACTAACATCTTTGGTCCTTCGAGTTTTGAGAAGCAATGAAGCGAGATTATTGGTTCACATTCTCCTCCTTAATCTTGATCGTTGCTTCTTGTTAAATCTTGAACTCCGAGCATTTGTCGCATTGTCATGAACTTCAATCTTGGTAGAGCCTTTGTTAGTATATCTGCTCTTTGTAGTTCTCCGCTGACATGTTCTATATTGATGTGTCCATTCTCTACGCATTCTCGAATGAAATGATATCGAATATCGATGTGTTTACTTCTTCCATGAAAAACTGGGTTCTTGACTAGTGCAATTGCTGAAACGTTATCTACCTTCAACGTAATCTTCTTTTCTTCATTTCCAGTTAATTCACTAAGTAATCTTTTTAACCATAAGGCTTGACATGATGCTGCAGTTGCTGCCATAAATTCTGATTCACATGATGATAGCGCCACTGTCGGTTGTTTCTGAGTACTCCAAGTAATGGGTGACTCTCCAAAATAAAATACTATGCCAGTAGTTCCTTTTCCTTGATCAGTGTTGATTCCATAACTACTGTCGCTGTAACCTGTAATCTTGCATCCGCCTTCTTTCTTGTAAATTATGCCATGCTCCTTTGTTCCTTTGATATATCGGATTACTTGCTTTACTGCCTTTAGATGATGTTCCTTTGGGTCTTGCATCCATCTACTGAGTAGTCCGACTGAATAACTAAGATCTGGTCTTGTATGTAGTAAGTACCTAAGACTTCCAATTAAGCTTCTGTAATAAGTTGCGTCAACTGATTCTCCATCTTCCGCCTTGACCAACTTAGTACCGGGGTCCATTGGTATCTTCGTATCATTACTATCATTCATATTTGTTTCCTTCAAGATCTTGTTAATATAACCTGTTTGCTTGATTGTAATCTCTCCTCCTGTCTGTGTAACTTCTATCCCAAGGTAATAAGCTAACAATCCTAAGTCGCTCATTTCAAATTTCTTTTCCATCTGGGATTTAAATAATTCTACTTCCTTCTTTGGAGTGCCCGTGATTATCAAATCATCCACATAAATTCCGACTATAATTGTAGAATTCTTGTTCCTCTTTGTATATACTGCTTGTTTGAGATTACACTTCTTGAATTCTAATGACTTTAATGTTTGATCAAGCTTCACATTCCAAGCTCTCGGTGCTTGTCTTAACCCATATAAAGCTTTAATAAGCTTGTACACTTTTCCTGAGTTTTCTGGTTGTACAAATCCTTCAGGTTGTGTAACATAGACTTCTTCTTTCAAATCTCCATGTAAAAATGCTGATTTTACATCCAAATGATGAACTTGCCAACCATGATATGCTGCTAACGCTAATATTAACCGTACTGTTTCTATCCTAGCAACTGGGGCAAATACTTCATCAAAGTCTATTCCTTGTTCTTGTACATATCCTTTTGCTACTAAACGTGCCTTGTATCTAATGATCTTTCCTTGTGCATCCCTCTTGGTTTTAAAAACCCATTTGAGTCCAATTGCCTTTTGATTTTCTGGCAATGTAGTAAGAATCCATGTCTTATTCTTATTTATTGAATCTATTTCAATTTCCATAGCTTCAATCCATTTCTTATCTACTGATGCTTCCTTATAGTTACGAGGTTCTTCTTCTGTGAAAAATAAACTAGGTGTTTCCACTACTCTTGCAGTTTCGTAAATTTCTGCTAAACCTTTCAATCCTCGTACTGGTGTATGATCATATCTTTCATCTGATGTTTCTAATGAACTAATAGTAGCCTCTTCTTCTGCTGAGTTAGGGTCATAATGGAATGTTGGTGGTGTAATTGGTGAGTTTGGTTCTGATGTTGGATCTGGTAACGGATCCGGTGTTGGATACATTTCATCATCATCTACTATGTTGACAGTTATAGGAGTTGTATTGTCAACTTCGTCTACCACAAAACTAGTCCAAAATGTGTCTTGTGTACTTGTATCCTCTTCATTCTTCTCCCAATTCCACGGCTTTGTTTCCATAAACTTTACATCCCTACTAACATGTTTCTTTTTCCTTATTGGATCATATAACCTACATGCTTTTGATCCTTCCTCTACTCCTAAATAAATCATTGGTATGCTTCTATCATCCAGCTTCTTTAAATGAGGAATTGTTACTTTTGCATAAGCTGTGCATCCAAATATCCTTAGGTTCTCTAAATTTGGTTTTCTATTATAGAGTGCCTCATATGGAGTTTTATCTATCAGGGCTCTTGTAGGTACCCTATTTAGTATGTAAATAGCATGTTTCACTGCTTCCGCCCAAAAAGTTAAGGGTAACTTCATGGCTTTCATCATACTCCTCGTAGTTGATAACACTGTTCTATTCCTTCTCTCCACTACTCCATTCTGTTGTGGTGAATATGGTGCTGTCAACTGTCTTGCTATTCCATTATCTTTACAATATCTGGTGAATTCATTTGATGTAAATTCGCCTCCTCTATCTGTTCTTAGCATTCTCACTTTCATTCTTAACTCCATTTCTATTTTCTGCTTAAATTCCTTGAATATACTAAATGCCTGATCCTTTGATTGTAGAAAGTAAGCCCACATAAATCGTGTACAATCGTCTACTAACAAGAATATAAGTTTCTTGCCTGAGTGTGTTGCTGGACTAATAGGACCACAGAGATCTCCATATATTAAGTCCAACGGGTTCTTTGATCTGAATTTAGCTTGGTTTGGAAATGGTGTTCTACTGTGTTTTCCTAATAAACATGCATCACAAATCTGTCCGGCATGATTTATTCTAGGTATTCCTTCTACTAGACCTTTCCTAGTCATCTTGTTGATATCTTCAAAGTTTAGATGACCTAATCTAGCATGCCATAACCATGCTTGGTTATCTATATTTGCTAAGAGACATATAGGTGTGTCTATCCGTAATCTAATACTGTAAAGTCTGTTCTTGGATCTTTCAACTTTCATTAACAACTTTCTGCTCTTATCATACAAAGTCAATCTATTTCCCTCCATTATAACTTTACAACCTATTTCTGTAAGTTGTCCTAGACTTAGTATGTTGCTTTTAAGGTTTGGTATGTAATAGACATCCGATACGACCTTTTGTTCTTGGTTTTTGCAACCTAACAATATAGAGCCTTTTCCCTTTATCTGTACATATGATCCATCTCCAAAACTTACTCGTCCTGTTATGTTTTCATCCATATCTCTAAAATGACTCTTGGTTCCCGTCATATGATTACTTGCACCGTTATCTAAATACCATATGCTTTCGTCCTTTGAAGCATATTTTCCTGGTTGAATTTGGCCTTCATTCAACAAAACTTCCTCGTGTTTGGTTTCGTGCTTAGTCATTAATAGTGATGGTTCTTCATCTTCTAAGATAAGGTTGGATTGTTCCTTATCTGTCAATTTTACTCTACACTTTCTCATAAAGTGTCCAAGTTTGTTACATCTGTAACATCTTAACTTACTCACATCCTTTCTATTCGTGTTCTTATTAGGGTTTTCCTTATAATTGGGTTTTCCCTCTTGTGAGTTATTTCTGTGTTTGTTATTTTGCCAGTTTCTTCGTGCATAGTTTGATCTACCTCCATGCTTATTAAAATGTTTTCCTCTACTTGAGTGTTCACCGTGTGTGAATAATAAATTATCCTGGCTTTCAACTTGATCTCCCTTCCGGAGTTTTATCCTTTCCTCAAATGCTTTGAGTTTTCCTGTGATCTCATCTAGGGTAATGTTGTCTAGATCACTAGTCTGTTCTATGGATGCTACTATCTGAATGAATCTATCTGGTGTGGAATCTAATAGTTTTCTAACTATGAGTGATTCATCTATTGTTTTCCCTAGTTCTGTTGCCTTCGTGACATAACTGTTTAACTTGTCTGCAAATACATCCACCGTCTCATCATCCTTCATCTGAAGGGCATTAAATCCTATCATTAAAGATTGTAATCGTGCTTGTTGCACTTTCTCTTCGCCAACGTGTCTCCTTCTTAATGAATCCCATAATTCCCTCGCTTTTTTACAACTTGCCACTTGTAAAATTACATCCTCGGTCAACGCTTGATATAACAAGGCTATTGTTGCCTTATCTTTCTTAACATCTAATTCTGTGTTCTCTTTGGGTTCTATTGTCTCCCACAAACCATGTGCTTCTAATATAACCTTTATTTGTATAGCCCATACCGTGTAATTTGTGTTTTTCAACTTAGGACATTGGTATTGTGCTATAGGTGTTAAGGGTTTTAATGTAGTTGTTGCGTTCGTATCATCGCCCATCTTGAAAGTATTTATGATCTTCACTTTCGATTATTCGCGGGAATTTTCTAATATGGTATCTCCTCTAATATGGGAATATATATAGTTTTCGGGAATTCCTAGTAATTACGGGATCAATAGTAGTTCTCGGGATTCCTAATAGTATAAACTAATAAAATCTATACTATTCTAATGAATTGAAACCCAGAAAATTAGAACTTGTGACCTCGTTATCGTATTTGAATATGAGATGTATTCCCTTGTCTCCTTTTTTTCGTTTATTTCCTGCCTCGTTATTTCTTTCCAAATCGACTTCAAATCTTTCCAAGCAACCTTTCGAATTTCTTTTGTCTTGCTTCTGATTCGAACCAGTAAACAAACACCAAAGTTTCCTTTTGTTCTCCTTCTTGTCGAATTGATGATGTTGTTGTTTTTTTTAACGAGCCCCTGCCTTTTGTTGTTGTAGTTGTCGAATTGTTGTTTCAGAAATTCGACACAAACAAAAATAATACCACTCTACACGTTGTTATCTCCTTCTTGTGTGTTCAACTTGATCTCGTTATCTTGAAATCTCTACGTTTCTTACACACATCTACTTGTTACCACGCCTTGGTAAATATGAATCAAATCTTTCTCGTTGTTTGATCCTTGCTGCAACGAAACAACCAATATTTTGGTTATACAGTTCCTTGCGCCTCTCGTTGTTGTTGTTCTTTTGTGTTAATATCGACACAAATTCCACACTCTTCTTTCCAAATGATCAAATAATACTACGTATACGCTTTTCTCAACCAACAACGCCCTTTGCTTTGTGTTTCTTTGCCTCGAACTAGTTCCTTTTCCTTACACAAAGTCTTTTCTATCTTCCTTGACACCAATACGCTTGATGCTATGCGTTTGCAACTCCTACGTAAAACAGATCGTGCACTATCTTTTCTACGCGTTTCCTTATTCAAAACGTGTTTCCTTCGAAGATTTAAAAGAAAACAAGTTGTATCTCTTCTCGCTCAAAGGGAGTAACGAATTGTTCTTCCTCTTGTCTTGCGTCTTTCTTTGGCTTCTCACTGATTTGTGTTGATTTCGTTATTGCAGAAATCGTTGTGATGATGTTGATGTATAATCCTTGCTCTTGATGCCAATTGTTGTCCCACTATCTTTGGATCGATATAATAAGTTGCAAAGTAATATGAATAAGTAAATCTATATATTGTCTAACCATTAAACGATTCTAATACATATGTATATATAAGGTATGAATCGGTATGATCCAACCATTGTGTCCCTTCGGTTATAGTTCCAACCGGTATAACTAATAACTAACTTTTCAATAACTAACTTCTGTAACTAACTTTCGGTTACAAAGTTTCTAACTAACATCTTTGGTCCTTCGAGTTTTGAGAAGCAATGAAGCGAGATTATTGGTTCACAGAAAATACAAAATACGACCAGCAGTGTCATATCATATCAAAAGTCCAAACATTTAGGGTAAATTAAAGTCTTAATTACCTGCTTAATCACATTGCAACTTTTTACTAAATTCATTGGACAAATTTCAGAATCTAGAAATTGTGACTGTTTTTTTGTGACCTGTGGATAGTTCCTCGGCAGAGACTACAAGGATCCCGTTACTATCTAAACTGAAGCAAACCTCTAGTTCCGACTCCCCATTGGGACCTGGCGTAAGGCCATTAAAGTGGAACATGCCAAGTAACTTGTTGTCCTTAACTTTGACCCCCTCACCCTGATACACAGGGATAGATACTTCTGACGCGTAGTTGATTGCAAAATGTCTTTTCTTCTTTCTTGTGGGTATGGAAGTGTTCCTGGGAACAACAACAGACATGTTACCCCATACACCATTAATCTGGATTTCTATTCCTAATGAGAGGGGAGTCACATCCTGTAAGACAATATCTGGCACCACGTTATAATCATCTCCACTTAACCTTGAGGCCAAGATTGCAGCACCAAATGCAACAGCCTCATCTCCATTCATACTCTTGTAAAGTGTCTTCCCTTCAAAATACTCTTCTACCATTCGTTGTACCTTTGGAATCCTACTCGAACCCCCAACAACAACCACCTCATCCACATCCTTCTTTTTCATTCCCCCATCAAACAAACATTTTTCAACTAGCTCAACACATTTTGTAAAATAAGTTGCATTTAGTTCCTCAAATTTGGCTCCGCTGATTTTTATCGAAAAGTCATTGCCCTCATACAAGCAATCAATTTCGATTGGAGTAAAAGTAGTTGACGACAAATCCCTCTTTGCTTTCTCACAAGCTACTTTCAGCCTCGCCATTGCTCTTGGATTACCTCTTAGGTTGACCTCCCGGTGTTTTTTCTTAAATGATTGTATGCAGTAATTAACAAGTGTTGCATCAAAATCCTCACCACCTAAATGAGTGTCGCCCCCTACAGCTTTGACATTAATGTCGCCTGTCTTACTAATGGTCAAAAGAGATGCATCAAAGGTTCCGCCACCCAAATCAAACACCAAAACATTCTTATCCTTGACCCATTGTTTGTCACCGAAATTGTCAGCACCATATGCGATTGCAGCAGCTGTAGGCTCATTTAACAAACGCAACACATTGAGGCCCGCAATAGTTCCTGCTTCCTTTGTTGCCTCTCGCTGTTGGTTGTTAAAATAAGCAGGAACGGTGATCACAGCATCTGTTACCTTTGTTCCAATATATTCTTCTGCAACCTCTTTCATCTTCTTGAGAACCATAGCAGATAATTCTTCAGGTGCATATTGTTTATCTTCTCCCTTGTACTTAACTACAACCGTTGGCTTCTCTGAAGGCCCTTTAATGACCTTAAAAGGCCACGACTCCATGTCATTTGTGACTTGAGGATCACGGAATCTACTTCCAATCAAACGCTTATCCCAACTCGTAAAGGGTGTCTGTTTAAGCTTACGAGCTTATTTGATCCGGCTTAGATTTCATAAGCCCATTTTTCCGGTTGATTTTTTTTCCTCGTGAGCATATTGTGCCTTAAGAATGAAAAATAAGCTTACAAGCTGGAAAATAAGCCAGAAAACATGAGCGTATGAAATATAAGATGATTCAAATAAGCAGCCTCTCAACTTGAGAGAAGTCCAAACACCAACTGCAATGCATATAAAAAAAAATCTTCACAAGGTAAAGGAGCCTGCTCTTGGCGCTAACGCGCTATGGGCCGTTGATAAGTATGTATTCCAACAAAACACACGCTAAGATCTTTAAACCATATATATATAATCCTAACCAAAGATAGAAGCATAGAATTTGAGGGTCAGATCTATGACACTTTGAAAGTAGTTTTAAACATGCAAGTAACCCGCATCTCAATCGACTCAAATATTCTCCGAAAAGTTTGAATACACGGGACCTGACCCCTGCATTCTTTTGGTTCTCGACTGGCCCTTCACTAAAACATAGCCCTATGAAATGAGCACGTTTTTCAGTAATCTATAGTCAATGTTTGGCACCTGGCCTATTTCTCCGAAGCAACCACGGCTAGGCTTATTTGGTTTTGGGTTATGTTTCTTAAGCTCACTTTTTGTGGGTTTTTTGGAAACTTTTCCGCTTATATAAACTTATTATGCATACTAGTAATAAGCTTATATAAGCTGAAAAGTTTCTAACTAAGCCACAAGGTGAGCTTATGAAACATAAGCCCAAAACCAAATAAGCCATAAGCCACCTATATAAACCAAAATAAACACCCCCTTAAAATAGACTAAACAATGTGCATTTAAGAATTATCGAGGTTTAGTTAACAAAATTAGCACTACGCCATAAAAACCCATTGGTGACCTGGGACCCACCCTGGTTCCGTGAGTGATTAGAATCATATCTGTAAACCACATTTCAGCTCAAATGACAGCAAGTAAACATATTATGCCAATAATATGTAAATTAAGCCAATTTCTCCCGCTTATTTTTTGACTTGTGAGCATATTACGCCTTAAATATGAAAAATAAGCTTATAAACTGAAAAATAAGCCAGAAAACATGAGCTTATGAAATATAAGATGATTCAAAAGGGCTTTGGTTGGTTACCCACCTCCGAAAAACCCATAGGCCCACTGGAGAGATTTTGTGGATAAAATGTTAAGTTCGAGTCTCGGCTCTTGCTCACTCCAGTTGGTGCCCCACTTGGCAGGAGAGTTGCCGGAGCTATTCCTTGTGGGGTGGACAATGGTCGGTGCCAAAAGGCACCCGGAATCAGGGTGTTGCCGCCATTTCACACCTTTTTGTGGAAATAAGCTACCAGAGCCTCTCAACTTGAGAGAAGTCCACGCACTAGCCTTTATGACATAGGCTTATTTGAAAACATGGGCTTATATTCAAAAGTGAGCTTATAAAACATAAGCCGAAAACTAAATAAGCCATAAGCCAGCTAAATAAGCCGACACAAACACCCCCTTAAGATAGACTAAACAATACTACACTCACTATTTTTAAAACAAAACAATGTGCATTTAAGAATAATCCAGGTTTATTTAACAAAATTAGCACTACCCCACAAGATTAGCACTACCCCATAAAAAACCATATCTAAACCAAGTAATGAACATCAATTTTTTACCTTCTAATTTCTGCTCAGAACTAATCTTTGATTCGCTTATTAAACTTAGCTTACTTTTGGGCGCCCCTGTAAAAACTTTGACCTAATTACAGTCTTCTTCTACGGTCTTTATTAAATATACTTTTGAACTTTTAAGAAAATTTGTATCTTTCTTTTATATATAATGAAGGAACTCTACAAAGTGGAAAAATAGGGGTGAGAATTGCAATTGCATCAAAATATGTGTCAATTATGTTAATAAAAAAAAATAATAAATAAAAAAGGGCAATTAAATCAAAACTGAAACTCAATTTGGTCAACTCTTTAATTTTCGTTTAATTTATAAAATATGCTAAAAAATATATGTGTCGATTATATATATATATATATATAAAAAAAAAAAAAAAAAAAAAAAAAAAAAAAAAAAAAACTTACAAAAATTAAACATAGTTAATAAAATTTTATTTGTTAAATTTAAATAAATTATATAGACTTAAGTATAGTTATTATTTTCTACATTTTTTTTTAATAATTTTATAAATTTAATAAATTCCTGTAGAATTGTTATTTATAAATACTAGTTATAATACCCGCGCACGCGCGGGGTTTTTTCTAAAATTTTCAAAAGTCTAACGGATAAAGATACCCCACTTAATACAAAAATAACTCACACAAATACACTTGATTACAGATTAACACACAAGTCATGATCATCTTATACACATGCCCTCCAAAAGTATACCGAGTAGTGCAGCCCCTTCATTAAAGTATCAGTTAAAATACAATTACTCTTCAATGGTACAGATGAACCCAAACAAATCAAACAACAACTTCATAAACTTAGAAGAAAATGCTCACTCACAAAGCTGATATCTTCAACACCGGTGTCATAACCATTTGCAAACCTATTCATCCAAAATGTATCATTATATACCTCAAGTTGATGCATGTGAAATTATCACTCAATCTAGCCCCCGCAAATGGTATAAGTGCTAAATAATATGCAAATAAACTTTGAAAGGAAAGAACTTGAAATTAAACTTTTAACTGTAAAAATAATAGCAATCACAAAAAGGAAAACGACACACCAAGTTTCTCACAAAACTCATAGCAACATGATTGTGATTACTCGCAGTTTCAGTGTGTAAAAAAATGAGGTAGTGGGATTGTAGGAAGTGTGGTGCAATGACAGGTGAATATCCAGAAGTAAAGACATACTTATTGCGGATGATTGTTATCAGGCTCCACAGTTTCACCTTTATATTCAATGTCATGTCAGATTCTTATATCTCATCTCAACCTGAAAGAGAAGGAAGAAGAAAAAGATTAAACATTAAACATACAAACATATATTCAACACTTAAACAAATTCAGATCCCCCCCCCCCCCAATCAAAATATAATAACAAATAATGATGCACATCATAAATCATCTCTATCCATTAACCAAAAACATGAAACCATACTTACAAACCATAAAGGCATAAAAGCACCATCACTCTAGTTATCAAAATAAAAACATAATTTCATGAAACCTTTTAAAAACGTACGTTAAATTTATGGAATCGTAACCTTGTGAGAATTTAAAACCACATATCTGATATGTATGACTATTTGGAATGACTCCTTATTAAAGTATCTTATTCCATACTCACCCAAATCTGTCTGTGTAGATGAAACTGAATCAATCACCAAAAAACATCCAAATTTACCAGTTCATGTTTAAGTCAAATCCATTAACTTAACCCATTTGACCCATTAGAGTTAAAATGGGTGAAAATTACCACCTCTGAATATTACTATGCATAACCAATAGAAAAATGAGGATACATATAGAAACCATAGTCACCAACACCATACGCACCCACTAATAATCCAATCATGTAGAATTTGGGACCAATTTGCAACTTATCAACGTGTTGTTCAACATCAAAAGCTTCACTTTTAACTGTGCATTTAGGATTTGGTTCACTCTCTCCATAACATGCCCTTTTAATGACACAACATGAATTTGCAGCTCATCGAGGAATTCCTATAATTGTAAACCTATGTGTTAAGTAAAACGTTAAAACTGGGTGGCCTAGTTGCAAAGGCCTGTGAAAATCATCACTAAAAATTGAACGCAACATATATTGTCCTGTACTGAGATCCACTCTTAACCGGGATAAAAAAATTCTGGAACTTAGATTAACTTTTATATCAATTCTTACTGTCAAATAATACGGTGCATGTTAAATTCAGTGATTAATTTTCAATTCAGCTCTTAAAGTAACGACAATAACTATAAGGTTTAAGTTGAGCAAAGCTAACTCTTACTTTTCTAACAAAGTTTTAAGCTTATAAATGTAATGTTCAGTTCTTGTTAGATGTCTAAGCATTTTAGAATTAGTTTCCTATGTGTCTAATAAAAACATCCTGGTACTTATAAAACTAAATCTATAGGCATTTCTTAGCTTTAGAGCTCACATAATAGAATAGTAAAATACTTCCTAAAAGAGCTTACCAAGGTGTGCGAATTGAACTCGTTTTAAACCACTTTTCAAGCTTTTCAGCCTTGTGTTTGAGACTGCAATCCTTTCAAACTTCTTAGCACTTTACTTGAACTCCTTGACCTTTGTTGCAACATTTATCATCATATTTTCAATGTACTTACTTGTATTCTTATTGACTGGTATTATCCCATTATTCGTTCCTCGTATCATTCTAAAATTTGAGTTCTGAGCAAACAAAGTACTAAATGGATTTCCAGAAGCATGTTACATTCCCGATGGTCCAAAGAGACATTTTTAAGGACACGTTTAGAGCATAAAGAGCTTACTTATATTCTTACTGATTGAATTTATACCTTATTCATTACTTGATCATTCCAGGCCCAACCTATTTGCCAACTATAAATATATATTAAAAATTGTTAAAAGATTTGATAAATGAATACCTTGTCTTTGTTGAATCGGCAACGTTTGCATCTTTTCAAATTAATTTAGAAATCTTTTTGGATGAATCCTTCCCTGGAGAATCCTTTTCATTAGGTTTGTGGAATAGGAAGTTTGAAGTGCACCATCTTCAACAAACTTCTTCTTGGACTCTGCGAATTTAGCGTTGTGGCCACGCAAGTGTCTGCACAGTGGAAATTAAGAATCGACAAACACTGGTTCAGAATTATATTAGTTCCAAAAAGTAGTTACAAATTTTAGTGTTAGAGTTGGCAAGTGTGTTCGGGCTGATTTAGGTTGTTATGCCTCAAACATGCCAAACTCGCATTGATCACCTGAAAATTTAGTTATACTAATGTCTCAAGTCTAGCAAAATGAAACCAATAAAAAAGCTACCCATTTTGACTCGCTGCGCTACCTTGAAGACCCACTTTTGACCTCACTAACTGCATCGTATGAGGTGTACCGTTTATTTATCCGATAACCTGTTGCAGATTGCCCAAACACATCAAATTACATAATAGTCTTATAACACATAACATACGAAGAACATGTAAAGAAAAAATATAATACCTATAAACCTCACATGATAATTGAATCATAAAACGCATGTCTCATCACTGTTTGACATCTAGGTTTGAAACATGTATATATAAGTTACCTTCTACCTATACATATATAGTCTAATAATATAAGTTGTAAATCCGAAGTACCACTAAAAGAAAATCTCATATTCTATTTTCATTCTTGGTTATCCGATACACACTATTATATGTATAATTCGAGTATGTCGTATGCAAGGAAGCCAAGCATTCCGAGGTTTAAAGGGAAGCAATGTTTATTTTCAGAACGCGTACGACATTACGAAATTGTTAGATAGTTAAATGGAGGTACCTATCAACAATTATGTATAGCGTCTGTGCAAATACCATAACACAAACATGGTGACGCTTGAATATACCTTCAGTAACTGATCGTAAATTTTGGCCCATAAAGTGTAAGCGCTCGGTACGCGTGTGCGACCTTCACAGTTGTTTTGTGTGCCCTCAGTAATACCTATGTAAATAAGAAACCGTTAACAACTAAGACAGCCAATAGTATTATTTCTATACCACACTCACTATATCCATACACATAGAAGCTTCAAATGCAAAGTACCTTGAGTAGTTGAGTGTGGTTGTCGGTTGCAATTCACATGCGCACTTCTACCCAAACTCAACCGCTGAACATTTATAATGTTCATATCATTTGACCATTTAATCACTCCCTGCGTGTCCATGGTTACTGTTCAAGTTACTAACTTTGATTAGTTTTATACATGCACCACCACCATTACATCACTATATTTCATACTCATTTCCACACAAAATTTGATTATTTTTATGGGATATGCGTGTTAACCCTAACTCCCAAACACCCTTAATTGGTACAAACTAAGCACATTAACCAAGCTATCAATTAAAAATGCATCTAGGACCATCCAAAAGATATTTAAGTGACTTAAACGCAACAGCTATATGGTAGTGAAGCTATACTATAAAAGGGGTGAAAACATCAATGTTATTACCTGAATGCTTTCACAGGTTGTCAGTCGTGAGTTCGTGACCATATTTGCTCTCTATCAATCACCCGTGTAACTGCTTCTGTGCAAGATAGATTGGGGGTTAACCTCTCATTCTATCTCATGTGACCAATTCTATCCTTACCTTTTCACCTAGAGGAACACTTGTTCCAAATTAAAAATAATATCACTAAATAAGTTTAGACTTATCTTTGGTGCGGGTTGTCACTAAGAAAAGTCGTTGCAGTCATACGGAAGATGTATTCTTGTTAATGTAATCTGCAAGTTTGCAGTGGTTTTAATACTAACCTATAGTAAAAAATGAGCAAAACAAACAATATTCTGTGCAAGTTAAGCTTGCTTATTTCGCATAATAGTTTTCTTCAAGTCACTTTGTGATTTATTCGCATAAAGTAAAAAACAAAATCAAGCAGGAATGGAAATTAAACAACTCGATATGCTAAAAACGTAGGTAAACAGAGATATTTACGTGGACTTCAAGGTTGTACCTTAGTTTGGTTTCTTGAAATTGTTCATTGTCTTCAAACTTATTTGCGTCCATCAGTTTATTAGCTTTTGTAGTTAGCTACTGATAATCTTTGAGAACTTCTCCTTTTGTCTTCGAGTTTCTTTACATCCATTTGTAAACAAATAACAAAATTAATAGTAACAGATGAGGAGGCAATAATCACATAAATAGTTTCTTTACATCCATCAGTAAAGAAATAACAAAATTTATGGGCCATATATAGTTTACTCTATTTTATCTATAATGGGTAAAAATAAGTTAAGAATGGCTAAAATTTTAAAAAGAAACTAATCAAATGTGCCAAAAGTCCTCTAAACTGTATGTGTAATGTATGAAACCCCTAATATCACTATAATTCAGAATTATATATATCAGGTATAATAACTTTTGAAATCAAGTTAATTTACCTAAACTGGTCGATTTTTATTTTATCTTCAACGGGTCAAATGCTTAAAAATATATGAATTATGTATTTTTTTCAGATGATTAATTATGAAACACTAAACGTAAATACAGAGATGGATCAACTAAATCTGGAAAACGACGCACCTCATTTTTTAGGTCATTTTTCAGCAACTCTCTAATAAAGTGCTTATCACCTGTCATCTTGAATGTAGTGCATACGTACCACTCATGTTCCAGGTTATAGTCTGCAATATCAATACTAAAACCAAATTTCCGACCAACCGATTTCTCAACAGCAACTGGGTAGGTCTCAACATATCCAGCCTAATAAGTGTCACACAGTCAAATTTAGAGTAAATTATGAGTTCTATTAATATAACACACCCCAAAAATCATAAGAATCCAAACTTTACCAACAATCAAAATCTAATTGATCGTCTAAAACATTTATTCTTGGTATACAAATTGACAGAATATGTAAACAGAGATCAAACAAATCTTATAAGTTGGGAACCTAATAAACACGGTGATGAAGCAACAACAAAGATGAACCTTTCGTTCATCTGATATCAATTCACAAAAAGAAGAAACGATTAAGAAAAATCGAGTGTAGAGTCTTACCTATATAAAATTTATTCTGTACACCAATTAGAAAATCGATTTTATGATTTAGGGTTAGGATCGATTGAATCTGATTTAGGGATCGGAGTGAATCTGATTAACGTTTGATTCCTAAAGGATTGGGGTAATTATGTTTTCTTTGTTATTTTAAATTACATAATAAACCCTTCAGTATTTTTAATTACCCCGCCTTCACAAAGTTTTTAATCTTTCAATTTTTGACACATGTATTTTTTGGCAGATTTTTTTTAAAGAAAAACGAATTTACACACATTTGCCAAATAAGGGATTATTTAAGTTTTTTTAATTGTAAAAACTTAAAAAAATAAATAACTATTAAAAAAATATTACTAAATAAAGTATGAATTGATTTTTTTGAAATGGAAAAATTCCAATAAGGGTTTTATTTTGAATCTGATTTAGGGATCGGAGTGAATCTGATTAACGTTTGATTCCTAAAGGATTGGGGTAATTATGTTTTCTTTGTTATTTTAAATTACATAATAAACCCTTCAGTATTTTTAATTACCCCGCCTTCACAAAGTTTTTAATCTTTCAATTTTTGACACATGTATTTTTTGGCAGATTTTTTTTAAAGAAAAACGAATTTACACACATTTGCCAAATAAGGGATTATTTAAGTTTTTTTAATTGTAAAAACTTAAAAAAATAAATAACTATTAAAAAAATATTACTAAATAAAGTATGAATTGATTTTTTTGAAATGGAAAAATTCCAATAAGGGTTTTATTTTATTATATAAAAGATTATTGATATCACCAAATTTCATTGACCCCTGGCCCAATGCTTCGGTGACAGCTCTGGAACGTATAATCTCCGATCATTGCCCAATATTTCTTTGTGATAAGCCTATTAACTTCAGGCCCAAGCCATTTAAATTTTTCGATGCTTGGCTTGATCACCCCAATTTCCCTCAAGTGGTCTGGCAGTTATGGTTGATTGATTCAGGTGGTCTCTCGGGAGATGTCATACTGAAAAACAAACTTAAGAGGCTAAAGCTAGATCTTAAGGCTTGGGCTCATAGGATTCAGGATGAAGCAACTCAGAAGCTTATTGAAATAAAGGCTAAATTGATGGAATTTCCTTAAGCTTTTGAACATTTTACGAGCTAAATGAGGAAACTGGCCATCGTAATCTAACATACTTACGAGCTAAATGAGGCTTTAGATTGTAGTAGTATAAAAAACAACCTACCAATTAACAAGAGGAGGAATCGTCGCATTGGGCCTCCAGTCATGATATGCTTTCGCACAGTACATATAATCTAAAGCAGAAAACGAGTTACAATAATAAGAATTTCAACTCGGGTGGAAAAAAAATCAAGCGTCTGGAAAATAAAAATAAAAACAGATGGAAAATATGTTGAAAGCAAAACCAACCTTCAACATTTCCTCTGGGTCAACATTATATAGCACATGTATAACGCAAGCAAAAAAAAAATTGTTCTTCCCTGGTGTTAGAATATGGACATTATTTTAGTAGACGTATGTTAGGATCGAACTCGAGATCACGGGATTGCACACTTTACGTATGAAAGTTAAAGATTAATAATTATATATAAATGTTATATTAATTATTATATAGACTTAAAACACTTAACGATCGTTAACAATTAACGGAAAAGGCTAACGACCGTTAGACAAAGAAAAGGAAAGTTTTATTGTATGAATTATTGGAAAGTCAAGAAAGTTCTAGAATCCCCTAGGGATTTAGAACCGATCGGCCAAGAGAGGGGTTGGCACCTCCTTTGTGCCTTGGACTCCAAGTAATTATACACTATAAATACAAACACAAGATTCATTGTTTCTCATCTCTTGTACACATAGTTCTTGGTGTTTTTCTTTCCTTCTCTTCTCTTGCAAAAATCGATCACCCTAATCCCTTAGGGATCGAAATTTTTGAAGCTACAAAAGTGTTTGGTTTATTTATTACTTGCATAACTTTAACTTGTTTTAGTACGTGTGTACAAGAACGTGAATCAAACACACTATTGTTTGATTCTTGGATTGAATTACAAAAGAGGTAAGGGGTAATTCTTATAATCCACATAAACCCTAATTAGGGTTCTTGGTTCCGGAAGATTGCTTTGATTCTTGTTCGGGCTAGAATCACAAAGGTACGTTTACAATTTATATTAATGATTAATTAATTACATGTTATTCGATCTATTATAATTGCTTCCGCTTATGCTCACTTTGATGTACTTGGTTTATTTATATGAAGGTCATGATATAATAATTCCAACAGTGGCATCTAGAGCCGTTATAATGTGTAATTAATTATCGCAACGCATAAAATTGGATTTGATTCGAATAGTTACATGTTTTTTTTAGGGTTTAGTTTTTTTTATTTTATAAAATTGACTAGAAACCCTAAGTGTCATGTAATTGTTTATGCGTTTTAGTAAACGATCTTGGTGCAATTTGTTAATTGTTAAGCTAAATCCATGAAAAGTGCATGTTTGCATGGATTTTTTTATTGTGTTATTTAAATGGTTTAAATTGCTTATATATATTAATGGTTAAGTTATATTAAAACATGTAAATTTATTAATAGATGTCGAATTGGGGAAGACTCCAATATTAAGTAATCAATTATGTGCTATGTGGTATTTATTTAATTTTGGCTTACGCAATCGATTTATCGATGTATGTGGCTCTTTTTCTAAGAAAAAGAAAGCCCTAATTGAATTAATACGTTTATACGCCTAGATTTGATTTTTAATAGGATCTTTTAATAAGATTTGCATGTGGCTACATGTTTTATACATATTTAATTGTTATGATTATGTATATGTGTTTATTTAGTTGTTTTATTTTTTATTGCAAATTACTTGTTTTGTTTATTTATTGTGTTAGACATGTTTATATAAACGAAAAGGGTAATTTTTTGAATAGAAAAAATAATACGGACTAAATAATGGCGAAATTGTTTTGGTTTTTAAGAGTTAAAATTTCAAAGGATTGGTTGATTGATGTTTTTGTACGTAATGGTTAAATAGGCTCGACCGAAGTTTACACACTGTGTGATGGGTATAAGGATGGCAACGCATTAAATTGTGGCCTTAGAGAGACAACATTCATGTCTTAACGCTCGTTTGTGTGTAAATTAGACTTACCGAACAACCATTACATGTACATTGTCATCTTAAGGGTGAATAATCCACAATTCCACAATGATTATCCGAAACACTATGCCTTCGGGCGTATGCAAAAGTACGATATAGTGGACGATAATTGATGGTTATTCTTTAATTGGTGAACCCGATACCTCAATCAAAACTTTGTTATTTTACTCTTAGCTAATTGGTAATAAAAATGTTTTGTAAAACCAATGTTATGAAGTTGTATGCATGCTTCTTCATACATTATTTTGAACACATCAAAATAATTATACCCTTATAAATTAAGTTGAATGCCATCTAATTAAGAACACTTAAAGTTGTAATTTACGTCATAGTGAGACTTGGCGAGATTGCAATGGAAAGGTAAATTTCATAAATTCATTGCTAGCAGATCAACTGATGTAATGGATTTATGAGTTTACAGTTTTTAAGTTAGACGACTTAAATTGAGTAGGAAGTGAGACTTGGACTCAAGGCATTAAGATGGGGATCAAACATGCTTACATTACAAATGTTTTGTGATTGTAAATCCCATAAATCTAGGAATTGCAATATGATATTGGCGATTATTGTACGACAATTACCTTGTTGAATACTATCATTACTAGCAGATCAACTGATGTAATGATACTATGTCAATTTAGGATCCTAGCTTTAAGAAAATACTATGGTTTATATGAATATTTTCCAATGGGTATTTTATTTTCTTAAAGATCTAATTATCGAAAATACTGAAATTGAATTGTGTAATTCGTTTTAATGTATTAATGCAACGTTCAAACCGTAAACGCACTTTGGGCTTTGGTAAATTGATCTAAGTTCTGTTTTCAAACAAATGTTTGAATAAGAAATATTTACTTAAAAGACAAAAGAAGTCTCCTTTCTATGAATGAAGAGTGAGACACAATCCTATTCCTTTTCATGAATGAGAAAGGATAATAGGAATATTAGATATGTCTAAATTCTAATATAACTCGCAGCAAATTTTTTAATAGTTAAGAAAATTGCGAATATTTTCCATAGGGATTTTATCATCCTCATTCGGTGATCAAATTCATAGTAACAAATATGATATTTGGTTAACAGAAAATTATGAGTTATTATAATTAGAAGCTAGACTAATTACTGCAAAATGTTTAAAGACAAACTAGTTGTTTTTACTATTTTAAAGGTGCTACATACATTGTAGGATGGTAGACCTATTAAGGAAGAAATTGCATGCCCAATTTTCAAGTTAATAGCATTTGGTGGATAGTCCATCATTTACGTAGTGAAATACACTTTTAGTACATAAGTAATTGTTACGTATGGACAATTAAAGGTGTAGGAAAGTTAAAAGTACACTATTTTCTTTTACTGGATATGAAACATTTACAATGTTGTCAAATTCAGTGGGAGTATTGTGTACTTATCACTGAATAAGGGATTATTGTAATGATCTTTAATTCAGTGGGAGTTACAAGCTTTGATATCTTGGTAGCTAAAGATAATTACTTTCCAAGTGTAGACACTCATACTTTTAAGGATAGTCTTGTACGTTTCCTTACTAGACATTGTTGTCCTACATCTACTTGTTATGCTAAAATCTATGACACAATCATATTGATCACATAAACAAATGCATGGCGTGTTGTTTATCAACTATATGATGTTGTTCCATGCACAAGTGGGAGAAATGTTATCTTTATTGTGTGCAAGAAACAACTCATAAAGATATGATTCAATGGATTCTCTTGACTACAAGGTAAGAGAATTATGTTCTAATATGAATTATACTAAGCTAATTCAAGAAATACTTGGTGTTACAATTTATGTTATGTGAGACTTAACTAGATTGCAACAACAAGGTGAATTTCATATTTCATTACTAGCAGATCAACTGATGTAATTGAACTATGAGAATTTGCAGTTTCTAAATTAGATACCTATTAGAACATGTGTCAATATGATCAAGACTACTTTAATTATTATATTTATGAATTCAAGGAATGACATAAATTAATTAAGTAATCTAATGCTACTTCAATCTGAATATTTATGTGTTCTTGGAATGACATAAATAAATGAAGAAATAATGTTATTTACATTATTGTGAAGTAATATATTAACTTGAAATTACTATTGAAACCAAAAGATGGTGTTCATAATTACTTTAGTTAAACATGTTTATGTTTCATTGTAAAGATATAAACATAAAGTCTTTTAATTGTTACAAGACTTATAATAAAGTAAGACGTTATCTTGTTATGTTTTTTCAATTAAGACATATACATGAAGTTATTAAATTGTTAAATGACTTATAACGTATAGTGAGATTATAACAGTTTATGTTTTCTTGAAGAGACATGGACATGAAGTGACTTTGTAAAAAGTACTTGTGTTATAAGGTATGTAATTGGCTTGAATACTATTATACCATTAAAATGACTTAGTTGGTAAATAGACAAGTCAAGAGGAATATGGTTATCTTAAATATTGATTAGATTGTCTTACAATATTAATACTAATGAAATATCAAATGTTTATGGTATGTTCAGTTAGGAAAATCAAACTCTTGTTATATTGTTTGATTAAAGATAACTATGACTTCTTTTCTTCCAAAAGTTATCAAGGTTAGAATGTTGAGTATGACTTGGACATATTTAATAAAACTCCAACATAGAAGATTAATAAGACATTATCATATTATGGAATATGATGAATGTGATAAATTACATTAAGTCTTATATTGAAGTTCTAAATTTGTTTAATTGCTTATTAAGAGGTTATTAACAAAGTAAAGTTAGGAACTGTCAATATGTATTTGTAATATCCCAAAAGAGAACATTGTATTGTTTCTTTATTTGCTAGGTATTTAAAGATAGTCTTTAAATTGCTAAAAGCAAGTGGGAGTGTTGATCTTTAAAAGATAAAATTACAAGATACATAATCTTCTAATAAAATACACTAGTAAATATCATGATGAAATTTGACATTTTGAATGTTAAATCTCAACATGATAATAAAGGTTGACTTTTAAATGTTAAATTTCAAGATGATGGAATTATCATTCATAGAATAGCAATATATCTCAGATATTTGATTAATATGCTGAGGGCTATGATTTACAGGGTTATTGTAAACCTGATGATCATTATGATACATTACCAAATATGAAATTGGGTAAAGTATACATGATATGAATGATTAAGATGCTGTCCATAAAGATAATCAATTTTAGAAACTTGGTTTATCTTAATAGTTAGACTAGTAAATGAAGATGAGTTTCTTCAAAGATAAGGTAACCCTTGAGGTTTAAATCTTTGTATAGAAATCATATGGACAAAAATTGTGCACATATTTAATATATGTTTTATGACAAGATTATTAATCACACTTAAGCAATTAATTGTGATTGAATATTCTATTCTAGACACATTAAATATATAAAGATTACGATTGTCATATTTAGTTTCATTTATATGAAATTGACAATAGAATATCAAAACTCTTTTCATGAGTGATTACTTGAGCGAGGACGATAAGTAGTCAAAAGGAGTTTATGAATTCAAATAAATCTTTGAAAGTGTACAAAGTGCAATAATCCATGGATGGATAAATACATGCATCTAGAAGATTATTTTATGTTTAATTATTAAATCCATGTTTGGTTTATAATTGAAATAAGATAATTTCTAAGTATTCCTAAAAGCTAGTGGGAGTATTATGTTTAATTTCTTAAATCATATATGTTGTAAGACATATGAAAAGTAATATTTCATATAAGTAAATGTTATGTCTTAGAATGGAATGAAATTTTACTTGTAAGATTTAGTAAATAAGACATATAACCTTGGAATCAATGATTATAGTTGAAACATGTGCGGTAAATAAATCTAATATATAACATGATATATTATTTGGAAAGTCTGAATAGATATGAATGACATGAATAAAATCTAAGTATGACTCAAAGATTTTTCATGTACATCATGTTTTGTTGTATCATGCTTGATTACAAGATGATTTGGCAATATTAATATCTAATTAAAAAAAAGTT